>CM039504.1:13485658-14182617 GCA_022432975.1 Begonia masoniana
TTTTCAATTTGATTCAAACGTCAGTAGCATCTAGTCTTCGCGCCGGTGACGTTGAATGGAAGTTTTTTTCTTGTAAGTTTTTGATGGCTGATTCGAAATTGCTGTCAATAAATCGTGAACTGGAATCCGCTTCGGGAAGATAGCGAATGATGGAATATTCCTTTGAGCTTCGACAAGCGCGAGGGTCTCTCCACACGACAACCTGCAAAAGACTCAAAAAAACACAAGGATGAAGACAAATGCTGCTAAAAAAACTCCATTTTTGACTGAAAAAGAAGACAGATTCCAGCTGGGTTTTGCTTAAAATGGGGTTTCTCCCACTACATTACCAGGAGGATCATAGAAACAGATGGTTAAGCTCACTTGGTTCTTTTCACAAACAGCTTGCGCGCAGCCCAACTCCATCGACTTCCTCCACACAACCTGCGTGTAAACGCCGCAGTGATGATCCGGTGCGCAAGAGTTCGTAGTGTGGTTGTAGAAGTTCTTCTCGTTCACCCATGCCTCCACGGCCATTGATGGCGTCAGCGTCTGCCCACTTGCCCACAACTGGTTTCCGCCATACGTTCCGGCGGATAAGTTGGCGAACTGGCAGCCGAATTTGTTTCTTTGGTACCGGACGAGAAGGCTGGTGGCGTTGAAAAGCTTGTCGCTCCACGTGAGAGGCCCAACGCCCACTTCAGCTCTTGCGCGGTTGTGCGCGTCGAGGAACTGTTGGGCAGCGGTAGAGAGCGCGGGCTGGGCGGTGGGGGTGGAGTCGGCGGTGGCGGCAGAGGCTGAGTGATGGAACGAGATGAAGCCTAGAGCCATAGCGATCAGGAAGAGACTGGGTTTGACCATTTTTGCGTGTCGGTTTCTTCTGATTTTGGCTCCTCGCTCATTTCATTTATAGAGGGTGGTTCAGTTTGTGGACTCGAATTATTGAAATCTGTGACATGATTAAATCTCACACCTACTCACTTTATAAACAAAAGCTAAATTACAAAATTAGTCCTCGGACTAATACTTGTAATATTAGTTTTTATGCTATATTCATTGTCCTGGATTTCTGAATTTTGATTTGTATCCGTGTCATCGTTGCAAACCAAACTTTAGGCTAGAGGATCGGGTAATCTATGTCATCGTTGCAAACCAAACTTTAGGCTAGACGATCGGGTAATCTACGATAATTGGATCGTCCGATTCATCGTTCTGTTAGACCCGCTTTTGAATAGTGATAATTTTTTGTATATAAATTTTAAGCAAATTTTTAACGAGTAAAAATAAAATAAAGTGAGGAGACATCCCCTTAATCTTGAAGACATAGCATATGATCGGCCATTAATTATGCAACTTGGACTTTAAACTGCATTTGTTGGTATGATCGAGATTAGTTATTATTCACCTAAGGAAATTTGGAACGTTGGATTAGCCCCCTTCTTTTAATCAATGTGTCATCGACCATATTAACTAACAGCAACTAATGAATGTTAAGTTATTAAAAACACTTTTAATTTTTAATAGAAATTATTTGTTTTTAACTACTAAGCTTACCTCTTTACTTAACTATTATTTATCGTGTATTTAATGATTTATTTTAACTAGTTAGTGTTAGTCATGACATATGAATTAATAGGTCAAATTAGAGAATAAATTTAGTGATACTTTTTGTGTAATAGAGATAAAAAAAAAAAGGATTAAATGTCATATAAAAAGATAATTAATTGTCCGAGGTCGGGCTTAACGTGAACCAGACTTTAGAAAAAAGAATTTGGTTATTGACCAGCGAGCCACAAGCAATTTTGATGACCTTGACATCGGTCTAGCTCGAGTTCACACCATCAGAGCCTTCACCAGATTGCTATTGACTTTTTAGAGAAATTTCGCTAGGATCTAGTTAAATCTTGTCAACTGCTAGTGGTGGAATCCGACGAAATCTTACAAAAGTACGCCACAGAAGCCAACCCACCGTCACAGACCAGTCACAGGCTGGACCCAACCCCAACCGGGTCTGGTGGAATTTTTTTTTAAATAGGCCCGACAGACAGGCCTAGGCTGCCGGCGGTTTGCCACCCAAACCTTGACGCTACATTATGGTGCCTAAATCGAGATGAATTGACGTGGTTCCTCCATGTTTACACCCATATAAATCTACCAAGTTCTTGTTATATTCTAGTCAATTTTTCTTCCATTTTTTTTTTATCTTCCTCTTTTTATCGTCTATTTACATACCACGTATTACAAATTTTTTTAATCTAAAATCGTGACAATTCTTTTGTCACTTCCAAACTACACTTGTCACTATTATTGCATGCTAAACAGCCTTGCCACAGCTATATTATATATATCCTTATATATATATATATACAATATATCAACACTTTTGTGGAGTACAATGAAAACATTTCTTTACAGAGTAATTGAACAAATGATGAATTTGAGCCCTGTGTCTTGCAGCGTCATTTTTCTAATACACACCATAGGTGCACTCAAATAGTGAAATCATGTGAAGTATCAAAGCGGCAAGTGCAATGTAGTTTGTTGTAAGAGGAAACTCAAGATTTTTTCTTACAGTTTCATTTTAAAAATATTTGTCACTGATACAGATAAGAGCTCTACTTATAAATTATTCACGTATGTATTTCTTAAGCGAAGTAAGATTATTTAGTTTCAATTTTCATTATTAGATGATCTTTGACCAAAACAAAATTTATTGGGTAATTAACAAAAAAAAACTCTTAAACTATAGGATCATTAATAAACTCGCTCTTAAACTATGTTCGTTAACAAGATCACTATTAAACAATGACCCGTTAACAAAACAATCATTGTCGTCTAAATATCTGTTAAAAATTAGTCGTGCGGGAACCCGGTCTTCGAGAGCGAGATCCCACTCCGTGAGTTTTTTTCAGGAGCGGGATCCCGCTCTTAGACACTGTCTCTAGAGCGGGATCTCGCTCTCTACTATGGGCTCCTGCTCCAGAATCAGTATATACACTGTCTCTGCAGCGAGCTCCCGCTTCACGGACAGTATATAAATAACGCGATCAAAACTCTCATACACGCAATTTTTTTCTCTCTAGGAGAAATCTCCCCTCTGCTCATTGTTGTCATTTGGAGCGGGATCCCGCCCCCCGCCACTAACATGTTTTTTTTCTTTAGTTTTATCCTAAAAAAAGTGAAGATACTTCTTAAACTGTAAATAATTTTCTGCTGTTTTGTAGCTGTATGATTCTTTTTCCAATTACACATGTAATTTAGAAATTAGAACCCAATGAAACTAGGTAGCCTTATAAATGGAAAAGAACAAAGTCTTCGCATGATTCTAATCTCTTTTATAGATTATTTTCAAATCTACTCGTTCAATTCTTATTGAAGTTTTACCAATTTAATTTCTAGGACGAAGTCATACAATTTGAATAAAGATCTAGAAATTGTGGCTTCGAAGTAAAGAGAAGAAGCAGTAAAGATACAAAGAAAAAGAGATAATGAAGCTTTTGAAAGAAACGGAGAAAAATTTTGTTCAATTTCGAGTGAAAATAGAGTAGTGGTAGGATAGAATTAAAGGTGGGCTCTCGTTAATCATTGTACTTGTGGATTGAGATTCTTCCCAGGATAGGAGTAGTTAAAGTGGAGCTACAACGCCATGAAAATTTATTGGGCAATGGGTAGAGCCACATCTATATAAACTAAATAGATAACGTAAAAACAATTCAAAAAACAGTGTGCACCGTCTTTAGAGCGTGAACCTGCTCCATATGACAACGAGCGGAGGGGAGATTTTGACTAGAGAGAAAAAATTACGCGTATGGGAGTTTTAATCGTGCTATTTATATATTGTCCATGGAACGGGAGCTCGCTCTTTGCAGAGACAACGTATATATTTATTCTGAATCGGGAGCTCGTTGTAAAGAGCAGGATCCCACTACAGAGACAGTGACTAAGAGCGGGAGTCTGCTCTTTTTCCAATTACACATGTAGTTTAGAAATTAGAACCCAATGAAACTAGGTAGCCTTATAAATGGAAAAGAACAAAGTCTTCGCATGATTCTTGTAACACCCCTAATACTGTTCCCGTTTTTCTCTTATAAATTTTTCATTTTATTTCTACACTTTAAGCGGAAATCAATTCGAAATTAAAGTCAACGTTGTAAACCACTTAAAACAAAATCATTTATAACTTAAAACTATTTAAAAAAACAATTAATAAAAATAATTAAAACATTTATCAAACCTGGGAGGGCAAAACCGGAAAGCAGAGGAAAAACGAAGCGGCAACTAATCGCTGCAGGCGCTGCGCAATGCAGCGCCCGATCGCTGCCTTGTGCAGCGACCAGTCGCTGCACATTGCAGCGACCAATTCCCTCTCTGGAATCCGAGATTCCAGAGAGCAATCCAATAATCCAGAGACATTCTTCCCTTCATTTTCATCCCGAAACTTATCTCATTTTCATGTCATCAATCAACGAATTTAAACAACCTAAACATACGTTAAACTTTCGTAAAAACGAACTGCATGGATACGTTTAAAAATTGTCTAATCCACCTGTTTTCAAATTCCAAGCAGTTCCAGTAAAAACTATAAAAACACAGATTGTAAACAGATTTCCAAAAACGTTTAAAACATCAGAAATTAACCTACATCTAACCAGATCCAAACATGTTCATCTAGACATTCGTTAAATCTCCCAAAATACCTGCTTACGTCCCCACGGGTCAAAACGCACCGACTGCTCAGCATACTCCCACGGGCCATTCTCCGTCAACTGCCTCATACGTCATGAGAAGGAACGTCGTCCTCACCTGGCTCGATGTCACCTATAACGTCACCTACACCATACAGACACCTATGAGCTAACAGGCTCAGTAAATTCTACGTAAATGCAGATGCGTGCTGTGCATATGGAGTTCAGAAATCATGCATAACAGAGCGTCGCAGACAGTATATCACCGAGATCTCATCCCCCTAACCGAAGGGGGCCCATCCAGCGGTCGGACTACCCCGTGCGGTTAGAGGAGGGGGGTACACGCTTACAACACGTACAGCCGTGCCTGAGCTCCACCTCGCGTGACCAGATAACAGATTACGTTCATTAATTACAGTACATGAAATGTGGTATCGGCCCGCACGATAGATCAAGAGCCCCCAATTTCTGGGCCACATGGTTTTCAGAAAACATCGTGCAGTGCAGAAATTCATTTTCATGCCAAGTTAAAATACGTGATGCATGGTGTAACGACCCCTCATCCCAGCAAGATATTGTCCGCTCCGAGGATTGGGCCGCAGCCCAATATCCTCCCCTCACGACTTTGTTTGGCGATAGCACTTTCCGGAAGGTCACCCAACCTGAAATTACTCTCGCCGAAGCACGCTTAACTTCGGAGTTCTTATGGGATCCGTCGTCAATTGTGCTCCAAAACGCGTCTTACTATTTAGGGAGGGATCTATTACATATGTTTCATTTCCATGTACTTCCCCAAGCGATATGGGTTCGTAACGGGCCCTCCTTCAACGATAGAACCCTCCGGCCCAGGTCAGCCCCAGGATCCGCGGAGCTTTACCCACCTCCGGCCCAAGTCAGCCCCAGGATCCGCGGAGAATGGGTGGTTCTCACAGTGGTCGTTGAAAGAGGAGTCGTCACAATCACCCCCCCTTGGGGGCCCAACGTCCTAGTTGGCCACATTTTCGATTGGGTACAGGCTCTGATACCATTTGTAACGACCCCTCATCCCAGCAAGATATTGTCCGCTCCGGGGATTGGGCCGCAGCCCAATATCCTCCCCTCACGGCTTTGTTTGGCGATAGCACTTCCCGGAAGGTCACCCAACCTGAAATTACTCTCGCCGAAGCACGCTTAACTTCGGAGTTCTTATAGGATCCGTCGTCAATTGTGCTCCAAAACGCGTCTTACTATTTAGGGAGGGATCTCTTACATATGTTTCATTTCCATGTACTTCCCCAAGCGATGTGGGTTCGTAACGGCCCCTACTTCAACGATAGAACCCTCCGGCCCAGGTCAGCCCCAGGATCCGCGGAGCTTTACCTACCTCCGGCCCAGGTCAGCCCCAGGATCCGCGGAGAATGGGTGGTTCTCACAGTGATCGTTGAAAGAGGAGTCGTCACACATGGACAGTTCAATATAAAAGTAAACAAACAAGCATGTGTACCATCAAGACTGTAAATGAAATAACCTACGAAACGTTTAAACCTAACTACCCAACCAAAACAATTAAAACAATCCATCCTCTAAGATCCTCGACGCTAAATCGAAGTACGGTATAGACCAATCGGTCAGAGTAAGTCACGAGAACTTACCTTGAGCACGCTGAATCTCAAGCTTCGTCCACGGGAGTCGTGTGTCTGAGGCAAAACACGATATTTGTTGTTAAAACCAATTTAAGCTATTGACGTCCAAATTACAAACCTTAACTAAAGAATTTTCCTAAATCCTTAACTTAGCTAATCGAAGCGTTTACAACGTCAATTAACGCTCGATAATACAAAACCTTAATTGACGAGTTTTTCCTTAAAAACCCGAAAATCTACCAATTTTAACTTTTTCACAAATTGATTTAACTTCGTCCAATAACGTCAAATACGTGCAATATAAACTTAATCACGGCTAACCTATTAATTACGAACCCTAAATCGACATTTTTAATCGAAACCTAACCGAACCCTAATTGTTCATACTTCGTAAAACTCGAAATAAACATTCTAAAACTATAGATCCATACCTAGAGTTGTGATCGGAGGAGAAAACGTGAAAGAAACGAGACGATCGGGAGAAAGATCGGATGTCGGAAATGAGGAAGTCGCGCGGGCAGAGAGGAGGCCGAGAGAAAAAGAAGAAGAAAAGGGTTCTGGCGTGGAAATGGCTAAGGAAGAGGAGCTGTGATGTTTTTAATAAAAATTAACTTTCCAAATTACCATTTTGCCCTTAGCACATATTTCTATTTTGTTTCGTCTTTCGGTTCGTTAATCGTCCTACTATTCGGGTTCACCAAATTTTCGTATTTCACCAATAAGTCCAACTTAATATTTAGGATTTAATAAAACTGTCCGTTCGCAATTTGGACCTCGTTTGCTATTTTTATTAAAACGTCCTTTATATTACGAGAAACGTAATTACTCGGAATTAAGCGTTACTGCTCCGGAAATTCTCGTAAATTTCTTAAAATCCATATAAATAATTAGGATCCCAACGAAACCTTCTGTTCGTAAAACGAGCTTAATTTGACATATTTATAAAAATGTCATTTATATTAAAATAGTAATATCATATATTAAATCAAAAATCCGTACAAGCCGGATATTACATTCTACCCACCTTATTTAGAATTTTGTCCACAAAATTAAATCATACAAATAGCTCAGGATATTTATTCATCACATCCTGCTGTCGCTCCCACGTAGCCTCTTCCACCTCGTGGTTGCGCCACAAGACTTTGACCAGTGGAATCTCTTTGTTGCGTAAGACTTTGGTGGAATACTCCAAAATGCGTACCGGCCCCACCTCGTAAGTCAAGGTAGGATGTACCTCGATCTCTATAGTTTCCACGACGTGCGATGGATCACGTAAACATCTCCGAAGCATAGATACGTGGAATACATCGTGGATACTCTCCATAGAAGCCGGAAGCTGTAGTCGATACGCCATCTTCCCGATCCTCTTCAGAATAGGAAAGGGCCCCACATAACGAGGGTTTAACTTACCCCTCCTTCCAAATCTCGCAACGCCTTTGAACGGAGAAACCTTAAGGTAGACCTCGTCACCTTCTTCAAACTCTAGCTCTCTCCGTCTAGTGTCAGCATAGCTCTTCTGTCTGCTCTGAGCTACCTCGATACGCTGTCGGATAATGGCAATCTTCTCTGCCGTCTGCTGTAGAATCTCTGGACCAACGATGCTGGCCTCGCCAACCTCGTCCCAATATAACGGAGATTTACACTTTCGACCATACAGCGCCTCATATGGAGCCATGCCAATAGTATCCTGGAAGCTGTTATTACAAGAGAACTCGATCAGTGGCAAATACCTGCTTCACGATCCCTGAAACTCCAGCACACATGCTCTGAGCATATCCTCCAGAATCTGATTCGTCCTCTCTGTCTGTCCATCAGTCTGAGGATGAAATGCGGTGCTGAAATTAAGCTGAGTCCCCATAGCCTTGTGCAGACTCTTCCAGAATTTCGATGTGAATCTCGGATCTCTGTCTGAGACAATAGCAACTGGCACGCCATGCAGTCTGACAATCTCCAACACATAAAGCTCGGCGAGCTGATCCATAGACGATGTCATCTTCACATATAAGAAGTGGGCCGACTTTGTCAATCGGTCCACAATAACCCATATGCCGTCATGGCCCTTCGTCGTCCTCGGGAGCCCCACAATGAAATCCATGGAGATCTGCTCCCACTTCCACTCCGGAATCGGCAGTGGCAATAATGTTCCGGCCGGTCTTTGGTGCTCTGCCTTCACCTGTTGACATACTAAACATGTCTCAACGTACTTGGCAACTTCCCTCTTCATGTTTGGCCACCAGAAGTGCTGTTTCAAATCCCGGTACATCTTGGTACTTCCCGGGTGCACAGAATATGCCGAAGAATGTGCCTCGGCCAATATCTCCTTCTTCAGATCCTCGTCACTAGGCACGTACCACCTATGCCTGAACTTCAGAATACCATCATCAGATAAATGGAAATCCGACGAGTCTCCCAAGGTCATACTCGATCGAAGCTCCATACACTCTGAATCACTCTGCTGAGCCTCACGTATACGACCAAGAATAGTCGGCCTGAGAGAAATGTTGGCGAGCATACTGGACAACTCAGCCACTATCTCCACATCGAATCTCTCAATCTCAGACTGCAACGTAACTGACATCGCTGCTAATGAAGGCTGACACACAGAAGGCACTCTACTCAAGGCATCAGCAACCTTGTTCGCCTTCCCGGGATGGTACTTGATGTCAAAATCATAATCTTTGACGAACTCAAGCCATCGTCTCTGTCGCATGTTCAGCTCCTTCTGTGTAAATAAGTACTTCAGACTCTTGTGGTCAGAAAATATCTCGCACTGCTGCCCATATAAATAATGTCTCCATATCTTCAGTGCGAAGACCACAGCAGCTAACTCAAGATCGTGTGTAGGGTAATTTTGCTCGTATGGCTTCAGCTGCCGAGAAGCATAAGCAATAACTCTCCCTTCCTGCATCAACACACAACCGAGTCCCACTCCAGATGCATCGCAATAAATACTGTATCTGACACCTTCAACAGGTAGTGCCAGTACTGGAGCGGTGGTCAATCTCTGCTTTAACTCCATAAAACTATCTTCACAAGCAGCCGGCCATACAAACTTCTCTTTCTTCCAAGTCAATCGTGTAAGAGGAAGTGCGATCTTCGAAAATCCTTCTATAAACTATCCGAGAAATCCACGCACCTCACGTACGTTCTTCGGCTGTGGCCAATCACTGACCACCTGAATCTTGCTCGGATCCACAGAAACTCCGTCCTGTGATATAATATGGCCAAGGAAGCTCACTCTGTCAAGCCAAAACTTGCATTTCGAAAACTTTGGATACAACTGGCGTTGACTCAGAATCTGTAAAACAATCCTCAGATGCTCCTCGTGCTCTTCCTTAGACTTAGAGTAAATCAGGATATCGTCGATGAAGACTACCACGAACTTGTCCAGATACTCCTTGAAGACACGGTTCATTAAGTCCATGAATGCTGCAGGGGCATTAGTAAGTCCGAAAGACATAACAAGGAACTCATAATGCCCATACCTCGTTCGGAATGCCGTCTTCTGAATATCGTCTCGCCGGACCTTCAGCTGATAATAACCCGAGCGTAGGTCAATCCTGGAAAACACTCTGGCACCCTGGAGCTGATCAAACAAGTCATCAATCCGCGGCAGTGGATACTTATTCTTCACCGTCAATTTGTTCAACTCTCTGTAATCAATGCACATCCTGAGGGTCCCGTCTTTCTTCTTGACGAATAGAACAGGCGCACCCCAGGGTGAAACACTGGGTCGAATGAAACATTTCTCTAATAACTCATCAAGCTGAGTCCTCAACTCTCTCAACTTGGCTGGTGCTAACCGGTATGGGTTCTTAAACCTCGGTGCGGAGTTAGGATATACATCGATAGTGAACTCAATCTCCCGGTCCGGTGGTAACCCGGGAAGGTCATCAAGAAAAATCCCAGAGAACTCTCTGACAATAGGAATGTCGCTCGGCTTTTCTCCGCTGAGCAACTGACAATCAAATACAGAGGCCAAATAAATAGAGCACGCACCTTTAAACTGCTCATTGACCATCATGGAATAAGAAATAGGCGAGCTACTCAATCTGTTCATCGCCTGATAAGAAAACTCGGTTTTACCCGGGGGTCGGAAGGTCACCATCCCGGATCGACAATTGATGGTGGCGAAGTGCTGTGCTAGCCAGTCCATCCCTAAGATCAGATCATAGTGTTCTATGCCCATAACAATAAGGCGAGCATAGAGGGTATTACTTCCAACCGAGACAATATTGCCCTGCACAATCTGAAGTGACTGCATACGCTCTCCTGAGGGCAACATCACACTATATTCGCACTCTGTTAACTCTGGCACTAATCTCAGTCTAGACATGCAAGCAATCGATATAAAGGAGTGCGTAGCTCCTGTATCCATCAAAGTAAATACAGCTGTACCCATAATCAGAATAGTACCTGCCATCACAGCAGGCTGATCATCATCGTCAACATCGGCTGGCTCTATAAATGCGAAGATCCTCGGGGTCACTTTCCTCTGATCTCCACCTAACTGGTCTCGGCCAGGCTTCGGGCAACCTCTGACGTAATGGCCAAGCTCCCCACATCTAAAGCATCGGTTAGTGCCAACAAGGCACTCACCACTGTGTTCCTTCTGACAAATGGGGCACCACGGTATCTGAGAAGCCCCCTGCACTTGCTTCCCTTTACCCCGATCAATACCTCCCTCAAGAGGTCCCTTCACACCCCTCGGCTGCTGCTGGGGCGGCTGTGCTCTCGGCTGCCCTCCTCGGTTCTGTGACTGAGGACGGATCTCTCGAAAGAAGCCCTTCGCTGGCTCCCTCGGTCTAACACAAGTGGCTCTGGCAGCCTCAATATCCAGAGCTCTGGCCGTAATATCAGAATAGGGCACATCAATAATACCCGAGACCACGACGTGCATCCGAATCTCCAGATTAAGTCCCTCCATAAACTGGTGCACCTTCTCCTCATTATCGCTAACAAGACGAGGTGCAAACCTGGATAACGCCTCAAACTTTCGAATATAATCAGCAACTGAACCAGTCTGCTTCAGCTGCATAAACTCGTTCCTCTTGGCCACCCTCACTGTGCGGCTGAAATACTTATCGAAGAATAGAAACTTGAATCGATCCCAAGTCATAATAGATACGTCCATCGTCACCTTAATCGAATCCCACCAGAAACGGGCATCCATCGCTAAGTGAAAGGTAGCATACGCCACCTTGCTCCCGTTCCCCACCTCGGCATAAGCTAACATATCCTCCATAACTCGGATCCATTCCTCAGCAACAGTAGGATCCGATGATCGACCATCAAACACTGGAGGCCGTAGGCCCTGAAACTTCTGCATGCTCTGGTTATTGGGAACTATCAAATCGTGGGCTCTCTGATTCTCCCGATTCACTAAGTCCGTAATCTGTTGTGCTTGCCGGTCCATATGCTGAGACTGGCGATCTATCAACTCCGTAAATCGATCTAGCGCGTCATCTCTAGGATCTCTTCCTCGAGTCATAGTGTATAAAGCCTAGAACAAATTAAACAGATAATCCTAAGAAACAAGATCAAATAAAACTATAAACAAACTTACAGTTGATGAAGGATGTCCGCGTAGTGGCTGTGCAGTCGAGCAGTCTACAGAACTGATTTTAAAACCCGGGGGCTCTGATACCATAATTGTAACACCCCTAATACTGTTCCCGTTTTTCTCTTATAAATTTTTCATTTTATTTCTACACTTTAAGCGGAAATCAATTCGAAATTAAAGTCAACGTTGTAAACCACTTAAAACAAAATCATTTATAACTTAAAACTATTTAAAAAAACAATTAGTAAAAATAATTAAAACATTTATCAAACCTGGGAGGGCAAAACCGGAAAGCAGAGGAAAAACGAAGCGGCGACTAATCGCTGCAGGCGCTGCGCAATGCAGCGCCCGATCGCTGCCTTGTGCAGCGACCAGTCGCTGCACATTGCAGCGACCAATTCCCTCTCTGGAATCCGAGATTCCAGAGAGCAATCCAATAATCCAGAGACATTCTTCCCTTCATTTTCATCCCGAAACTTATCTCATTTTCATGTCATCAATCAACGAATTTAAACAACCTAAACATACGTTAAACTTTCGTAAAAACGAACTGCATGGATACGTTTAAAAATTGTCTAATCCTCCTGTTTTCAAATTCCAAGCAGTTCCAGTAAAAACTATAAAAACACAGATTGTAAACAGATTTCCAAAAACGTTTAAAACATCAGAAATTAACCTACATCTAACCAGATCCAAACATGTTCATCTATACATTCGTTAAATCTCCCAAAATACCTACTTACGTCCCCACGGGTCAAAACGCACCGACTGCTCAGCATACTCCCACGGGCCATTCTCCGTCAACTGCCTCATACGTTAGGAGAAGGAACGTCGTCCTCACCTGGCTCGATGTCACCTATAACGTCACCTACACCATACAGACACCTATGAGCTAACAGGCTCAGTAAATTCTACATAAATGCAGATGCGTGCTGTGCATATGGAGTTCAGAAATCATGCATAACAGAGCGTCGCAGACAGTATATCACCGAGATCTCAACCCCCTAACCGAAGGGGGGCCATCCAGCGGTCGGACTACCCCGTGCGGTTAGAGGAGGGGGGTACACGCTTACAACACGTACAGCCGTGCCTGAGCCCCACCTAGCGTGACCAGATAACAGATTACGTTCATTAATTACAGTACATGAAATGTGGTATCGGCCAGACCCTTAATCGGCCCGCACGATAGATCAAGAGCCCCCAATTTCTGGGCCACATGGTTTTCAGAAAATATCGTGCAGTGCAGAAATTCATTTTCATGCCAAGTTAAAATACGTGATGCATGGACAGTTCAATATAAAAGTAAACAAACAAGCATGCGTACCATCAAGACTGTAAATGAAATAACCTACGAAACGTTTAAACCTAACTACCCAACCAAAGCAATTAAAACAATTCATCCTCTAAGATCCTCGACGCTAAATCGAAGTACGGTGTAGACCAATCGGTCAGAGTAAGTCACGAGAACTTACCTTGAGCGCGCTGAATCTCAAGCTTCGTCCACGGGAGTCGTGTGTCTGAGGCAAAACACGATATTTGTCGTTAAAACCAATTTAAGCTATTGACGTCCAAATTACAAACCTTAACTAAAGAATTTTCCTAAATCCTTAACTTAGCTAATCGAAGCGTTTACAACGTCAATTAACGCTCGATAATCCAAAACCTTAATTGACGAGTTTTTCCTTAAAAACCCGAAAATCTACCAATTTTAACTTTTTCACAAATTGATTTAACTTCGTCCAATACCGTCAACTACGTGCAATATAAACTTAATCACGGCTAACCTATTAATTACGAACCCTAAATCGACATTTTTAATCGAAACCTAACCGAACCCTAATTGTTCATACTTCGTAAAACTCGAAATAAACATTCTAAAACTATAGATCTATACCTAGAGTTGTGATCGGAGGAGAAAACGTGAAGGAAACGAGACGATCGGGAGAAAGATCGGATGTCAAAAATGAGGAAGTCGCGCGGGCAGAGAGGAGGCCGAGAGAAAAAGAAGAAGAAAAGGGTTCTGGCGTGGAAATGGCTAAGGAAGAGGAGCTGTGATGTTTTTAATAAAAATTAACTTTTCAAATTACCATTTTGCCCTTAGCACATATTTCTATTTTGTTTCGTCCTTCGGTTCGTTAATCGTCCTACTATTCGGGTTCACCAAATTTCCGTATTTCACCAATAAGTCCAACTTAATATCTAGGATTTAATAAAACTGTCCGTTTGCAATTTGGACCTCGTTTGCTATTTTTATTAAAACGTCATTTATATTACGAGAAACGTAATTACTCGGAATTAAGCGTTACTGCTCCGGAAATTCTCGTAAATTTCTTAAAATCCATATAAATAATTAGGATCCCAACGAAACCTTCTGTTCATAAAACGAGCTTGATTTGACATATTTATAAAAATGTCATTTATATTAAAATAGTAATATCATATATTAAATCAAAAATCCGTACAAGCCGGATATTATAATTCTAATCTCTTTTATAGATTATTTTCAAATCTACTCGTTCAATTCTTATTGAAGTTTTACCAATTTAATTTCTAGGACGAAGTCATACTATTTGAATAAAGATCTAGAAATTGTGGCTTCGAAGTAAAGAGAAGAAGCAGTAAAGATACAAAGAAAAAGAGATAATGAAGCTTTTGAAAGAAACGGAGAAAAATTTTGTTCAATTTCGAGTGAAAATAGAGTAGTGGTGGGATAGAATTAAAAGTGGGCTCTCGTTAATCATTGTACTTGTGGATTGAGATTCTTCCCAGGATAGGAGTAGTTAAAGTGGAGCTACAACGCCATGAAAATTTATTGGGCAATGGGTAGAGCCACATCTATATAAACTAAATAGATAACGTAAAAACAATTCAAAAAACAGTGTGCACCGTCTTTAGAGCGTGAACCTGCTCCAAATGACAACGAGCGGAGGAGAGATTTCGACTAGAGAGAAAAAATTACCCGTATGAGAGTTTTAATCGTGCTATTTATATATTGTCCATGGAACGGGAGCCCGCTCTTTGCAGAGACGACGTATATATTTATTCTGAATCGGGAGCTCGTTGTAAAGAGCAGGATCCCACTACAGAGACAGTGACTAAGAGCGGGAGTCTGCTCTTTTTCCAATTACACATGTAGTTTAGAAATTAGAACCCAATGAAACTAGGTAGCATTATAAATGGAAAAGAACAAAGTCTTCGCATGATTCTTGTAACGACCCCTTATCCCAGCAAGATATTGTCCGCTCTGGGGATTGGACCGTAGCCCAATATCCTCCCCTCACGGCTTTGTTTGGCAAGAACTTCCCGGAAGGTCACCCAACCTGGGATTGCTCTCGCCGAAGCACTTTTAACTTCGGAGTTCTTATGGGATCCGTTGCCAATTGTGCTCCAAAACGCGTCTTGCTATGATGGGAGGGTCTCTTTACATATATTTCATTTCCATGTACTTCCCCAAGCGATGTGAGATTGTGACAACCCCCTCTTTACGACCCGGGATTCGCCTATACTCGAGTCCGGGATTCGCCTACACTCGGCTTAGATCCCGAGGTTTGCCCCGCAACACGAGGTTTGCCCCGCAGTCGTACACATACGTTCACATTCGGGTCATCACAATTCTAATCTCTTTTATAGATTATTTTCAAATCTACTCATTCAATTCTTATTGAAGTTTTACCAATTTAATTTCTAGGACGAAGTCATACAATTTAAATAAAGATCTAGAAATTGTGGCTTCGAAGTAAAGAGAAGAAGCAGTAAAGATACAAAGAAAAAGAGATAATGAAGCTTTTGAAAGAAACGGAGAAAAATTTTGTTCAATTTCGAGTGAAAATAGAGTAGTGGTAGGATAGAATTAAAGGTGGGCTCTCGTTAATCATTGTACTTGTGGATTGAGATTCTTCCCAGAATAGGAGTAGTTAAAGTGGAGCTACAACGCCATGAAAATTTATTGGGCAATGGGTAGAGCCACATCTATATAAATTAAATAGATAACGTAAAAACAATTCAAAAAACAGTGTGCACCGTCTTTAGAGCGTGAACCTGCTCCAAATGACAACGAGCGGAGGGGAGATTTCGACTAGAGAGAAAAAATTACGCGTATAGGAGTTTTAATCGTGCTATTTATATATTGTCCATGGAACGGGAGCCTGCTCTTTGCAGAGACAACGTATATATTTATTCTGAATCGGGAGCTCGTTGTAAACAGCAGGATCCCACTACAGAGACAGTGACTACTAAGAGCGGGAGTCTACTCTTCAACAACGGGATCCTGTTCCAGAAAAAAAAAAAAAAAAAAAAACGAGATCCCGCTCTGGAAAATCGAGCTCCCGCACGTTCAAATTTTAACAGACATTTAGACGGTAAAGATTATTTTGTTAACGGACCATAGTTTAAGGGTGATCTTGGTAATGAACATAATTTAAAAGTAAGTTTGTTAATGATCTTATAGTTTAAGGATTTTTTTTTGTTAATTACCCAAATTTATTTTGTGTGAATTTTAATTGTTTCTTTTAAAGAAAACAAGGTTAATGGGAATTTAGGAGAAGCTCTTTGAATGAAAATGAAAGAGGTCAACCCCACATTGATTATCCTATTTAAAATATTACCCCTACTCTCTAATTTCCATGACCACCCCCCCTACTCCGGTATGGCACTCAAATTGGCTATAAATTGCCTCCTCCTCCTCCCGCTTCTTCCACCCCCGGAGCCACCTCTCCGTGAAGTTCGCATCTCTTCTCCGGAGGGCGTCACCGGAGACACCGCTCTTCGGTGCGGTCCACATTTCTCTCCGACGCTATTTTTCATGAGTGCAGAGCTGGCTTTGACAGCCAACGCCGCCATTTCTTCCGCCTGAAGAGGGTGTTTCAGCCAACTCAACGGCAATGCGAAATAAAGCTGCCCCATTTGGAGCTCTTCGTCGGCGTCTACAGCCAACAAGACGTCGTCGAAGTCCATCTCGTCGGAGTTACATATAAAGCACGTTGGATTCTTCTGCAGCAGAAACGAAACCTTAACTGGGTAGGAGAATTCCTGCAACCTACCGTCATGTAGAATGAGCTTCGCCGTCGATACGTGGACGGAATCGGAGGAGCTACAATTGCCCATTTACTAAAAATCGCCGGTGGAGGAGAAAGGGATGTAGATTGGACGGTGGAGGAGGAGAGAAGCGAGTGGATCTATATATATAGTAGGAGGAGGTAGAGTCGTAATTTAGAAGGACAGTGCCACGTCAGCTTTGTTATTTATTTGGTGACGTTTTTTGAGATTTGTGAGGGACGGGGTTGCCAGCCTGTGAGTTGGTGGTGACAGGTTGGATTTGGAAGAGCTTTTTGTCTCACTGACCTTTTTGGAAATTACCCTTCTTTTTGTATTTTATTACGTTTAAGGGACTGCTCTGTGTCAATCTCTATTTTTTTGTATAAATAATTACAATATTACTTTTAGTCTTTGACAAATAATAATTGTTATGGTTAATTAATAAATTATAATCGCAACAATCATTATTTGACACGTTAAAAATTATATTTAAAGAGTAAAACAAGAAAATAAACGTAACATTGCTCGTTTTGTATATCTACTAATTTTTAGAGAAAAAAGTAATTTAATTCTTGAATTTAAATATTAGTGACTACGAATGCTCTAAATTATTTTTTTTAACAAAATTACCCTTGTATTTTTTATTCGTAAGAAAAACGACTCATGTTTGGCTAAAATTCATCGTATATCTCATATATTTTTATCGTCATTTTAATCTACTATAAGTACTTTTGCTTACTCGATTTCTCAAGCACGCTGAATATTACAATCAAATTTTGAAGATTAGAAGACAATATTACCAACGTTTTAACATATCTAGTCACAATTGACTCAAAAGTCCAGAAGGAGAACCAAGCCCTAAGGCCACGTGGCAACAATGGGACCCACTGAACTTTTTTTAATTAATAAAAATAAGGATTTTTTAAATTATAGAATAATCTTTCGACACACGCTCTGCTGTTAGCTTATCACCATAGTAACCAATACAAATTACAAACATATTATTTTTATTTTAGTTAATGTTATAGGACAAAAACGCTTATACGTGTCACAATTTTATGCAATTATTATAACAAGCAATGGGTCAAATTTAATTTTTGTATATTTTTTGTACAATTATTGGTAGACTTAAATGTGTTCGTCTGGCGCACTCATTAAGTGATAATCGTCAAGACAAACCAAATACATAAACGTTCCAAAATTATGATAGTAATTTAAAATTGAGTTTCGGATAATGATAGTTACATCTAAAATTGGTAGTTATAATTTTCTAGATCAAAATAAACTTTTTTCATAGAAAATTCTACCTTTTTTTTAATTTCAAAGATGACCTGAGACGAAAAGAATTAGCGAATAACTGACCTAAGAACAAAAAGTCTATTTATATAACATAGAGACAATGTGATCCATGTATTGATCCTTGCACAAAGTGAACTTTATTTTTATGCAAATGAAAGATTAATTGTAGAAAGTGAACATTATTTGTGAAACTCATATGCAGCCCAGGCTCACGAGGTGATCGCCTGTTTTAGCATATTCGACTCGTTTAAGATTAGTTTGATGAGCCAAAATTTTCTAAAATGGATTTGACTTGCCCCACTTGTTTGAGATTTTCTAAGTGAGATAAACAGGTTTTATTTTAGTTGTCAGTAATTTGAACTTTATTATCAATTTATCTGCTAAATGTAGTATGCATATATTATGTTTCCATGCAATCATGTGTTTTATCCAATTTATAACCCTTCCAGAGATTTGTAACTTGATTTCGAACTCTGTCTATCTCTCAATAGAGTTCGAAATTGTTGGAGAGAAAATTAATAGAGTTTAAAATCGAGTTAGAAATCATCAAATGAGTAATAAATTGAGTTAAAATAATTGGTTAAATAAAAAAACATTATGTACACATACTAGATAAATTGATAGTAAGATCCAAATTGTTGATAGCTGAAAAGTTGAGGTTTATTTGTTAAAAAAAAAAAGTTTAAAGTCAAATTTATAAATGACTCTAAACGTTAATATCTGATGTGCACTTTACTTATTGTTATGATTTCAATATTTTACTGTCATAGTGTCTCTCATAACAAAGGTAATTTGGTCGGTCACAATCTAATTTTGGTGCGGGATTTATTGGATCGGCTCAAGTCAACACATTTTTAGTCAATCATAAACTATGAAGATTAAACAAATTAAACATAATCCGTCATGCTTGTTATGTATGTCTAAGCGCACAACATGTAGTAAGTGGAGCAATACTTTATTGTAAAAATGTACAAAATAATTGTGATTAGTGTAGGTTGAATTATGAACATAATTAATTATTTTAACCAATTATGTTTTATTAATGCTAATGATATGATTCGTGACCCATTACTATTGCAAAGGCCTCTCGCTTTCTATGAAGCTTCTTCTGTCAAACCTGTTAATCATTGTCAACACCTAAGCATGGAAGTATGTGATAGGATAGGTCGAATAATTATTGCCTTTTCTCCGACAAAATAAAGGTCAACAAACTTTATATTTTCTACTTTTTCACTTCTAATCATATTTTAGGGACTGATTTATTTCAAGGACTCTTGTGGAAAAAAAAAAAAAACAAAGAAATAGGAGAGCAATTATTGTGAAACTCTGGGTTCCAGTACAATATTGCCTGGGTTCTAGATAAGAAAAGGGAATAGGAGAGCAATCATTGTGAAACTCGGGTTCCAGTACAATATTACCTGGGTTCTAGATAAAAAACAGGGAATAGTAGAACAATAATTGTGAAACTATAGAGTTATTAGTACAATATTATCTGTTTTTAATCAAAATATGTGATTTTATTTTTAGAGTTAACCCAAAACGTATTGTACTATATAGGAATGAGAATTTTACCTATAAACCACTCAATCTCTATTATCTCTAGCGATTCGAGATTGTGTACCTCAACTGCTATGGACTGACTTTCACAATTAATAGAATTTTAGATTGTTATTATCTTTGCGGGACAGGATGCGAGAATCATCCAAGGCTAGATCTACTAGTTAGATGATTTCAATAATGATCTATTATGCACTTGGCTACCCAATGTTTGTTGTGGGCATGATAATGAGTTCACCAAAAATGTCTTTCATAGTCCTCTCAATGCTCCGACGTGGACACTGTTTGTGTACTGAAATGTTCGATACAATTTGACTCGTGATTATATGAAAAATCATTAGTAGTAAGATGTTAATTAACAATGAGATAGATTTGTTGACTAGCGTCATTATTCTCTATATAGATTATGCGATCTGACCTTTTAATTATTTCTCGTTCATTTCAATATTTTTACTCTAAAGAGTATATTGACCAAACATCGAACATAAGTTTATTCTAATTTGACCCTTCTATTTTTTTCAACTTTTCGCTTGAACTCATCAATCCACACGACTCTAAAGTTGAGTAATGTTTTTGTGGCAGCACAAAGAATCCTCAAGTAATTTGAGCTAACTCAAATGGGTTGAGTCGTGCGTCGAGAGGTGCATACTATACTCAGCATCCGTCTCTCGTCGTCTTGATACAGTCGATACAACTTAAATTCACTCTAAAACATCACATATTACACCAGAATTTGATCTGTGTTTTCATAGAATTATGGCTGGGTCGACAAAATAAAGGATGTTTCAACAGAAGTGAGCTAAAAATCTAAGGGGGCGTAGAGTGGCCTGAATGTGTGTGTATGGCAGATGATAATGGGACAGTGCAACAAAACAGTGTTGGCGAAGAGATCACTGTCTCTCACCGACCGGCAACTGTACATAATAATAGTTTTTAGGTTCTGTATCCAAACACAAACAGATTCTTGGATAAAAAAAATTTAAAATTGATGTTCTTGTTTCTTGTTCTTTTTATTTTTAGTAGACAATCTCTGCTTCTGAATGGATCTCTGCTTTTCATATGCCTTCTGTAAAGACGACTACTGTCATTTTTCAGATCTAGATTCCACTCAATTATATATATATTTTTTTATGTTTATGCATAAAATTATCCTTGATGTGTTGGTAAATTCAATTTTCTTAGTATTTCTTGGGGGAGAGGATTGATCATCTATCAACATGTTACGTGGAGACAAATACGACAACGAACTGGTTAATTTTTGAAGAGTTGTTTAATCTCACGTCGTTTTACACATGGAGATTGCCTAAATCACGTCTAAAGCTTCAACATTAAATAGCCAAAGCTACCCCCCCTGAAGGAAAAGTAATTCAATTCAGTATTAATTTCAATTTGTAGTTTAGCGTGGGATATTTCCAGAAGAGAGCTCCAAAGGAAAGGATGACGTCGATACTACGACGAGCTGGACTTGGAGATGGATAACCTAGGACGCTCCATTTACTGTTTCAACTCTTTTGAACTGTTTTCTTCTGTTGTCTAGCATTAATTAATTTATTTTATATTGAGATGGTAAAATATCAAACTTTGTAATTAATATTTTGTGTGTAGCTAATTTACTATATTTTTATCAATTAGTTTATTCAATATGATGTCGCTTGTTTATTACCGTAAAATGGCGATAGTCTAGATAGTAAATCATTTTTCATATGTGTCGAATGGCAAGTTGAAATTTTAAATTTGTTAATATAAAAATGTGTTGGCATAGATTTGTTTGGCAAATTAATTAAAGTGTTGGCTTTGTTTATCTTAGAAATTAAATAAAGATTGCAGTATTCTTCAGTTGCATGGCAGACAAATTTTGTGGAAATTATGGTATCGAATATAAACAGAATATTCACTTTTGGTAAGTTTGAAAAACAAGGAAAGTTGGTTTCTTGAAAATCAAGTTATCTTGTGAATTTATCTATGGAAGACCGATTTGAAGATAATAAATTCTGTGTACCATAACAGATAGCAAGATTCATGATCCAATTATTCTGGGATCCGAATCAGTTTTATTCTGGTACTTTCCATAAGTATCGCAAAGAGTGTCACGACTCCGGATTATATGGTTTCGGTTTCCTTATATTATGCATTCTGTTTTGGAACGAAAACCTGTTGCAGACATACTTAAGCATCTACTCTTCACAGAATAGGTGCACAAATTATTGATTATTCTCTCACAATTACTTGTGGCCCAAGCCGCCATTATTTCCTTCCTTTCGCTTTGGTTGTTGTTATTGTTTTAGTCCTTGTGTGACTGTCTCCACACTCTACCTCTGTTGGATTTCATTGTTCTACGAGTGTGGTAATTGGTGCATCCTAAGACAATGGTTGGTGTCACAAGCGGTGTCATAGGTGCATTCCTCTTTATTCTTCATTGAAGGTCAGTCTCGAGAGGAGGCTGCATTTGAACTCGGGAGGAGTTCTATTTATTGACAAGGGGAGCTTGTCTTTTTTATCGTGGGCAATGAGATCTTGCCATACACGGATTCCGGGAGGAGTCATTATCGACAAAGTGAGCTTGTCGCATTTAGATCTTAGGAGGGATCGTCTCAAAGTCGATGGGAGCTCGCAAAAACAGTTTCATTGGGGAAGTTAGTGAGAGACGACGACAAAGATAAGATGAAGTTTTTATTTGTATAAGTTCGGTTGTCTTGTAACTGTGTGAACTCTGTGAAATGTTTTTAAATCTGGACGTAGCCCCGCAAACGTAGGCAATTTGCCGAACTGCGTTACTAACCTCATGTCTCCTTACTTTACGCATTTCATTATTGTCCATTACTGCTGTTCACTATTAGTGTCATAAGTAGTGTTACGACACTACATAACTAATTACAATCTTTCAAAATTTGTATTTGATAATATGCGTAGTTAGATTTAGACATAAATGTAGTGTATTTCATACATTCGCTATAGATATAGGTTTGTATCGCGTGATTCTATTGCAAATTTATTTATTTTTTTAGGATAGACAAATGACAATATTAAATATGAAGATTTAGTATAGTAAATCAACAAATTATTATGTTATAGTGTTCTAAATTAACTAATTGATATTGTTATAATCAATTGTTTCGCATACTGATTTCATGTTATCTTTATTACCTTCTTTTTTTCTCACAACATTCTCTCATCCATCATCACTCTATATCATCAACTCTTAGTTACTTTCACGTAGACGTTTTAATTGATTTTATAGGAATATTTTCTAATTTGTCCCGTGCAGTACGATATTCGATCTTATATCCCTGTATTATTTGTTAACGATAGTGTACACTTGCACTTGAGCATAATTTCTCACAACAAATCTTTGGCGCCGTCTCCAGAGAATCTCACAACATTTCCACCAATCATGAACCTAGATAGATCATACCCAATTAACATAAACTAAAATTTGATCGAGTTATTTAATCTTCGTGAGCCAGAGTCCAACTATCTACGAAAAGATCATAAACTCTCTTGAGAAAGTGTATCCGATCGAAGCAAATAGACATGCGGGCAAGAATTAACGCCTCTAATGTACTATTAAAATTCGCTGAATGAAATTGCAAAAGTATTTTAAAATCTTTTTGAAGAAGAGATTCAAGAAAAATCCATAGGATAACAAGGAGCTTATAAAAATTTTATGTACGAGCAAAGTACAAGACAAAAGGATCAAGCTTCCTCAATGTTCAAAGAATCACTCGAGGTCTTCAAATGATCAGTTAGTTGATCAATCACGATGCATAGGCTAAGAAAATCATGCCTCTTATCATCAACCATAAATTCAAAAACACATCCATCGATTTCTATAAAACTCTTACCTCTACACTTGATGATCCGTCGATCGGTCATAACTTTTCGAACTTTTTTCATATCGTCCCATTTCTTCGCTTCACAGTATATGTTCGAAAGAAGCACGAAAATCCCGGAACTTAACGGCTCCAACTCTAATACTTGTTTGAGAATTTGCTTCCTGATTTCCACATGGCCGTGTGTCCTACAAGCACTAAGCAAAGCACCCCAAATAACAACATCAGGCCTCATCGGCATTCCTGCTATTACACGAATTGCTTCCTCTACGAACCCTCCTCGGCCAAGCAGATCAATCACACAAGCATAATGCTCAATCTCACGTAAAATCCCGTAAAGCGAGCTCATTCTTTCGAAGAAATAGAGTCCCATGTCGACTAGACCGCTATGACTACAAGCAGAGAGCAGCCCGGTGAAAGTAATCTCATCCGGCCAGACTTTGCTGGCTACCATCATGTTGAATAGCTTGATTGCTTCCCACCCGTGACCGTGCAAAGCGAGGGCTTGTATAATAACATTCCAAGAAACTAAACTTTTGTCGGGTTTTTCAAGAAAGAGATCGATCGATGTTCTAAGGGCCCCACACTTGGCATACATGTCTGTAAGAGAGCTGGAGAGAGAAGAACTAATATTTATGTCGTTGCTGAGAATGTAAGCATGGATGTTCTCTCCTAGGACTAGATCGCCGATTTGACTACATGCCGAAAGAACGCTAAGAAGGGTAGTTTCGTCAGGCGTCACGGATGATTCACACATCTTGTGAAATAAAAGCAGTGCTTCTCTGCATTGACCTTCATCGATATAACACGAGATCATCGAGTTCCAGGAAATGACGTTCTTCTGAGGCATTTGATCAAATATCTCATGAGCATAGCGAAATTGTCCGTGTTTAGAATATACATCAATCATTGAAGTTCTTGAAACAATATCTTTCTCATTCATTCTATCATAGATCTTTTCAGCCGAGCTTAACTCCCCGCACTTTGCATACATAACAAGAAGAGTGTTTTTCACAATCTGATCTATCGGAATTCCAGATATTTCCATGTATAGATGCAGGCATTTGCCCAAATCTAAATTACAGCTTTTTGAACAAGCTGAGAGTAAACTAACCAATGTGAACTCGTCGGGGTCCAACCCGACTTCTCTCATCTCTCGGAACAACAAGAAAGCATCTATCCAATGACCGATTCTCGAATACCCACCGATCATCGAGTTCCAGGAAACAAGAGTTCTGTCTCTAATATCATCGAACACTTGGCGGGCAAAGCTTATAAACCCGCAAACAGAATAGAGATGAATAAGGGCATTTTGTACAACGATTACATATCCAATTCCAAGTTTAATTGCGTGGCCATGGACGATCACACCCTCCCAAAACGCAAGCTTAAAAGCACAAGCTTTAAGAACAAACGGGAGAGTAAATTCATTGGGCGAAAGCGGAGAAGAAACCATTTTGAAGTAGAGTGAAATGGCGGTTCCAGGGTCGTCACTGTTGGAGTAACTTCTGATCAGACTATTATACATAAACTTATTGGGTTGGATAGCTCTGTCAAAAACAGAACAAGCATAGGGGAGATCGCCGGCGGGGGAAAGAGCGAGGAAGGAAATCAATTTTCCGAGGGTGAGGTTTTCATTGGAGAGGCCGTGGAGGAGGAGCTGGGCGTGGAGGAGCC
The DNA here is from genome assembly GCA_022432975.1 of Begonia masoniana. Lineage (NCBI taxonomy): Eukaryota > Viridiplantae > Streptophyta > Magnoliopsida > Cucurbitales > Begoniaceae > Begonia > Begonia masoniana. The sequence continues at coordinate 13,510,905 of CM039504.1, forward strand.
TGAGCTCGCGCATGGAGGAGCATTTCTCCAAGAGAAAGTGCAGGGATTCGTGAGTGGGAGACTTGAATTTGGTAGGAAAGGAATGGAAATGGATCGAACAGAGGTTAAGGCGGGAACGAAAGCTCCAACCTTTGACGGAAAACAACATAGGGTAATGGGCATTACTCTTGAGAAAGGATATGGCTCGACCATTTTGCCGACCAAGTTGATCACACTTCATTCGTGGACCATCCACTGGTGCTACAGTCAAATCGAAGGGTCCAAGCTGCCTCAGGCCCTAGGGAATACGGATGGGCATAACTAACCCAAGCCCTGGTTCGAACCAGAATCGATGATTTGGTCTCAAATGATCTGATTCTTATCCCTGTAAGAACCCTACCTAGTTTTGAATGTGCGACACGGTTCGGTTTACAGTTGTGTACAAAAAAAGCGTAAACACCGAACTGAATTATAGCGAACGGTGTATCAAAAAAATTCAACCCAAACTCGAGAAAACCTTAATTCTACTCAAACTTTACCTAAACCGAAAAAAGAGTAGGTTATGTTTAGTCTTTTATTCAACTCTTTAAATATGATCGACTACATAATGTGTAATAAATTAATTATTTAAAATTTATTATATTGATTAACATTATTTTCTAAGAAAATGAGATAAAATTCAATATAAAATATAAGACAAATATCAAAAAAATGAAATCTAAATTATGAGAATATTTTCAATACTTTTAATTTCTTCAATTTACACCTATTCATCATCAATGGACACCGTGAGGACCGTTATATAACACGCGTGATTCGCAATTGGTTTGCTGACTGTTGTTTTGATCTTATAAATGGTGGATTTTCGCGAGTGTTGAGGTTTTTTTTGGTGCGGAGGAGGTTATCCAATGGCAGCGTTTATGGCCGCCTGAAGCGTACCCAGTGGTAAAAATCCGGTGACAAATGGAACACTGGTAGATTTTTGTCCTTTTCTTCGAGGTGGAAGTCATTAATGGAGGACTACTGCTACTGGTTCCGCCATTGAAGAGCTGTAAGCTGAGCTTGATTTAGTGGAGAATATGAATCGATGATCTTCTTGGATTAGAACGTTGTCATTTTCCAGGCTATCTTCTGTTTGATCTAGCTTAGCTGCAAACAAGCCTCTAAACTTCTTGTGGCTTGCTCTCTAAAGCCTGGTGAGAATTCAACACTTTTTTACAAGCTTCGAAAATTCCCTTTGAAGAAATCTACTTCGATTTGTCGAGGAACTTGTTGGAAACCGGTGAGAGATGACTTTTTAGGTTTCTCTGGCCGTTCATGGGGTTTCTCCGGTCGTCTTCTTTGCTCGTCGATGCACACGACTCCTCCTCCTCTTCGGAAAATCTATGGGAGGGCGTTCGCTCGGGCCGGTCAAATTGGTAGGCTACGCTGGGTTTATTACCTACCCATCTAGCTTTAATTAAAATGGTTTAAGATAAGATCAAAACATATAATTATACACAAACAGGACAAAAGTCTTGAGTGTTTCTTCAATTAGGGTCGCCAGAAACAGTTTGGCAAACACATTTTAATCAAAGCAAAATCTGATCCATACAATACATACACAATTCTTCCATGGCGGAAACGGCTTACTGTTCGAGCTGCGCGTACCAGATTCCGGTGATCTTCACCTCTTTTGGAACCTTTGCTCCCAAGTCAGTGTCAGACGGCTGCAAGCTTTCAAAAACTCCGATCACTTCCCCAGTTTCCGGCTTGCTCTTCGTCACGCTCAAGGTGATTTTTCCAGTTGACGATGCAGTGTTCTTGACGTTTTCCTTAGCAAGTTCTTCTTCATCCCCTCTTCCTCCTGCCGGCAATGCAACTGCATTGTCATAACCAGTTGACCCTCCTCTTCCTTTTGGGTCCAAGAAAGACGAGCCTCGATAAGAAGGAACCAAAAACTCCCCGCCAAAGCTCTCCGGCTTGCCGGAGGCTACCAACTGTTTGATAGTAAAGAGGAAAGGAACTCTCTCCCCGCCGGGCAACTGGACTGTCACGGCTGCATAGTCGATTCCGTCTTTTTCGACGAATTTGATTTGGCCATCCGGAGAGACTTCAAACGGTCCTTCGATCTCGTCAAGAGTGTAGGTCAAACGAGTCATGAGCTTGGTGTTCTGGAACTCCGGTGGGGAGTTCTTGTTCACACCCTCGGCCTTGACGGTGAAGGAGGTCGGCTCTAAGCAGAGCTTCTTGGCAGTGTATTTGCCTGGCTTGAAGGCGAAGGAGTCGACTCCTCCGTCAATGCTGGGACACTGGTTTGCAGTTCCAGTTCCCTTAACTTCCATGTACGTCTTGCTCTGAATTTCATCGAATGTCAGCCTCTTGGGGACTCCTTCAGCACTTGCTCCCTACTCATTCGCCATGGAAGATGGAAAAAGGGATTAAAACTTGCATTGCCATGACTAGGTAATCTAAACTAAACTCATTCATGAATTCCAGAACACCTTCAATGGAAATGCATGAATACAAATAAATATTTTCGTATCAGATCCAAATAGAATTTGGATCATTAAACTCTAACCATAGCAATTTTTACACTAAAAAATGAACTTTTATGGTAAAACAAATCAGGAATCGATTTTGGAAAAAATAAACTTTTAGAAGATGCAGTCTCTCTGGGGTGTCAAATTGACAGTGTCGTCACAAAACCAAATGAATAATTGAAGTATAATAATAATAAAAAAAAAAAAACAAACTCAGATCATCTAATACGGGAACCAGAAAACTTAAAAACCCATAAACTGTAACGAAATTCGAAGCACATATCAGAACAATGGATAAATATTTTAAAGCTGAAAAACAAAAGTAAAATGGTGAAAAATAAGAGATAAAGCAAATACCGAGACGACGAGGGCAGAAGTGGCGAGAGCAAAGCCAGCAATCTTGGTAGCATCGACACATTTCTGGGCAATATCTTTAAGATCAGAGTGCAGAGAGCAAGTCAATCTGGCTCCGACTGGTTCCAACCCAAAAGCTTTAGAAACAATCTGAGAAGATCTTAATTGCACGCTGTTCCTGCTTGCGACGCCCACCTTGGTGGGCTGCATCAGAGTCGCCGCTGCTTGCAATGAGGCAGCCATTGTTTCTCTCTCTAGCTCTTTCTCTCTCTCAAAAAAAATGGCTCGAAATAGGGGTGGAGAAGAAAGACAAGGCACAATTATTTAGTGGCTTCGGTTTCAGAAAGATGATATGGATAGGATAAGGTCTTCTCTTATTGGCTGCTTCATGCTAATTCTCCAATCTCCTGTGGTCGCCACGTGTCATTATCTTCATTGAGATATAGATACTCTACTGATCCTCATTTCATTATTTTTTAGATATATTAATATTAATTAAGTAATTAATTAATTTGAGTTTTGGTTCAATTAATTAATGATTAAATCCACAAAATAAAATTTGTTATTCAATTAGGATTAATACAATTTTGGTAGTCAGTAGAATAATCCTATGAGGGAACAATCTTAATTAATTAAGATTTATCATAATGTATAACCCAGCATATTTGACTAGTTGTTTCATGTTTGATTGGCTGTTAATAAGGATTTGATCAATTGCTAATGATGGTTAAATTGATTAATTAATTTTTTTTTTTTTTTACAAAATGAAATATTTTTATTGACGTGAACATTTTCCTATGTTATGCGTGACCATCGGCTTGATCCCCATATACTGCAACTCACCGTTTCATTGACGTGAACATTTTCCTATGTTATGCGTGACCATCGCCTTGATCCCCATATACTGCAACTCACCGTTTCATTGTCGAGGTTGAGAACTTGAGACCAAAAATGTTGGTTCGACCATTAGAGACCTCAGACCCTTTGAATTTTTTCTTTATTTGATTTTCTTATTAGGATCGAGGTTCTAAATTATGAGGCTACTAGGCCAGATTTTCAGGCCACCACGGGTATTGGTGCTCTTTGAGCAATCTATATGGCAAAGAAAGGGATAGATAGTATCTTATGTTAGCAAAAGAAAAAACGTAAAGGATAAAAGTTGGAGAAAATGTGTTTATTTATTCAACTAAACATACTTTTATAGGCTTACAAAAAAACAACCACAGAATACTAATAGTTACAAAAACATAAATATCACCAAATGCTCATAACTCCTAAAAGAAACTCTCAAATTAATACAATCAAAAGCCACACACACAACTTAAATGCTATAAATAAAGTTTAATATCAAAATCTTTTATTTTTTCAACACCTTTAAACTTGATTTGTCACACCAAGCAAACTCTTTATTTTGATGAACGTCTTCAACTTGAGGAGCTTTGTGAAAATGTCTGCCGCTTGGTCTAGTGTCTTGACATATTTGAGTTCCACTTATTTCTTCATAACGCAATCCCGAATGTAATGATATCGGGTATCGATGTGCTTGCTTCTCTTATGAAACACTGGATTTTTAGCTAAGGCAATGGCCGATTTGTTGTCAACAAAAATCTCCATTGGACCTTCCATTTGAAACTTCAATTCTTTTACTAGGTTTCTTAGCCAAATTGCATGACATACACATGAAGTTGCCGCGACGTACTCCGCCTCGCATGTTGATAATGTGACTATGGGTTGCTTTTTTTACATACATGTGAACGCCGTTTCACCAATAAAAAACACAAACCCTGTAGTGCTCTTCCGATCATCCAAGTCACCACTCCAATCACTATCACAATAACCAATAATATCAAAATTGCTAGAAGAGACATAGGAAATGTAACGCCCCGATTTAAAATCTCCAATTTAAAACCTTAATTTTTAAAACCTTAGAATTTTTCTCAAATTGATTTGAAATCAAGCGTTAAATCATAATTAAAATATTATTTAAAACTTTAATTTCGCGGAGGCTGGATAATAAATTTGTCAAAATCTTGAAACTAACGCATATTTAAAACAATTTATGAAACTTTGTTTAATGATAAAAATTCGACATAATTATTCAAAATCTTAAATTGAAATAAAACCTTAAATATCGTTTAAAAATTTAAAGCATACTAAATTAAATCTTTTTATTCGAACTTAATAATATCTTCTTCTTTTGTATGTTCGCTTGCTACTGAAGGGTTTTCAATTGCAGCTAGTTCTTCCTCAGATAAAAATTCACCTACATCACAAGTTAAAACTATGAGAAAACTCAGTAAATAGAAATACGTACAAGTTACAAAACTTTTACTTTTACTTTTACCGAGTTCTGTTAACAGTTGCATACTAGTTGAAAATTCAACATTCTTTTAAGACTTAGCCATCTCATTATCGTTCAAGCTTCGTCATCTTTTACTTTTACTTTTAATGTTCAAGCTCACCATCTCACTGTCGTTCAGGCTTTTGCTATCACATTAGTACATATGTTCAAGCTCACCATCTCACTGTCGTTCAGGCTTTTGTTATCACATTTTCCGTCAATTCCATCATTTTCATACACATGCAAATATCCTACCCATTTTATCTTTTAAATAATTCTATGTTGATATTTCAACATATGTGCTGAACCATCGAAAACGTGTGATAAAATAAAACAATAATAAAATAATATATATATCTTGTGATGTAGGGCCGTAGCCAAAATTTTGTATTTCACTTACTTGGATTCCGAGCAATAAGTGTTTATCGGGATTTTTTAAAAATTTCTAGAATAATATCCTGCTCAATTAAAATATTTGGTATTAAATCCTACTTAATAAACTCAATTTCAAAGTAAATTGAGCAGAATTTCCTTACGTTGTTTTGTCAGGTCGGATCAGATCGGTTGGATCGATTTAGATTGAATTGAGAAGTTCCAAAATCTTTCCTGCCTAATTCGAATATCAATATTAAAATCCCACTTAATTTATTCCAACTTTAAAAGAATTTGGGCAGAAATTTCTTACCGGGTCAATGTTTAATCAGTCCAGATTGATTCGGGTTGAAATTTGGTTCAGGTCCGATTCGGGTGAATAGTGCCAGGTCGGTCGTGAACAGTACGGGTTGGGTCGGGTCGGGTGAACAATGCGGGTCGGGTCACTGTTGGTCTGGTTCGGTCAGAGTTGTTTTAAGTGAACCAGTTCGGTTCGGTTCGCTGGCTGGTTCACGTTATAAACCAAACTTCTTCTTCTTCTTCGTGAATCTGCCGAGAGAAAAAGAGGGAGAATCAGAGAGGGAGGGAGAGCGCTACAGAGAGAAGAAATCAGAGAGAGAGGGAGGGCTTACTCCGATGGATTGTCGACGGAGGTCAAGGGAGCTTCGTCAGAGCTCGGCTGCCAGAGAGGAAAGCTTCGTCGGAGCTCGGCTGAGCAATGGTCGGAGACGAGGTAAGTTCTTCTTCTTTCCTTTCTGAAGAACTTCGAGAGAGAGAGGAGAGCTTTTGGTATGAGTTTCTGTGACGACCCCAACCCGTCGGGACCGTCATGGGACTCGACTGGACTTTGAGTTTGACTTACACATTTTTGGACGTAAAATTTTTTTTCGACTTTTTAAATCTTGAACATAGAGTGGATGACAGGGGCGGATGACATAGAGTGGATGACAGGGGCGGATGACAGGGGCGGATGACATAGAGTGGATGACAGGGGCGGATGACAGGGGCGGATGACATAGAGTGGATGACAGGGGCGGATGACATAGAGTGGATGACAGGGGCGGATGACATAGAGTGGATGACAGGGGCGGATGACATAGAGTGGATGACAGGGGCGGATGACATAGAGTGGATGACAGGGGCGGATGACATAGAGTGGATGACAGGGGCGGATGACATAGAGTGGATGACAGGGGCGGATGACATAGAGTGGATGACAGGGGCGGATGACATAGAGTGGATGACAGGGGCGGATGACATAGAGTGGATGACAGGGGCGGATGACAGGGGCGGATGACATAGAGTGGATGACAGGGGCGGATGACATAGAGTGGATGACAGGGGCGGATGACAGGGGCGGATGACATAGAGTGGATGACAGGGGCGGATGACATAGAGTGGATGACAGGGGCGGATGACATAGAGTGGATGACAGGGGCGGATGACAGGGGCGGATGACATAGAGTGGATGACAGGGGCGGATGACATAGAGTGGATGACAGGGGCGGATGACAGGGGCGGATGACAGGGGCGGATGACATAGAGTGGATGACAGGGGCGGATGACATAGAGTGGATGACAGGGGCGGATGACAGGGGCGGATGACAGGGGCGGATGACAGGGGCGGATGACATAGAGTGGATGACAGGGGCGGATGACATAGAGTGGATGACAGGGGCGGATGACATAGAGTGGATGACAGGGGCGGATGACATAGAGTGGATGACAGGGGCGGATGACAGGGGCGGATGACAGGGGCGGATGACAGGGGCGGATGACAGGGGCGGATGACATAGAGTGGATGACAGGGGCGGATGACAGGGGCGGATGACAGGGGCGGATGACAGGGGCGGATGACATAGAGTGGATGACAGGGGCGGATGACATAGAGTGGATGACAGTGAAGGAGCGGATGCCAGGGTCGGATGACAGGGGCGGATGACATAGAGTGGATGACAGGGGCAGATGACGGGGCGGATGACAGGGGCGGATGACATAGAGCGGATGTGTAACGCCCCGAGTTATCTGAACCCGGTTCGTTACACAAAAGTTCGTACATGACTAAGAAATCTCAACTGTATTATTATTTTTTTTTAAACTTTGCTCAACATTCAACATTTGACATAAGCTAAAGTCTCAAAACATTTAAAACTTGCAGCGGAAATCTTTTGGACAACAATAGAGTTAAACAAAACTATGAACATTGTTTGAAATGTAAGAGATAAACAGTTAAAAAGAAATAGAGGTTTAAATCGTGAAATACTTGGGAAGTCGCAGAAGTCAAACGCATCTGCCGATGGATAAAGTCAACGGAAGAAGCAGAAACAGCAAATAGAAGGCTTTTACCGATGACGTGGACCAGAAGAGTTGGAAACAAAAGACATCTCTCGGTGGACTGCATCTACCGATGACGTGGACCAGAAGAGTTGGAAACAAAAGACATCTCTCGGTGGACTGCATCTACCGATGACGTCAGCCGGATAAATCAATTATCCAACATCAACCGATCGCAAAACGACAAAGCACAATACTCACTCATACCGGTAGTGTAAAATCTACATCTTCCGATAGAATTAGACCTACATCATCCGATGGCTTTTTTGAAGATATCTTCCGATAGAATTAAACCTACATCATCCGATGGCTTTTCTGAAGACATCTTCCGATAGAAAATAGAGCGACATTTCAACTATTTCTTGCTATGCAAGCATAACTCTAAGTACAGAAAAGAATTTACTTATTTCACTACAACCATTCAAAAACAATTCAAATCATTGCATTACTCAAGTCCAGTATAATCAAGTGTTAAAAACCAACGGAATACTATTATCAGAAAAGTCTCAAAGTACTTTTTGAAAACATCAAAGCAACTTCTATCATCAGAAAGTTTAACATACTCAAATTGAAATCATTGTCCACTAAACCTTCACAACCACCAACACCAGTTAAACCGCCCCATCAGATGCTAGATCGATGCCTGATTGCACCCCTCCAACCTGCCTAGTCCTAAACCAACTCAGAGAATTCACCTGCGGTATCCTCAACACCTATATCACAAAACTCATTTATTAGCCTAATGCTAAGTAAGTAAAGCAGTAATGAAATGAAATGCTGAAACATAAATTCCTAAACATGCAATTTCTACTTTCTCATCTCAGTTGCATTCACATTCATTCATAAGCTGATCTGATCCCTCGGTTCCCTTGGGAAGTGGATCAATTTTCCCAATGTTATACATCCTCTACTCGATTAAGGGGCGGATGAATTCCCTTAATAGCTGATCTGATCCCCCTGTTCCCTTGGGAGTGAGATCAATCCTCCCAATGTTATAAATCCCTTCATAAGTTAAGGGGTGGATTAGTTCCCTTAATAGTTTGTCTGTCACATTCAGTTCATGCCTTACCATCCTTACATGAAAATTCATTTTCGTAATCTTTCAAAAACATGATGCATAACATACAAAATCATTCACAAGATACATAACCCTATTGTTTTGTGATGTAGGCTCGAAGGCACATGCGTACTTTACTTACCTGGCTTCTGGAAATTATCTGGTCGCTAGCTACTTCGGAAATCTGCTCACCTAAGTTCATAACAGAATATAAATCAAAACTTCACTAAACTTCACCAAGAATCAAATAGTTGTTCGAGGAATCCAGTTAGAAACTCTACTAATCGAGCATTCCCCCTTTATCACTAAAACCCGAATCTACGCTCAATCTCAGCATCCTCAAAATCCTCACATTGTACTACTTCAGGTATTTAACCACTATATCATAAGAGAAATGAGGAAAACTTACCTAAGTCGAAGGAGAATCGGGCGAGGAAAATTGCCTAGAGAGCTCGGCTGCTTGAGCTGAAAACCCGAAGAGAAAAGTATGAAATGGTGGCGGCTACAGTGCATTAAACCCAATCCCTCTTTCCTTAAATACGTTATCCACTTTTAAAAATGTAATTTACTCTAATGCCTTTGTCTAGTCTAATCATTCAATAACCCTACTTAAATTATTGACTAATAAAGTGTATACCATTAATAATAAAAGAGCTGGTTCGATAGAACCGGGTGTTACAGGATGACAGGGGCGAATGACATAGAGTGGATGACAGGGGTGGATGACAGGATTTTAAAGGTAGAATTGACAACATTTAACAGGAAGACATATGAATCGGGAGCATAAAATAGAAGGCATAAACACTTCGAACCCCAAAGCCCGATTCAGAACATAATTTTAAACGTGTTAGAGAACACGACAGAAGTTTAAGACAATCAAACTGCATGGATAGCTCTAAAACCAGAGATAATCTATGCACAACCTAAAAGAGAAAAAAACTTCAAACAGTTCCAGAATGTTTCAAAACATATATACAACTGTCAATTACAGAGGTTTAAAAACTTAAACACCAAAACCTATACATTATAAAAATCCCAACAGAGTTCCCAACAGAGTTTTAAAACAAAAACACCAGAATCCCAACAGAGTTTACAGACATGAACTTTACTTTAAAAATTTCACTCTCTCGAGTCAGAAATATGTCTGGCTACAGCAACTACCCCCGAAAGCTCGTGCCACCAACCACCTATTCGTCGGACTGAGGCACAAAATCCTCATCAACTGGTTTCGTACCTACAACAGGGAGTTCAACTATGAGCTTAGAGCTCAGTAAGAACATACAATGTAGTGATGCATATGCTGTGCATGAACATTTTTCCAAATACATGAACATTACATTACATTACATTACGTTTCACTGGACAGGAAGGTATATGTGACAGCCTCAAACCCGATCAAGGCCGAGGAGCCCTCACTCCTAACATTTATCAGAAAACGGGACATATATTTATTTCTTGATGAAACAAAAAACAGGCTAGACTTTTAGAACAAACCCTCGAAACTTTACAGAGAAAGAAAACGTTCTCAGAATTTGAAAGTAAAACAGGAAAACAGTTAAAAGTCTGAACACAGAATGAATTACGGAAGAGAAGCAGGGAGCCTGGAAGCAGGGCGAAATGAAAACAGTTCTGGGATTTTCACTAGGACTTGACTTCGACTTAAACAGGGCTCTGATAGAAAACGAGGAGATTGGAATACCGAAATTTGAACGATGAAAATAATCGGACAAAAATGAACGACTGAGGACGATGACAATATACTTTATAAATGGAAACATAGCCAAAAACTGTACAGTGGATAACTTACAGTGGAAGGCATAAGGAGGAAGACGTAGGCGGAAGACTGGCGGAAGGAGTCTGTCGGATGATGTAGTTTTGAAGGCAGAAGCGAAAATGACGTCATTCGGAAGATATAGGCAGCAAATGAAATCGGATGAGAGGATGACGTCAGCCGGAAGATGGATGACGTTAGCCGGAAGATACAGGCAGTAGATGAAATCGGATGAGGTGATGACGTCAGTCGGAAGATGGATGACGTCAGGCGGAGGATGCAGGCAGCAGATCAAGTCGGATGAGGTGATGACGTCAGTTGGAAGATGGATGACGTCAGGCGGAAGACGCAGGCAGCAGATGAAATCGGATGAGGTGATGACGTCAGCCGAAAGATGCAGGCAGCAATTGAAATCGGTAGAAGAAAAGCCTATGGCAGAACTACTGTTTGGCGGTGGATGTGAATAACACAGAAACAACGGTAGAAGTAAAAATATAAGGCAGAAGTGAATACGACAAAAATGAACAGTGAACAGCGGTAGATGTAGACAAAATTCTTACCGGTAGATGTAATCGGAAGACATAGTTTTAATGGCAGAATTTACAACTTTTGACAGTAAGACATGCAGGCGGGGAGCACAAACAGAAGACATGAAAGTTGTAGATCTTCAATACCCGATTCTAAACAAGGTTGTAAAACATACTTTACAATTGACCGACTCAAGGAAACAAACTACATGGATAATTCCAAAACCAGAAATCATCCATGTACAGACTAATCAGAAAATATCTCAAACAATTCCAGAATACTTTAGAATATAATTCAACTGTCAAATACAGAGGTTTTAAACGTTGACACAGAATCTATACATTGTTTCAAAATCTCAGAGACAGTACAGAACCTAACATGGATTTCCAGAATTCACTAACAGAGTTTTTAAAACCAAACACCAGAATTTAAGTAAAATTTACAGACATAACTTCACTTTAAAAACTTAAACCTCTGAACAGAAACATGTCTGGCTGCAGCAATCAATCCCACGCAAGCTCGAGCCACCGATCACTTATACATCAGACTAAGGCATTAACTCCTCATCTACGGGTTTAGTACCTACATCAGAGAGTTCATCTATAAGCCTAAAGCTCAGTAAGAACATATAGAATGCAGTGATGCATATGCTATGTATGAAACTTTTCAGAAAAACAGTGACAGTACAGTACATTACGTTTCAGTGGCAGAGAGGTATAAGTGGGACTTATAGGGAAACTGATAAACAGTGGGTGCACAATAGGCACATACAGTAATACAGTATACATATATATAAACAGTACAGTAACAGTGGGTCAGTTCCCGTCCCGCACTTAACCGGTATATTTCAGTCAGATTTTATCTTGCTTAACTTCAAAACCGTGTACAGAAATCATCCTTTGCATGAACTTTCAGTAAAACGTGTATGCATGAACATTCTCAGTGCTTAAACTTAAACAGCAGACACAGAAATAACAGAACATGCTGTGAAGCAGAACATTGACAACTCAGAACATAAACTATAACCTTTCTACCCAAAACAACCCGACAGAACAGAAAACTTAGTACCTCCGTGATGTAGGGCCTTAGGGGCCAACCTACGGTTATGAACTTACCTGTTGTCCTTAGCAATTTGTGCCCCTTCATCCTTATAGTGCAATCCACCTAAAACAACACATTATTGGCATCAACATCGACCCGATCACAAACACAATCCAAAAGCCAGTTAAATTTCCAATCAACAATTTACTAACCGCATCAAAATTCCTAAGGCAAAATCTCTAAATTTTTGACATGACCTCCCCATACTGTGCATCAGTCCAAATTCCCAAAAAGTTAACAATTAACCAACAACTATCCAACACATCACTTTAATCCAATTAAACAATCCCAATAATGAAATCTAAGGATAGGTCACATTTCACATAATTCTCATCAAGTACTCCAAACAATCAACATTTGGACCAATTTTTAATCAAACAACTTACTATCAAGCAAAAACCCGGATTTGGCTTACAATTTTGAGCAAACTTCTAAAATTTGTAACTTTCTCTACAAATATCGAAATGACTTGACTCCAAAGGCTACAACTTCTTTAAAGTGTCTATTTTCATCTAGCACAAACCATTCATAAAAAAAAAACAATCACAATAAGTGGCAGAATTTCCAAAACCGTAACTGCCCAGATTACGTTTTACAGTTTTTACCTTGACTTAGAAAATTCATGACAAATTGTATATCCGTCCGAATTTGATAATTCTTATGCCTATGAAATCCTTAAGATGTCTACTTTCATATGACATAATCCATTTAGCAAACAAAATACATTAAATAGGCCGAAAATCCTCAGAACCAAAACTTCCCTGTATTTTAACCTTAGATTTCTTAACATTTTTAATCGATCCCATTTTCTTTTCGTATAAATCATCAACGATCAACTTAATCTATTTAATATCAAATAGAAGAAGAAAATGTAGCAACTAGTCAGAATTTTCGTGCATCAAATTAAGGTTTACCAAACATCCTCAACGCTAAAAAAAAAATCAACAACAAATCATCTATAAACCCAATATATATCATCAATCGACCAATCTATAAACAACCCAACTAACAATCACCCAAAACATACCTTGGAACGAAGAGAAGAAAAGTGTGTTTCTTCGACTTTAAATGCTAGAGAGGAGAGGAAAGGTCTTCCCCATGTTTTTCTTCTTTAAAACTCAAACTAGAAGAGGAAAGAGGAGGGTTGGCTTGGGCATTGGCGTGGAGCTGATTGGAACCGAAGGAGAAGGGCGATTTCTTCGTGGGAGGGGAAAGAACAAGAGAGGGAAAGTAAGAACGTAGAAGAGAGGGATGTTCCCCCCCCCCTCCTTTTCTTTTATTATAACTCTTATTAAGGAAAAAGCATGAAGCTTCATGGGGAAGCCTTGAGGTGGCAATCTCTAATTGGTTCAAGCCAACCAACCCCATTTCCATTCCCAATTTGTCCTCCCTTAAAATCCAAGTAACTAGTTAGTCCATTTGCTTGGCTCATTGTTCAATTGGTCAAATATTTCTACAATCTTGACTTACATCCATAAATAATACTCTCTATTCCTCAAATAGATGACAATGTCTCAAAATACTAGGCACATAATTAGAAATCGCAACACCAAATTTTCGGGTGTTATAGTATAAGTGGGAGGAAGAGCTGGCACAACAGGAGTACATGCCACAACAGGACATAACAGGAGTACATAACAGGATGCCAGTCCTCGTCCACACTTAACCATACATTACATTCACATTTTTAACTTTCATAACTTCAAATCTGGTGTTGACTTCACCTAACTCTACCCTCCATGGCCTAAAGCATTCATCACTTAGACCCTTAAATCTCTCTAACTTAGTTCTCAACTCTAGCTTTTCCTCAAATTTAGTTAGCTTTTCCTCAAATTTAGTTTCTCTAATTCCCCATCTTTCTACTTCCGTGTCTATCAAACACGTACAAACCACTATAACTCTCTATGCTACCCCACTTGAATGATTACAATCCTTACCTCAAGTTGTACTAACCTCTATAAATTTTTAGATCAGGACGTTACTAACTCTTCACACAATACACTAAATGGTGTCCAACATATCCTTCATGCCCATTGTCTTCAACCCCTTGAAGACTCCTAACTTAAATCCTCTTAGTGAACATCATTTAACTGAAATACCTATTGTATAATCTACAGCTTTAAATCCTCTGAACTAAGTTCCCTTAATCGCTTACTTTTCTAAACATAACTATCTCAGATCTCCAAAGCTATCTCAATAGCGTAACACTAAAACCTACTAATAAACCTCGTACCCTAAGTCCTCCCCTTCACTTTCTCTTCTACTCTATCATCTCCTTTCTAATTTATCATTCACCTTTCTTATACTAACTTACCTCGAGAAATCACGATATTCCATTACTCACCCTAACATTATCCCTTGGTCTTGACAAAATAAATCCTCACCTATACTCTCAAACTCTTCGAACGGAGTTTTCACCTCTAGCCTTTCCTCGAGCTCCGTTTATCTAGAGCTTACTTGTCTAAGTTAATGGCCATCAAACACTTACCTCTTTTATCCTAACTCCTCAAATGAAATTCTCCTCTTTTTACCAGTTTACTAATTCCTACTACTTTCCCTTATTTATTTTGACATTACATTGATTATTCTAACACTCTGCTCATACTCCAACGTTTTCATTTTCTTAACTTTGCTCTCTAACTTATCACTCCTATCTCTTACATTTACTTAAATCAACCAATCAAGACAATTTATATCTCAAACAATCATAACCTGTCCTTAGTTATTCCAACACAACCCTCATACTCAAAGCTCTCATCTCTTAACCCTATCAATCATTCCTTATAATATACTATGACTCTTTCTACTTACATTCGCTATGCTTACTTTGTCTAACTCACGTTCACTATACTCAATTTGTCTAATTCCTAATTGCAGTCATTACCAAACACTCAAATTCTTCACTTTAACTTCAACCTTATTAATTTCAAAATTGAAACTTTTACAATTTAATTCTCTTCTAAGTTCTTCAGCTTCATATGAAATACACAATTTCTAATAGCTAACCCTCTTAGCTTAACTCTCATTCTTCCCTATGTCCGTCCACAATCTAGAAGTTACTCTAATTTAATCTAATCGTTCTTCTAGCTTACATTTTCCAACCCCTATTTTATTATTCATCCTCTATTTGAGTTCTCCACATTTCACTTTTACTCTTCAAAATGTACTACCTACTACACTTATGAGTCTTCATACTCCTCTAACTCTCATTACAATAAGTCACCCAACAACCTCTTTGTTTGCAAACTTGTTGTAGTATAATTAACACTCAAAATCCCAACTTCCTACCTATTACCTCGACGAGTCACCCTTTCTCCTAACATCGTGTGCATTAATCTAAACCTCAGAACATTATCTTAATTCGAGAGACTAGACTTTTCTCTACTTACTCAAACCATCAAGGTTTTTAATTTATTCCAAGTTATTCCAATCCTATATACTTTCGGCTCCCAAATCCTAGGTCGAATAACACCAAAACACAGCACGTCCACTCCTTCTTGTCACACCTAAATTCTCCTATAAAATTGCCGGTTGAAAACTTTTACGCATTCTCGTTTACCCTCGATTGAGTAATCCCTTAAATAGTACCTATACCCTAAGCTCCAACCATTTTTCCTAACGAATATCACCTAGCATCTTGTTTTCCTAGCTCTAAGGAAATCTCTAACTTTTATTCCCCGAAATTGAGTACTTTTCTATGGCTTATCATTCACTCCACAACTATTCCTCATTGGCTTATCATTCACTCCTCAACTATTCCTCATTGCTACATACATACTCTCCCTAATTCTACTTTCAAGCATTCATCGAGGATTGTCACCTCTCTATGACTCGAGTTTGGGTCATACTAACTAACTATACCACTTAACACTCAATAGTCCCTATTATTGTTAACCCCCACTTAACTTAGGCTAGGCTCCCCTCTAGGTTTTTCTTGCATAAAGCTTATTAGAACCTTCCTCTACCGATCTCAGATTCTTAAAATCCCCTTAACAATTTACTTAAGCTATACACTCGATTATAATTACTTCTAATTCTACGGATGTTACCTTGTCTGTTTCGCTTTTCAAATAAATTCCTAACCATTAAATTCCTAGCTATTCGAACCATAGGTTTACTACGTCTATAAGTTGGCTAATGGAATCCACCGAAGTTGTCATGGTACCTTCGAGATTTTCGTTCTAAGCCTAAACAAGATTAAACAATCTAAACTCAGCTCTAAACAACTAAAAGAAAAGAATTACTTACAGTCGGTGAAGCACGTTGCATGGCGGCCGGCATTGTCGGGTAATCATTTGAACGACTAGACTATTTATGCTCTGATACCATCTTGTAACGCCCCCGAACCCACCCTGGCTCGGAGCGCTACTTTACTAACCAATCCCACGTTAAAACTGACACCCAAACATAAAAGGAAACGAACACATCTGAATTTAAAACTAAACTCTCAAAACTCTCTTTACTTCATACCTAGCTGCCTAGCACATCATTCCCGTACCTCTAACCTTTCAGCACCACTGCGTCCTTCTCGAAAATTTTGGCAAAGTAACGCCTGAAAATGGCGCCTCCAAAATGCTAGGTACCTGCACACAACCCAATTCCCAACCAGAATATTCTTCCTCAACTATCCACTCAACAAAATCCTACATATAAAAACCTCCAAACAACAATAAATAGGAAACTATAAAATTACTAACATTCCTAACTAGCCAAAAAACATCCCTGAAACACTGCTATCTCATAACTGTCAACCAAAAAATATATGCATTTCAAACAATTCCACAAACAGACATTTACAATACTATTAAAATACAAAGCCCACACTCCTGAAGACTATGGTCGAGGCGCCCCGACAACTGCCCGCACCGGCATACAGCGTACATCAACGACTGCGTCCCAATCCCAGCTTTTCTCGTAGCTCTAACCTGTACTCCAGTCGTCACCTACACCACAGAACACACACACACACGTAAGCTTACGCTTAGCAAGTAGGGAGTAACAAATAATAACAATAACAATGCACACACCATCCTACCCTAACACAACAGCACAACACCACCCAATGCAACTCAACAAACTAACTCAACATACACGACAACACACAATGCAATAAGTGTTTTAGCTGCCATCTCTCATAGAGTACCCCTCGGGGTGCTACTACCAGCAACCTCAGCCCGACAAGGCACCTATTCGAGATGCATTTTTTTACAATTTACTTTATCTGATTACGTTCATTGCTTTAATTTGCTGTTCTTTGCTTTAATTCTTCATAGAGGTCCCCTCGGGGTGCTACTACCAGTAACCCAGCCCGACAAGGCCCACTATTCAGAATTCCATGTTTTGCCAATCATCCATCATAGAGGTCCCCTCGGGGTGCTACTACCAGCAACCCAGCCCGACGAGGCACCCTATTCAGGATTCTAGTTTTAGCCGGTCACCTCTCATAGAGTTCCCCTCGGGGTGCTACTACCAGCAACCCAGCCCGACAAGGCACCCTATTTGAGATGGAAATACAATTACCTTTAATTGCTTACATTTATGCTCACAATGCCAATCAATGCCATTAATCGTACCTAACGTGCTATACCATGATGCATGCTTAAAAATGCAATACCGAACAAAACAACCAAACAATTACCAAACAACACTGAACTAACAGCACCAGACAACCACAACAAGGAAATTCATTTTGACATTACTTAATACAAAACAAAGCAGCTAACTCACAAATACTTAACCAGACCAGAACAAAGTAAAGCAATCAACCATCAACAATGCTTGACCGACAAAGAAGACAACCAAACATCAACAACAAATAACCAACAAGGCTTAACCAACAAAGAAGACGGCCAAACAACAAACAAATAAATCCTACCGTTCCGTGGTGTAGGCCCGAAGGCAAAACAAACGTCCTCTACTTACCTGGTTGCCCGATACATTCTCGTTCACTTCGTCCAACCAAATCACACGTCCATTGTCCTAAAATAACAAAAACTCAACTTAGTAACACACTAAAGGATTCTGAGGAAATCAACTAACCAAACTAACAACACTTAATCCAATTTCTTACTCTCAAGCTCTAAAACCCGAATTTATGTAAAAATAACAACGTCCAACTTCAACTTCATTAAATCAAGCTTACATTCCCCAATCTATTCTCAAACTCCTATTTCTAACTTAATCCAATTAAAATCTAACAAAATGGGCCACTAATTTGGGTTCGGTAAAATCTGACCCGAAACTTCGAACGTGCATTACTTTCACGTCCGTTATCGGAATCGAATGATTCCAGCGGCCACGTACTCCTCTAATAACCTATTTTAACGTGCCAAAAGGAATTTTAAAACAAACGAGCGTAGCTAGGTCAATTTGGCAAAACCCGATTCTGCCCTAAACCCGGAAAATCCCCCTTTTCGATTTTCCATCAATTCTCACCCAATTCCTCCCTAATCAATCCCTCTCACACCTAATTAACATAAACTAACCAAAATTCAGAGGCTACAAACTAGAAAAACCGAAATTTCCCAAATTGGAGTTCACTGTTTTTAGCTCCAATCGGTGCCCTCCCTTGCCCGACGATTCACGCCGGTCAAAGCCCAGCCATTTGATGCCGAGACAAGCCAAAAATGGCCGGTGGTCGGAGCCCAAGCTGGCTCGCCATTCACGGCCTCAAGCAGAACGAAAACAGGGGAGAAAAGCACCTGTTTCCAGTCGGGTCTGGCGCGGAGAAAGCCGAACTGAGCTCTGGCTTCAGCTCGCCGGCGCCTGCACGTCTGAACGGTGGCCGGAGCCGTGGTCGCCGTCGGAGCGAGGTCGCTCGCGCTCTCCCTCCTCTCCCCTGCTCCTCCCTCGTGGTCGGGCTCGACAACAGAATGGCGAATGCCATTCTGTTGTTTTATTTATTTATTTATTTTTTAAATAATTAATTAATTAATAATAATAATAACTTTAATAAAACTAAATTAACTTTAATAAACTAAATTCCCATTATGCCCTTTCAAAGTCCGATAAATCTTCTCTCCAATTTTCCATAAAAAAATCCCGGGTGTTACATTCTAAATGTCAAAAAGAAATATGTAGTCACCGTTTACCGTTTTTCGTTAACCGTTCTGAGTGATGGCTTGGCTCTCGGATCCTGCTGATCGGGATCCGGATTCGGGCTGTCACATACGTAGAAGAGGAGAGAAGAGAAGAGAATAGGTAGGTTTCTCAGCAAGTTATGGACATTTGACAACCATCAAATGGCTCCCTCCCACCTACCATAATTCCTTCTCAATTTACCCCTCCATACATTTCAAACTATTGATTTTTAACTAAATTACTATTTAGTTCGTCGAATCGGTTTTACGAATCACTCACATTCAATTGAAAACATCGACAAATTCATAAAAACATACATTGTATAAATATTCCCATTAGTTCCTTTAATAATTCAAAGGAATATTTACATTGCCAAAATGTCGGGTGTTACATTTTCCTCCTCCACCAAAGGCTCTATTTATAGGGGGCTCACCTCCCCACGCCTCCGAGAAATCTGACTTAGTTCAGATTTTCCGGCTGCTTCAAGATCGGTGCCGGATTTCTATAGAAGTGGTTGGTTCAGTTGATTCTGAATACTCCCTTTGAAAGGTCCAGGTTCAATCGGGTTTGTTGTTGAAAATCAGCAATCCGATTCTAAGTCTGATTTTTCCTTCTGTTTTTGGTCAAGTATAGGGCTAGATTCATCGTGGATTGATATCTTAGGGATTTTTAGGAATCAAATCTTAGATTAGGTTTTTGATTTTAGATTGAGTTAGAGATTTCAAATTTCAAATTTTGAATTAAACCCTAGGTTGTTACAATCTCCCCTCCTTAAAAAAAATTTCGTCATCGAAATTTAAATTCTTACTTGAACAGTTCCAGATAGGGCTTTCTCATAGATTTATTAGTACTTAAGTCCAATCATTATGTTATCCTCAAGTTTGAAGATTAGGGATTACTATGTTTTCGTTGCGCTACTCTGATATATAAATATATTTGTCTATTCCTAAATATCTCCATCCATATACTTAAGCTTTCCTTATTTTGTCAAGAATTAATTTTAACTGCTATCTATCGTTAAACCTCTATAACTATGTTAATGTTGATATAATAATTGCAATTCTTAAATACTCATTTTCCTTCAATCTTAATATCGACCTGATGTCCAATTTCTTCAATAAAATCTAACATTCATGTTTTTTTTTTTAGCTGTAATTATTCTAATCTATGTACTCAATGTAAATTTCATCCTTGAGATCTTCGAAATTGTGTTTTTCTTTTACTCATCTATATCCTCAAAATTTATTAGTTCATCAATAAAATATAAACTCTAAATTTCCCTCGAATAATGATGGTTCTAATTGAATATACATAAATGTCATACCTATATATCTCAGTGTCATTTTGATCAACTACAACTTCAAAATATCTTCAAAATAAATGGCCAAACTTCAGAATCTCTTGAGCAATTTTTATTTAAATTAAATACCTAAATATCCATTTCATATTTAATACCTCAATTATGTCCTCAATCAATTACATTCTCAAAATCTAATTATTCACAACGATCAATCTATGCTTACTAAAATAATAATCTCTATATAAATTCTTGTGTCTATTCCAATCAACTACATCCTCAAAATTTAAATTCTTATTTAAAGATTTTGATTTCATTTTGATAAACTATATCCTCAAAATTTAAATAAATCCTCAACTACGATATCATCCCCATGGTTCCTCAAACAATGATCATTCTAACTACACACTTGAACACTTGATCGTTCATAGATTCCTTGACTTTAATTTACTTAATTATAACCTCAATTTTTAAAGTCATCTAATTTCACTCTATTCAATTTCTCCTCGAACAAAATTTATTATAATCCTCAATTTTCTAATTCAATATCCTCAAAAGTTTTAGTAATTGTTCCACAAAATGTAACTTTTATAAATCACTATAACAATAGTCATTTCAAGTTAAATTTTTCTTTAATAGACTATATTCCTCCTGATATACTAATTCTTTAAATAAAGTCTAACCTCCATATTTCCTCAATCGAGCAACACTGAATACTTAGAAAGCAAAATTCGTATCCTAAATCCTCAACTTCAATCTAATTAATTATATTATAAAAATTTGTCAAATAGAATCCAACATTAATACTTTTTTAAAATTTGAAGGCTTCAATATTTTTATTTTATTTTATTTTTCCTCAAAGTTTTGATCACAGTAACCCAAATTTTTCCACTAAATTATTATTATTATATATATTTTTTATATTAAATTTTGAAATCTAAGTTGTTCAAAACTAGATCTTAGTGTTATTTCATTAATTTGTGAATTCAAGTTTACCAAATATCTTCTACTACTTAGTTAATAGTAGCTCTAAATTGTTTATAATATCATATTTGGTAATAAACTTCATTTCAATATCTTTTATTTTGATAAGGATTTTGGGATTTTGTAATTGTTGATCTATTTTTAAACAATTAAGTTCATCTTTAAGAAAATTTAATTGTTTTTCTTTATTTTGATATAAATGTTTTAATTCATTTATAATTTTTGTTTCAGGGTCAGTAACAAATAAATAAACAACTTCTTGGTTATTTATAGTTCCATAAATACCTGTAGTATCAATTTTTTGAATAGGCATAATCTGATTAAGGAAAGGTGTTCCTAAAAGTGCCTGTTGTTGAAGATTTTTGACTAATAGAAAAGTTGTTTCTATTTGTGTTTCATTATTATTAACAAAGACTTTTGATAATTTATAATTAATTTTGAGTTTGCTGCCTCCTGCAACAGTCAAGGTTTGAACAATTTTTTCAAAAAACTTTGTTGGTATTAATCCTTCTTGGATGCAATTAATATCAGCGCCAATATCAATTAGAGCGATGATATTGGGAATATGATAATCTTTGATAATTAGGGTTATTTCGACAAACCATTTTTGATAGGTGATTTTGTTAAGAAGATTTAAAGCTCCATAAGGAGCTTCTGATGGTAGACAATCTTCTATATTAGAAATGCCATTTTTTAAAGAAATTTTTGAAGAAGAGGAGGAAGATTCTCCTATTTCTCTTAATTCATTTTGACATTCAAGACGGATTAATCTATCTTCAAAATTCATTTGAAATTGATCATAATGATCTTTAATTTGAACAATTTCAGATTTTAAATTGTTGATTTCATGTTGTAAGTCCTGAATAGTAACAGGTTTTGAAATTTTAAATTTTTCAATTCTGTTTAACATGTCAGAAAGGCTATAATATTTTGGTGTAAATGTTGGAATATCGGATTCGATATGTTTTCCTTGAGAGGAATTTTTACTATTTGAAACAATCATCATTTCAATGATTTTGGTTCTAAAAGTGGGATCAGGAATTTGATCTAAATTATCTATAATATCCTGTTGTGCTTTTGTTAAAACATTGAGGGTTAACATATTACAACATTTGTGACTACATTCTGCCTCATCAGAATCAGAGGATGCAGATGAGGAGGTAGTAGTGTATTCTTCTTCACTGGACTCAGATTCAGAAGAATTTAATAAAAGTTTTGATAATTGGATTTTAAGGCCTTCGTCTATGTCCAATTCTTTAAGTTTCTTTTGAGTTTTACAATTTTGTGCATAATGACCATATTTACCACATTTGTAACATTTAACTGTTTTTATATTTTTCTTTTATGGTTTATTATTAGGTTTACTATTTGAAAGCAAATTTTTTTTAAAATTACTTTTTGATTTATGTCTTTTGGGAGGTGGTTCTATACCACGCAGTCTTTGTCTTTTAGTTTTATTTGGTCTTGCTTTTCTAGTCTCTTGAGGTTTATTAATATATTTTGTTTTCTAACTTTTTTGGATAATGTACTGGAATATTATAGGCGAATTGATCACAGAATTCTCCTATTTCTTTTCTTCCAGTTAGATTTTGTTTTTTAAGTTGATATTGCAATTTCATATCATTGCAAAGGGATAAACCTTTTTGTGTTGCTATACTAATGAGATGACCATAGGTACATGAAGACTAGGGAATATGACCATCATTAATATCTATTAATTTTTGTCTTACCTTTTGAGCAAATAGAGGTGGTAAACCATCTACGAATTTTGCTTTCCAATACTCTGAGTTAGCATCTTTTCTTTGCATAACTTTTGCTAAGAAAACATCTTTATACCATCTAAAATGGGTTAAAGATGGACATCTAAGGTTTTGTAAAAATGCTCTATTCTTTTCATCTCTTTGCTCAACAGCACCGAGAAAATAGAGAATTATAGCTTGAATGAGAGAGAAGACACAATCTTCTACTTGTGAAGTTGTTTGATGAGTAACGAGTTTTCCTTGCGGATCAACAGTTTCCGATACGATATTTTCTATTTTGACAGCTTTGAGAATTTCATTTTGTTGCTCGTGAGATAAGTAATTATCCCACCAACCTTTGAGAGATCCTATAAATCCGTTTATAAGGAAAATGGCAATACTACAATCTCCATTTTGAGCAGCTCTACAGATTGAAGAGTACATTAACATTTGATGTATAACATCATACATTTGATATTCAGTCAATCCATCGATATTCTATTGATAGATTGATCGGGCATTATAAGATTTTTGTTCATGATAAAAAGTCTCTTCAAATAATAAATCTTGAGGAGTAGGTCTTTTGTAATAAGTGCGTCGAACTGAATCGCCACCGGGACCGTCATCATAATTGAGTCTATTTATTTGATGATCATTTGATGGATTATAAATTAGAGGATAATGGGTTTGAACATTATTGAAGGATTCTTCTATTTGTTTGAAAGTTTTGAAAGGAGAATCATTATCAGATTCAGAATTGATATCCTTATCTTTTGTATTTAAAGTATTTATTTTTAAAGTTTGCATTCTTTTGACTAAGGCGTCTAAGAATTCTTTATCCATATTTGGATTTTTAAAATTGTAACACCCGGTTTTCATTAACCGTTTTACCTTTTTCCATTTATAGAGAATGTTTTATAATTGAAATATGGGTGATTTAGTGATTAGGTTAACAAGTGATTGAGCAAGGATAAAATGGTAAATTGTAATTTATTGTGGATAACGCATTTAAGGGAGGGTTTAATGAGGTTTAGCCGCCATTGTTCCCTCATTTTCCTCTTTGGGTTTTCAGCTCAGGCAGTCGAGCTCTCTAGGCGATTTTCCCTCGCCCGATTCTCCTTCAAACTAGGTAAGTTTTTCTTTCGTTATCTTGAGATTTTAGTGGCTATATAGCAGAGAAAGTACAATGCGTGTATTTTTGATAAGGCTGCGAGTGTGTTGAGTTCGGGTTTAGTGTTGAGAATGTTCGATAACCAGAGTTTTCCAAACTAGCTCCTTAGGTTTCTGAACGATATAAGGTTAAGGTTAGTGATGATCTAATCGGTATTCTGCTTATGACATTAGGTGTACAGAGCTTCCCGAGTAGTGGTAACCGAACAATTTCTAGGAATCCAGGTAAGTAAAGTATGCATGTGCCTTCGGGCCTACATCACAAAACAGTAGGGTTGTGCATTTTGTGAATGATTTTGTATGTCATGCATCATGTTTTTGAAAGACTACGAAAATGAATTTCCATGTAAGAATGGTAAGGTATGAACTGAATGTGACAGACAAACTGTTAAGGGAACTAATCCGCCCCTTAATCAAGTAGAGGATGTATGACATTGGGAGAATTGATCCCACTCCCAAGGGAACCATGGGATCAGATCAGCTATTAAGGGAATTCATCCGCCCCTTAATCAAGTAGAGGATGTATGACATTGGGAGAATTGATCACACTCCCAAGGGAACCAAGGGATCAGATCAGTTTATGAACGTACGTGTATGCAACTGAGATGAGAAAGTAGAAATTGCATGTTTAGGAATTTATGTTTCAGCAATTCATTTCATTCCTGCTTTACTTACTTAGCATTAGGCTAATAGATGAGTTTTGTGATGTAGGTGTTGAAGATACTGCAGGTGAATTCTCTGAGTTCACTGAGGAATAGGCTGGTTGGAGGAGCACATTCATGTTTCGGCCTGGTAAACTGATGAGGCGGGTTAACTGGTGTCAATAATCTGAAAGTTTAGTTGACAGTGTTCAATTTAAATTTGCTGAGTTTTCATGACAGTAGTGGTTTTCAATATTTCGAATATGTTTCTTTCTTGAGCTTGTTGATAATAGTATTTGGTTAGGTATAAATGTTGATTTTATAGAAATTGAGTAATGTAAGGATTTGAATGGTTCTAAATGGGTTCAGTGAAGTGAGCTCGTCCTTCTCGCAGCTAGAGATGTTTTTGTATGAAGTTTAATTAGTAGAAATTTTGTCGTTTAGTGACCGGTGGATGTCGTGTGTTAATCCACCGGAAGATGTAGGAAATGTTTTGTCGTTTAGTGACCGGTGGATGTCGTGTGTTAATCCACCGGAAGATGTAGGAAATGTTTTGTCATTTAGTGACCGGTGGATGTCGTGTGTTAATCCACCGGAAGATGTAGGAAATGTTTTGTCATTTTGTGACCGGTGAATGTCGTATGATAATCTACCGGAAGATGTAAGAAGTGTTTTGTCGTCTAGCCACCGGTGGATGCTGTATAGCGTCGATCATCCGGCTGACGTCACCGGAAGGTGTAGAGCGTATTTTGTCGTTTTGCCACCGAATGATGTCTTCTATTTTCTGCTTCAGCCCCTTTTTGTTGACTTTGTTCAGCTGGCGATGCGTTTGACTTTTGAAACTTATGAAGTGTTCTGCGATTTAATCCTTTACTCCTTTTGCCGATTATTCCCAATAATTCTAACTGAGTATTCAAGCATTGTACAATAGTTTTGTTTAACTCCATTTTACTTAAATGATTTCCGCTGCAAGTTTTAAAAAAAAATATATAATACGGTTGAAAATTTTAGTCATGTACGTGCATGGTGTGACGAACCGGGTTCAGATAACTCGGGGCGTTACAAAAATTAAATTTGTTAAGTGGAATTAGAGGTTTAATATCTGGTTTAATAATTATTAGAATGAGTTTTGTTTGAGAAGTGGAAGCTTCTTCTTTTGTAGGAATAATTTTATCAATTTGTTGTTCAATTCTATTTAATTGATTACCTACTGATTGTAGATTTATATTTGTAAAATTATTTTGTTTTATTACAATGTCTTCTTCAACTTTTGTTTTAGTTGTATCCACTAAAGGAATAGTTTCTATAGTTATTTGTTCATTTTTTAGAACTATTGGTTCTAAAGGAGGATGAATGGATTTTAAACTAGTGCCATTCTTTTTGACCCATTTCATTTGATATTTCTCAAATACTTCTAAAACATTGACATCAATATATATATCGTGATAATGATGCCAAAACCATTTTGGAAAAAACATTAAAGTTTGATTTTTTTCTAAATAAGCATAATACTTATTTACTATTTGTTTAATTTCATTAGCAGAATAATGTTGGTGAAACCAATCTGCAAAAGGTCTATGTTTTTGTGAATTAAAGTTTTTTGCTCATCATTTTCCTAATGTCTGAACCTGGTGTAAAATTCATTAAATATTAAAATTCATTTCAGAGGCGGTAGGAGATTCCCTATTTTGAGAAGATTCCTTATTTTGAGAGTAAACTCCATGAGGAATTTGTTTATTTGATATATTCATACCTTCAATTTTTGATTCTTCATGTAGCTCCTGATAAGTAGTTGGTAGTTCAGACACAGAATGTCTAGAATTGGTACTTGGATGTGAAACCCTATACGGTGCAAAACTAGATCTAGAGGAGAAACTCCTAAATAAAGAGATTTTACTTGTAAGGGCTGGAGTAAATCGGACCTCGATATCTCCATCACTAGTTTGAACAATTTGATCAATTTGATTATTCAAAATGGGTTGTTGAGGAACCGCATTTGGAATCGTCCAACGTTCTGGGAAAGTAACTTCATCCCAGTTAATCAAACGTAGAATAGCAACATTTGTAGTTAACAAGTTGCTTTCTATGACAATAGTTTTGCCTAATTCTCTTTTGATAATAGCATTTGGACATACTATGCTCATAACTTTGTAATGAATACGATAAATGACTGCAATCGTTTCAGATCCAGACATAAAATCATATCCATGAGTTTGAATTTGAAGAGTTAAAGCTTCAAATATATTTCTATCTGTTAAAGATAGAGTAAAATTTGGATATACATTAAAATGTATTGGACCATGACATAAACTAGTTTGAATAATTCTCATTAAGGAAGATTTCCAGTTATTGTTTCTAGCATCCCTAAGATTTGCTTGAATACTAGAATTTGATCCTGGTAAGGTTAAGAGTTTTAAAGCAATTTGGATTAACCCTATGTGAACATATTTGTAGATCTGGAGATAATTTTGAATATCTCTTAAACATAAAAGTTTAATAATGGTATTTTCATTGTCTAAACAAATAGTTTGTTCAGATGTTTTGATAGCTCTTTTTGTTTTCAAATCAAATAAACCTAAATTGTAAATAGTTTTAGGTTCAACTTTTGGAATTGTCCATTTGTTAAGTTGTTGATTTTGTTTGAATTCAATAATTTGTTCGTTTTTGTAAAAATTTTGATTTTCTCCAACAGAAAAATCCATGACAACTAAGTGTTAATTCATTTGTGAATGTCAGATAAACCTTTTCAACATTAATCTTTAAACTATAAGTTACAATTAATAATCATGCCTTGTTGATTATTTGATCAAACCTTATTGATTAATTAATCATACTGTATTGATTCATTAGTGATACCGTATTGATGTTCTAACACTGACTATGTAAATATTACGAATTACGAGTTATTGTTGCGCCACCACAAAGGTAGGAATCTCATAATACTTTGCATTCAATCTTCAATCACAACATATGGGTATAAACGCCTACAGCCATCACGGCACAACGGCTTGAACCCCGAAGTGATAAAAGAAGAACAGAATACAAAGTATTATCAAACCTTAGCAACAGACAAACCTCGACGTAATTTTACACGAAAAGAGTTAGAACAATCGTATTGGTATACCTAAATCATCTTATTGGTATAATCAACTAATCGTGTTGGTTGAACCAAACTCTCGTATTGGCGAGTGATTATACATAGCAACTTAGATTAAAAAGATTACCATTGAAACCCTTCTGCTCATTCACTACTAAATTAACAACTTATTAGCCTGCCATATCAGTCTTTGATACCAAAGGGGAGGAGGATCGGGAGAGGGAGAAAGAAATTTAAACTATATTAATAAACAAAGGCAGAAAGTAGAAAACTTACAAGTGAGAGAGAGCAATCCGAGAGAGTTTTCAAGATACAAAGGCAAACTCTAAAAACTTGAATTTATCTTACAACAATGCTTCTTTATACAGAGAAGCTACAAGTAAAAAGACAAAATACATAACGTCATGGATGACGATTTTGTTCATTAGTTGATGTACTATTGGGTTCCACTTGCATTTGATTGATGTTTGTGGTCTCCACTCTTGTCGGACTAATGGAGGGCTCTTTGTGAGGTGTCTTCCATTTGCAAATATATCTTCTGACTTTTGAAGGACGATTTCTTTTTGATATAGTGACATTAGATACATCAAGCCAACCTGTCATTAAATTAAATAATTGGTTGATGAAGAAGGTTTGTCAATGCACATGTCGATGCATCCCATTTGTTCAAGCTTTTTAAGCTTCTTTTGTAATTTAACTTCTTTAACAATTTGTAACTCTGGAGAGTGCATATTCTGGCCTATTTTGTCTTAACTAATGCCACAGTTGATAGTCTTCAGGAGGCATGAGTCTTTTACGGGCCTCTTCAATTTTGTATTCGGCTATTGCAACATCCCATTTATACCAAGGATTAGTATTGGGATTTCATTTTCTACCGAGATATTCAAAAGTTTGTAATTCACTCCATGAATAAGAGTGGTCTTTGAACCATTGAAGACGCTCAGCAATAATCAATGGATGAAAAGGAGGAATCCTTTGAAGAGCTTGCCATACAGGAATTTGAACTTCACCAAAACCGGGTTTAATAACAACACCCTTTCTTTGATTATGTTTTGATACTAGAACAGGCAAATAAGAGTTGTCGGCCATTAAAGAACAACTTTACCTTTTCCTTTACTTTTGCTTTTCTTTTTTGATTTTCTCTGTGAAAGATCAATAAAAGATTCCCTAAAAGAATCCCATAAATCTTCATGAGAAACAATATCATCATCTGGATTTTGTGATTCTCCGGGTAAAACAAAGAATGAATTTGAATCTGTTCTCATAGAATGCACATCATTTTGATCATCGTCTTCGTCAATTTCATCTAATAATAGAAACTGATCTTTGATCATATCAAATAATTTAAATTTCCTTTCTTGAGAAGTCATTTCAGGAAAATTTTGTTGTAATTTTTGTAACATGTTTTGAAGAGAAGTATTCTCGGAATCCTGCATAGTATTTGATTTTGATGATGTAAACATGAGTTTATTTTGATTGTTGGTCTGAGTTATTTTGGAAAGACAACTTTCAGTGTCAAATCGAGACCACCATTTGACAAAGAAATTTCTTTGAATTTCTGGAAGGCCAAGATGATCTGTATCAATTTCCAGATTTCATTGCCAAATCCAGTTGATTTGAAATTCAGTACAAAACCATAAAAGGTTGAGACCAAGAACTTTTGTTTTTTGATATATATATATATATATATAATTAATCATTCCAATATTTTTCCATCACAAGATCCACAATACTTTCATTACTTATTGGTCACCTCAAGCTTTTCCCTATACCATGATAATTCTAAATTCTCACATCATTAAATTGTAAGGTATATTCTAGCATCCTTTGTTTCATCAACTTCTCATTTATTAACTTTATCCACATTAATAGTTTCTTCACTCAAATTTAACTTCTAAGTACTCAAATAATATTTTTAGTAAATCCTCATATAGTATAAATCTTACGGATGAATTATTACTAGAGACATGAATTCCTTCAGACGTGTCAATTGAGCAAATGTGTCCATAATGACTAGGATGAATATCTCGTATTCGAAAACTAGCAGTTCGCCTTGTTAAACCTTATGGGCCCAAATAACTAGATTTTCTCCTACGAACTATTTGTGTTAAAGGATTAGTTCGATCTAAAACTTGAGATAATGAGTGTACTCCGAAATATAATGATTCATAAGTGATTGTAATAGAGTTAAGGTGTAATACCCGGTTCTATCAAACCGTTTCTCTATTCCTTTTAAACTAATGGCACAATTTATATGGCAATATTAAATGTAGGGTTAGTGGATGACTAGGCAAGGGCATAAGGGTAATTAGAAATTCAAAGGTGGATAACGTATTTAAGGAAACTATTAATGAAGTAGCCGCCACTATTTACTTCATTCCCTCTCCATTTTCAGCTCCTCAGCTTAGCAGAGCGCGATAGGAGACCCCCTTCGACTTCCTCCAGCGATTTCCTCCGAACTTGGTGAGTTTGCTTCTATTTCTTGTTACATTGTATCTATTGTTGGTAGGAGGGATGATAAATGAGGTTTCGAGAAGGCGGTAAGCGAGTGGTGGTTTCGGTTTAAGTTGAAATCGGGAATGCACAATGACTAGAGTTCCCAAAACAGTTTCCCTTAGATTTCTAGTGGTTTAGAATGAAGATTAGAGGGAATATAATGTATGCTCTGTCTATGGTTTTAGGTTTGAGTAATACCCGAAGTAGCTTGCAACCAAGTTTTTCCAGGAGACCAGGTAAGTAAAGTTTGCTTGTGCCTTCGGGCCTACATCACAAAACATTAGGGTTTGTATGCTGGAATGTGTTGGTATGTCATGCATCATATTTTTAAAAAATATACGAAAATGAATTGGAATGCATGTTGGCATAGTGAGGATTGAACATATTGAAATAGCTGTGTGAATCAGTTTCACTGTTAAGGGAAGTAATCCGCCCCTTACTTAGCATTAGGCTAATAGATGAGTTTTGTGATGTAGGTGTTGAAGATACTGCAGGTGAATTTCCTGATTGCACAGATGATTAAATGTAGTTGGAGGAGTACATTCATGCCTCGGCCTGGTAAACTGATGAGGCGGGTTAACTGTTGTCTGATGGTGTGAAAGTTTAGTTGACAGTATTTCAAATTAAGTATGCTGAATTTTCATTACGGAAGTGATTTCAATGTTTTGAATACAATTTCGAGATTTTCCTGTTAATAGTATTCTGTTGGGATTTAATGTTGGCACTCACTGGAATTTTAGTAATGTGATGGTTTGAAATGTTTTTGAATGGTTTTAGTGAAGTGGGTAAATTCTTTTCTATAGGTTGAGTTGTTGTTCTGTTGTTTATAAGAAGATGTCTTCAGTGGAAGCCATCGGATGATATAGAACGAAATTTGTCGTTTAGTGACCGGTGGATGTCGTGTGTTAATCCACCGGAAGATGTAGGAAATGTTTTGTCGTTTAGTGACCGGTGGATGTCGTGTGTTAATCCACCGGAAGATGTAGGAAATGTTTTGTCGTTTAGTGACCGGTGGATGTCGTGTGTTAATCCACTGGAAGATGTAGGAAGTGTTTTGTCTTCTAGCCACCGGTGAATGCTGTATAGCGTCGATTATCCGGCTGACGTCACCTGAAGGTGTAGAGCGTATTTTGTCGTTTTGCCACCGGATGATGTCTTCTATTTTCTGTTCCAGCCTCTTTTGTTGACTTTGTCCAGCGGGCGATGCATTTGACTTTTGAAACCTATAAAGTGTTCTGCGATTTAATCCTTTATTCCTTTTGCCGATTATTCCCAAAAATTCTAACTGAGTATTCAAGCCTTGTACAATAGTTTTGTTTAACTCCATTTTATTTAAATGATTTCCGCTGCAAGTTTCGAATATTATTGTTTTGAAGATTCCGCTTATGTCAAGTTTTTCAAAAAAATAAATACGGTTGAAATTTTAGTCATGTATGGGTATGGTGTGACGAACCGGGTTCAGATAACTCGGGGCGTTACATAAGGTTACCAAAATCTGAGGAGTAGGTATCAACATCTAAGCATCCTTAAATTTATCTTCATCACTCATTGTCTCGTCTAAGATTTTCAAATTAATCCATAATACTACTCTATCTCTTATCCTTAATAAATCCTTAACTTGAGAATTTGATAATTTTTTTTTTTACATGAAAAGACTAAAATTGTAACGTCCCCGAACCCACCCCGGCTCGGTGCGCTACTTTGCATAACAAGCCTGCGTTTAAAACGATGTTTAAAATAATTTTCGATAAAATTATGACTCAGTTTTTGGGTTTTTCGAACTCTCAAAAACGGTTGGAAAACGTACCTAAAATACGTTTAAAATACGTCGAAAAATGTCGGGTTAAAAAAATTTGAAAAATCGAAAATTTAAAAAAAAAAAAATCGGGCTGGTCCGATTTTGGTTGCGCGCGCGCAGCAGCGACCTACGCACGCGGTGCCGATCGATCGGCGCAGAGCGCCAATCGACCGGGGACCTCTCAGGTCGGCAGCGCGCTACAGGAAAAATATGCCGATTGATCGGTGCTGGGCGCTGCACGTGCCCACCATGCGCGCCAAGCAGTGCCCTGCGTGCGCCTCCCCTGCCCAGCGCGAGTATGCCTCGGCCACCAGCGCCCTTTTCCAATTTTCCTAACTTTTTCTCCAAGCCAAACACCTCCAATTCACCCAAAATTCATCCCACACATTCCCGACGTCCCCGACTTCGTGCCTCGTAAAAATCTTGGAAAACCGAATTGAAACTTTCAACGAAAACGTGAAAACCAATGAACCTGACGTTGTTTGTTATACAAAAAAAAAAAAGGGCAGAATAACGACTAAATTTTCTGAAACCTAAAACCTGAAATCAATAGTCTTAAAACACCATCATTTACGTACAAACCCTCAAAATATCCTCAATCACGTAACACTAAAAATCTACCGAGTAAACTTCTTATCTTAAGTCCTCAATTTAAAATTCCTCTCTATTTTACTATCCCATTTCGAACTTATCACTCCAACCTCTTGCACATATTTACCTCAAATGATCACTACATTTCATTAATCATTCAAACATCATCCCCATACTCCAAGCTCTCACTACTTAAATCTATCCCCTATTTTCAAAGTATCCTCTGAGTCGTCATACTTACATACATTATGTTTAATTTGTCCAACTTTTACTTCAGTCATCGCCAAACACTTTCACATTCTTAGGTCTAAATTAACTCTTTCCCAATTTTACACTCAACACCCTAAATGGTGTTCACATACTTCACTTCGACCCAGAAATTTAAATTGAAACTTTACATTAAAATCAACTCAAATTCCTCTTCCAATTTCACTTCCCACTCACGAGCTCAGGAAAACTCTAGAATTAGCGTTAAGCTCCCATAAAACATCTAATCTAAGGGCTACGCACATTGTAAGAATTTCCCGGGTGTTACAAAAATTTATTATTATATAAGCTCTTCTATCCAAAAATGTTTAAGTTGTGGCTACTGACTTTAGTCCTCAACCATTGCATGCCAATATTTTAAAGTTTTCAAAGAAGAATCCATAAGAATTTTTAAACGGATTGGGATACTAGAAAGGTTAGTGTTGGTTTTTATACTCAAACATCCAGTCGTGGTATACTTGCCTCTTATGTGTATCTTAGGCTCTAGGGTTTATATATGTTTTAAAGAAGTTTATTAATCGGGAGTAGTCGCTATGTTAGATTTAGGGACAAATCTACATCACAGTACATCACAGAGATAACTCCAAAAATTTAAAAGTTTGTACTAAAATGTAATTTAAAATAGTTTGAAATTGTTTTAAATAAATACTTGAAGTTTTTTGTAGCACCCGGTTCCATTAAACCCAATTTAATTTGTCAAATTAAGATGTGCAAATATGGATTAGGCTAATGAATGGATATGCAAGGACATTATGGTAAATTAAAAACTTATTAGTGGATAACCTATTTAGAAAGAATCTATTGAGCTCAGCCGCCACTATTCATTCTTGCTCTCGGTTTTCAGCTCAAACCAGCAAACTTCCCAGGCGATTTCCTTCCCCGAGTCCGTTCGACGAGCTAGGTAAGTTTCTACCTCGATTTTTCTGACTTAGTAACTAAGGAAGATTGTATGGGGGAAGTGTTAGATATCTATTTTGGGAACTCATCAGGAAAGTGAGTAGATACGGGTTTAGCATAGAATCAGTAATGCTTGGCGATCAGAACTCCCAACTATTCCCTTAGGTTTTCTGAATGCCTTAGAATGAGGTTTAGCACAGGTTGACTTAATGTTCTGTTTATGTTCTAGGTGTAAAGATCCCGAAGAAGCTCCTAACCGAGCACTCGCTAAGAATCTAGGTAAGTAGAGTTTGTTTGTGCCTTCGGGCCTACATCACAAAACGGTAGGGTTTATGTATGTTTTGTATGTTTATTTTCCAGTTGTCATGCATCATGTTTTTGAAAGATTACGAAAATGAATTTACAAGAAACGCATGGTAAGTGTGAGCAGGATGATCAGAATAACTGTTAAGGGGGATTAATCCGCCCCTTAACTGAGAACAGAGGATTGAGGTTTTGGGAAAAGTGATCCACTTCCCAATCCTACAGGGGGATCAGACCAGTTAACTGTTAAGGGAATTAATCCGCCCCTTAATTGAGATCAGAGGATGTATGCTTTGGGGAATGACTGATCCCCTTTCCCATTGTACAGAGGGATCAACAGAGAACGAATTTGAATACAACTGAGATGAGAAAGTAGAGACCGCATGTTTAGGGAAATTATTGCTTCATTGATCCATTTCATTCATCGCTCTACTTGCTTAGCATTAGGCTAATAGATGAGTTTTGTGATGTAGGTGAAGAAGTTACTGAAGGTATGTTTACCGACCAACATGAGGAGTAGGCTGGTTGGAGGAGCATTTTCAGGCATCGGTTTGGTCATCTGTTGAGGCGGTTTAATCCATGGCTGCAGGTGTTGAGTTGGGAGTAACTAGTTCAGTATAGATGTTTCCTTTTCTGAAAATTTTATGACAGTAGTGTTTTTTTTTAAAAAACTTTGAATACATTCTGAGAGTCTTTGATATTAGTGTTCTGTTGGGTTTTGAAAACATTGTTTTTACTGAATTTGGGAAGGGCAGTGATTTGGTTTGTTTCTGGATGTTTAGTTTTGTCGTTCTGCCTATCGGAAGGTGCCTTCAGTAAAGACGTTGGATGAGAGAGAGAACATCCGGCTGACGTCATCGGCAGGTGCGAGTCGCAAAATCTGTAGTTTTGTCTATCGGCAGATGGAAATCTATCGGTAGATGAAGTTATGTTGACTCCATCGGCAGATGAAGTTATGTTGACTTCATCGGCAGATGTAGTGTGTATTTTAATCTCATCGGAAGGAGTCGTAATGTCGTTGTCGGTAGATGTCGCGAGTTTGTCTATCGGCAGATGGAAATCTATCGGTAGATGAAGTTATGTTGACTTCATCGGCAGATGTAGTTGTGTTGGCTTGTCGGTAGATGGTGGTGCGTTGTTTGTACACGTCATCGGCAGAAACCTCCTAAATCCTATTTCTGCTTCTTCCGTTGACTTTGTCGTCGGCAGATGTGTTCGACTTCGGCAACTTCACGGGCATTCCGCATTTTTTTTAAGCTTTATGTCTTTTAGCCAATTACTCTTAACACTTCCAACAGTCATTTTAAAATGTTTTCACAGGTCACTTAGCTTCATTGATGTCCAATTGATTTTCCGCTGCAAGTTTTAAAATATATTTAGTTTTAGAAAAAGTCAAATTTTGGCTGTCGAGTGAAATTTTAAATTTAGCATCAAGACGTCATGGTTCGGTTCAGCGTTATGAGTAGCAAACCGGGTTCAGATAACTCGGGGCGTTACATTTTTAAACAAAATATATATTAAAGTTCTAAAACATATTTAAGATTTTATAAAAATATTTGTAAAATAATAAAAGGAAAAATTACTTACTTTAAAATCAACTACAAAAATCATCATACTTTTATATCAAAATATAAACTTTTGAGCACTTACTTGCTAATTGACAATCTTCCAAGTGCACGTGAGCATACAGAGTAGTCTAAAGAACCGTTTGAAAAACCTAGTGCTCTGATACCATTTTGTAACGCCCCGATTTAAAATCACCAATTTAAAACCTTAATTTTTAAAACCCTAGAATTTTCCCCAAATTGATTTGAAATCGAGCGTTAAATCATAATTAAAATATTATTTAAAAACTTTAATTTTGCTGAAGCTGGATAATAAATTTGTCAAAATCTTGAAACTAACGCATAATTAAAACAATTTATGAAAATTTATTTAATGATAAAAATTCGACATAATTATTCAAAATCTTAAATTAAAATAAAACCTTAAATATCGTTTAAAAATTTAAAGCATACTAAATTAAATTTTTTTTCTTCGAACTCAATAATATCTTCATCTTCTGTATGCTCGCTTGCCACTGAAGGGTTCTCAATTGCAGCTAGTTCTTCCTCAGATAAAAATTCACCTACATTACAAGTTAAAACTATGAGAAAACTCAGTAGGTGGAAATACGTAAAAGTTACAAAACTTTTACTTTTACTTTTACCGAGTACTGTTAACAGTTGCATACTTGTTGAAAATTCAACATTCTTTTAAGACTTAGTCATCTCATTGTCGTTGAAGCTTCGTCATCTTTTACTTTTACTTTTAACATTCAAGCTCACCATCTCACTGTCGTTCAGGCTTTTGCTATCACGTTAGTACATATGTTCAAGCTCACCATCTCACTGTCGTTCAGGCTTTTGTTATCACATTTTCCGTCAATTCTATCATTTTCATACACATGCAAATATCCTATCCATTTTATCTTTTAAATAATTCTATGTTGATATTCTAACATATGTACTCAACCATCGAAAACGTGTGACAAAATAAAATAATAATAAAATAATATATATATCTTGTGATGTAGGGCCGTAGTCAAAACTTTGTATTTCACTTACTTGGATTCCGAGCAATAAGTGTTTATCAAGATTTTTCAAAAATTTCCAGAATAATATCCTGCTCAATTAAAATCTTTGGTATTAAATCCTACTTAATAAACTCAATTTCAAAGTAAATTGAGCAGAATTTCCTTACGTTGTTTTATCAGGTTGGATCGGATCGGTTTGATCGATTTAGATTGAATTAGGCAGTTCCAAAATCTTTCCTTCCTAATTCGAATATCAATATTAAAATCTCACTTAATTTATTCCAACTTTAAAAGAATTTGGGCAGAAATTTCTTACCGGGTCAATGTTTGATCGGTCCAGGTTGATTCGGGTTGAAATTTGGTTCGGGTCTGATTCGGGTGAATAATGTCGGGTCGGGTCGTGAATAGTACGGGTCAGATCGGGTGAACAGTGCGGATCTGGTCACTGTTGGTCCGGTTCGATCAGAGTTGTCTTAAGTGAACCGGTTCGGTTCGATTCGCTGGCTGGTTCACGTTATAAATCAAACTTCTTCTTCTTCTTCGTGAATCTGCCGAGAGAAAAAGAGGGAGAATCAGAGAGGGAGGGAGAGCGTGACAAAGAGAAGAAATCAGAGAGAGTGAGGGCTTACTCCGATGGGTCGTCGACAGAGGTCAAAGGAGCTTCGTCAGAGCTCGGCTGCCAGAGAGGAAAGCTTCGTCGGAGCTCGGCTGAGCAATAGTCGGAGACGAGGTAAGTTCTTCTTATGTCCTTTCTGAAGAACTTCGAGAGGGAGAGGAGAGCTTATGGTGTGACTTTCCTCCTCCACCGAAGGCTCTATTTATAGTGGGGCTCACCTCCCCGCGCCTCCGAGAAATCTGACTTAGTTTGGATTTTTCGGCTGCTTCAAGATCGGCGCCGGATTTCCAGAGGAGTGGTTGGTTCAGTTGATTCTGAATACTCCCTTTGAAAGGTCCAGGTTCAATCGGGTTTACTGCTGAAAATCAGCAATCCGATTCTAAGTCTGATTTTTCCTTCTGTTTTTGGTCAAGTATAGGGCTAGATTCATCGTGGATTGATATCTTAGGGATTTTTAGGAATCAAATCTTAGATTAGGTTTTTGATTTTAGATTGATTTAGAGATTTCAAATTTCAAATTTTGAATTAAACCCTAGGTTGTTACAGGAAAGGCCATACCCAATCGTCCCTTTGATGTAGCGAAGTATCCGCTTCGCCATTTTGCAATGCGTTGTTGTCGACTCCTCCATAAATTGACTGATGATTCCAACCGAATAAAGAATATCCG
Source organism: Begonia masoniana (assembly GCA_022432975.1). Classification (NCBI taxonomy): domain Eukaryota; kingdom Viridiplantae; phylum Streptophyta; class Magnoliopsida; order Cucurbitales; family Begoniaceae; genus Begonia; species Begonia masoniana. Next base: position 13,549,482 of record CM039504.1, read on the forward strand.
GTCTTGTGCATGTCAAGTATCTTAAACTTCCAACCAAGCTTTTGAAATATGTAGAATCTACCTTCTCTCCTCCATCTTGTTTGGTGATTTTGACTCCACATTCCATCGGTGTTCCAACTGGATTAGCATGATCCATGTTGAACCTTTTGAGCACTTCTTTAGTATAGCCCTCTTGGATATAAAAATCTCATCTTCACCTTGTTTGACCTCGATCCCAAGATAGTAATTCATGAGACCAATATCTGTCATTTCAAACTCCTCTTCCATCTCCCTTTTGAACTCAACAAACATGCTAGGATTGTTTCCGGTGAAAACTAAATCATCAACATATAAACAAATGATTACTATGCTTTCACCTTGCATTTTGATGTAGAGGGCATGCTCATTAGAACACTTTATATACTTCTTCTCTTGAAAGTACTTGTCAATCTTCGAATTCCATGCTCTACGGTGCTTGCTTCAAATCGTAAAGAGCTTTCTTCAATCTAAGCACTTTGTCTTCTTCACCCTTGACTTCATAACCCAACGGCTGCTTCACATAGACCTCCTCCTCAAAAATTCCGTTCAAGAATGCCGATTTGACATCCATTTGATGTATTTTTCAATGATTATGGGCTGCCAAAGCAATAATCAAACGAATAGTTTCAAAGCGAACAACGGGGGCATATACCTCATCATAGTCGATGCCGCGTCGTTGACTATACCCTTTCACCACATACTCTACTTACCTGGCTTCTTGAGAAATTCCCGGTTGTAAGCTACTTCGAGAGTTTGCTCAAACCTAAAACCATAAACAATGTATTAATTTAATCTTCACTAAGCTTTATTCTAAACCATCCAGAAATCTAAGGAAGCTAGTTGAGAATTATGTTCTTCGTGCATTCCCCCATTCACCACAAAACCCGAATCAAACTCTTACTCACAGCACTCTCAAAACATGCATTCTACAACCCCCTATTATCTAACCACTAAACAACAGGAAATCGAAGTAAAACTCACCTAGGTTGAAGAAACCGAGCAGGAGAATCGCCGAGGGAACCTGCTGAGCTGAGCTCCGAAAAGGGAAAGTGGAATAAGGTGGCGGCTCTAAACCCCTCATTTATATCATATGTTTAACAAATTACACATATGCCCTTGTCAATCCAAACTTTAACCTAACCCTTGTTTCTCTCATTTCCCTTCATTAACATACTCAAGCAATTAGTCATATCCCATAATTCCATAACAACGTACACCACTAACATCAATTCAAGTCAATAATCGCCGGGTGCTACAGCCTCCGCCCAAAATTCCCTCGGCATCTTCTTGGTCTTCAGCATGCTTCTTGCCATGTTCAAAATTGTCCGATTCTTCCTCTCTGCCACGCCATTTTGTTGCGGTGTCCTTGGCACCGTTAAGGGACGTCGAATGCCTTTTTCATCACAAAATTGTTTGAACTCATTTGATGTGAATTCACCACCTCGATCGGTTCTCATGGCCTTGATCGTAAGGTTGCTTTCATTCTTCACACGTACCTTAAATCTCTTGAAGATTGTAAATACTTCTGATTTTTCCTTCAAAAAATACACCTATATTTTTCTAGAAAAATCATCAATAAAGATAAGGAAGTATTTACTTCTACCATGAGACTCCAGTTTGATCATTCCACATACATTGGCATGGATGAGTTCTAGAGGCTTCTTAGCTCTTGTCATAGACTCCTTCGGAAAACTACTTCGATGATGTTTTCTGAGTAGGCACCCTTCACACACTTGGTTTGGATTGTGAATATGCGGTAAACCCCGCACCATCTTCTTCTTCGATAAGTCTTCTAGACTTCCAAAATAGAGGTGCCCGTATCGTAGATGCCATAGCCAAGAGAGATCCTCATAACATGTCTTCAAGCATTTCGGAACATCATCACATACATTCAAAGGAAATATTCAGTTTTTGGTCATGGAAACTTTAGCGACAAGTCTCTCATAATTATCTCTCAAATATAAACAATTATTTTTCATTTGAATTTCAAAGCCTCTCTATAATAATTGTTCTACACTCAAAATATTATTTTTTACATTAGGAATGTAATAAACATTTGTGATATATCGATTTTCTCCATTTTTTGATCGAATGAGAATTTTTCCTATTCTTTTGAGGGCAGCCAAAGAATTGTCTCCAAAAGCAATATTGTCTTTCGCCATCTCATTCAACTCCACAAACATCTCGCGGTTCCCACACATGTGATTTGAGGCTCCCGTGTCAAGATACCACTTGCTATCTTGACTCTCTTCTTCTCCTTTTGAAGCCATGAATAAGGTCTCGTTCTCCTCCACATAATTGGACTTCCCTTGATGGGCGTTGGAAGTGCCGGGGGTTGACTGGTCCTTTTGCTTTCGGTCAGTCAACTCTGAGTAACACTCATCCGCATAATGTCCATATTTATTACAATTATAACATTTTACCTGAGATTTATCTCTCTCGGACCTTCCACCACATCTTCCCCGACCTCGGCCTCCTCTTCCTCTTGAAGATTCACGCGAGTTTTGAGAAACGTCAGTGTTGGCTTCGCCTCTTCCACGTCCACGATTGTTCTTTACCTTGAGTTTGAGTTGGAGAAGTTGCTCTACGGTCTCCTTTTGTTCCATCTTCCTTTTCTTTTTCTCCTCATAGGCTTGCAATGAGCCTATGAATTGTTCAATCGAGATGTTCTTGGGATCCTTTGTCTTCTCGATTGTCGTGACGATGATCTCAAACTTTGTACTTAGGCTCCGTAGAACCTTCTCCATGACACGAACATCAGCGATTTCTTCACTGTTTCGTCTCAATTGGTTGACAATGGTCATTACTTTTGTGTGATATTCCGCTATCACCTCCGTCTCCTTCATCTGTAATGATTCAAACTCGCCACGTAAAGTTTGCAACCGTATCTTTTTCACACTATCGGCTCCTCTATGAGTCGATAGGAGCTTGTCCCACGACGCCTTTGACGTCTCAGCATTGGCGATGGTCTTAAACGTGTCTTCGTCCACCGATTGGTACAAGATATAGAGGTCCTTCTTGTCCTTCTTTCTTGTCTCCTTTAACGCGTCTTTTTGCGCTTGATCGGCTGTAGCTTCCGGCTCTTGGAAACCATTTTCCACGATTTCCCACACGTCTTGTGCTCCTAGTAACACCTTCATCTTGATGCTACAATTGTCATAGTTGAGCTTGGTAAGCATCGGTAGTTGAAGCGGACCCATTTCCCACCGTTGGCCATTATCCACTCTATTTTTTGTATACTCTGATACCACTTTGTTAGCAAAAGAAAAAACATGAAGGACAAAGGTTGGAGAAGATGTGTTTATTCATTCAACTAAACATACTTTTATAGGCTTAGAAAAAAAAAACAACCACAGAATACTTATGGTTACAAAAACATAAATATCACCAAATGCTCATAACTCCTAAATGAAACTCTCAAATTAAACACTATCAGTTATATAACCAAAATCCACACACACAACTTAAATGCCATAAATTTTAATATCAAAACCTTTTATTTTCTCAAACATCTTATTTATTATTCACTCATACATATAACATAATTCCAACTGGCCATCAAACATCGACCATTCGCTCATTACACTAGATTACTACTCTCTGTAACCGTCTTTATTGCGCATCTATGTCTGCAACTGTTAGAATCCGAGGCTTCGTTTAGATGCTCATTTTCCTGCTCCAACCACAATCGATCAGTCAATCAATCGCCAAGAACTGCATTTCTCAGAATTTTAATCTAAACTACTTGAATCGTCCAAACAACCCAGAAAGAAAATCCCCATAAAAGTGTAAAACCGGTGTAGACTAAACATAAATAGGTAGTAGTTTATAGATTCAACACGATCAAAAAGAACAACCAGAATCAGTCTCGATCCATGGGGAAGAAATATGAAAATTCCCTTCGTTGATCAAGCTTTATCGACAGTTCCTCCTGGCTATTACTCAACTTGATAGAGGAAAAGCTTCGCCATAGCTGAAACCTAGAACAGGCTGGTTTGCTTGATTCTTTTTCACGTAATAACTAGATATGTTTATAGTTTTTATCATTATGCTTGTTGCTCATCTCGAATCTTTACAGGCTTGTCTAGAATCTTTCGCAATTAAAAAGCAAAAAATAAAAATAAAAAGCAAAAGGAACAAGTTTTCTCATTATATTATGAGCAATTAATTCAAACAACATGATGCAACCATGTGACAATTGAAATATACGTAAGAACTTATTTGGGTTTCTCCACTAATCTAAGACAAAAGGCCTCGTAATTATTTTAGCTACTATCACTTATTCTTTGATTGGTCTTGGGCACAAATTTTCACATGGTAAAATATGCAATGAGTATCAGCGCTAATGTTGTTATAAGCACTGCAAGACAAAAAAAAAAAAAAAAAAAAACATAATGTGTCATGATCATAATGATATCAAGTTATAAAAAATTATATTAATTTATTTATCGTCACGATAAAAAAAAAAAAAAAAAATCGTAACAGAAATAGCAAGAAAAACGATCTAACTCCAACGACACTTTGTCATTTATGTTGGCAATGCCTAGTTGAAAGTTCGGACCTGTTTTCCAACAAGGGAGTCGATCGGTAGACTGACTTTTTTTACGGTTGGACGGTGATTTTTCCTTCAACATCGCGGTTCTAAATGAAAAATATTAGACCCAAAAGCCGGGTCGGTCTTTGTTAATACCGAATTATTCATTGCCTCGTATCTATCCCAGTATGCAGATTGATTATCCACCTAAAATGAGCTAATCGGACTGATTTTCAAAAGAAACAGATGATGATTGTACCTGTGGCGGTTGTAGCAGAAGGGGCTCCTTTGACTTGCTCCCCGGTCTGTGGCTGATCGGAAGCGGTGGCGATGCCGGGCCAAGGGCGGCACAGGCAGTGGTTTCCTTTTTGTATGCTGGCATAGACAGAAGGGACATGCCTTCCGCAGCCTCCCCAGCCGGACTTACCGCACTGCTTGCAAGCCACAACAAAGCACATATTTAGGTACTTTTTTGAACTCTGCTCCTCCTGGTTGTTAGATTGAGTTCATTTATAGACTCCAAAACTTTGACGTGGTCGCCCGTTTATTGGGTGTTTTTTTCAAGGCATCTAGAATTAGGGCTCTCTTTCAACGATGAAGAGTAGGACGGGCCACGGGGGAGCTGGTCTTATGTCGTTGGGCGTTGAAAGGCACAAATCCATAATGGGGTTTTGGCTTCTAGTGCTCGCCTCTTTTGTGGATTGAGATTCTTCTTCGTTCAAACAAGATTTGGGTGGCTAGAAGTTGGTCAGTTTTTAATAATTTCACCCTCCAACTACTTAGTTGACTTGACTCCCTGTACAAGTTGACTTGACTCCCTGCAGAAGTCTTTCAAAGACTCGGTCTTTTTTATTTAAAATTATTTATTTGATGATTTAAATTCTAAGTTGGAATGGACATAGGCTGATCCATTTAAGCTTTTGACTAAAACAAACTCATGATTCTAGGAAAAAAAAATCCAGCTCAAAATGCTAATTCTGCAATCTCCTGTGGTCGCCACGTGTCATTATCCTTCATTCAGATATAGATACTCTGAGCCCGAGTTCGTCAATACTCTACTGATCCTCATTTCATTATTTTTTAGATATATTAATATTAATTAAGTAATTAATTAATTTGAGTTTTGGTTCAATTAATTAATGATTAAATCCACAAAATAAAATTTGTTATTCAATTAGGATTAATACAATTTTGGTAGTCGGTAGAATAATCCTATGAGGGAACAATCTTAATTAATTAAGATTTATCATAATGTATAACCCAGCATATTTGACTAATTATTTCATGTTTGATTGGCTGTTACCAAGGATTTGATCAATTGCTAATGATGGTTAAATTGATTAATTAATTTTTTTTTTTACAAAATGAAATATTTTTATCGACGTGAACATTTTCCTATGTTTTGCGTGACCATCGCCTTGATCTCCATATACTGCAACTCACCGTTTCATTGTCGAGGTTGAGAACTTGAGACCAAAAATGTTGGTTCGACCATTAGAGACCGCAAACCCTTTGAATTTTTTCTTTATTTGATTATCTTATTAGGATTGAGGTTCTAAATTATGAGGCTACTAGGCCAGATTTTCAGGTCACCACGGGTATTGGTGCTCTATAGCAAAGAAAGGGATAGATAGTATCTTATGTTAGCAAAAGAAAAAACGTAAAGAATAAAGATTTGAGAAGATGCGTTTATTCATTCAACTAAACATTCTTTTATAGGCTTACAAAAAAAAAAAAAACCACAGAATACTAATAGTTACAAAAACATAAATATCACCAAATGCTCATAAGTCCTAAAAGAAACTCTCAAATTAAACACTATCGATTATACAACTAAAATCCATACACACAATTTAAATGCCATAAATAAATTTTAATATCAAAACCTTATATTTTCTCAACACCCTTAAACTTGATTTGTCACACCAAGCAAACTCCTCATTTTGATGAACGTCTTCAACTTGAGGGGCTTTGTGAAAATGTCTGCCTCTTGGTCTAGTGTCTTGACATATTTGAGTTCCACTTCTTTCTTCATAACGCAATCCCGAATGTAATGGTATCGGGTATCGATGTGCTTGCTTCTCCCATGAAACACCGAATTTTTAGCTAAGGCAATGACCGATTTGTTGTCAACAAAAATCTCCATTGGACCTTCCATTTGAAACTTCAATTCTTTTACTAGGTTTCTTAGCCAAATTGCATGACATACACATGAAGTTGCTGCGACGTACTCCGCCTCGCATGTTGATAATGTGACTATGGGTTGCTTTTTTGACATCCATGTGAACGCCGTTTCACCAATAAAAAACACAAACCCCGTAGTGCTCTTCCGATCATCCAAGTCACCACTCCAATCACTATTACAATAACCAATAATATCAAAATTGCTAGAAGAGACATAGGAAAGGCCATACCTAATCATCCCTTTGATGTAGCAAAGTATCCGCTTTGCCATTTTGCAATGTGTTGTTGTCGGCTCCTCCATAAATCGACTGATGATTCCAAGCGAATAAAGAATATCTGGTCTTGTGCATGTCAAGTATCTTAAACTTCCAACCAAGCTTTTGAAATATGTAGAATCTACCTTCTCTCCTCCATCTTGCTTGGTGATTTTGACTCCACATTCCATCGGTGTTCCAACTGGATTAGCATGATCCATGTTAAACCTTTTGAGCACTTCTTTAGTATAGCCCTCTTGGGATATAAAAATCTCATCTTCACCTTGTTTGACCTCGATCCCAAGATAGTAACTCATGAGACCAATATCTGTCATTTCAAACTCCTTTGCCATCTCCCTTTTGAACTCCTCAAACATGCTAGGATTGTTTCCGGTGAATACTAAATCATCAACATATAAACAAATGATTAGTATGCTTTCACCTTGCATTTTGATGTAGAGGGCATGCTCGTTAGGACACTTCATATACTTCTTCTCTTGAAAGTACTTGTCAATCTTCGAATTCCATGCTCTTGGTGCTTGCTTCAAACCGTAAAGAGCTTTCTTCAATCTAAGCACTTTGTCTTCTTCACTCTTTTCTTCATAACCCAACGGCTGCTTCACATAGACCTCCTCAAAAATTCCGTTCAAGAATGCCGATTTGACATCCATTTGATGTATCTTCCAATGATTATGGGCTGCCAAAGTGTAACACCCCGAGTTTTCTAAACTCAGTTCGTTACACATAACACAGAACAGGACTAAGAAAATTTGACTAATTTCTAAAAAAAAACTTCGCTCAAAAATCAAAATTTTGACATTTGCTAAAGCCTCAAATTTTTAAAACTAGCAGCGGAAAGTTTTTTTTTTTGAACGAAAATAGAGTTAAACAAACTGTAAAATAATTTTAAAAGAATCGGTTAAAATATTGAGAAATAATTCGGCCAGAAGAGATGAAAGCTTAAGTATGAAATGCTTGAAGATCATAAAAGTCAACCACATCATCCGCTGATCAGAGTCAACGAAAATGGGCAGAAACAAAACGGAGGACTTCTACCGATGACGTCAGCCGGAAGAATCACTCTTCCAACTTCAGCCGATCGCAAAATGACAACTATACTTACTCACATCTTCCGGTAGATAAAATACTCGACATCATCCGGTTACAAAACGACAAAAGACTTTTACCTTCATCATCCGATTACAAAACGACAAATTTTCTACTTATATCTTCCGATGGCTTCCACTGAAGACATCATCCGATGGCTTTACTGAAGACATCATCCGATGGCTTTACTGAAGACATCATCCGATGGCTTTACTGAAGGCATCATCCGATAGTCAACAGAACAACAACTTTATATAGCAGCTCATCGAGCATTTTCTCTCTACACAGGGAAAACTCTGACTACCAAAAGAATTTGAGCATTTGCAAAAGAACATTCAAAACTACTTAAATCCGTATATTACTCCAGAAGTTGGTAGAAACTACATTTAAAGCCAACAGAGTATTAATATCAGAAAGGTCTCAAATGTATTTCAAAACATCAAAACTACCATTTTCATAAGAACTCTCGACATACTCCATTGAATCATGGTTCACTAAACTTTCCCATCCACTGACACCAGTTAATCCGCCTCATCAGTTTACCAGGCCGAAACATGAATGTACTCCTCCAACCTCATCTATTCATCTGTGCACTCAGGAAAATCACTTGTAGTATCCTCAATACCTACATCACAAAACTCTTCTATTAGCCTAATACTAAGTAAGTAAAGCAGTAATGAAATAAAATGCTGAAACATAAATTCTTAAACATGAAATTTCTACTTTCTCATCTCAGTTGCATTCACATTCATTCATAAACTGATCTGATCCCTCGTTTCCCTTGGGAGTGGGATCAATCCTCCCAATGTTATACATCCTCTACTCGATTAAGGGGCAGATGAATTCCCTTAATAGCTGATCTGATCCCTCAGTTCCCTTGGGAGTGGGATCAATCCTCCCAATGTTATAAATCTCTTCATAAGTTAAGAGGTGGATTAGTTCCCTTAATAGTTTATCTGTCATATTCAGCTCACGCCTTACCATTCCTTACATGGAAATTCATTTTCGTAATTTTTCAAAAGAGATGCATGACATACAAACTCATTCACACGATACATAATCCTACTGTTTTGTGATGTAGGCCCGAAGGCACATACATACTTCACTTACCTGGCTCTCCTGGAAATGCTCGGTGATGCAAACTACTTTGGGAGCTTACTCACCCTAAAACCATGGACAAATTATCGATTAGATTTTACTAAACCTCATTCTACACTATCCAGAAGCCTATGGAAACTATTTTAGGAGCTTAGTTCGTTATACATCTCCGATTACCACAAAACCCGAACTAGTTCGCTCACAGCATTCTCGAAACTCACATTTATCCACTCCCCAAATCATCGATAGTTACCAATGCAGCAAGAAATCGAAATAGAACTCACCTAGTTTGGCAAAAATCGGATGGAAGAATCGCCTAGAGAGCTCTGCTGCTTGAGCTGAATACCGAGAGAGGAGAGTAGAGAAAGAGTGGCAGCTACAGTGCATTTAATCACAAAGCCTCTTTCCTTAAATAGGTTATCCATTATAAGTTCTCAATTTACCAATATGCCCTCACTTAGTCACTCATTAACCTAATTAATATTTTTCTCAATTTTCTCCACAACATGCTTACTATTAAATAATGGAATAGAAATTGGTTTAACAGAACCGGGTGCTACACAAAGCAATAATCAAACGAATAGTTTCAAGGCGAACAACGGGGGCAAATACCTCATCATAGTCGATGCCGCGTCGTTGACTATACCGTTTCACCACTAGTCTCGCCTTGTGTCTCTCAGCATCGCCATTGGCCTTTCTCTTTGTCTTGTATACCCACTTTACTTCAATTGGTTTGTGCTCTTTTGGAAGATTGGTCAACTCCTATGTGTTGTTTTTTTTTTATCGCTCGAATCTCTTCATCCATTGCATCTGTGACGACCCCAACCCGGTCAGGGCCGCCACGGACTTGCCGTGACGTAATCATTTTTTTTTTAAAACACTTCTCATAACCCTTTAAACAAACTAACCATAACGTAACCTTAACTTTCAACCTTCCCTTTTTCCTACTTCATACACTACATAATACCAATTCTAATCATTTCCCTAAGTTTCTCAACACATAAACAAATATTTATTTCCTCTCAGGGTTTTCTCTAAAATTCACTAATTAATCTATCTACTTCTGCTTTCTCAAAACACGACACTAATATAACCTACAATTTCGGAAAACTCAAGAAAACGAACTGCGTGGATCGTTCTAAATATCGAGCGTATCCTTACCTTTTTTAAAATAACCAAACAGTTCCAGTATATTTCTAAAATTAAGACTCCACATTCTAAACGTTCTACTTCCACTACATATACATCAAAACTCGATTTTTCATACATTTTTCTATCAAAACATCTGATCCACACACTTAAACATTTTCATACTTTCACAAACAAAACCGACACGTAGACCTACTAACCAACAAAACTAACTCACATCCATTCGCCACAAAACAGTTCGGGGCACACCATCGGATCATCAAGCCAGGCCAAAACACGCTCCGCCGCCACGAGCTCCGCCCATCGACCAACTACGTTTGATCATCGTACGGAGGTTCCTCACATTCGTTCTCGTCACCTACATCATACGATAAATACATTTAGCCTAATGCTTAGTAAAGAGTGCACTAAACATAACATTTACATATATGCATGACGTTAATAAAAACATGTTCACATCGTTTCATTTTATTAACATTAACTCATTTGTCTACGTAGTAGACCGTTTCCTTGCCCCGTAAGAACCGTGACTTGCCCCGTGAGAACCATGACTTATCCCGTGAGAACCATGTCTTACCCCGTGAGAACCAGGTCTTACCCTGTGAGAACACATATCATCATTAAATCGTTGTCGTTCAATTCGTCATAAAAACATGCTCATAAATAGTTCGTATGCACTTTAATTAAACATGATGCATGAGGAGACAAACACGATCGCTACTCTCATCAAAAACAACTCCTAACGTCCCTTTAACATTTATGGCCCGTAGGCAGACAAAACCACTAACTAATGGCTAACACGCTACCATGGGCTTCCCGACTTACCAAGGCTCCTACTACCATCAATCTCTAACCCAACAAACAATTCTAACATCGATATGACGTAGGGCCTTAGGGGCCGAAAACCTAACACTCACTTACCTGGCGTCCGTAGCAAGCCGAGCACCGTCCAAAAGCCATGTCCACCTAAGGCATTTCATAAATAAAGGTATTAAAATCGATCCTAAATATCAAAACATTGCATTAGAACTCGCTCGGCATAACTAAACTCTCACTTTCGTGAAAACATCTCAAACTACTATTTCTAGCCTAATCCAACTAAAACCTAACTAAACGGGCCACTAATTTGGGTTCGGTAAAAACCGACCCGAAACTTCAAACGTGCATAACTTTTGCGTCGGTTGTCGGAATCGAACGATTCCAGCGGCCACATACTCCTCTAATAACCTATTTTAACCTGCCAAAAGGAATTTTAAAACAAACGACCCTAGCTAGGTCAAAATAGCAAAAACCCGAATCTGCCCTTAATCGGAAATTTCCCCCTTTCTAATTTTTCATCAAATTCCACCCATTTCCTCACCAATCGATCACCCACACCTTCAATTTGAATAATCTAACAAAAATCCCGAGCTACACTCACCAAAACCGAAATGCCCTAAATCGGGCTTCACTGAATTTCGCCCAAACGAGGCTCATCATGGCCAGATGACCAAAGTCGGACCAAGGGTCGGCAAACCCACGCCGGAGGTGACCAAAATCGGCCGGTGATCGGAGCTCAATCGAGCTCGTCACCCTCGGCCACAAACCGAACAAAAACAGGGCCAAAAATCGAGCTTACCGTTCGGTTTGTGCGCGAGGACGGTCGGAAATCGCACGTCGCCGTCGTCTGGCCAGAGAGCGTTGGAAATCGCCGGCGGTGGCCGTCGGAGGGACGTCACTCGTCTCTCTCTGTCGTCAGGCTGTCGTCGGGAGCTCGGCAGCGGAATGGCTTCATCGTGAAGCCATTCTGTTTTTAATAAAAAAAATATAATTTTTACTTATTAAATTACTTAAATGCCCTTCCCTCAATTCTATACTTAATTCTTTATTTAGTTTATAAATTCGGTTTCTCTGCAATTTCCTTATATCTCCAAATATTCTAATTTAATCTTAGAGTTCTAACAAAACTCACCGTTCCCAAAACGGACTTATTTTGCTATTTTTACGAATTAACATACTAAAAGGTTAAAACGGGAACTCTAACATTACTCTTTTCGATTTGGGTTTCTAAAATTTCACTTGTTACTCTAAAAGTTCCCATAAATTCCTAGGGCTCTAAGGAAACATCCCGCTCAAGAAAATACTTTAATTTGTTATTTTACGAAAATAACCTAAGAAATTAGAAAACCCTAAGATACGAAAACCCGGGCGTTACAGCATCCTTCCATTTTTTGTTTGCAATGGGTTCTTGGAAACTAATGGGCTCACAATCACCAATAAGACAATAGAGTACTATGTCATTTTTATTTTCATTTATCTCATTAAGTTCTTGTAGACTTTGGGTTCCTCTTGGGCCAATTTTGTTCTCCGAATCTGTAGCACCCGGTTCCATTGAACCAAAAATTTAATCTATTATTAATGATGAAATTTTATAGAGGAGTTGGGGAGAGTCGTTGATTAGGTTAATAAATGATCAGGCGATGGCATAATGGTAATTTGGATTTTATATTGTGGATAACACATTTAAGGAAAGGTCCAGTGAGAGTAGCCGCCACTATCCCCATTTTTCTCTTTCGGTTTTCAGCTCGAGCAGTAAAACTCTCTAGGCGATTCTCTCGCCCGATTCTCCTTCAGCCTAGGTAAGTCTTGTTTTCTTGCATTGTAGCGATTAGTTTACTGAGAGAATACAATGTGAAGATTTCGAGGTTTCTGTGATTGAGGGTGGGTTCAGGTTCCTGGTGATAAATGTGAATGCATGGGTAGTAGAGTTTCAAATCGATTTCCTTAAACATATTATTGATTTTTGGTAAGGTTTAGTAAGGATTGGATTAACGTACTGTCATGACCTTAGGTGAGCAAGTTTTGGAGCAGTTGTAACCGAGCATTTCCAGGAGAGCCAGGTAAGTAAAGTATGCATGTGCCTTCGGGCCTACATCACAAAACAGTAGGGTTGTGCATTTTGTGAATGATTTTGTATGTCATGCATCATGTTTTTGAAAGACTACGAAAATGAATTTCCATGTAAGAATGATAAGGTATGAACTGAATGTGACATATCAGCTATTAAGGGAATTCATCCGCCCCTTAATCGAGTAGAGGATGTATGACATTGGGAGAATTGATCCCACTCCCAAGGGAATCAAGGGATCAGATCAGTTTATGAACGTATGTGTATGCAACTGAGATAAGAAAGTAGAAATTGCATGTTTAGGAATTTATGTTTCAGCAATGCATTTCATTACTGCTTTACTTACTTAGCATTAGGCTAATAGATGAGTTTTGTGATGTAGGTGTTGAGGATACTACAGGTGAATTCTCTGTGTTCACTGAGGGATAGGCTGGTTGGAGGAGCACATTCATGTTTCGACCTGGTAAACTGATGAGGCGGGTTAACTGGTGTCAGTAATCTGAAAGTTTAGTTGACAGTGTTTCAATTTAAATTTGTTGAGTATCATGACAGAAGTGCTTCTGATGTTTTGAATACGTTTTTGAGTTCCTTTTTTTTTATAATAGTGTCTGTTGGGATTTAATGTTGGCACTCACTGAATTTTTAGTAATGTAATGGTTTGAAATGTTTTTGAATGGTTTCAGTGAAGTGAGTAAGTTCTTTTCTGTAGGTCAAGTTGTTGTTCTGTTGTCATCGGAAGGTGTAGGTTTACGTCTATCGAATGATGTCTCAGTAAACTCATCGGTAGATGCGTGCTGACGTCATCGAAAGGTGTAGGTTTAAGTCTATCGGATGATGTCTCAGTAAACTCATCGGCAGATGCGTGCTGACGTCATCGGAAGATGTAGAGAGTATTTTGTCGTTTAGTCACCGGTGGATGTAGAACAAAGTCGATCGGATGAAGGAAATCATCTGGCTGACGTCATCGGAAGATGTAGAGTGCATTTTGTCTTTTTGCCACCGGATGATGTCTTCCATTTTCTGCTTCAGCCCCTTTTTGTTGACTTGGTTCAGCGGCGATGCGTTTGACTTTTGAAACTTATGGAGTGTTTTGCGATTTAATCCTTTATTCCTTTTGCCGATTATTTCCCAAAATTCTAACTGAGTATTCAAGCATTGTACAATAGTTTTGTTTAACTCTATTTTTTACTTAGATGATTTCCGCTGCAAGTTTAAAAAAAAAATATAATACGGTTGAAATTTTTAGTCATGTACGGGTATGGTGTGACGAACCGGGTTCAGACAACTCGGGGCGTTACAGTATGGTATCAGAGACATTTAGTTAAACCGTTCAAAAGATTACTCATCAGTACCAATCGTCGCATGGAAGTACTTCAACAACTGTAAGTGTTTATGTTATCCTCAGTAATTAGATATTTATGAACATAGTTAACCTTGTACAGGAAGTGAGTTTAATGGCCAGACGCCCAGGGAGACCTAGGATACCGAGGGAAATGCCAAACTTGAGGAGTGAGGAGGAACCTAGTGTTATCAGACAATTAACAGACTTGGTACGTCAGCAAACAGACTTAGTGCGTCAGCATTCCGATCAGTTGGGGGTGCTACTGAACCGAGAGGTACAGGGGAGTGCCAACTCAGGTTCTAGCAATGAGCATTCAGGAGACCGATTCCGAAAGCTTCAGCCGCCCACGTTTGATGGAAAATCATCTAACCCGATTGTTGCTGAAGAGTGGTTGAGGAAGATGGAAAGCATGCTCCGATGTGCCAACGTCGGAGAAGGAGACAAGGTCACCCTGGCGACCTTCCATTTTGCTGGAGACGCCCAACTTTGGTGGGAGACAATTGAGACCACCACTGACATGCTGACTATGACTTGTCACAGTTTAAGGACATCTTCTATGAGAAATATTTTAATAGCACAGTCCAGGCAGCAAAGAAGGTAGAGTTTTTGAACTTGAAGCAGACAGGGTCTGTGGCTGAGTACGTTAGACAATTTGAGTCCCTGTCCAGATTCGCCGGACACTTTATTCACCGAAATGAAGATAAGGTGTTTCAATTCATGAATGGACTGAAACCAGA
Organism: Begonia masoniana; assembly: GCA_022432975.1. Classification (NCBI taxonomy): domain Eukaryota; kingdom Viridiplantae; phylum Streptophyta; class Magnoliopsida; order Cucurbitales; family Begoniaceae; genus Begonia; species Begonia masoniana. The sequence goes on from CM039504.1 coordinate 13,564,792, forward strand.
AACGTACAGAGGGGTCAAGTTTTCTGGTTATAAAGGTTTGCCCTTCAGTGACGTTGTGTCCACAGCATTGGAGGTGGAAGAAGCTGAATTTAAATGTACTGGACTAAAGGAAACCCCGAGGAAGTTTGTTCAACCACCGCCGCAGAGAGGAGTGAAGAGGTCCAATGAAGGCCAGCACAGCCAAGGGGTAGGAAAGAAGGCACCAGATACCAAGACGTTTCCTCAGTGCCCAAAGTGTTCGAAGAATCACTCGGGCGAGTGTAGATTTGGATCGGGTAAGTGCTTCAACTGCGAAGAGGTTGGACACTTGTACAAGGATTGCCCAAAGCCCTGGATCATTCGATGCTTCCATTGTAACAAGGTTGGCCATGTCAACAGAGACTGCCTAGCTTTGAAGGGTGGCCCTGCCATGATTAAGCCAAGAATAGTCTCCATGATGGAGTCAGGTGATGAGGACCAGCCTGCTGTAGTGTCAGGTACTGTATTAATTAACTCTGTACCTGCTTTTACTTTGATAGATTCGGGTGCAACTCATTCTTTTATAGCCTCTGCATTTGCTGATAAGTTAGATGTACGGTTTACTCCTTCTGAGCATGTGTATAACGTAGCATTACCTTTTGGTGAGCACATGCACTCCAGTCAAATGATGCCTGATAGTGTGGTGTTAGTAGGGAACATGAATTTGCCTGCTGATCTTATTGTTATGGACATAATGGGATTTGATGTGATCCTAGGAATGGATTGGTTGTTTAAGCATTATGCCACTATAGATTGTAGAACTGGAATTGTTAGTTTTCAACCCCCTAGTGGTTTAAACCATACTTTCCAAGCCCTGAAGAAGAGTAAGGAAATGACTGTAATGACTTCTGTTAGTTGTAGACCCTCCCCTTGCAGTGAGTATTTGTGCTTTTTGGCCAGTGTTTTAGACACACAAATAGTAGAAAAATCAAGCCCCAAAAATGTTTTAGTTGTCCAAGATTTTCCAGAAGTATTTCTAGATGACCTTCCTGGTTTGCCACCAGATAGGGAAATTGAATTTGTGGTAGATGTTTACCCCGGCGCTGAGCCAGTATCTAAGAATCCATATAGACTAGCACCAGCAGAACTTAAAGAGTTGAAGAAACAGTTAGAGGATTTGTTGGAGAAGGGGTTCATACGCCCTAGCTTTTCACCATGGGGTGCACCTGTCCTTTTTGTCAAAAAGAAGGATGGATCGATGCGTATGTGCATAGACTATAGAGAATTGAATAAGCTAACTGTCAAGAACAAGTATCCACTGCCGATGATTGATGATTTATTTGATCAGCTTAAAGGTGCAAGAGTTTTCTCTAAAATTGACCTTAGGTCCGGTTATTACCAGTTGAAGGTTAAATCTGAAGATATCCCAAAGACTGCCTTTCGCACAAGGTACGGACATTATGAGTTTTTGGTTATGTCTTTTGGTTTGACAAATGCGCCAGCAGCCTTCTGGATCTTATGAATAGGGTGTTTCACGAGTATTTGGACAAGTTTGTTATTGTATTCATTGACGACATTCTAGTCTATTCTAAAACTAAGGAGGAGCATGCAGGACACCTAAACCTGGTGTTAGGATTGCTGAGGCAACACCAACTTTACGCCAAATTTTCTAAGTGTGAGTTTTGGTTGGACAGATTTCACTTTCTTGGTCATATAATCTCTGGAGACGGGATATCTGTAGATCCAGCCAAGATTCAATCAGTTAAGGAATGGCCTCAACCGAAGAATGCCACTGATATCCGAAGTTTCCTTGGTTTAGCAGGGTATTATAAAAAATTCATCGAGGGATTTTCAAAGATTGCCACACCCCTTACTATGTTAACAAGGAAAAATGTGAAGTATAATTGGACTGATAAATGTAAATCCAGTTTCCAGACCTTGAAGCAGAAACTGACCGATGCCCCAATTTTAACTCTTCCTGTCGAAAACGATAAATTCAGTATTTATTGTGATGCTTCCAAGGTTGGACTTGGTGGTGTTTTGATGCAAGATGGAAAGGTTATAGCTTATGCTTCTAGGCAGTTAAAAGTACACGAAAAGAATTACCCCACACATGACTTAGAATTAGCTGCTGTGGTTTTTGCATTAAAGATTTGGAGGCACTACCTGTATGGACAAACTTGTGAGATATTTTCGGATCATAAAAGTCTGAAATACATTTTCACGCAAAAGGAACTGAATATGAGGCAACGTAGGTGGTTAGAGTTTGTCAAAGACTATGATTTTGAGATTAAGTACCACCCTGGCAAGGCGAATGTAGTGGCTGATGCCTTGAGTAGAGTGACCCCTTTAGTTTCTGCATTGACTATAGACATACCGATAGCTTTAGAGACAGAATTCCAAAGATTTAACCTGGAAGCTATGTCTAGTGTGTCAGCCATGCTTTATCTTTGAGGCCAACTATTTTGGAGGAAATAAAGGAAATTCAAATGAATGACGTTGAATGTAATAAGTATAAGTTGTGCATAAATTCTACTGACAAGTCGGATTTCAACTGCTCAGCTGATGGAATTCTCAAGTTTCGAAATAGATGGTTTGTTCCGGCTGATACCGAGCTTAGAAAGGAAATCCTATCTGAGGCACATTCCTCCAGACTTTCTGTTCATCCTGGAAGTACGAAAATGTACAGAGATCTCAAGCAACATTATTGGTGGCCAGGTATGAAGAGAAGTGTGGCGGAGTATGTGGAGTCATGTCTGGTCTGCCAGCAAGTCAAAGCTGAACATCAAAGGCTTGCTGGAACATTGCAACCCTTACCAGTTCCCGAATGGAAATGGGAACAAATAACTATGGATTTTGTTATGGGATTACCTAGAACAGTAAAAGGTCACGATGCAATTTGGGTAATAGTTGATCGTTTAACCAAATCAGCTCACTTTCTGCCGATGAAGATAACATACTCGATGGATCAATTGGCTGAGTTGTAAGTGCACGAGGTTGTTAGACTGCATGGAGTTCCAAGCACTATAGTTTCAGACCGAGACTCCAGATTTACATCTAAGTTTTGGAAAAGTTTGCACAAGGCAATGGGAACACAGCTTAGTTTTAGTACAGCCTTTCATCCTCAAACTGATGGACAATCTGAGAGAACTATCCAAACGTTGGAGGATATGCTTCGTGCATGTGTACTGGAATTTCAAGGTTCTTGGAGTAAGTATATACCATTGATTGAATTCTCGTATAATAACAGTTTTCAAGCAACAATAGGCATGACACCGTACGAGGCATTGTATGGACGAAAGTGCAGATCTCCATTATATTGGGAAGAAGTTGGAGAAGCACAATTGATTGGTCCTGATATTGTGCAGCAGACAGTGGAGAAGATTGCTCTTATCCGACAAAGAATCTTAACAGCTCAAAGCCGGCAGAAAAGCTATGCAGACAAAAGATGAAGAGAATTAGAATTTGATGTTGGTAATGAAGTTTTCCTTAAGGTGTCACCTTTCAAAGGAGTTGTGAGATTTGAGAAAAGAGGCAAGTTGAACCACAGATATATTGGACCTTTCCAAATCATGAAGAGAATTGGGAAGTCGGCATATCAACTTCAGTTACCAGCCTCCTTGGAGGGAATTCATAATGTGTTTCATGTTTCCATGCTAAAGAGGTGTGTTAGAGATCCTTCCCAGATTGTGGAACAGTGGAGTATCGAAATTCTTCCTGCTCTTACTTATGAGGAGAAACTAGTAAAAATCTTAGATTACGCAGTAAAGGTGTTATGCAACAAAGAAGTTCCACTGGTAAAAGTCTTATGGCTTAACCAGAACATTGAGGAGACAACTTGGGAGCGCCAGCAGGACATAATGGACCAATATCCAAAACTATTCAGGTACTAAATTTTGAGGACAAAATTCTTTTAAGGAGGGTAGATTGTAGCACCCGGTTCCATTGTACCAAAAATTTAATCTATTATTAATGATGATCTTTTATAGAGGAGTTGGGGAGAGTCGTTGATTAGGTTAATAAATGATCAGGCGAGGGCATGATGGTAATTAGGATTTTATATTGTGGATAACACATTTAAGGAAAGGTCCAGTGAGAGTAGCCGCCACTATCCCCATTTTCCTCTTTCGGTTTTCAGCTCGAGTAGTAGAACTCTCTAGGCGATTCTCTCGCCCGATTCTCCTTCAGCCTAGGTAAGTCTTGTTTTCTTGCATTGTAGCGATTAGTTTACTGAGAGAATACAATGTGAAGATTTCGAGGTTTCTGTGATTGAGGGTGGGTTCAGGTTCCTGGTGATAAATAGGAATGCACGGGTAGTAGAGTTTCAAATCGATTTCCTTAAACATATTATTGATTTTTGGTAAGGTTTAGTAAGGATTGGATTAACGTACTGTCATGACCTTAGGTGAGCGAGTTTTGGAGCAGTTGTAACCGAGCATTTCCAGGAAAGCCAGGTAAGTAAAGTATGCATGTGCCTTCAGGCCTACATCACAAAACAGTATGGTTGTGCATTTTGTGAATGATTTTGTATGTCATGCATCATGTTTTTGAAAGACTATGAAAATGAATTTCCATGTAAGAATGGTAAGGTATGAACTGAATGTGACAGATCAGCTATTAAGGGAATTCATCCGCCCCTTAATCGAGTAGAGGATGCATGACATTGGGAGAATTGATCCCACTCCCAAGGGAATCAAGGGATCAGATCAGTTTATGAACGTATGTGTATGCAACTGAGATGAGAAAGTAGAAATTGCATGTTTAGGAATTTATGTTTCAGCAATGCATTTCATTACTGCTTTACTTACTTAGCATTAGGCTAATAGATGAGTTTTGTGATGTAGGTGTTGAGGATACTACAGGTGAATTCTCTGTGTTCACTGAGGGATAGGCTGGTTGGAAGAGCACATTCATGTTTCGGCCTGGTAAACTGATGAGGCGGGTTAACTGGTGTCAGTAATCTGAAAGTTTAGTTGACAGTGTTTCAATTTAAATTTGTTGAGTTTCATGACAGAAGTGCTTCTGATGTTTTGAATACGTTTTTGAGTTCCTTTTTTTTTTTATAATAGTGTCTGTTGGGATTTAATGTTGGCACTCACTGAATTTTTAGTAATGTAATGGTTTGAAATATTTTTGAATGGTTTCAGTGAAGTGAGTAAGTTCTTTTCTGTAGGTTAAGTTGTTGTTCTGTTGTCATCGGAAGGTGTAGGTTTACGTCTATCGAATGATGTCTCAGTAAACTCATCGGTAGATGCGTGCTGACGTCATCGAAAGGTGTAGGTTTAAGTCTATCGGATGATGTCTCAGTAAACTCATCGGCAGATGCGTGCTGACGTCATCGGAAGATGTAGAGAGTATTTTGTCGTTTAGTCACCGGTGGATGTAGAACAAAGTCGATCGGATGAAGGAAATCATCTGGCTGACGTCATCGGAAGATGTAGAGTGCATTTTGTCTTTTTGCCACCGTATGATGTCTTCCATTTTCTGCTTCAGCCCCTTTTTGTTGACTTGGTTCAGCGGCGATGCGTTTAACTTTTGAAACTTATGGAGTGTTTTGCGATTTAATCCTTTATTTCTCTTGCCGATTATTCCCCAAAATTCTAACTGAGTATTCAAGCATTGTACAATAGTTTTGTTTAACTCTATTTTTTACTTAGATGATTTCCGCTGCAAGTTTAAAAAAAAATATAATACGGTTGAAATTTTTAGTCATGTACGGGTATGGTGTGACGAACCGCGTTCAGACAACTCGGGGCGTTACAGAATCGCTAGAAAATGCCTCTGTTCCGATGGACGATGCATTGCCTTGCGCTAAGCCTTCAGATTACGACGGAACGATCGACCGGAGTGACGCTGGAATGGGCAAGACTTCACCCATTTCATCCATGGTTGGCTCATATTCATCGTCTCCTTCAAAGTATGGAAGGAAATCATACTCCTCCTCTTGTGTATTCCAATCCCAAGAGGCTTCCTCATCAAAAACAACATCACGACTAATATTTACCTTCCCATTCAAAGGATTGTAGAGGCGATAACCCTTTGAACTTGCGTCATAACCGATGAAGATGAGCTTCTCGCTTCGATCTTCGAGCTTGATCCTTTTTTCTTCCGACACATGAGCATATGCAATACTCCCAAACACCTTGAAGTGACCAATTCCGGGCTTTCTTCCGCTCCATGCTTCTTGAGGTGTCTTGTCAAGTACACTTTTGGTTGGTGCTCGGTTTGTCAAATAGACTGCACAAGCTACGGCCCGCCCAAAATTCCCTCGGCATCTTCTTGGTCTTCAGCATGCTTCTTGCCATGTTCAAAATTGTCCGATTCTTCCTCTCTGCCACGCCATTTTGTTGCGGTGTCCTTGGCACCGTTAAGGGACGTCGAATGCCTTTTTCATCACAAAATTGTTTGAACTCATTTGATGTGAATTCGCCACCTCGATCGGTTCTCATGGCCTTGATCGTAAGGTTGCTTTCATTCTTCACACGTACCTTAAATCTCTTGAAGATTGTAAATACTTCTGATTTTTCCTTCAAAAAATACACCTATATTTTTCTAGAAAAATCATCAATAAAGATAAGGAAGTATTTACTTCTACCATAAGACTCCAGTTTGATCATTCCACATACATTGGCATGGATGAGTTCTAGAGGCTTCTTAGCTCTTGTCATAGACTCCTTCGGAAAACTACTTCGATGATGTTTTCCGAGTAGGAACCCTTCACACACTTGGTTTGGATTGTGAATATGCGGTAAACCCTGCACCATCTTCTTCTTTGATAAGTCTTCTAGACTTCCAAAATACAGGTGCCCGTACCGTAAATGCCATAGCCAAGAGAGATCCTCATAACATGTCTTCAAGCATTTCAGAACATTATTACATACATTCAAAGGAAACATTCAGTTTTTGGTCATGGAAACTTTAGCGACAAGTCTCTCATGATTATCTCTCAGCTACAAACAATTATTTTTCAATTGAATTTCAAAACCTCTCTATAATAATTGTCCTACACTCAATATTTAGATTTTTACATTAGGAATGTAATAAACATTTGTGATATATCGATTTTCTCCATTTTTTGACCGAATGAGAATTTTACCTATTCCTTTGATGGCGGCCAAAGAATTGTCTCCAAAAGCAATATTGCCTTTCGCCATCTCATTCAACTCCACAAACATCTCGCGGTTCCCACACATGTGATTGGAGGCTCCCGTGTCAAGATACCACTTGCTATCTTGACTCTCTTCTTCTCCTTTTGAAGCCATGAATAAGGTCTCGTTCTCCTCTGCATAATTGGACTCCCCTTGATAGGCGTTGGAAGTGCTGACGGTTGACCGGTCCTTTTGCTTTCGGTCAGTCGACTCTAAGTAACACTCATCCGCATAATGTCCATATTTATTACAATTATAACATTTTACCTGAGATTTATCTCTCCCGGACCTTCCACCATGTCTTCCACGACCTCGGCTTCCTCTTCCTCTTAAAGATTCACGCGAGTTTTGAGAAACGTCGGTGTTGGCTTTGCCTCTTCTACCATGACCTCGACCACCGTGACCTCCACCACGTCCACGATTGTTCTCTTCCTTGAGTTTGAGTTGGAGAAGTTGTTCTACGGTCTCTTTTTGCTCCATCTTTCTTTCTTTTTTTCTCCTCATAGGCTTGCAACGAGCCTATGTGTAATAACCCAGAAATTTTATTGAATAAATTAAAAGTTTTGTTAGAATTTCGTGAGAGATTTTAACGGATTAAATAGCTTATTAAAATTTGAGATTTTATTATTGCAAAAAAAAGTGGACGAGAATTTAACGAGAATATGGAAGTTTAAACACGTGAGGGCGATTTAGTAAATTAGTTGACAAAAATAAATAAATAGATAAATAAAAGAATAATAAACTAGGTTTTTTAATTAATTTAAAAGAAAAGTGAATGGTTTCTTAATTTAGGTTCAGGTAGTCCCAATGAAATTAAGCCGGGGTTATCATTAAGAACGAGATTTAACGAAAGTCGAAATGGTTGGAAACACGGGAGGGCGAAACGGTAAATGAGGATTAATTAATGGTTAGTTTTATTATTATTATTATTATTATTATTATAATAAAAAAAACATAAAAACAAAAGAATAGCATTCTGTTGTTCGTCGAATGCCCGAGCGCCGAGGGCCGTGAAACAGGGGAGATGGGAGAGCGACGAGAGGCGACGTTCTCCAACAAAAATCGACGGCGTTTTCTGACCCTCTCCGGCTAGACGACTCCGGCGAGGAGGTTCCGGCCGTCTCCGCACGCGCACAAACTGGTAAGCGGGATTTTTCCCCTGTTTACCTCTTTGTTCGAGGTCGTGGATCCCCGAGCTACTAGAGCTCCGATCGCTGGCCGTTTTTGGTTGCTCTCGGCGTCGAATTGCCGAGCTCGGTGCTGGCAAAGGTTGCCGAGCAATGGTGAGCTCGGATTGAGTGAAAAACCGAGGGCTCCAATTTGGGGAATTCGGGTTTTGTGTGTGTAGCTCAGGATTTTGGGTTATTTTACGCTAATTGGGTATGTGAGAGATCGATTGGCGAGGAATTGGGTGGAATTTGATGGAAAACCGAAATGGGGAAATTTTATTGGTGAAGGGCAGTTTGGGTTTTCTGATAATTGACCTAGCTAGGGTCGTTTGTTTTCAAATTCCTTTTGGCAGGTTAAAATAGGTTATTAGAGGAGTACGTGGCCGCTGGAATCATTCGATTCCAATATCCGACGCGAGAGTTATGCACGTTTGAGGTTTCGGGTCAGTTTTTATCGAACCCAAATTAGTGGCCGTTTAGTTAGATTTTAGTTGGATTAGATTCGAAATAGTAGTTTGAGAGTAATTAGTGAATGTAAGTTGATTTTGATGAAGTTTGAATTTTTGTCGTAGGTCGAGCCGTAGGTGGACAAGAAGCCGAACATCCTCAGCAAGCTAGGACGCCAGGTAAGTAGTAGTGTGGTTGAGAATGTTTGAGAGTCGCCCAGAAGGGCCTACACCGCAGTTGTTTGCTTGTTGTGAGTCGTGTGTATGCCGTGAGTGGTGTGTGTGTGGTGGCCATAGGTACGTGTGTGGTGTGATGTGGAGGTGAAGTCATCGTTAGTTGGTCATGGTATGCAGGTTGTGAGTCGTAGGTATGTGTGTGAAGTTATGTAGATGTGAAGTCATCGTTAGTTGGTCATGGTATGCAGGTTGTGAGTCGTAGGTACGTGTGTGAAGTTATGTAGATGTGAAGTCATCGTTAGTTGGTCATGGTATGCAGGTTGTGAGTCGTAGGTGCGTGTGTGATGTGATGTGGAGATGAAGTCGCGTTAGTTGGTCATGGAATGCAGGTTGGGGGTCGTAGGTACGTGCGTGAAGTGATGTGGATATGAAATCATCGTTAGTGGTTTGTTGTGAGTCTTGTGCAGGTTGTGGGCCAACTTTGCATAGGTTGTGAGTTCGGTGTAGGTTGTAGGCTAGTTGTGGGTAGGTTGTGAGTCCTGTGCAGGTTGTGGGCCATCTCTGCATAGGTGGTGAGTCTGGTGAGGTTGTGGGCTAGTTGTGGGTAGGTTGTGAGTCCTGTGCAGGTTGTGGGCCATCTCTGCATAGGTGGTGAGTCTGGTGAGGTTGTGGGTCAGTTGTGCGTAGGTTGTGGGTTTGGTGAGCCTTGTGTGTGTTGTGGCCATATGTACGTATGTGTAGGTGTAGTCATTGTTCGTTGTATGTTGTGAGTCTTGCATCCGTGGCGGGTTGTGGGTACGGATGTGGGCGAGAAGTTGTCGTTAGTTGGGCATGTCGTGTAGGTTGTGAATCCTGTGTAGGTTGTGGGGTAGTCTTGTGTAGGTTGTGAATCTTGTGTAGGTCGTGGGCTAGTTGTGTGTATGTTATGAGTCTTGTGCAGGTTATGGGTGAATGACAAATATGTTACGGGTCTTGTACTGGTTGTGGGTTAGTGGCACGTATGTTAGGAGTCTTGTGCAGGCAGTAGGTGAGTTGTACGTCAGTTGTGAGTTTTGAGCACGTAATGGGTTGTAGGCATGTTTGTGATGTGATGCATATGTGGAGTCGTTAATTGATTGTGATGCATATGTGGAGTCGTTGTTAATTGATTGTGATGCGTATGTGGAGTCGTTGTTAATTGATTGTGATGCGTATGTAGAGTTGTAATTAGTTGATTATGGTCAGCATGCATCATGTTTTAAAAGCTACGCAAAATGTTTTGAGCATGTTTTCAAGCACGGAAGGAGAGTAGTGGAGGTGAGGTACGGTGCGGACAGGCGACAGTGGGCTGGAGTGTGACTGTGGGCCCCGCTTCCGAGACGAGCTGGAGCGGTGGCGACGCTGGTGGTAGTGCGGTGTATTGGCCGACTGCCCGGACGGTTGCACTTCGAGTCGAGATAGTGGCTGGAATGTGACTTTTGGACCCCGTTCCTGGAGGAACCGGGACGGTGGTGACGTGCCGATAAACAGTGCGATGTACGGACTGACTGCCCAGTGCGGTTACATTCCAAACCTCGGTGAGAAGCGATGCAGAGAGATGTTGACAACGTGTGTAGAGACCTGCATGTGTTAGGATTGCATAACCAGTTTTCATGCTTCACGTTTATTCTTTTTTTTAGCACTCTACTTGCTAGGCTTTGAGCTTACGGTGTGTTCTGTGGTGTAGGTACTGCTGAGCTGGTGGGTGTGTACTGAGAATCTGACTAGGAGTAGGTGGCAGTTGGTGGCGTGCGACCAGGGCCCCGATTGATGACAGTGTTAGGGCGACCCGACCCAGGATGAGCCGTAGCATGGTGTTGTTGGGAGTAGGACTTTTGTCCTTTTATGGGGGTGTTTGTATTTGTTGTATATAGTCATAGTTAAGGGTGATATGTCACCCTATACTGTGGACTTTCTTCATTTTGGTCGATAGCATTTTTCGTCCTGTTATGATGATTGTTTGGAGATTTCGTAGACTAGATAGTCGTGTAGGAGTATTCTGGATTGTTTGAGATTTATTCGTTTGCAGGCACTTAGCATTTTTGGGGCGCCATTTTCAGGCGTTACTCTGCCGAAATTTTCGGGGAGGACGCTGTGGTGCTTATTGGTTAGGATTAAGGAAGATTAACGAGTCGTTTAGGTCAGAGTAGTCCCTGTGGCGAACCGTGAATCCGGGTGGGTTTTCGGGGCGTTACAGTTATGGTATCAGAGCGATGGGGTCGGCACCGTTCAGTGGATTACCTAACACCGTCAACCGCTGCCTGGGAGCGCTTCGCCAACTGTAAGTATTTCTTAGAACCCTTGTGTTTTTTTTTAGACTTACGATAGTGTTAAATGGTTCAAGGATAGAGAGATATGTCGAGGGAATTTAGGGGACATGGAGTGACAGTTTTTTGAGTCATTCGGTACGTAAATTTTGAGGACAAAATTCTTATAAGGTGGGAGGGATGTAATAACCCAGATATTTTATTGAATAAATTAAAAGTTTTGTTAGGATTTCGTGAGAGATTTTAACGGGTTAAATAGTTTATTAAAATTATGGATTTTATTATTGCAAAAAAAAGTGGACGAGAATTTAACGAGAATATGGAAGTTTAAACACGTGAGGGCGATTTAGTAAATTAGTTGACAATTATTATTATTATTATTATTATTATTATTATTATTATTATTATTATTATTATTATTATTATTATTATTATTATTATTATTATTATTATTATTATTATTATTATTATTATTATTATTATTATTATTATTATTATTATTATTATTATTATTATTATTATTATTATTATTATTATTATTATTATTATTATTATTATTATTATTATTATTATTATTATTATTATTATTATTATTATTATTATTATTATTATTATTATTATTATTATTATTATTATTATTATTATTATTATTATTATTATTATTATTATTATTATTATTATTATTATTATTATTATTATTATTATTATTATTATTATTATTATTATTATTATTATTATTATTATTATTATTATTATTATTATTATTATTATTATTATTATTATTATTATTATTATTATTATTATTATTATTATTATTATTATTATTATTATTATTATTATTATTATTATTATTATTATTATTATTATTTTAACGGGTTAAATAGTTTATTAAAATTATGGATTTTATTATTGCAAAAAAAAGTGGACGAGAATTTAACGAGAATATGGAAGTTTAAACACGTGAGGGCGATTTAGTAAATTAGTTGACAAAAATAAATAAATAGATAAAGAAAATAATAATAAAATAGGTTGTTTTAATTAATTTAAAAGAAAAGTGAATGGTTTCTTAATTTAGGTTCAGGTAGTCCCAATGAAATTAAGCCGGGGTTATCATTAAGAACGAGATTTAACGAAAGTCGAAATGGTCGGAAACACGGGAGGGCGAAACAGTAAATGAGGATTAATTAATGGTTAGTTTAATTATTATTATTATTATTATTATAAAAAAAAACATAAAAACAACAGAATAGCAATCTGTTGTTCGTCGAATGCCCGAGCGCCGAGGGCCGTGAAACAAGGGAGAGGGGAGAGCGACCGGAGGCGACGTTCTCCGACCAAAATCGACGGCGTTTTCTGACGCTCTCCGGCCAGACGACTCCGGCGAGGAGGTTCCGGCCGTCTCCGCGCGCGCACCAACTGGTAAGTGGGATTTTTCCCCTGTTTTCCTCTCTGTTCGAGATCGTGGATCGCCGAGCTGCTAGAGCTCCGATCGCTGGCCGTTTTTGGTTGCTCTCGGCGTCGAATTGCCGAGCTCGGTGCTGGCAAAGGTTGCCGAGCAATGGTGAGCTCGGATTGAGTGAAAAGCCGAGAGCTCCAATTTGGGGAATTCGGGTTTTGTGTGTGTCGCTCGGGATTTTGGGTTAGTTTACGCTAATTGGGTATGTGAGAGATCGATTGGTGAGGAATTGGGTGGAGTTTGATGGAAAACCGAAATGGGGAAATTTTATTGGTGAAGGGCAGTTCGGGTTTTCTGATAATTGACCTAGCTAGGTCGTTTGTTTTCAAATTCCTTTTGGCAGGTTAAAATAGGTTATTAGAGGAGTACGTGGCCGCTGGAATCGTTCGATTCCGATATCCGACGCGAGAGTTATGCACGTTTGAAGTTTCGAGTCGGTTTTTACCGAACCCAAATTAGTGGCCGTTTAGTTAGATTTTAGTTGGATTAGACTCGAAATAGTAGTTTGAGAGTAATTGGTGAATGTAAGTTGATTTTGATGAAGTTTGAATTTTTGTCGTAGGTCGAGCCGTAGGTGGACAAGAAACCGAACATCCTCAGCAAGCTAGGACGCCAGGTAAGTAGTAGTGTGGTTGAGAATGTTTGAGAGTCGCCCAGAAGGGCCTACACCACAGTTGTTTGCTTGTTGTGAGTCGTGTGTATGCCGTGAGTGGTGTGTGTGTGGTGGCCATAGGTACGTGTGTGGTGTGATGTGGAGGTGAAGTCATCGTTAGTTGGTCATGGTATGTAGGTTGTGAGTTGTAGGTACGTGTGTGAAGTTATGTAGATGTGAAGTCATCGTTAGTTGGTCATGGTATGCAGGTTGTGAGTCGTAGGTACGTGTGTGAAGTTATGTAGATGTGAAGTCATCGTTAGTTGGTCATGGTATGCAGGTTGTGAGTCGTAGGTGCGTGTGTGATGTGATGTGGAGATGAAGTCGCGTTAGTTGGTCATGGAATGCAGGTTGGGGGTCGTAGGTACGTGCGTGAAGTGATGTGGATGTGAAATCGTCGTTAGTGGTATGTTGTGAGTCTTGTGCAAGTTGTGGGCCAACTTTGCATAGGTTGTGAGTTCGGTGTAGGTTGTAGGCTAGTTGTGGTAGGTTGTGAGTCCTGTGCAGGTTGTGGGCCATCTCTGCATAGTGATGCGTATGTGGAGTCGTTGTTAATTGATTGTGATGCGTATGTGGAGTCGTTGTTAATTGATTGTGATGCGTATGTGGAGTCGTTGTTAATTGATTGTGATGCGTATGTGGAGTCGTTGTTAATTGATTGTGATGCGTATGTGGAGTCGTTGTTAATTGATTGTGATGCGTATGTGGAGTCGTTGTTAATTGATTGTGATGCGTATGTGGAGTCGTTGTTAATTGATTGTGATGCGTATGTGGAGTCGTTGTTAATTGATTGTGATGCGTATGTGGAGTCGTTGTTAATTGATTGTGATGCGTATGTGGAGTCGTTGTTAATTGATTGTGATGCGTATGTGGAGTCGTTGTTAATTGATTGTGATGCGTATGTGGAGTCGTTGTTAATTGATTGTGATGCGTATGTGGAGTCGTTGTTAATTGATTGTGATGCGTATGTGGAGTCGTTGTTAATTGATTGTGATGCGTATGTGGAGTCGTTGTTAATTGATTGTGATGCGTATGTGGAGTCGTTGTTAATTGATTGTGATGCGTATGTGGAGTCGTTGTTAATTGATTGTGATGCGTATGTGGAGTCGTTGTTAATTGATTGTGATGCGTATGTGGAGTCGTTGTTAATTGATTGTGATGCGTATGTGGAGTCGTTGTTAATTGATTGTGATGCGTATGTGGAGTCGTTGTTAATTGATTGTGATGCGTATGTGGAGTCGTTGTTAATTGATTGTGATGCGTATGTGGAGTCGTTGTTAATTGATTGTGATGCGTATGTGGAGTCGTTGTTAATTGATTGTGATGCGTATGTGGAGTCGTTGTTAATTGATTGTGATGCGTATGTGGAGTCGTTGTTAATTGATTGTGATGCGTATGTGGAGTCGTTGTTAATTGATTGTGATGCGTATGTGGAGTCGTTGTTAATTGATTGTGATGCGTATGTGGAGTCGTTGTTAATTGATTGTGATGCGTATGTGGAGTCGTTGTTAATTGATTGTGATGCGTATGTGATGCGTATGTGGAGTCGTTATTAATTGATTGTGATGCGTATGTAGAGTTGTAATTAGTTGATTATGGTCAGCATGCATCATGTTTTAAAAGCTACGCAAAATGTTTTGAGCATGTTTTCAAGCACGGAGGGAGAGTAGTGGAGGTGAGGTACGGTGCGGACAGGCGACAGTGGGCTGGAGTGTGACTGTGGGCCCCGCTTCTGGGACGAGCTGGAGCGGTGGCGACGTGCTGGTGGTAGTGCGGTGTATTGGCCGACTGCCTGGACGGTTGCACTTCGAGTCGAGATAGTGGCTGTAATATGACTTTTGGACCCCGTTCCTAGAGGAACCGGGACGGTGGTGACGTGCCGGTAAACAGTGCGGTGTACGGACTGACTGCCCGGTGCGGTTACATTCCAAACCTCGGTGAGAAGCGATGCGGAGAGATGTTGACAACGTGTGTAGAGACCTGCATGTGTTAGGATTGCATAACCAGTTTTCATGCTTCACGTTTATTCTTTTTTTTAGCACTCTACTTGCTAGGCTTTGAGCTTACGGTGTGTTCTGTGGTGTAGGTACTGCTGAGCTGGTGGGTGTGTACTGAGAATCTGACTAGGAGTAGGTGGCAGTTGGTGGCGTGCGACCAGGGCCCCGGTTGATGACAGTGTTAGGGCGACCCGACCCAGGATGAGCTGTAGCATGGTGTTGTTGGGAGTAGGACTTTTGTCCTTTTGTGGGGGTGTTTGTATTTGTTGTATATAGTCATAGTTAAGGGTGATATGTCACCTTATACTGTAGACTTTCTTCATTTTGGTCGATAGCATTTTTCGTCCTGTTATGATGATTGTTTGGAGATTTCGTAGACTAGATAGTCGTGTAGGAGTATTCTGGATTGTTTGGGATTTATTCGTTTGCAGGCACTTAGCATTTTGGGGGCGCCATTTTCAGGCGTTACTCTGCCGAAATTTTCGGGGAGGACGCCGTGGTGCTTATTGGTTAGGATTAAGGAAGATTAACGAGTCGTTTAGGTCAGAGTAGTCCCTGTGGCGAACCGTGAATCCGGGCGGGTTTTCGGGGCGTTACACTATGAATTGTTCAATCGAGATGTTCTCGAGATCCTTTGTCTCCTCGATTGTCGTGGCGATGATCTCGAACTTTGTACTTAGGCTCCGTAGAACCTTCTCCATGACACGAACATCGGCGATTTCTTCACCGTTCCGTCTCAATTAGTTGACAATGGTCCTTACTTTTGTGTGATATTTTTCTATCACCCCCGTCACCTTCATCTGTAATGATTCAAACTCGCCACGTAAAGTTTGCAACCGTACCTTTTTCACACTATCGGCTCCTCTATGAGTCGATTGGAGCTTGTCCCACGCCGCCTTTGACGTCTCGGCATTGGCGATGGTCTTAAACATGTCTTCGTCCACCGATTGGTACAAGATATAGAGGGCCTTCTTGTCCTTCTTTCTTGTTTACTTTAACACGTCTTTTTGCGCTTGATCGGCTATAGCTTTCGGCTCCTGGAAACCATTTTTCACGATTTCTCACACGTCTTGTGCTCCTAGTAACACCTTCATCTTGATGCTACAATTGTCATAGTTGAGCTTGGTAACTATCGGTAGTTGGAGCGGACTCATTCCGCCACTGTTGGCCATTATCCACTATATTTTTTGTATACTCTAATACCACTTTGTTAGCAAAAGAAAAAAACGTAAAGGACAAAAATTGGAGAAGATGTGTTTATTCATTCAACTGCTTACAAAAAAATCAACCACAGAATACTAATGGTTACAAAAACATAAATATGATCAAATGCTCATAACTCCTAAAAGAAACTCTCAAATTAAACACTATCGGTTATACAACTAAAAGCCACACACACAACTTAAATGCCATAAATAAAGTTTAATATCAAAACCTTTTATTTTCTCAAACATCTTATTTATTATTCACTCGTACATATAACATAATTCCAACTGGCCAACAAGCATCGACCATTCGCTCATTACATTAGATTACTACTCTCTGTAACCCTCTTTATTGCGCATCCATGTCTGCAACTGTTAGAATCCGAGGCTTCGTTTAGATGCTCATTTTCCTGCTCCAACCACAATCGATCAGTCAATCAATCGCCAAGAACTGCATTTCTCAGAATTTTAATCTAAACTACTTGAATCGTCCAAACAACCCAGAAAGAAAATCCCCATAAAAGTGTAAAACCGGTGTAGACTAAACAAAAACAGGTAGTAGTTTATAGATTCAACACGATCAAAAAGAACAACCAGAATCAGTCTCGATCCATGGGGAAGAAATATGAAAATTCCCTTCGTTGATCAAGCTTTATCGACAGTTCCTCCAGGCTATTACTCAACTTGATAGAGGAAAAGCTTCGCCATAGCTGAAACCTAGAACAGGCTGGTTTGCTTGATTCTTTTTCACGTAATAACTAGATATGTTTATAGTTTTTATCATTATGCTTGTTGCTCATCTCGAATCTTTGCAGGTTTGTCTAGAATCTTTCGCAATTAAAAAGCAAAAAAATAAAAATAAAAAGCAAAAGGAACAAGTTTTCTCATTATATTATGAGCAATTAATTCAAACAACATGATGCAACCATGTGACAATTGAAATATACGTAAGAACTTATTTGGGTTTCTCCACTAATCTAAAACAAAAGGCCTCGTAATTATTTTAGCTACTATCACTTATTCTTTGATTGGTCTTGGGCACAAATTTTCACATGGTAAAATATGCAATGAGTATCAGCGCTAATGTTGTTATAAGCACTGCAAGACAAAAAAAAAAAAAAAAAAACATAATGTGTCATGATCATAATGATATCAAGTTATAAAAAATTATATTAATTTATTTATCGTCACGATAAAAAAAAAAAAAAAAAAAAAAATCGTAACAGAAATAGCAAGAAAAACGATCTAACTCCAACGACACTTTGTCATTTATGTTGGCAATGCCTAGTTGAAAGTTCGGACCTGTTTTCCAACAAGGGAGTCGTTCGGTAGACTGACTTTTTTTACGGTTGGACTGTGATTTTTCCTTCAACATCGCGGTTCTAAATGAAAAATATTAGACCCAAAAGCGGGGTCGGTCTTTGTTCATACCGAATTATTCATTGCCTCGTATCTATCCCAGTATGCAAATTGATTATCCACCTAAAATGAGCTAATCGGACTGATTTTCAAAAGAAACAGATGATGATTGTACCTGTGGCGGTTGTAGCAGAAGGGGCTCCTTTGACTTGCTCCCCGGTCTGTGGCTGATCGGAAGCGGTGGCGACGCCGGGCCAAGGGCGGCACAGGCAGTGGTTTCCTTTTTGTATGCTGGCATAGACAGAAGGGACATGCCTTCCGCAGCCTCCCCAGCCGGACTTACCGCACTGCTTGCAAGCCACAACAAAGCACATATTTAGGTAGTTTTTTGAACTCTGCTCCTCCTGGTTGTTAGATTGAGTTCATTTATAGACTCCAAAACTTTGACGTGGTCGCCCGTTTATTGGGTGTTTTTTTCAAGGCATCTAGAATTAGGGCTCTCTTTCAACGATGAAGAGTAGGACGGGCCACGGGGGAGCTGGTCTTATGTCGTTGGGCGTTGAAAGGCTAAAATCCATAATGGGGTTTTGGCTTCTAGTGCTCGCCTCTTTTGTGGATTAAGATTCTTCTTCGTTCAAACAAGATTTGGGTGGATAGATGTTGGTCAGTTTTTAATAATTTCACCCTCCAACTACTTAGTTGACTTGACTCCCTGTACAAGTCTTTCAACGACTCGGTCTTTTTTATTTAAAATTATTTATTTGATGATTTAAATTCTAAGTTGGAATGGACGTAGGATGATCCATTTAAGCTTTTGACTAAACAAACTCATGATTCTAGAAAAAAAAAAATCCAGCTCAAAATCGCTATCGAGCTAAAATACCTAATTAAATGGACAATGTAATATGTACACGTTAAAATTTATGGATAAACTGCCGTCAATATGCAAATTGTTGAAAGGTAGAGATTGTGATTGTCAAAGAAAAATAGTTCTAAATCTATATGCAATAACAATTAAATACTATAAATTTTTAATATTTAAATTTCGTAAATCACTTTCGACCTAATTTCTACAGAGGAAATAATATGGGCAAACAATAATTAGTTGAAATCTAAATAATCAAGGCAAACAATAATTACTAAGAAAAGGGTTCTACGGATACCATCATAACAAAACAATGTTGGAGAGGCTCCAAATCCAACTATCCAGAATGTAATCCAACAGCTACAAGCCCAACTAAGTTAAGTACTTTCAACATCTCACAAAATAAAATGTAGTCTTCGAGATGTTCAAGGGGAAAAACTATTACCACTTTTGTCTTGAGATTGGTCCAATGCTGTTTTTCTTTTGGTGTCGGGTTCTGTAGGTTCGGGGTTCATCAATACTCGCTTAACGCCTCTTCCGACCACACCAAGGTGTGTTACAGCAGATGTGTTATCAGTATGGGCAGTGGAGACAGTTGGGGAGTCAAAATATCCATTGTTGGTAGTAGAAGTGGCCATCTGAGAAGATTTCATCACAGATGGAGATCCGTTGGTCTCATCACCTTTTGCCTTAGCAGATGCTATTACAAGGAGTTCAGACAGAATTGATTTTGGGTTCAAGGCCAGCTGCTGTAAATCTTCAAGCTACAAATGTGATGATAAAGAGTTAATGGACATAAATAAATTATTGTTTCAAGTAGTTGGAAGAATTCAGATTGAACTTACTTTCTTCTCTAGTTCACCCAAAAGGTCATTCAGGGTTACAATCTCGGCCTCTTTTTGTGAGGCCGAATTATCAATTCGAGATCCATCAGAGAATAGTTGGACAGGCTGATCTGACTTAGAGACAGAGATAACTGGAGCTGAATCACACTTTACTTCGTCCATGAGCCTCAGCACCCGAGATTTGCAAATTGATATTGCCTTCTGACAAAAAGGAACAGCCTCCTGAGGCTTAGAACCAAATTCTAAACACAGACATGTGCGAAAGTTTCTGAGTTCTTCATTAAGGTCACATGACAAAGAGCAATCAAAATCAAACATAAGCCACGAAATGTGTATACAGGTTAAATGAAACCCCATTTTCCATTATCCACTAAATCTTAAGATCAACCAATGCAAATCAAACTTCTGACAAATTACTTGTCTGTGTTTATTTATCTTCCAGACAACTTCTAATGTGACGACAGAGATTAAGTTAAGAAGCTTTAGAATCTACAGAAGGATACAGCTCAGCTATCTGTCGGCTATCCGGTTCAGCAAGTCTTTCTAGAATAGATAATGCTTTATGATAGTCACTGCAAGAAGCTTCAATGTCCTCTACAATAAGACACAAAAAGTCACAAGTCCATGTTTAAATAAGCTATCTTTCAGACGCTCATTAAGAGAGTATTAATATTCTAGGAGAACTGTCTACTGTACACAATTTAAAATCGTCCTAACCTCTTTCTAGTGCAACTTCTGCTAAGGCTGATAATATGTCTACTTTCTCCATTGTGTCATCAGAGTGCTTTTCAACTATTGCTCTAGCAACATCTAACATTTTCCATGCTAAATCCAGATCAGTTTCATCTTCATCTGCATCCACCAAATCCTCAGTATCACTTTCTTCAACATCACCATCTTCAGTATCCTCATCCTGAGCATCTGCTTTCAGGTTCTTCTTAATTGAAAATGCTTTAAAACAAAGACAAGTAGTGAGACAAAATTCACAAGGCAATGACTGAATAAGGTATAAAATAACACTGAATGAACAGAAATGGCTCCAAATTTGACCAAACTACCAAGGCTAGCTCATGCAGAAAGAGACATTGTTTACTGTGAGGTCAGAAAGAATTAATACCTATCAGATAATAAACACAAGATATAAACAGAAAACATTACATAATGAATCCTCCTCGTTGGTTGTACTGGTAAGACTCGAAGCAGGAGCTGAGGACGTTTCACCATTTACAGCATTCTTGGCAGACTTGTCATTGGGTAGCGGAAATTTACTATCATTCTTGGGAACACTACCCAGTGGATCAGCCTCTTCTTGAGCTTTGTATAGTAATGCACATCCATATTTGTAGTACAACTTGACGCATTCTGGAGCTAGTTCACCATAGTGTCCAACCCTGTTTTAGAACATTTTCATAATGACAACAGAGTGACAGTTTGAAAATTAAAAAATATTAGCAAGATGGTTCATAGCCCAATTGAAGAGACAGTGATTAATCACTACAAATCTTAAGAAAAATCAATCCTACCCTACTTTTTCTAATAACGGCCATTGATTATCTATACCTAAACTTAAAAGGCGGAAAGCAAAGATGAAAAAAATCATCCAAGAGATAAATTTTCTCTCTGAATTCTGTATAAGAACAGCATTACTGTCAAAATATATGGAATATCATTGAGGATCAATTCCAAAATATAGAAATACTAAGAACAGAAGTTTACAGCAATACAACACAAAACTTCAAAGGAATGCGCCACAAAATCTAGTTAACAAGCGCGAAATTAAAAAAAAAAAAAAAAAGTAAAGAAGAAGGGATTACTTAAAACCCTAACCTAATCTCAAGAGCACGGCTGAAGCAATCGGCGGCCTCGCTGAAATCATTATCCTTCATGGCCTTCGATCCCTGCTCCATTAAGTGATCCGAAAACCCTAGCGATGACATATCCGAGGCCGCAGCAGAGGTTTCCCCGCCGTTGTTTAGTAGGTGGGTATTGTTACAAGTAGACTCCATCCCTCCCATAGAATTGAAGACGAAAAAAGCCTCATTAGATTTCACATTTTCACCAACATTCGTATCATTCATCGTAGCTGAGACTTCTGATGCCGGAATCGGAGGTTGTTCAACCATAGCTATTCAGTTCTCCTAAGGAAACGGAATTTCTGCATTTCGTTTCGCTCCAAAACAGGAAATGGTATTTATAGTAGAATTTAAAAAAAAAAAACCATTTGATGAAATGTCGGATATACCCATGCTTGGGTATTTTGTGGAATTAGCATGTATTTGTAAATGTAAGCTATTTGGCTCTTGGAAAAATGAACCTTTTAAGATGATTTTATAACAAATAGCCAAATAGTACCATGATAAATAAAGATTTGGTTAGATATCACTTTGAACCCCAAAGTTAGTAGTAAGAGTAGGCACAGGTCGGCTTGATTCGGTTTCACTCTGAGACCAGAATCGAATCATGACCTATGATTCTTAAATTTGTGAATCGAAATCGTGAGATTTTGGAACCGAGAAAAATTGAATAAACTGTTGAGTTAACAATCATTATTGGAGAGGATGTTGGTTGCTAAGCTCCTAAATATGAAGTTTATTTGACCAAAAAACAAAATTTGTGTTCGTTGCATGAATTGCCTAAATTCAAAGTAAAAAAATCACCATGGAATTATTGTTATAGAAATCAATATATTTTAAATTCTAATGTTTATAGATTGATCTTGTCAAGTGCAATTTACAATCAAATTTTCTAATTTGTGTTGTCTTGTATAGTTAAAATGGATCAAATTAAGCATAACAATGACTTTTTTATATGAACTAAAAAAGCCTATTTTTTTTTAGTTTCATCATAGGAATGGTTTGAACTCAATGCTTTTAGTCTTTTAGAGAGAAAAGACGACAAGTAAATAATTTAATTAATTTACCCAAATCAGATTCTTCAATTGGAAGTGGTTTTGTTAGTTTGGACAGGTTTTGAGATCTCTACTCTCTCCAAGATTAGAAACCTGCTCAAATATTTTAAGTTTCCTTTTGAAGCATATGTATTCGTAAATGGACTTGTATGTATATCTAATTAAGTTGCTCTCAAAAACATATTTTTTCGAGAACAATGCTAACCATAAATTATTATGTTTGCTAGCGAGAATGTCGTAGGATTCCAAGAATTTTGGAAACTAAACATGCTCGAAAGATGCCTAAAGAATTTTACTTTGATCATTTGACTGTCTGCCGAGTGAAACGGTATCCTCTTATGGATATTTTTCATTCACTAACACACAAAAATGCATTAGCATATGAATGGATAAGTCGATTATTGGCAAGAGGTCAATAACACATCGGATTGTGCAGAATCAGGCCAGGTCCACCTTCAAAAGAATGGTCTGAGTTCCTGCCCTAAAGCTTTGTACTGGTAGGTCCAATTTTTTGGTCAACATCACGGGTCTCATGTAAAAAAAATCAAAATAAAAACAATTGATCCCAAGACCAATCCGCCCTTCGAAATCAGCCGGGTCCAAGCTTAGTCTGGCCTAGGGCAGACAGGCTAATGAACTCGAGTAAAAGGTGAGATTGAAGTGACCAATACCTCGAAATGGCTAACATTAATTAAAGTAGTGCAATATTTAATCTATATTATATTCTATAACTCTTCCTTCACTCGTGATAAACGTTGAAACATATAATTAATGTAATAAATTATAAATAATTAAAATAAATTATTATTTGCACATATCAATATTTAACACATATAGAAGTAAGAATAGTAGGGGTGGGCAGGATTGGACCAAGAACCATAACCAAACCGGATCGAATGTTTCAGTCTGGTGTCGGTCGATCCTACAATTTCCACGGTTCGAGACCGGTCCTGACACTTCAAAACCCGTGGGACACGGTCCTGAGAGTGAAAATCTGAAATCCCGTGAGAACCAAACCATTCTTCTGCGTTGCGTTCTGCCTTGACTTTTAAATCAAAATCAGGGCTCAGTCGAGTCACTCTCGTCTCTCAGCACCTCACCTGCCCCTGCTCACTGCCGAAACCTCACTCTCGCCTCTCAGAACTCAGCAGTCAGCATCAGCGACTCAACTCAACAATCCCTAATCGCCCTAAATCGAAGCAGAAGCATGGTGCCTCTTCGACATCATTGCGGCCCGCACACTGTGCCTCCAGCTTTTTTGCACAACGCACTGCGCCTCCAACACAGTAGTTCAATAAGAGTGTTTATTTTTGGCCTTGGGTGTTCTGTTCGACTATTACTGTTCTGTTTGGCCTTGGGTGTTCTTTTCAGCTGTTCTGTTCGGCGTTTGGGCTAGACTAGACAATTGGATTTTGCTGGTAAGAGCATTTATTGTGTGAAATGTGTAACACTCGGAATTTCAGGTTTTCAGATTTTCTATATAGTGACATTTTAGTGAATTATGTAGAAAATCTAGTAGTGGGGTAAACTTGTAAATTTGGAAGTCAAAGGTTTAAAACAGAAATAAAACCCCTTCTCCCCCTCCCACGACTTTCATTCTGCAGAAAGCATTCTCTCCAAAATCCTTAGGAGATTTTGGCTCTCCTTTGACATTTCCTCAAGCCGACGCAGATTCTCTCCTCCGACGTCCGATTCCTTCACGTTTCCTTCCTAAATCATAGCTCTAGGTAAGTTTTAACGTTCTAGAAGTTAGTTTCCAGGTTTTAGAGTTTTTAATCGGTTAGAGTTTTGTTAAAAATCGTTGAAAGAAATTAGAAATTGTTAGTTATCGAAATGTTGAATGATAATGAAATAATTATGATTATGGAGGATGGTCAAGTAGAATTAATGGAGTCCGATTGGTCTAGACTCGGTTTTAATGCCGTGTGTTATGAATTGACTTAGGTGAACAAAGCTCACGAATAGTGCTCGGTGTGCTGAGGACCCGAGGTAAGTCTTCGTGACTTGCTTGACCGATTCAGCCTACACCATAAGAGAAATTGTCCATTAAGGATATTTGGTGATTTTAGTGTTCAGTGTAGGTTGGATGGGTAGTTTAGGATATCTTTTATGCTAGACCATTTTCCTAGGTCTTATGTGTTGCTTTATGTTTAATGCACTGTACATGTCCATGCATCACAACTTCTGAAAAAGCATGCAAAATAAACTTCCACATATTTTTTTCATGAAAAGAAAAGGTTAAATGAAAAGGTATGAATGCACGGTCACATCGGGGAGGTGGTTCAGACATGGCTGTCCTACAGGTGAAGCATGTTTTCCCCCGGGATAGATGAAAGGAGCTATTCAATCGTCGGATGTGCCGTTTTCATATACTGAGAGCGCACCCCCGGTGACATCCTATATGTAATGTAATGAATGAAACGACTACATGATCTTTATGAACTGCACACGCATGGCACACAATTGTATTTACGTAGATTTACTGAGCCTTTAGCTCATACAATGTCCCTATGGTGTAGGTGATATTGACGCAGGTGAGAACGACATCCCCCTGCAAGATGAATGAGTCGGTTGAAGAGGAATGCCCGTGGGAGTGCGCTAGGCAGTCGAGGCTCTTTTGACCCGTGGGAGCAATAGGTTATGTGTTTTGTGGTTTTGGGGTTTATGAGGGTCTGATGGGAGACAATATAGAAAAGTTGTATAGAAACTCATTTTAGGGTGCTTGGTGTTTGGATAATGTAAATATTGGTGTTTTAATGATATTCTGTGGATATATCGATGAAATATACTTAATTTTTATGCTTAGAATGGATTTGGACGATGCTGTGGACGATAACACATCGTCGCCCAAAGTCCGCGGACGAATAAAGTCTATGGACGAATAAAGTCCGTGGACGAATAAAGTCCGTGGACAAATAAATGTTGTGGACGATAACGTCGTCCGATTCCGTAGACAATAACGGATTGTCGTCCAAATGTTGTGGACGATAACGTCGTCTGATTCTGTGGACGATAACACATCGTCGTCCAACTGATGTGGATGAAAATGTCGACTGATCTCATTACAGAGGCCACATCGACCCCCACTGTACCATTCGTCCAAACCCGATAGGAAGTGTTGTCTTCTGAAAAGAGTTGTCTACCCTACTGTTCATTTTATGAAACCCGAGAGGAATTGTTGTCTTATGCATAATAAATTTAATTATCTTTAAATGAGTAAGATTAAAGGATGAAACAAAAGTTCAAATTTTACGGGTTTTTTAGGAATAGTAACAAGGGAAATTTTACGAGACGTTACAATTATGGTATCAGAGCTCCCGGGTTTTAAAACCGATTCTGTAGACTGCTCGACTGCCCAAGCTACTACACGGACATGCTTCCTCAACTATAAGTACGTTTATGATGTCTTTTTGAATTTGATTTCTTAGAATTATTTGTTTTAACTTTTATAGGAGTGACAAAATGGTACGAGGTAGGGATGCTAAGGACGAAGCCATAGATAGGTTGACTGACTTGCTTGATCGTCAGGCTCAACATATGGACAGACAATCTCAACAAATAGAGAGACTGATAAACCTTGAGGGTCTCCGGGCCCAAGAGTTGGTGGTTCCAAACAATCATGGCATTGGGAGGTTCCAGAAATTGCGACCTCCAATGTTTGACGGTAAATCTTCGGACCCCATTGCTGCGGAAGAGTGGATACGAACGATGGAGGATATGTTAGCTTATGCAAACATAGAGAACGGGGAAAAAGTTGCATGTGCTGCGTTCCACTTAGCCATGGACGCTCGATTCTGGTGGGACACCATCAAGGTAACTACTGACGTGGCAGTGATGACATGGGAGCGGTTCAAGACCGTGTTCTATGATAAATATTTCAGCCGTACGGTGAGGGCGGCTAAATTGGCGGAGTTTCAACAGTTGTAGTAGATTGGTTCAGTGGCTGATTATATAAGGAAGTTTGAAGCATTGTCTCGGTTTGCCCTATGCCTGGTTAGAGAGAACGAAGACAAGGTGCACCAATTCATGGACAGACTGAATCCCGAAATCCGAAAGAGTGTTATAGTGTCTGGAGTTTTGGGTGTACCTTACGCAGAAATTACGGCCAGAGCTCTAGAATTTGAGGCTGCATAATTAACATGCGTTAAGCCAAGTGAGTTTGCTAGGGGCTTCTTTCGCGAAATCCAGCCTCAACCATGGAATCGAGGTTGACAACCTAGAGGGCAACAACTACAACAACAGAGAGGTGTAAAAAGACCATATGAAGGAGGCAATGATCAAGGTAAGGGAAAACAGGTATATGGGGCCACTCGAAAGCCCCTGTGCCCTAAATGCCAGAAAGAACATTATGGCGATTGCCGAATGGGTACTGATAGCTGCTGCCAATGTGGTGGGGTTGGCCACTATGTCAAGGATTGTAACACCCGGGGTTTTTTTTAAAGGAAAAAAAAAATTGGAGAGAAAATAAAAGAATAATAAAATAGGTTATTTTAATTAATTTAAAAGAAAAATGAATGGTTCCTTAATTTGAAATTAAGCCGTGGGTTATAATTTAAGAGCGAGATTTAACGAAAGTCGAAATGGTCAGAAACACGGGAGGTCAAAACGGTAAATGAGGATTAATTAATGGTTAGTTTTATTATTATTATTATTATTATTGTTGTTGTTGTTGTTAAAAAAAAAAAAATAAAAACAAAACAACAGAATGGCCGAAGCCATTCTACTGTTCGCGAACACCGAAAGCAGGGGAGAGGAGAACGGAGAGGGAGAGATGAGCGACGTCCCTCCGATTGCAACCGCCGCCGATTTTCGACGTTCTCCGGCCAGACATTGGCGACGAGCGGTTTCCAGTTGTCTCCGCGCACGAACCGACAGGTTAGACACGATTTGTGCCCTGTTTCGGTTCTATTTTTGGCCGTGAGTGTCGAGCCCGATTTGGCTCTGATCACCGGGCCTTTTTGGCTGTTCTCGGCATCGTCTTGTCGAGCTTCATGGCGGCAAAGATTGCCGAGCAACATGGAGCTCAATTGGAGCGAAAAACAGTGAACTCCAATTTGGGCATTTCGGTTTTTTGTTGTGTTGTCTCGAGATTTTGGTTAGATTATGTTAATTAGGTATGAGGGGGATTGATTCGTGAGAAAATTGGTGTGAATTGATGAAAAACTAGAAAGGGGGAAATTCTGGATTTAGGGCAAAATCGGGTTTTTACCATTTTGACCTAGCTAGGGTTATTTGTTTTGAAATTCTTTTGGCAGGTTAAAATAGGTTATTAGAGGAGTACGTGGCCGCTGGAATCGTTCGATTCCGATATCCGACGCAAAAGTTACGCGCGTTTGAAGTTTTGGGTCGGTTTTTACCGAACCCAAATTAGTGGCCCGTTTAGTTGGGTTTTAGTTGGATTAGACTAGAAATAGTAGTTTGAGAGTAATTTGTGAATGTAGGCTTGATTTTAATGTTTTGATGAATATTTATCGTAGGTCGAGCCGTAGGTGGACAGGAAATCGAGCATTCTGAACGGGCTAGGACACCAGGTAAGTAGTGGACGTGTGTTTGTTGCCTTCGGGCCTACACCACAGAATGGTAAGATTTATTGTTTGATAGTGTATTGTTAGTGTTTGAGTATTGTTTGATGAATTGCTGGGTTGTTATTGTTAGTGTTTAAGATTGTTTGCTTGTTTGGTTGCTTTGTTCTGATTTGGTTGCCTGAATGTTTGGTTAAGTATGGTTTTAAATGTTTTGTTTGGTTAAGCATTGTTGGTTGATTGCTTTGCTTTATTTGGGAATTGTTGATGGTTGATTGCTTTGCTTTGTTTTGGTCTGGTTAAGTATTTGTGGGACATGCATGGTTTGAATGGTGAGTAAGAAATGCATGGGTGTCTCGTAAGAGATGTACGCTTTGTGTCTCATAAGAGATGTATGCTGGGTGTCTCGTAAGAGATGTACGCTTTGTGTCTTGTAAGAGATGTGCGCTGGGTGTCTCGTAAGAGATGTACGCTTTGTGTCTCGTAAGAGATGTGCACTGGGTGTCTCGTAAGAGGTGTACGCTTTGTGTCTCGTAAGAGATGTACGCTGGGTGTCTCGTAAGAGATGTACGCTTTGTGTCTCGTAAGAGATGTACGCTTTGTGTCTCGTGAGAGATGTACACTTTGGGTGTCTGGTGTGAGCTGTACGATGGGTGTCTCGAGTAGAATGGAATTCTACGAGAGACGTACGTCTACGATTCGGGAAATGAGAATGGATTGAGCGCAACCGAGCGACTAGAAATAGCATGTGTTAGGGTTGTGTGGGTTGTGTATTGTATATGTTATTATTTGTTATTCCCTATTTGCTAAGCGTAAGCTTACGTGTGTGTGTGTGTTCTGTGGTGTAGGTAATGACGCGGTTACAGGTGAGCTAGACGAGGGAGCCAGGATTAGGCTGCAGTCGGTGGCACACCGGGGCACGCCGGTGTGGGCAGTTGTCGGGGCGCCTCGATCATGGTCTTCGGAAGGACGTTAGACATTACATTTTGGTAGTTTATTGTAGATGTCTGGTTATGGTTGTGGAAATGAGGGGAATGTGTGACTCTTTTTGGTAAATGTTTTGAGGGTTATAGTATAGCTATTTGGATTTGTTGTATATAGCCATAGTTAAGGGTGATGTGTCGCCCTATACTGTGAATTTTCTTCATTTAGAGATGTTAGTATTTTAGTTTTCTCTTTACTGCTATTTGGTGAGTTCGTATGCTAGATAAGTTGGGTAGGAGTATTCTGGATCTGGTTGGGAATTGATTTGTGTGCAGGTACTTAGCATTTTGGAGGCGCCATTTTCAGGCGTTACTTTGCCGAAATTTTTGGGAAGGACGCCGTGGTACTTAAAGGTTAGGATTAAGGGAAATTAGCGAGTCTAAGCTTATTTTAAATCATGTTTTAACGTGGGTTGGGTTAGCAAAGTAGCGCACTGAGCCAGGGCCGGTTTGGGGGCGTTACAAGGATTGCCCACTGTCGAACCGAAACCAATTAGGTGGGGACTAGAAAAGAGTTGCTCCGAGAATTTTTGCTTTCATCGAGCCTGGCAATGTTGATGATGAGGCTCAACCCTCCGTTATTGCAGGTACTATCTTGGTCACTGGTGTGGCCGTGGTTTCATTGATAAACACAGGAGCTACGCACTCATTTATTTCCATAGCATGTGTGTCTAGATTGAAGCTAATGCCTGAATTAGCGGAGTGTGAGTATAGAGTAATGCTGCCTTTGGGTGAGCATATGGAGTCAGATCATATTTTCCAAGGCAGCGTCGTCTCAGTGGGGAATAATACCCTTTATGCCCGTCTGATAGTTATGGGCATAGAGTGGTATGATCTTATTTTGGGGATGGACTAGCTGTCTCGCCATTTCGTCATCATTGATTGCAGGTCCGGGATAGTGACTTTTCGTCCCCCGAACAGGGAAAAGTTTACCTTCTAGGCAATGAATAGGACAAGTGGGCTGCCTACTTCCTATTCTATGAAGGCCAGTGAGCAATTTAGAGATAGCTACTCAGTTTACTTGGCCACGGTGGTTGATACTCGGTTATTCAACGAAGTAAAGCCGAGTGACCTTCCTATCGTGAAAGAGTTTACAGAAATCTTTCTTGATGATCTCTCCGGTTTATCGCCAGACCGGGAGATTAAATTTGTAATTGATGTGTATCCAGGCTCTGTGCCTGTATCTAAGAATCCGTATAGACTGGTACCTGTTGAATTAAAGGAGCTGAAGTTTCAGTTAGAGGATTTAGTAGACAAGGGGTTCATCCGACCTAGCTTCTCTCCATGGGGTGCACCAGTTCTGTTCGTTAAGAAGAAAGACGGAACTCTCAGGATGTGTATCGACTACAGAGAGTTGACTAAATTGACGGTGAAGAATAAATATCCATTGCCCCGAATAGATGATTTGTTTGACCAACTGTAGGGTGCCCGAGTGTTTTCGAGGATTGACCTACGCTTAGGTTATTATCAGTTGAGAGTCCGATGAGAAGATATTCAAAAGACGGTGTTTCGAACGAGGTATGGGCATTATGAGTTTTTAGTAATGTCTTTTGGACTTACAAATGCCCCCGCAATTTTCATGGACCTAATGAATCGCGTCTTTAAGGAGTTTTTGGATAATTTTGTCGTCGTTTTCATTAATGACATCTTGATCTACTATAAAACGAAGGAGGAACACGAAGAGCAACTACGGATTGTCTTAAGGATTTTAAAACAACACTAACTTTATCCGAAGTTCTCCAAGTGTGAGTTTTGGCTAGACCGAATAAACTTTCTCGGCCATATTATATCTTAGGAAGGGATTTCTGTGGACCCGACCAAGATACAAGTTGTTAAGCACTGGCCGCAGCCTAAGAATGTATGGGAGGTACGAGGGTTTCTTGGATTGGCCGGGTATTATCAGAAGTGCATTGAAAGATTTTCGAATATTGTTGTTCCTCTGTCCCGATTGACAAGAAAGAATGAGAATTTTTCATGGTTGGCTGTATGTGATAAAAGCTTTCAGGAACTGAAACAGAAATTGACTACGGCTCTAGTTTTGACACTGTCTGTTGAAGGCGACAAGTTTAGCATATATTGCGATGCGTCCAAGGTTGGACTTAGATGCGTACTTATGCAGGAAGGAAGAGTTATCGTATATGCTTCTCGTCAGCTGAAGTCGTATGAACAAAATTATCCGACACATGACCTAGAACTAGCGGCAGTCGTCTTCGCATTAAAGATTTGGAGACCTTATTTGTATGGATAGCAATGCGAAGTGTATTCAGACCACAGGAGCTTAAAGTACCTGTTTACGCAGAAAGAATTGAACATGCGACAAAGAAGGTGGTTGGAGTTTGTCAAAGACTACGACTTCAAGATTAAATACAACCCAGGAAAGGCGAATAAGGTCGTTGATGTCTTGAGCAGAATATCCACGGCAAGTCAACCCTCGCTTGCATCAATGTCGGTAACGTTAAAAATGGAGATTGTGAAGTTTAATGTGAAGATTGTTACCGAGTTGTCCAATATGCTCACAAAAATTTCTCTTAGGCCGACGATATTGGATAAAATATGAGAAGCTTAACGGAAAGATTTGGAGTGTGAAAAGTAAAGGTTGAGCATGACATCAGAAGACTCGTCCGATTTCAATCTGTCGGATGGTGGTGTATTGAAATTCAGGTGTAGGTGGTACGTGCCGAATGATGAGGAGTTAAGGAAAGAAATTTTGACCGAGGCTCACTCTTTAGCTTACTCTGTGCACCCGGGAAGTACTAAGATGTAATGGGACTTAAAGCAACACTTCTGGTGGCCGAATATGAAGAGAGAGGTCGCCAAGTATGTAAAAACCTGCTTGGTTTGCCAACAGGTTAAGGCAGAGCACCAAAGGTCGGCAGGGACCTTACAGCCACTGTCAATCCCAGAGTGAAAATGGGAATAAATTTTCATGGATTTTATTGTTGGACTCCCAAGAACGACTAGAGGACATGACGGAATCTAGGTGATAGTGGACCATTTGACGAAGTCGGCCCACTTTCTGCCAGTTAAAATGACTCATTCCATGGATCAGCTCACCGAGCTTTATGTGCAAGAGATTGTCAGGCTACACGGGGTGCCCATTTCAATTGTCTCTGATAGAGATTCCAGTTTCACTTCAAAATTCTGGAAAAGTCTGCACAAGGCTATTAGAACTCAACTGAATTTTAGCACAGCATTTCATTCTCAGACCGATGGTTAGACAGAAAGGACAAATCAAATTCTGGAGGATATGCTTAGAGCGTGTGTGTTGAAATTCCAAGGTTCGTGGAGTAGATATCTACCGTTGATTGAATTCTCATAAAACAATAGTTTACAGGCCACCATCGGCATGGCTCCGTATGAAGCGTTGTATGGGCGGAAGTGTAAGCCTCCGCTATATTAGGACGAAGTTGGTAAGGCCAGTATAGTTGGCCCCGATATTCTACAGCAAACGGCGGAGAAGATCGCCGTTAATAAACAACACATTGAGATAGCTTAGAGCCGTCAGAAAAGTTAAAAATTTCTCCATTCAAAGGCGTGACGAGATTTGGGAGAAAGGGAAATTTAAGTCCTCGTTATGTAGGGCCCTTCCCTATCTTGAAGAGGATCAGAAAGATGGCGTACCGATTGCAGCTCTCGGTATCGATGGAGGGGATCCATAACGTATTTCACGTGTCTATGCTTAGAAAGTGCGTGCGTGATCCGTCTCATGTCGTTGAAGCAAGGGAGATTGAGGTACAATCGACGCTGACTTACGTGGAGAAGCCGGTACGGATTTTAGAGTCTTCTATCAAGGTGTAACGCAACAAGGTGATTCCGTTAGTTAAAGTTTTGTAGGGGAACCACGATGTGGAGAAGCCACCTGGAAGAGACAACATGATATGATGTCTAAGTACCCAGAACTATTTATATAATCAAATTTTGAAAACAAAATTTTAATTAAGGTGGATAGAATGTAATACCCGGAATTTCGGGTTTTCAGATTTTCTATATAGTGACATTTTAGTGAATTATGTAGAAAATCTAGTAGTGGGGAACTTGTAAATTTAGAAGTTAAAGTTTTAAAACAGAAATAAAACCCCTTCTCCCCCTCCCACGGCTTTCATTCTGCATAAAACATTCTCTCCAAAACCCTTAGGCGATTTTGGCTCTCCTTCGACGTTTCCTCAAGCCGACGCAGATTCTCTCCTCCGACGTCCGATTCCTTCACATTTCCTTCCTAAATCACAGCTCTAGGTAAGTTCTAACGTTCTGGAAGTTAGTTTTCAGGTTTTAGAGTTTTTAATCGGTTAGAGTTTCGTTAAAAATTGTTGATAGAAGTTAGAAATCATTAGTTATCGAAATGTTGAATGATAATGAAGTAATTATGATTATGGAGGATGGTCAAGTAGAATTAATGGAGTCCGATTGGTCTAGACTCGGTTTTAATACCGTGTGTTATGAATTGACTTAGGTGAACAAAGCTCACGAATAGTGTTCGGTGTGCTGAGGACCCGAGGTAAGTCTTCGTGACTTGCTTGACCGATTCAGCCTACACCATAAGAGAAATTGTCCATTAAGGATATTTGGTGATTTTAGTGTTCAGTGTAGGTTGGATGGGTAGTTTAGGATATCTTTTATGCTAGACCATTTTCCTAGGTCTTATGTGTTGCTTTATGTTTAATGCACTGTACATGTCCATGCATCACAACTTCTGAAAAAGCATGCAAAATAAACTTCCACATATTTTTTTCATGAAAAGAAAAGGTTAAATGAAAAGGTATGAATGCACGGTCACATCGGGGAGGTGGTTCAGACATGGCTGTCCTACAGGTGAAGCATGTTTTCCCCCGGGATAGATGAAAGGAGCTATTCAATCGTCGGATGTGCCGTTTTCATATACTGAGAGCGCACCCCCGGTGACATCCTATATGTAATGTAATGAATGAAACGACTACATGATCTTTATGAACTACACACGCATGGCACACAATTGTAT
Organism: Begonia masoniana; assembly: GCA_022432975.1. Lineage (NCBI taxonomy): Eukaryota > Viridiplantae > Streptophyta > Magnoliopsida > Cucurbitales > Begoniaceae > Begonia > Begonia masoniana. The sequence goes on from CM039504.1 coordinate 13,598,742, forward strand.
TTACGTAGATTTACTGAGCCTTTAGCTCATACAATGTCCCTATGGTGTAGGTGATATTGACGCAGGTGAGAACGACATCCCCCTGCAAGATGAATGAGTCGGTTGAAGAGGAATGCCCGTGGGAGTGCGCTGGGCAGTCGAGGCTCTTTTGACCCGTGGGCGCAATAGGTTATGTGTTTTGTGGTTTTGAGGTTTATGATGGGCCGATGGGAGATAATATAGAAAAGTTGTATAGAAACTCTATTTAGGGTGCTTGGTGTAACACCCGGTTCTATCGAACTAGTTCTCTATTCTTTTTTTTTTAAATTAATGACACACTTTAAAAGACCATAATAAAAGTAGGGTTAATGGATGAATAGGCAATGACATAAGGGTAATTGGAAATTTAAAAGTGGATAACGTATTTAAGGAGAGAGGTTTGGGTTTAATGCACTGTAGTTGCTACTATTCTGTTTATCATTTCATCTTTCGGCCTTCAGCTCTCCAGCAGAACCCTTTTGGCGATTCTCTTGCTCGATTCTCTTTCAACCTAGGTAAGTTTTCCTCGTTTTCTTGTATTTTAACAGTTAGGTAACTGAGGGAGTACAATGTGAGAAAATTTCGAGGATGCTGTGATGGATAGTAGGTTCGGGTTTTGGTGATAAATAGGAATGCAAGGGTAGCAGGGTTTCAAACTGGTTTCCTCAAACTTCTGATTGATTCTTGGTGAAGTTTAGTGAAGGTTTGATTAATGTACTGTTATGACTTTAGGTGAGCGAGCTTCTAAAGTAGCTTACAGCAGAGCGATTTCCAGGAGACCAGGTAAGTAAAGTATGCTTGTGTCTTCGGGCCTACATCACAAAACAGTGGGGTTGTGCATGCTTGAATGTGTTTGTATGTCATGCATCATATTTTGAAAACTATGCGAAAATGAATTTACATGAAATGGTATGGTAAGGAATGAACAGACTGTAACAGTTGTTAAGGGAACTAATTCGCCCCTTAATCAAGAGAGAGGATGTATGACTTTGGGGGAAGTGATCCAAATCTCAATTTCACAGGGGGATCTGAACAGTTGTTAAGGGAACTAATTCGCCCCTTAATCAAGAGAGAGAATGTATGACTTTGTGAAGAGTGATCCAACTCCTAATTTCACGGGGGGATCAGATCAGAAACGAATGCATATGCAACTGAGATGAGAAAGTAGAAACTGCATGTTTAGGAATTTATGTTTCAGCATTTCATTTCATTACTGCTTTACTTACTTAGCATTAGGCTAATAATAGATGAGTTTTGTGATGTAGGTGAAGAAGTGACTGCAGGTGTGTTTTCTGAGCATGTTGAGGAATAGGCTAGTTGGGGGAGCACATTCATGCCTCGACTTGGTGAACTGATGGGGCGGTTTAACTGGTGTCAGTAGATGAGAAGGTTTAGTAAACCATGATTCAATTTAAATATATTGAGAGTTTTAGTGACAATAGTAGTTTTGATGTTCTGAATACAATTTGAGACTTTTTCTGATAATGATACTCTGTTAGTTTTTAATAGTGGTTTTTACCAAATTTTGGAGTAGTACATGAATTTCAGTAGTTTTGAACGGTTTAGTAAGATGCTCAAGTTCTTTTGGTAGTCGGAGTTTTCTTTGTTTATAGTGAAATTGTTGCTATGTTGTTTTCGTTGAGTGTTTTGATCTATCGGTAGATGATGTCTATCGGCAGATGTTGAGTATTTTTGATCTATCGGTAGATAATGTCTATCGGCAGATGTTGAGTATTTTGATCTATCGGTAGATGATGTCTATCGGTAGAAGTCAAGAGTTTTGTCTATCGGTAGATATAGTCCATCGGTGGATGTGAGTATTAGAATTTGTCGTTTTGTAATCGGAAGATGTCTTCAGAAGAAGCCATCGGAAGATGTCTTCAGTAGATGTCATTGGTAGATGTCTTCGGTATAAGTCTTTAGTAGCTTTGTCGTTTTGGTAATCGGATGATGTAGGAAGAAATTTGTCATTTTGCGATCGGTAGATGTGAAGTGAGGATTTTTGTCGTCTAGTGATCGGAAAACGTAGTTTGTTCTATCGGCAGATATGAGCTGAGAATGTTTGTCGTTTGTGAGCCGTGGACGTTGTCTGCCGAATTATTTCAATCGCATGGATATCACGTGGTTTGTGCGGTAGAGGTGTTTTGTCGTTTAGTGACCGGTCGAGGTGTTCTGTTCTGTTTGTAAGTAAAAGACTTTTGTCGTTTAGTGATCGGTCGATGTGTTCTGTTTTCTTTTCTCTTTCAACCAACTGTCTTAAATATTTTAACTATTTAATAAATATTATTTTTTGTTATACGATGATTTTTCCGCTGCAAGTTTCAACGTTTTAAGAGTCAAATATTGATCATTGAATGAAATTTTAAAATTTTCTCAAAAAGCCATAGTTCGGTTTAGTATTTTGTGTAGCGAACCGGATTCAGATAACTCGGGAAGTTACACTTGGTGTCTGGATAGTGTAAATATTGGTGTTTTGATGATATTCTGTGGATATATCGATGAAATATACTTAATTTTTATGCTTAGAATGCCGATGTTGTGGACGATAACGCATCGTCATCCAAAGTCTGTGGATGAATAAAGACTATGGACGAATAAAGTCCGTGGATGAATAAAGTCTGTGGATGAATAAAGTCTGTGGACAAATAAATGTTGTGGACGATAACGTCATCCGATTCCGTGGACGATAACGCATCGTCGTCCAAATGTTGTGGACGATAACGTCGTCCGATTTTGTGGACGATAACGCATCGTCCTCCAAATGATGTGGACGAAAATGTCAACTGATCTCATTACAGAGGCTACATCGACCCCCACTGTACCATTCGTCCAAACCCGATAAGAAGTGTTGTCTTCTGAAAAGAGTTGTCTACCCTACTGTTCGTTTGATGAAACCCAAGAGGAATTGTTGTCTTCGCATAATGAATTTAATTATCTTTAAATGATAAGATTAGAGGATGAGACAAAAGTTCAAATTTTATGGGATTCTTAGGAATAGTAACAAGAGAAATTTTACGGGACGTTACAAAATGCAAGCACATGATTGTTTCATGGGTGCTCTTAAAGAGTGTCTGTCACACCCCAAAGGGGACCTGTGATAGAACGGGAAACGATCCGGCTCGAAAATGCTAGATCATCTGACCTTTAACACCAAATTTCAATAATCGCATCAGAATGTTTACAAATTAATATGAAGTCAGCCCGAAACACAATGGATTAAACAGGTCTAACAAATGACACCAGATAATGTGATTATATATGTCCACATATGAATTAAATACAATAAAGTTTACACATCCTCAGTAGTGTCTAACCTTAAAAATTCAGGATAAGTTCTCGAGAAGAAAATTATTAAAATAGAAAATTCCTGCAAGGTGATTGTTCTCATGCCAATAAGTAGAATTCTTCTTAATTTGACCCTGAAAAATAGTAGTAGTTTGAGGTGAGTCCTCTAAAATCAATAGGGGTAGAGTTTATTTTCGACAGCAATAAAATATGTATGATTATGTTCCACAATTTATAACATTTTACGAAAGAGATTAAAAACATCGATGCTTGGCGGTCGTAGCCATGATTTAAAAATATCGACACTCGTCGGTCCTAGCCACAATTACCCTAATCAGGTTTAGGGTTTCGCGCCCAAGGACACGACTCATACAACTGTTCTATTACTTCAAGTTAAAACTACAGTTTGCATCAATTGATAAAAGTATACAATTGATAAAAATGAATGTGAGTAAAACAACGATATAAAATTATATAGATATTTTATGCTTTAAATATACTTAACCGAAAATAAAATAAATCCCTACTTCCAATGGCCTATCCAAAACTCAATAATCCGAGGCCCAAAAGTCCAAAGTCAATGAGTTTGCACTCTAACTCAATAAATCGATACCTAAACAATAGTAAAATCATTCATTATTTTTGAGCTATTTCATCTCTCAATTTAGCCTCAAAATACGATTTATATCCAATTGGGTGATTAGTCCATAAATTTAATTCCTTATTCGGCTAATTGTTGATCTACCATATTTAGAACATAGGTTCAAGACTTTTATAAAAATTCAAATTTTAAAGTTTTCCATAGCCACAACAGAGAGGAAAACATCCCAATTTCTACATACAGAGAAATCTAACAGTACCATAAAATCAATCTTTTCTTCGTCTAAAATTTGAGCAAGCTAACTCAAACATTTTAATTCTTAATTCAAGTTTTTCATGTATTCAACAGAGAATAAAATTATCTCCTTCCTGCACAATTATTGGATATACTCAACTAGACCATCAAAATATCATATCAGTGAGTAACTAAAGACTTTAAGGTTGAGTTTTATACCTTCAGCTTGCTGCTTCTGATTCCAATCCAAGAGTAACCCAACTTTCTAACAAAGAAAAACTTTAATCAATCCAACAAAATCTCCAAATCCTAAATTAAAATGAGGGTACTTGACTTACCAACCAATTATCTAGGTCCGTTCGAATGCCAAGTTTTGTGCCCTGAAAGTCTTGTTGAAGATGGCTGAAGAAGAGAAAGAATGGTTCAGTAGGGAGGAAAATTCTAAAAAAAAATAGAGGCTTGGTGAGAGAGAGAGATTAATGCTTCGGGGGAGGGGAGTTTTAACAAAAAAAAAAAAAACAATTTTCTGAAAGGAGAGGAAGAGAGTTCAGACGGGAGAGAAAAAAGAAAACAAAGGAAAAGCTTCTGCAGATGAAGCTTTACAGAGGAGAGTTTATGGAGATGGAAAGGGAGATAGAAGAATAGAGAGGAGGGTGAGCATTTAAGGAGAGAATCAAAATTTTCCTACACGTTTACTCCTTTGACGAATTGCTCCCCATTTAAAATGATGGGTCTCACAGTGTCAGCATAGGCATTCTAGCTGTGATGTTTACCTTTTAGCTTTGATGATTAGTTTTTATTAGGGAAATTATCGATTTGAACCCTGTACTATATACTTTCTTTCAATTCACCCCATGTACTAAAAAAAAGGGCAAAGTGAACCTTGTACTGTCATTCCGTTATCAATTTAAACCTTTTAAACATTTCTGTTAAACCCCTGCATTAATGCACGTGCAGACTAAATAATCAAAGCAAAAACACTCTGCTTTCCAGACGAAGCCCTAAATCCCCTATTCCTTTTCGATTTTCCCATTCCAGACGAAATCGCGAGCTCCTCTCTGCTTTCTAGACGAAATCGCAAGCTCCTTCTAGAGCTCCAGCCCGAAATCCTCCCTCCCTCTTTGTTTTTCCCAATTTCCAGTTTCCAGAGCAGAGCTCCAGCCAGAAAGTCGTGAAGCTCCGATTTTTCCAGACAGCACCCGATGCTCCCCCGAAGCTCCGATTTTCACTTCCCACTCAGGTTTGTTATTGTTTTTTTTCTCCTCCTTTAACAATGATTAAGACTTTGAATCCTAAGTTTCTAATAATAAGCTTAAGTTGTTAAGTTTGAATAATTTAATCATTAATATATTTTTATATTCCCTCACATGTAATTTAATTTTTTTTACCCAACTCATTGACAAAATAATTAGATAGTTGTTCGTGCTGTGGTTGTGTCGTTGTCAATGAATACTTCAGTAGCCTTTATTTGAGAAAAATGAATGGAAATTGTTGTTCTGTGTTTATGCCAGACAGGCAACCCTCTCCGTTTTTCCCATTTTCACCGTCTGTTCGTGTTGTGGTGTGTCATTGTCAAGGAATACTTCAGTAGCATTTATTTGAGGAAAATGAATGGAAATTGTTGTTCTGTTGTTGTCAAGGAATATTTTCATTAATTCTGTCTTTTATTGTATTGATATAGCAAATTATATTAGAACCACTCTTCTGCGTTGATAATTTAGTAGAGATCATATCTTCCCAGTGGGATGAGGTGGAAGTGGATGAATTCTAATGGTTTTTAGATGGATTTGTTCTGGTAGGGTAGAGCTCGAGGTGTAAGTGTTGTTGAGATAATCTGATTGACAATGGCTTCTTCGCATGCATCGCAAAGGAATGAAGATGCTATCGGTATATGTTCTCATTATTCTTTAAATAAGTGGTGTTTGTAATTATACAATATTTATTGTGTCAATTTGTAGATAATTCGGAGGTGTTGTCAAATGTTAAATGTTTTTGCAATGCAAGAGCTCGTCTTCGTACATCATGGACACCGAAGAATCTTGGTAGAAGATTTTTTGGCTGTCAATACTATGCGGTAATATAATGTTAATTTATAATGTTAATTTGTAATTATACAATATAACGTGCGATTTGTTACAGGTGGAATCAGGAGGATGCAATTTTTTTTCGTGGTACGATGCAGCCATGGGATTGAGGGAGAAAGATATAATTAATGGGTTACGATCAAAAATAGAAAGCATGAAGCAAATCCAGGAAGCTATGTTGAATAAGTGGAGGAAAAAAAGTGCAATGTATTTACAGTTGTGGTTATTTACAATTGTATTGTTTGTAGCTTATGTTTATATGACTATGTAATTTAGTGTATGTTTGTTGGTAGCTTATGTTTAACAATCAAGGAAATGACAATGAAGACTTCTAGTTGATTGATGGGATTCATGTTTTGGTGTTTTTATTTCATTTTTATTTGTTGATAGTAGAGGCGCTCGGAATTAAATCTCATTCTATGATTCACAAGCATTCTCCTCATGTTTGTACTTCTGTATCTTCTTCTGTTTCTGGCCAAAGGGGGTGGGCGAGGCAGCCTCTAGATCAACAACCAGCAATTGGGAGGCTGAAAATGGAGAAGTTTTCATGTGAGTATGATCGCAGGAGCTGCATCTAGTGGTGGAGGAGTTGCAACATTTGAAAACAATAAACTGACTTCTGTAACGCCATGAGTTCTCTGAACCCAGTTCGCTACACATAATCCGAACATAACTGAGAGACTTTGGACCAAATTTAAAACTTCGCTCGAAAGTCAAAATTTGACATTTTCTAAAATCTCAAAACATTTAAAAACTTGCAGCAAAAATTCTTTTGAGCAAAACAGAATTAAGCAGAGCTATAAAAAAATGTTTGAATAATCGGTTAAAATATTAAGAAATAATTCGGCCAGAAGAGATCAAGACTTAAGCGTGAAAACTTGAAAATCGTAAGAGTCAAACACATCTGCCGCTAAACAAAGTCAATGAAAAGGGGCGGAAACAGAAACTGAAGGCTTCCACGATCACAGAAGCGTTAAAAGAAGTATCAAACTTCTACTATCATTAAAATTCTCAGAACACTTCATCAGAATACCTAACCACTGAAAACTCTCATTTAGACAAAAGTTAAACCGCCTCATCAGAGCACCTAACCGTATCATAAAAGTGCTCCTCTAACTTCACCTATTCCTCAGTAAACTCAGGGAATTCACCTGTTGAAAGCTCAGCACCTACATCACAAAACTCATCTATTAGCCTAATACTAAGTAAGTAAAGCAGTAATGAATGAAATGCTGAACATAAATTCTTAACATGCAAATTTCTACTTTCTCATCTCAGTTGCATATGCATTCGTTTCTGATCTGATCCCTCTGTGAAATTGGGAGTTGGATCACTTCTCCCAAAGTCATACGTTCTCTCTCTCGATTAAGAGGCGGACTAGTTCTCTTAACAAACTATTCAGATCCCCCTGTGAAATTGAAGTTTGGATCACTTCCCCCAAAGTCATACATCCTCTATCTTGATTAAGGGGCAGATTAGTTCCCTTAACAACTATTACAGCCTGTTCATTCCTTACCATGTCATTTCATGTAAATTCATTTTCGTATATTTTCAAAATATGATGCATGACATACGAACAAAATCAAGCATACACAATCCTACTGTTTTGTGATGTAGGCCCGAAGGCACAAGCATACTTTACTTGCCTGGCTCCCTGGAAAAGCTCGGTTTCAACTACTTTGGAAGCTTTGCTCACATAGAGTCATAAACAGAATACCAATTAGATCTTCACTAACCTAATCCTATACCATTTAGAAATCCTAGGAGCTAGTTTGGGACTCTGTCCTATGTGCATTCCCGATTCATACGAGATCCGACTCAACTCCTACGCCCTGTGTTTCCCAGGAACATGCATCTACGATACTCCTCTATCATCTATAATCATAATGCAGTAAGATACCTTAGTAAAACTCACCTAAGTCGAAGGGAAAAATCAAAGAAGGACCTCCTAGCGCACTCTTCTGAGCTGAGGAGCTGAGAGTCGAAAATGATTTGGGAAACAGTGGCGGCTACAGTGCATTAAACCCAAAACCTCTTTCCTTAAATACGTTATCCACTTTTAAATTTTCAATTACCCTTATGCCCTTGCCTAGTCATCCATTAACCCTACTTTTATTATTACCAAATAAAGTGTGCCATTAATTAAAAAAAAAAAAATTAGAGAAGCGGTTTGACAGAACTGGGTGTTACAATCTACCCTCCTTAAAAGAATTTTGTCCTCAAAATTCAGTATGTTGGTCTATCATGTCTTGCTGGCGCTCCCAAGTTGTCTCCTCTATGTTCTGATTATGCCATAAGACTTTCACCAAAGGAACTTCTTTGTTGCGCAACACTTTCACGACATAGTCTAGGATCCTTTCTGGTTTCTCCTCATATGCAAGGGTAGGATGAACTTTAATACTCTGTTGTTCCACAATCTGTGATGGATCTCTTACACACTTCTTCAACATAGATACCTGGAACACATTATGGATTCCTTCCATAGAGGTGGGTAGCTGTAACTCGTAAGCTGCCTTCCCGATCCTTTTTAAGATTGAAAATGGTCCAATAAATCTGGGGTTCAACTTGCCTCTCTTACCAAATCTCACAACTCCTTTGAATGGTGATATCTTAAGAAAAACTTCATCACCTACTTCAAACTCTAATTCTCTACGTCATCTGTCGGCGTAGCTTTTCTGTCGACTTTGAGCTGTTAAGATCCTCCGGCGGATGAGGGCAACCTTCTCAACAGTTTGTTGCACAATATCAGTACCAAACAACTGTGTTTCACCAACTTCATCCCAGTACAAAGGAGATCTGCATTTACGTTCATACAATGCCTCATAAGGTGTCATCTCTATTGTTGCCTGAAAACTGGTATTATAGGAAAATTCCACTAGTGATAAATATTTACTCCAAGATCCTTGAAAATCTAGTATGCATGCACGGAGCATATCTTCTAAGGTATGAATAGTTCTCTCTGATTGTCCGTCTGTTTGAGGGTGAAAAGCTGTGCTAAAACTAAGCTGTGTTCCTATAGCCTTGTGCAAACTCTTCCAAAACTTAGATGTGAATCGAGAATCTCGGTCGGAAACTATGGTACCTGGAACTCTATGTAACCTAACAATCTCTTGCACATACAATTCAGCAAGCTGATCCATCGAGTATGTCATCTTTATGGGTAGGAAATGAGCAGATTTGGTTAGACGATCCACAATCACCCAAATTGCATCATGTCCTCTCGTTGTCCTAGGCAATCCTACCACAAAATCCATCGTTATTTGCTCCCATTTCCATTCGGGGACTGGTAAGGGTTGCAATGTTCCCGAGGGTCTCTGATGCTCAGCTTTAATCTGCTGACAACACAAACATGATCCTACATACTCTGCCACACACCTTTTCATACTTGGCCACCAATAATATTGTTTAAGATCCTTGTACATCTTTGTACTCCCAGGGTGAATAGAGAATCTGGAAAAATGTGCTTCGGAAAGAATCTCGTCTCGAAGTTCTTTAATGGCAGGAACAAACCATCTATTTCTAAACTTAAGGATTTCATCAGCGGAATAGTTAAAATCTGATTTGTCCGTAGAATCCATGCTTAACTTGTACTTGTTGCACTCTACATCATTTATTTGGGCTTCCTTTATTCTTTCAAGAATGGTAGGTCTTAAGGATATTGCAGTAAGCATGGCTAACACACTATGCACTACTTCTAGATTAAACTTTTGGAATTCAGACTCTAAGGCTAATGGTACATCAAGAATCAGGGCTGAGGCTGAAGTTGTTACTCTACTCAAAGTATCTGCCACAACATTTGCTTTGTCGGGATGATATTTAATCACAAAATCATAATCCTTCATAAATTCCAACCATCGACGTTGCCTCATGTTTAATTCCTTCTTTGTGAAGATATATTTCAAACTTTTATGGTCTGAGAATATTTCACAAGTTTGTCCATACAAGTAATGCCGCCAAATTTTAAGTGCAAATACCACTGCAGCTAATTCTAGGTCATGTGTAGGGTAATTCTTCTCATGTGTTTTCAACTGTCTAGAAGCATAGGCTATTACCTTACCATCTTGCATCAACACACATCCAAGACCAATTTTGGAAGCATCACAATAAATGCTAAATTTACCATTTTCAACAGGAAGGGTTAATATTGGGGCATTGGTTAGTTTCTGTTTCAAAGTCTGGAAACTGGATTCACATTCCTCAGTCCATGCATACTTAATGTTTTTCCTAGTTAACCGAGTGAGGGGTGTAGCAATCTTCGAGAATCCTTCAATAAATTTCCTGTAGTATCCTGCTAACCCAAGGAAACTCTGAATATCTGTAGCATTCTTCGGTTGGGGCCACTCCTTGACTGCTTGAACCTTGACTGGGTCGACAGATATTCCATTACCAGAAATCACATGACCAAGGAAGTGAACTCTGTTAAGCCAAAACTCACATTTGGAAAACTTGGCATAAAGTTGGTGATGCCTTAGTACCCCTAATACTAAGTTCAAATGTTCTGCATGTTCTTCACTAAAACGTGAATAGATTAAAATATCGTCTATAAACACAATGACAAACTTGTCTAAATACTCGTGAAATACCCTATGCATAACATCCATAAAGGCTGCTGGTGCGTTTGTCAACCCAAAGGACATAACCAAAAACTCATAATGTCCATATCTTGTACGAAAAGCTGTCTTAGGAATATCTTCTGATTTGACTTTCAGTTGGTAGTAACCTGACCTCAAATCAATCTTAGAGAAAATTCGTGCACTACGGAGTTGGTCAAATAGGTCATCAATCCTCGGTAATGGATACTTGTTCTTGACAGTTAGCTTATTTAGTTCTCGATAATCAATGCACATCCGCATCGATCCATCCTTCTTTTTGACAAAAAAGACAGGTGCACCCCACGGTGAAAAGCTAGGACGTATGAACCCTTTCTCCAACAGATCCTCCAACTGCTTCTTTAATTCTTTTAGTTCTGTTGGTGCAAGCCTATATGGATTTTTAGACACGGACTCGGCGCTGGGGTAAACATCTACAACAAATTCAATTTCTCTATCTGGTGGTAAACCAGGAAGGTCATCTAAGAATACTTCAGGAAAGTCTTGGACAACTAAGACATTTTGTGGATTTGCCTCCCCTACAAGTTGTGTGTCTAAAACGCTAGCTAAGAAGCACGAATACTCTCCACATGAGGAAGGTCTAGTGTTAATAGAAGTCATCACAGACATTTCCTTATTCTTCTTCGAAGCTTGAAAGGTATGTTTCAAACTATCAGGGGGTTGGAAGCTAACTATTCCAGTCCTACAATCAATTGTGGCGTGGTGCTTAAACAATCAGTCCATTCCTAGGATTACATCAAATCCCATTATATCCATAATAATGAGATCAGCAGGTAAATTCTTGTTTCCCACTATTACCACACTATTAAGTATCACTCGGCTAGAGTGCATGCATTCACCAGAGGGTAACGTGACATTAATCATATGCTCAGATAGCGTTGGTTGTACATCTAGTTTAACAGCAAATGCAGATGCTATAAATGAATGTGTTGCACCAGAATCTATTAAAGTAAAAGCAGGCATAGAGTTGATCAATATAGTACCTGATATAACAGCGGGTTGTTCCTCACCCGACTCTATCATGGAGAATATCCTCGGTTTAATCATAGCAGTGCCACTCTTAGAAGTTAGGCAGTCTCTGCTAATATGGCCGACCTTGTTACAATTGTAGCATCTGTTGATTCTAAGCTTCGGGCATTCTTTAATCGTGTGCTCAACCTCCTCGCAGTTGAAACACTTCCCAAAGCCTAATCTACACTCGCCCGGGTGGTTCTTCGAACACTTAGGACACTGGGGAAATTTCCTGAAATTCTACATCTTTCCTCCTGTTCCTTGGCTATTCTGGCCTTCACTTGGCCTCTTCATTCCTCTTGGTTGGTGTGACTGGATAAACTTTTGTGGGACCTCTTTTGGTCCAGCACACTTCCTTTCAGCTTCTTCCACTTCCAGAGCAGTAGACACAACTTCACTGAATGTCAAACCTTTAATACCACAAAATTTAACTCCTTGGTAAATTTCTGGCTTCAGCCCATGCACAAATTTGAACACCTTATCCTCGTCCTTGTGAGCAAAATGTCCAGCAAACCTGGACAGGGACTCGAATTGCCTACTGTACTCGGCCACAGACCCTGTCTGCTTCAAGTTCAGAAATTCCAACTTCTTTGCAGTTTGGACAGTGCTGCTAAAATACTTCTCATAGAAAATGTCCTTGAATTGCGACCAAGTCATCGCCAAAACATCAGTGGTGGTCTCTATTGTTTCCCACCAGAGTTGAGTATCACCAGCCAAATGAAACGTTGCCAACGTGATCTTGTCTCCTTCTCCAATGTTGGCACACCTAAACATACTCTCAATCTTTCTAAGCCACCCCTCAGCAATAATCGGATCAGACGACTGTCCATCAAACGTGGGTGGTCGTAGCCTCCTGAATCTATCTCCAGAATGTTCATTGCTAGAACTCGAGTTGGCACTTCCTTGTACCTCTCGGTTCAACAGCACACCTAACTGATCGGACTGCTGACGCACTAAGTCTGTTTGCTGACACACCAGATCTGTCAGCTGCCTAATCACGCTAGGATCTTCCTCATCTCTCAAGTTGGGCATCTCTCTTGGTACTCTTGGTCTTCCCGGTCGTCTAGACATCTTACTAGATTTCCTGCACAGGGTTAACTACTCTCATAAACATCTAATAACTAAGGCTAACATAAACACTTACAGTTGTTGGAGTGCTCCCATGCGACGATTGGCACTGATAAGTAATCTTTTGAACGGTTTAACTGAATGTCTCTGATACCATACTGTAACGCCCCGAGTTCTCTGAACCCAGTTCGTTACACATAATCCGAACATAACTGAGAAACTTTGGACCAAATTTAAAACTTCGCTCGAAAGTCAAAATTTGACATTTTCTAAAATCTCAAAACATTTAAAAACTTGCAGTGGAAATTATTTTGAGCAAAACAGAATTAAGCCGGGCTATAAAACAATGTTTGAATAATCGGTTAAAATATTAAGAAATAATTCAGCCAGAAGAGATCAAGACTTAAGCGTGAAAACTTGAAAATCGTAAGAGTCAAACACATCTGCCGCTTAACAAAGTCAACAAAAAGGGGCGGAAACAGAAACTGAAGACTTCCACCGATCACAAAAGCGTTAAAAGAAGTATCAAACTTCTACTATCATTAAAATTCTCAGAACACTTCATCAGAATACCTAACCACTGAAAACTCTCATTCAGACAAAAGTTAAACCGCCTCATCAGAGTACCTAACCGTATCATAGAAGTGCTCCCCCAACTTCACCTATTCCTCAGTAAACTCAGGGAATTCACCTGTTGAAAGCTCAGCACCTATATCACAAAACTCATCTATTAGCCTAATGCTAAGTAAGTAAAGCAGTAATGAATGAAATGCTGAACATAAATTCCTAACATGCAAATTTCTACTTTCTCATCTCAGTTGCATATGCATTCGTTTCTGATCTGATCCCCCTATGAAATTGGGAGTTGGATCACTTCTCCCAAAGTTATATGTCCTCTCTCTCGATTAAGGGGCGGACTAGTTCCCTTAACAAACTGTTCAGATCCCCCTGTGAAATTGAGGTTTGGATCACTTTCCCCAAAGTTATACATCTTCTCTCTTGATTAAGGGGCGGATTAGTTCCCTTAACACTGTTACAGTCTGTTCATTCTTTACCATGTCATTTCATGTAAATTCATTTTCGTATATTTTCAAAATATGATGCATGACATACAAACAAAATCAAGCATACACAATCCTACTGTTTTGTGATGTAGGCCCGAAGGCACAAGTATACTTTACTTACCTGGCTCCCTGGAAAAGCTCGGTTTTAACTACTTTGGAAGCTTTGCTCACCTAGAGTTATAAACAGAATACCAATTAGATCTTCACTAACTTCATCCTATACCATTCAGAAATCCTAGGAGCTTGTTTGGGACTCTGTCCTATGTGCATTCCCGATTCATACGAGACCCGACTCAACTCCTACGCCCTGCGTTTCCCAGGAACATGCATCTACGATACTCCTCTATCGTCTATAATCATAATGCAGTAAGATACCTTAGTAAAACTCACCTAAGTCGAAGGGAAAAATCGGAGAAGGACCTCCTAGCGCACTCTGCTGAGCTGAGGAGCTGAGAGTCGAAAATGATTTGGGAAACAGTGGCGGCTACAGTGCATTAAACCCAAAACCTCTTTCCTTAAATATGTTATCCACTTTTAAATTTTCAATTACCCTTATGCCCTCGCCTAGTCATCCATTAACCCTACTTTTATTATTACCAAATAAAGTGTGCCATTAATTAAAAAAAATTAGAGAAGCGGTTTGACAGAACCGGGTGTTACAACTTCACCCATAAAATGTAAACTGACTTCACCCATAAACAATAAAAACAATAAAAACATCTCTTCAAAATGTAGTGTGACATAGGAAAGTGTCATTTCTGACATAGGAAATGACCCACAACAAACAAAATGAAATGCTCCATTTCTGAAATTGGTCCATCTTCCCTCAACTGATCTCCCACCCACGAATACGAAATGAAATGATCCATCATTACAAAATGCATTTAAACGTACGTAAGATTCAATAAGAGGCCAAAGTGCAAATAGCAAAACAGTGCAAATACCAAAGACATTTGAAAATTTTGGATGCTTGCAAGTGTCATTTCTGGTTCCTTATTAACATAAGAAAGGATCCACAACAAACAAAATGAAATGATCCATTTATAAAATTGGTCCATCTTCCCTCAACGACTCTCCTACCTGCGAAGACGAAATGAAATGATCCATCATTATAAAATACATTTATAAAATGTAGTGTAGACCGATATAAGATTCATTAAGAGGCCAAAGTGTAAATACCAAATCAGTGCAAACACCAAAGACACAATTGAAAATGCATTTAGTCCCCTCGGCCTCTTCCTCTTTCTCTTCCTCGGCCTCTTCCCCTTCCGCTTACAGCTCCACGTGTAGTTGGTGTAGATGTGTTAGAATTAACTCCTTCGCATCTCCTGACATTATGTGCCACCCCATTGCACTTAGAGCATCTCATCACTTTATTCTTTTTAGAGACATTTGAACTATTTTCAGGCTCATCGGCGTCTCTAATTCTCTTCTTCCGTGGTCTACCCGGCTGTTTTTTTTTTTTTTTTTGTAATGGTGGGATGATTGTAGGTGACATCCCATTAACCAGAGCAATGTAGTGGGGATACATATGTAAGAAGGTTCATCTATGGTAATGTTCGTGCACATACTCCTCAACATCTCGTCTCAAATACCTGGTGCAAGGAATTGAGTGAACACAAGGAATTCCTGTCAGAGTCCACGCAAAGCAACTGCAACTTAGAGTATTCAAGTCCACGGTATATTGCTCATTGTCGTTAGAGACCTCAAACCGATTGCCTCCTGTAGCTATGTAGGACTCGTCTCAAATACCTGATGCAAGGAATTGAGTGAACACAAGGAATTCCCGTCAGAGTCCACGCAAAGCAACTGCAACTTAGAGTATTCAAGTCCAAGGTATATTGCTCATTGCCGTTAGAGACCTCAAACTGATTGCCTCCTGCAGCTATGTAGGACCAGTTTCGTGAAGCATATTCTAACTTTGTAAGCTTAGTTTTTATGCGAGAACATACTAATCTCATACACTCCTGCATTTCTTTTTGCTTCTCTAGTAGTTTTGTCATTAGAATCTTCCGTATCTGCTCAAATAAAGTCAAAATAGGCTTGTCTCGAGCAGACAAAATCAAAGCGTTAAAACACTCACTTAAGTTGTTCAGCCTCATATCACATTTTGAAATCGGACTAAAGGCATGCTTCGACCAATACTTTGGATCTGTTTTACTCCAAGCTGTGTAGGCAGCCTTGTTCATTGCTTCTAATTTCTTCATTTCTCGCTTGAATGCCTGTTCCGTCGTCGCCATTGAAGCTTTCCATATGACTTCCTTATACATTTTCCCAAGAAACTTGTTCTTGAAATTACTGTGTAAGTGCCTCAAGCAAAATCGATGCTCATGATGGGGCGCCAACTCCTCCAAAGCAGGAACCAACCCCTGCAAAAATGAAAAGGTAACAGTTATAAAATTAAAAGCAAATACAATCAAAATGTAAATTGAAATTTTTTGTAATACCTTTTGTTGATCACAAATGAAAGTCCATGTTAAATCATCAGCCCTTATTATGTCATTCAATAATTGTTGCAGAAACCATTTTCACGAGTCTTTACACTCACTCTCCACGACCGCAACGGCTATTGGATATAATACATCATTCCCGTCGATCGATACAGCTGTAAGTAGTTGTCCTGTACAGGCTCCTCTAAAATACTGGATATAATCCATCATTCATCATCCTAGCTTTGTGTCGGGCTCTGTAAGCCAAGATCGGTGTAATGGTTACGCCTAATTCCCTCTGCACAGTTTCAATAATGGATAAAATGTTCCAATCTAGTTGGCTCTTAAACCTCGGTAAGTACTCCTGAGCAATCCACTTTGATGAAGCCATTCTATTCCGCACTATCCGTGCACAATTGTGATTATGCTTGACCGTCCTTATTTGGAAACTTTCTTCGTTGTTTAATTTGGATGCATGCAGCACCCAATGACAACCATCCATACATACTGCTCTTAGTCTCGTCTTCTCACTTTTTGCAAACCGGTTCCCATAACAATGCTTAACAGCGTATTTCTTCACAATATCTTTGATCTTTGCCAATGAACTAAAAGTCATGCCAAGATCCAAAGGTATCTTACCTTCTCTTGAATCAGCAACATTGTCGAAGCTACCTTCACTTCCTTCTTCTTTATAACTATTAACATTGACATGTACCTGCTTCACATCACCATCATCCTCCTCATGATCCTCGCCATCATCATCCACACCATCATCCTCCTCATCGTCAATTTCCTCATCCTCATCATCGTCCTCATGCTCATCATCATCCTCATACTCATCCTCTTCCTTTTCGAACTCATCGTACTCAAAATTTTCAGCATCCTTCTCATTATCAGCATCCTCATCATAAACAACCATAGCTAAATTACCAAGAATTTCATCCTCACCACAGACACTACTACTCCCTTCACCAACTTGGTTCTTGCTGTCGATGTACTCCACATATACTTTCACATATCTCTTATAATTTACCGATTTTACCATTGCAAGTATATCTTCGTCAGTTCTGAGATTCCTCAAGCCCTTCGTCAGCCCATACCCCGGCACACAATAATGCAGCTCCTTCCATTTAAGTACTCCTATCTCTTTCAACATATCATGGATCTCAATTATGGACAATAAGTCTCCATCACAGTTGTCAACAACTTCCTTTTTGCCTCCCACATATTGTGCGTCCTTTCTTAAGACAAATTTACCACCAAAATTGATTTCTAGTGAAAATTCAACCATTGGAATTTCCTGTTAGACAAAATGACAATCAATTAATTCATACTATGCAAAGGCAAGCAAGCAATAAAAATCTTCGAATCAATCAAAGTTTGGAAATTACATAATAATCTTCGAACCAATCAAAGTTTCCACAATCGAGCCAACAAAGTGATCAAACCGATGAAAATTAAACAAAAAACCAAGCGTAAATAATAAAATCCAAACAGTTCAAAACTTCAAAAATCAAACTGCGCAGAAAAAAAAAAGTTCAATTTTTGGTTCTATTCCAAACCCTGTTCATAATACTTTATGTCATACAAACATCAGGGTGGTGGATATGATTTTTCTATTATTTCTTGTATTTTTCAAAATCACAGAGTAGTTTTATGCAGCCTAAGATAGTTTCTATTAATTAAATATGAGATGACTCTAATTTATCACATGTGCTACAAATCAAACATAATCTAATGTAGGAGTGTGGTTAGGTCACTTTCTCTCGTGACGACTAATTCAATCTAACTAATTCCTATCAACTTGAGCTAATATAATCACGTTATAATTAAAAAAATCATGAGAATTAATTTGAAACAACTATCTAATTATTATGAGAATATTTTGTATAACTGTGAGATCCCGAGATTCATTTAAGTCTAAAATGTATAATGATCTCACTAGTAGTTATTTTGTCAATGAGTTGGGTAAAAAAAAAATTAAATTACATGTGAGGGAATATAAAAATATATTAATGATTAAATTATTCAAACTTAACAACTTAAGCTTATTATTAGAAACTTAGGATTCAAAGTCTTAATCATTGTTAAAGGAAGAGAGAAAAAACAATAACAAACCTGAGTGGGAAGCGAAAATCAGAGCTTCGGAGGAGCGTCAAGTGCTTTTTGAAAAAATTAGAGCTTCACGACTTTCGAGCTGGAGCTCTGCTCTGGAAACTGAAAAATGGGAAAAACGGAGAGGGGGGGGAGGATTTCGGGCTGGAGCTCTCGAAGGAGCTCGCGATTTCGTCTGGAAAGCAAAGAGGAGCTCGCGATTTCGTCTGGAATGGGGAAATCGAATAGGGGGTTTAGGGCTTCGTCTGGAAAGCATAATGTTTTTGCTTTTGATTATTTAGTCCGCATGTGCATTAACGTAGGAGTTTAACGGAAATTTTTAAAAGGTTTAAATTGATAACGGAATGACAGTACAAAGTTTACTTTGTCGGTTTTTTTAGTACAGAGGGTGAATTAAAAGAAAGTGTATAGTACAGGGTTCAAATCGATAATTTTTCTTTTTATTATTATACATTTTGTTTCTCTTCAAAACAGTGTAAGAGTCTTTTCCAGAAACTATTTTTCTTTTCTTCTTCTTCTTCTATTTTTGCTTTTTTAGTTTGCATTTTCTAACGAAGAGAAGACTGTAATTTACGTTACTCACCAGGTCGAGTTTCTACCACCACCAGCAGACTTCATTCAAATGTAATTTGGGTCGGGAGGAATTGGTACCGGATAAAAAAATTTGGTCTGGTCCCGGTTCAGTACTAGTTCCATCCGGGGCCAGTTTCGGAACAGGAAAAAATTTCCAAAAATGACTGATTCTGTTCCGGTTTTGTCCCGAAACCTGACTGGCCCGGAACTTGCCATCCTTAGAAATAGAAGGTATATGTAAACATGACGCTATTCCATTAATTAATCTATAAAAACAAACAAAGAAATTAACGAGGGTGTTTTTGTCTTCAAACAAAAGATAAGGTTATTTTTCTATTAATGTGGAAGAAGGGTTAGTTTTCTTTAAAAGAGAGAAATGTATTTTTTATCTAAACAAAAAAAAAAACTGAAAATTGAGCCACATATATCTCTGGCTCGGTTGCCTTGAGGATGAGCTTTGTCCTACGCACACAGTGAGAACGAGAGAGAGAAGCTAAATCTATGGCGGCCACAATCTCGCCGATGTTCCAAGTTCTATCTCCACGCCGGCTCCAATATGCGAATTCCACGGTATGTCAGGCGTGTGCTCCCGTTCGTCCACGCGCCACAGTCGCAGATCTCTCGAGCAAGAACAGAAGACAGATGCTATTTCTGTTCACAACTACAGCAGCCATGGCTGGTACAGTGGCGCCGTCAATGGCGGAGGACATCGGACTGTTTGGGCTTAGGAAGAACCTGAGGAAGGCGGAGGAGAAAGCGGAGGAGATTGTCCGAGAAGGCTTCGAGGCTGCGGAAAAGGGAATCGAGACGGCTGAGCGAGGGATCTTGACGGCGGAGAAGAAAATCCAGGCGGCGGAAAGAGAACTAGAAGCGGCGGAGAAAGAGATCGAAACGGCGGCGGTTAGCTTCGGAGGATTAGCTCAAGCTGGAGTAGTTGCCGGAGCAGAATTGGTCGGGGTTTTGATTGCAACGTCGATTGTGAATAGCATTCTTGGGCCAGAAGGTCAAAAAGCTTGAGAAAATTTTCACAATTGAGGCGGTATCATTCGCCATCTCTGCTTTCTTGCATTTCCATTTCTTCTCTCAAACACTTGACTATGTAATTAATTATCATATTTTTTCCAACATGTTATTTTCACTTTAATTACGTATTAACGACATAATAAATTAATAATCATGTAATTAGGCCTCGCAGGTCCAGGCTCAACCCAGTTTTGGAACAGTTCTACTAAGCCGGACTGACATTCGCAATTCAATTTCGGCTAGGTTCCATCAACTAACTTTAAGAAAAAAGAAATTGTAGTGTAAATCGTAATTTACGATATACAAAACGTGAAAGAGGACTTCAAATTCTTGTTTCTGCAAGCAGAGGGACTTTGGGCTCGATTGGTGTTCGCCTCTCGTAAGGACAATATTGTTCGTTTCGTATCTGAGTTAACATAAATTTATTTTTGAGTTAACCACAACATGTTGTATTAGTTAGGAATTGACACTTTACTTATAAATCATATATTTCTCACTCTTAAGTAATGTAAGATTGTGCATCATCACTGATATAGGCTGAACTCTCACACTGGGTAGTCTCAGCCTTCACATGACGGACTGTCACAGTTGGCAACTGTAGATTCAGGTGAACACGAGTTATAATTGATTAGATGACATGCTTCAAATGAGTAGCAAATGCCTTTGGGGCATCGGTCGCAACTTAGAAGATTGAAGAAGATGGGAGATGAATCACATTGAGCACGACAAATACCTAAAAAAAGTGGGTTGGTTAGGGTTCAGGGAAGTCGAGTAAGGTTTTGTCAGGGTCTGATTCCTCTCTGAATCAGATCCCAACGAATTAGGATTTTCGAAGTGGGAAATTCAAACCAACAACGACCTAGTTAACTACCCGACGTTCCTTAAGTGGAAACTTTCACACACAATTC
Organism: Begonia masoniana; assembly: GCA_022432975.1. Lineage (NCBI taxonomy): Eukaryota > Viridiplantae > Streptophyta > Magnoliopsida > Cucurbitales > Begoniaceae > Begonia > Begonia masoniana. The sequence continues at coordinate 13,619,765 of CM039504.1, forward strand.
TACCTGGCATCCCAAATTATGTATCATCATCAATTCAATCCAACCAAAAGATATATATATTTCATAAACTGAAATATCCACATCAACATTTTCATCAATTTTTGTATTAGAATACTCGTGCGGAAGCTAAAAAAAATAAAGGTAATTATCGATTTGAACCCTGTACTATACACTTTTTTTCAATTCGCCCCCTGTACTAAAAAAACGGGCAAACCGAACCATGTACTTTGATTCTGTTATCAATTTTGACATTCTATCAACAATTTCATTAAACCCTCATTTAAAAAATTACTAAACGATATTGGATTCACTTGAAAGTTTTACCACGTGTTCATTACTTAATGAGAAGATAATTTGAAAATTTTTGTTATTTTTTAACACATGTACGATTTATTGTAATTTTATTTTATTATTTTATAAAAATATTATAATAAATTATATAAATTTTAGAAAATCACGAAAATGTTTCTATTATCTATCCATGATAGGTTTAACATGAGGAAAAGTTTTCAAATAAATCAAATATCATTTGATATTTTTTTAAATTAATCTCAATTTCTTCTTTACTTTATAAATTAATTTTTTAAAAACTACCAAACGATATTTGATTTATTTGAAAAAAATTTCACATGTTCAACCTGTCATGGGTAGATAATAAAAAACTTTTTACGATTTTCTAAAATTTGTATAATTTATTATAATATTTTTATAAAATACTAAAATACAATTACAATAAATCGTACATGTGTTAAAAAATCACAAAAATTTTCAGATTATCTTCTCACTAAATAGTGAACACGTGGTAAAATTTTTAACTGAATCCAAGATTGTTTGGTAATTTTTTAAATGAGGGTTTAATGAAATTATTGATAGAATGTCAAAACTGATAATAGAATCAAAGTACAAAATTCGGTTTGCCGGTTTTTTTAGTACAGGGGCGAATTGAAAAAAAATGTATAGTACAGGGTTCAAATCGATAATAGTCAGTCATGACATGTGACTTTACAATCCAAAAGTCATATGCCTCTTTGTACACTGTATCTTGCCTTGGTTTCTCTATACAGGTGAACGTCCTCGTTATCTGAAAAATATAAATATCCATGAAATGAGTCATTAGCCCAGTAAATAAATCTAACAACTAAAATAGTTAGCTCAAACTTTATCCACACTATCTAGACCCATATGTCATCCTCCACCTAATTATGATTGTTTTGAAATTATCTTAAATCAAATATGTTTTTGATTTGAAATCCATGTAATTTATATAAAAATGCATGTATGTTCACATTTGAAACATTTAAAATCTATCCAATCATGGTTTGAAACAATTTCCAATAATTAAATCAATGTAATGCAATAATTAAGAAAATGTATTATTTAAAATCATAATTTAATTCAAGGTTTCCAAAACAACTTTTCACATTCAATTTGATAGGTAAAAAGAACAATCACTCTAATTGATTCATATGACCATCACACACTTACACGTTCCCAAGTTTTCACCGGTAGGACTATAGGACCCACGCATTACTTCCCCTCGAGGTTTAAGGACTTTCATTTTGTAACGATTGCACTCTAGGACAAGACTGAATTGTGACCTAGTGATTCTTAAAATTCAGAAACGGAACTGAATTGTTAGGTTCCAGAACCGAACTATTCTGAAAATAAAATAAAAATTATTTTTAAAAAAATATTTATATCTATAGTTGATTTGAGTAGAGTTTTCAAGTTTTGGCCGAATTGTGAATTACTTTTGATTTTTTAGCTAGATTTGGGTCGGGATTTTTTTCCTATGGTTTGGTCAATTGTCATTGTTTTTGACAAAAAATCGAGAGTCGAATTGCGATCCACGTTCTACTACATTCAAAATTGTACGAGCTCTATAAGAGTGAGAAATTAGGCAAAATTGCCCGAGTCAATTATACCCACAGGTTCGGGTCGGTTTTGCCTAGCTCTAATATTGATCTTTTAAGTGATTTTTAAGATTAGTTTGGTCTAGTTATTTGGACATTTACATCCAAGAATCCAAAACTAAACTAAAGTAGTTGGTTCTCCAAAAAACAAAAGGAAGAATGGTTATAACCACCCCCGGTGTACTCACAATCACTATCTTATCACAACTATGCTTGAAAAGAAATAACATTCTAAATAAACAACTCTCCTGCACTCATTTTGGATTCAAATTTTGTGGATGTCATTCAATAGCCATAGCAACCTTGTTTCTACGTATTTTATACGTATCGATTATACATTACTGTGCATCGTTGAATGAACATGTGTAATGCGGGTCCCCTAAAATGATTTTAATTGCAAATAATAACGAGTCCATCTGGATAAGGAGCCGTCATGATAGCTTATTGTATTACGAAATATGACATGTATAACATAAGTTAAGATACTTTACAAACTATGTCACAAAGAAAAAGAAATTAATTAGTAAATAATTAAAATATAGAGTGGGCTTGCATGAGCCCATTTGGGGGATATCAAAACCTCTACTACTTCGGTTAGTGGAGGTCGGAGGATAGACGTAAAACCCTAGGCCTGAAAATTTCTGAATTTTTGTGTTGTTGATGATGGAATCCGAAGACTGCAATTCGGACGCGCCTGAGGAACTAACGGCCGATCAGGTAACTTCATTCTTTCTTCTTACTTGCAGGGAGGGGGTTTTGCTATAATTCTGCGTTTTTTGTTTGCAGGGCATTCGACAAGACGAAGGTATAAGACGTACGCAGAAGGAAAATAAGGCCAGGTTTTTACTCTTAGTCTCTATCCAACTTGAATATCTATTAAGTTGTTTTTTTTTTTTTTGTAAAGGTTTTCATTTCCTTTTATGTTTTTTTCGTTTTTTCTTCTAAGCTAAGCATTCGACATTGGCTTGATCGTTGTCTCTTAGCAAATTTTTTGCAGTATCGGTTTTGAATGCTGTGAAATTCATACTCCGATTGGATATTCTGTTGATTACTTTTTAATTGGCTTTGTATCAGTCTTTGCCAGTTCTGGAATTTGGGTTTGGCCAATTTTGGAATCCAGTTATTGAACTATAGTGATGTGAATTAGGTTGAAAAGAAATGTAGTTTTGCCACATATTTTCTGTCACTGCACACTTGATTAAAATATATTCCGGATGACTGGTTTGGTGGTCTATGAAGTCGAATGGCATGGTTAGAAATTCATGTACTAGGGGAAAATGTTTCCCTCCCAACATTTTTAATATGGAGTGAACCAAATTGGAGTTTTATCTCATTGTTCACAATGTAATATGCTTGTCACTTTAGTGTTTCTTTTTTCAATATGAAACTTGCTGTTGGACTCATTAACGGAGAGTTTAATCTAATTACTAACAAATTCATTAAGAAATCAATAAATTTAATGCTGCCTTAAAAATAATCTCTGTGCTTGGAAAAGAAGATAGTATTATTTATTTTCCAGCTGCTTGGTAGACAACTTCTGTTATTTGTTCTTTGGACTGGATATTGCTTCCAAGTTTTCTTATGCTTGTCTTGTATCCTTTGAATGGAAAGTTAATTTATGTTTATAAACCTAAGATCTTATCAAAAGAAAATCTCTTTTTTCGGAGGTTTGTACTTAAAAAAAGAAAAACTTCTCTTACTCAGAGTTGCCCGGGAAGGAAAAGAACGTCGTAGACTTTGGGCGCAGAGGAAAACAGCACGGCCCTCCAAAAAGGATGAAATTGTTCAAGATTTAGCAGAAATTGAAGGACAACAATCTGAAGCACCAGAAGAATCAAGGGGTGTTGGAGGCATGCTTCCAAATAACATTGTGCAACTGCTTGCAACTCGGGAGAAGTATGTTTTTGTTTGAGAGAGAGAAAGAGTGTGAGAACTTGATGTGGGATAACTTTTTATATCAGACTTTGAAAGAGTTTGTGTGTGTGTAACTTATCAAATTTATGGATTTCTCTATAGGCAAGTTTTAAAATTTGATGCCGAGGACGAGAAGAAGGAAGTAAAGCTAGCTTCAAAAAGGAAAAAGGCTAAAATTTCAGGGTGAGAATCATCTTTTACATTAATCGTGATCATGGAGTTTTTTTTATTTCGGTTCCCAAGGGTTGAAAAAAGTTGTAAGTCTTTGAACCTTGTAATGAAACATCTTTCTTGTACAATATATAACATGCACTCAATGATAACAGGGTTGAAACAGTTATTTTGAAAGAGATGCCACCAGCTCAGTGCTTGCAGAACTCCTTAGAATTTTTGAAGAAAAGGAAGACACAAATTCCCAGGTCATCTGCAGTTTTGAACAACTCCAACCAAGCTTTTCGCCTTCTTGCTACTTCGGGCTTGTTAACAAAGAATTAGCATAGTCATTTTCAAATGAGGATTATGAAAGAATTTGGATAGGCATCTCCTATAAAGATTTGGTAGTGTGAAATAGCTTTTCCTTCTCTGGAAATGATTCTCGTTGTATCTCCTAGATTCAGACATATATAATCAATTATAATGACACTACTTATTGCAAACAATATACGTGATTTAGTTTCAGTAAGTAATGCAGTTTTTTAGCTTAGCAGGGAAAGGTAGGCTCTTCCAGGAAACACATTTCTGGATTTGCTCATCAATCATGGAAATGAGAATACATCATTTTGATCAAGCCAGGGATTTGGCTCATTTTCTCTGCTGCTCATCATAGCTCTGAAAGTTCTAGCTTTACTCGAACACTTTCGCTCCCGAATTCGGGTAAGCACCATATCTCTGTCGAATTCATTGGCAGAGGAGCTAGTTCTTCTCCCTGACTCTGATGATATCAAGTAGAGTTTTTTACTGACATACCCAACTTCAGGTATTTCACTCTCCTTCACTTTCTCATTCTCTGTGAAGGAAGATTGAGCTTTTGCCGCCATGAAATCAGCTTTCTGTTTTGGTTTATGCAGATAATGGAGGAGGAAGATGAAGTAGAGAGAGAGAGATCCAGAAGAGAAGGGTGTCAATATAAATGGTCGAAGCTTCATGGGTTGTGGTCATTTACTGCTTTTGTTTGGTACCTAGGCCGTGGTTTCTGTGTTTAATCCACGTTCAACTGAATCTGTGGGTTTTTCAATTCCAAGAGTTTGGTTTTCTCTTCTTTTTTTGGGGTTATAATTTGCTGAAGGAAATTAATTAATTAGAGCTATAAGAAAATTAAGGGAGCACGACACATGGATTACTTAAATTAATTAATTATGCATGATACGATGAGGATGACTGCCTCAGTGACATTTTAAGCAAGTGTTACGCTTGCATCAATTTATTGTTCAAGTGATTGATTATTTTAAAGGTAATTATCAATAAAATTTCAAATTATAAACTATAGTGGTTAATAAAATAAATCTTAAATTATCATTTTATAATAGTCTTACCTTTTGAAGTCGCTGGCAGTTCAAATGCGGTAGTTCAGATTTGAAATAAATGCAAAACAACGCTCGAGAACGAACTACCTCGGCTTCATGCAGTTGACCGCAAGTTGAAATGTTGTCGTCGCACTTGAAATGAGTAGAAAATGTACTGAAAAACGAGTGACGTCGACTTTTTACAGTCGCCAACAACTATAATGTGATTGACCGCGCTTAGAGGGTTGACTTGTTAATATAGAAAAGTTTAAATTTTTTTTGTTAATAAAAATAGTTTAAGATTTATTTTGTCATTGATTCTGTAGATTAAGATTTATTTTCATTAATTATTTATAATCATATAATAATAAGATGTGACATAACGGAAATTATGTAAATAAGGTGGCCGTCACGATCTATTCAAACTTTTATTTGAACTATTTAATTCATTATGGTGGCCCTCACGATCTATTCAAACTTGAATCACTAAGAATATTCAAACTTTTATTTGAACTATTTAATTCATTATGGTGGCCCTCACGATCTATTCAAACTTGAATCACTAAGAATTCTTAGTTTGTGTATTTCTTCATTGTACGGGGGCATGATATTGACATTAGAATCTACTAATCTCCACAAGTTTAATTTTGTGATAAGATGATGCAGAGTTGGTTTGTGCTAAATGTCACAAGCAATTATAATCAAGGTATATTATACCATGATTACACATTCAATGTTTAGTATGATTATTTGATAATATTATCTAGAATTGTTCGTCACAAATATTTGGACAACGATAAAGATTCATAGCAATAAGTCATTGAAATATCACTACCGTATCGAGTCTCCAAAGATCATGATTGTTCTAAGTTATCTCGAGAATTTTGAGATAGAGAATGAGTCGGTTGAAATATCACTAGCATAATGTGGTTTTGTGTGAGTTTGATATATCTTGTTTCGCACATTGTAGATGTTTTTGTTAGATTCAATAAAAAATAACCAAAGTAATTGAATCTAGAATAAATTCAATAATTTGAAAATGAGCGAGAGCCCAGTTCTTGAATCGATACGTTAGAAATTACAAGCAAATCGTTAAAGCTAGAAGGACATACCTGGATCCATTGATTGAATGCAAAATACCGTAGATCGGGTACGTATATCTTCTGATTCGACAATTGCCCTCTCTAATGTCTCTCTAGAATGATGGCGGTTCCAAGAGGCAAAGGGTTCTTCAATTGTGAATTGGGGATCATAACCATATATTAAACCTAATTGGGTAATTTACTAGTTTGCCCATCACAAATTGTTAAATTACCTCTGGTAAATTACCCCTGGTGTCTCTACACATTATAATATAACCATATTATATTTAATATACTTCAAAGTCCATTGAAATTATATTAAATCACTTTAATATGGATTTAAACCTGATGATAACATAATGTACAATTTATAGTTTAACAATTTAGATCCAAATAGAATTATAAATCCTTATAATTCTAACAATCTCTCACTTGGATCAAATTATAAACTAATCAATTACACATTATAACATTATCCTTATGATATCAAATTTTGTTATCATCTAAACAGAATATACTCTAACAATCTCGTCCATCAATTATATCAAATGTAAGACTAAAACGGCTTTCGTCACATTTATCGTAACTAAACCTATCAATGATCACAAACACCAACATAGCCAAATGACATAGATCAAATATGGATGTGTAGCATGAAAATTACATGTAATGTGATTTAGCATTACTATTTCCAACTGGTCCAACCAAAACTTTATTGAGATCATTAAAACTCAAATGCCAGAGTGAATCAAATGAATACATCATAAAATGAATACTGCAGTAACAAAAATATTCATTACAAATATCTATATAATAGAATCACATAAAAATTACAGACTCCCACTAAACCTCAATATCTCCAAGAGATATAACCCCCATATGAGCAACATGCTCATGAAAGACCTTGGGTCGTAATCCCTTAGTTAGCGGATCCGCCATCATGAAGTCTGTTCCAATGTGATTTATAGTATTTGACGACTCTGAACTCTTTCCTTCACAACAAGAACTTGATGTCTACAAACTTAGACTTTGAGAAGCTCCTGTGTTGTTTGCGAACATCACAGCTGACTGATTGTCACATAAAATTTGAAGTGGTCTTTCAATACCATTCGAGATTCGCAATCCCGCGACAAAGTTACTCAGCCATAATGCCTGATTGGATGCCTCATAACATGCTATAAACTCAGCTGCCATAGTAGAAGAGGCCGTAAGTCTCTGTTTGGCACTCTTCCAAGAGATAGCTCCTCCAGCTAAAAGAAAAATATAGCCCGATGTTGACTTCAAGTCATCTTGGCATCCAGCAAAATCAGAATCAGTATACTCAATGATCTCGAGCTGATATGATTTCTTATATGTGAGCATGTACTCTTTGGTTCTCTATAAGTATCTGAGTACCCTTTTTACAGCCTTCTAATGATCTAATCAAGAATTACTCAAGCATCTACCCAACACTGCCAACTATGTACGCAATATCCAGACGCGTGCATACTTGAGCATACATCAAGCTTCCTACTGCCGAATCATAAGGAATCTTTTGCATTTTTTTGACTTCAAAGTCACTTGAAGGACATTGACTTTATTTATTTTATCTCCTTTGGCAACAGGGGTATCTCCTGGTTTACATTCTTGCATACCAAATCTTTTTAAAACCTTCTCGATATAGCTCTTTTGTGATAATCCAAGTTGTAACAACTAGCACTTCGGTTAGGTATTTATTCTAAGACTTTTTTTGGTACGGTTGGAGGAATAAGAAATCTACGGGGATCTAAATTTATGGGTACTATTGGTTTGAGTGAAATGTAGATTTAGTGGCAAGATTGTAAATAAAGTTGATTTTAATTGATATATATATAGAAAATAGAAATTCTAAAACCTCACTTAAACCTCTTACCTGATCCTGTAACCAACTTCTCTCTCCAGGCGATCTTCTCCAAGACCTCCTCTCCCACAGCAACCATCGATTTCCTCCACCATTGATTTGCTCTTCCTCTACTCTTTTCAGAATCTAAAGCTCTAGGTAAGATTTAGGTGATTCATCTATTTAGTCTTCGATTTAGGAATGGTTATTGGTCGATGTCTGAAGATTGAGAATCGGTCGATGCCAGATTCACAGCTATATCTTCGAGTTCCCTTATTTAATGACATTGAGGATAGGATTCTGATGTTGTCGATGTTTAGATTTTTGAGAAATTTGATGTTGGTATGGATTTGGTAGTTTAGACCCTAATGCCATTAATGTTAATGAAGGTTAAGCTCTACACACTAGGTACTCAGCGAAATGCCTTAGAGATTTAAGCTAGATTCTAGGATAATTTCTTTAGCTAAGATTTTACCAGCTTCGGGTTTAGATTATTTAGGATATATTTAACATTGAAGTATGAAATGTCTCAGGTGAAGAAGGATTCAAGTGAAGGCATGACATTGCTAAGGAGTCCAGGTAAGTGGGTGTGTAGGCTTTCGGCCATTAGGGCCCTACATCACCAGGGTACTAGGAAGTTTGTATTTATGTTTATTACTTGAGTTATGATTGGTTGAGTGTTACGTTGCGCTGAAAAGAATAGCATTATGATATGTCATATGGTGATGGCTTGTTCTCTATAGTGTGATGCTTTTATGCGCAATTCTCTCATGCATCATGTTTTCCTTCAAGTGTAAATGAAATGTCTTCACATGCACGTTTTTAGCAAGAAGTAAAGAACATGTAATGTATGCAATGGTCAAGTTTGGGTAGTTAGCGATTGAGGCACAGGGCATGTTCATGGCAAGTTATGTGGTCTACGAGGTAGACGAGGGTAAGATATGTGGTCTACGAGGTAGACAAGGGCAAGACATGTGGTCTACGAGGTAGACGAGGGCAAGTTAGTGCCTGTGTCTACTCCTATGTAAATCCCTCCTTTCTTTACGTACGAAACAAGAACATGATTCCTTTTATATATGAAATATGAACAAGAATATGATTTTCACGAAGCATGCATTCATGAGCATTTATGTAAATGTTGCACTCCTTACTAAGCATTAGGCTTATGGTTTAAACCTTATGATGTAGGTGACGAGTTGAAAGGTGAGGACATGTGACCGAATGATGATGTTTAAGTTTGGTTGCTGGATGATGCTCATGGCGGGGATTTTGTGGCTGAGGAACGATTTTAACCCGTGGAGTGTTGCTCGTAACATGTTTTAGTAAGGTTTATGATACTGAAGTATAAGTAAAATAAAGTTTCCTCGTGATGATGAATACTGGGATTGTCTAGTACAATTTCATGTTTAAAGAAGATTTTAAAGTCTAAAGATTCATCTGTTTTTCTTAAGTCTTTCGCTACGTATGTTAAGTTTTATGTTAAAAGATGATTTCTGTGAATTGAGATGTGAGGTTACTTGTAGAGTTAGTTCCAGAGAGTTAGCCGAACGTTCGCTTGGGAGGGCGATTGATCGGTTGTCTATGTGTTCTGTTTTGTAAGTGAAAATAGTCGTCCAAAGTTATGAATGAGTCATCATCCATAGTTGAGGTAGGATTTGATAAGTGAAGATAGTCGTCCAAAACAGTCGTCCAAAGTTGTCATCTAAAGTTATCGTCCAGAGTTGGGATGATGAAGTCATGTGGGTATCACGTGGTCTGTGGACGATAAGCTTAAGTAAGTCTATGGACGTCGGTCTGTGGACGATAAGCTTAAGTAAGTCTATGGACGTTGGTCCGTGGACGATAAGATTAAGCAACCCGTGAGTAAGTAGTCACGTGGACCGTGGACAAGTAAGTCACGTGGTCTGTGAACGATAAATTAAGTATGTCTATGAACGTAGTCTGTGGATGAAGGAGCCAATTGATCAGAGAGCGTTAATGATTAACAATCAGTGGACGAAAATGACAAAGTAGTCCGTGGACAATTAAGTCGATTGATTTTATGAGCAAGATTGTTCCCGATTTTATGTCGTCTAACTATGAGGATTAATACGCTGTCAGATATATGAAAGAGTCGAGTTCTGAGAATTTAAGATTTTAGTTTGTTGTTCTTTTACCTGTCCACGAGTTTTTAAAGAAAAAGTTTACAAGTGGTTGTTTTAAGATTTAAATGACTGAGTTATGTTGCCTGAGTTGAATGTTCACGAGTTTTTCTTTAAAAAAAAAAAAGAAGATATATCCTTAGTTTTCACGTGTAAAGGTATAAACAAGTCATGAAGTTATGTATTCTGTCTCGGCTTAGTTTTGGGTCGTTACACAAGTATACCTCGACAACGATCTCGGTATATTTGGATTCTTAATACAAAAGAGGCGTCACCAAGATCTTTCATTTCAAATTTCTTTGAAAGAAATTTCTTGGTGTCGTGCAACAAGTCTATATCATTGCATACTAATAATATGTCATCGACATATAAAACCAGAAACATCATTTTATTCCCACTAAATTTGTGGTATACACAATCATCAACTTTATTTGCCTCAAAACCATATGAGGTGACTGCTTGATGAAATTTGTAATACCATTGACAGGAAGCTTGTTTTAGCCCGTAGATGGATTTCTTTAATTTGCAAACTAAGTCCTTTGATTTATCCGAATCAAAGAACTCGGGTTGCACCATCTAGATCGTTTCATCAATGTCACCATTGAGAAACGCCGTCTTTACATCCATCTGATGTAGCTCTAAATCAAAATGAGCTACTAGTGTCATTATAGTTCTAAAGGAATCTTTTGCAGATACCGGAGAAAAAATTTCCTTGTAGTCAATACCTTTTCTTTGAATAAAACCCTTAGCAACAAGACGTGCTTTGAATCTCTCAATGTTACCTTTTGAATCCCTTTTGGATTTAAAAATCAATTTATAACCGACGGGTTTCAAACCTGTAGGTAACGGGACGAGATCCCAAACGTCATTGTCCTTCATGGACTTTAACTCCTCATTCATGGCATCAGTCCACTTTTGAGAATCAGAACTCTTAATGGCTTGGTTAAAAGTGACAGGGTCATCTTCCACCTCACCAAGTTCCTCATGTTCTTGTAGGAATACGATGTCTTCCTTATCTCCCCTCACAAACTCTACATCCTCAAAAAATCGGGCATTTTCCTTTTCAAAGAATGTTCTTACAGTGGGATCATAAAATTTGTACTCCTTTGACCGTTCAGGATACCCTACAAAATAACAACTAACAGTCCTAGAGTCCAGTTTCTTTTCATTGGGCCTATAAGGCCTTGCCTTAGCTGGACACCCCCACACGTGTAAGTGTTTAAGAATGGGTTTTCGGCCCATCCAACACTCAAGTGGGGTTTTGTTAATTCGTTGCCTTAGTAGGTACCCTGTTAAAGATATAAGCTGCGGTCTTTAGTGCTTCACCCCAGAGGGATTCTGGTAAGGTCGAATGAGCAATCATGCTCCTTACCATGTCCTTAAACGTTCTATTCCGTCTTTTAGCAACACCATTCATGTTGGGTGAACCCGGCATGGTGTATTGAGGAACAATACCACACCCTCTAGGTATTTAGCAAATGGTCCTGGACGTTGTTCACCTGACCCGTCATACCGATCATAGTATTCATCACCACGATCAGATCTGACAACCTTAATCCTTTTGTCAAGCTGATTTTCCACCTCAGCTTTAAAGGTTTTGAACACGTCCAAAGATTGAGACTTCTCATGAATGAGATATAAATAGCCATAACGCGAGTAATCGTCAATGAATGATATGAAATAATATTGATCATTCTAAGATACCGTAGGGAAAGGTCCACAAATATCTGTATGTATCAATTCAAGGACTTCTGAAGCTCGGTTAGCTTTTAATCTCCTTACACTTGTTTGTTTCCCTTTAATACAACTGACACAAACCTTGAAGTCAGTCATATCAAGAGGGCCCAAAATTTTGTCTGACACAAGCTTTTCAATTCTCTTTTGAGAGATGTGACCTAAACGCTTGTGCCATAACGAAGCTGAATCATTATTAGTTAATTTACGTTTTGTACCTCTTGAATCAGTATGCAAGGTTTCATTAAATGAGCTATGGTTTCTAGCATATATAGATTGTCATAAACAAATAAAAATCCAGAACCCATTATATTTGAATTTAATGATAAACTGCATTTTCCATTTCCAAATGAACAAGAATAACCAAATTTGTCCAATGCAGAAATGGAAATTAAATTCCGTCTGAAAGACAGTACAACAAAAGTATCATTTAAATTTAAAATTTGTCCAGATTTTAATAACAATCTAAAATCTCCGATAGCTTCAACTTCAATTGATTTGCCATCACCCACAAAGATGAATCTTTCAGCATCATTCGGCTTTCGACAATTCAGACAACCCTGCATAGACATACTAATGTGAGTGGTAGCACCCGAATCTAACCACCACGTATGTCTAGGTTAGGGTTGAGCAAAAATTGGACCGGACCAAAGAACTGGATTGGAACCGAATATTAGGTCCGGTTCTGGGTGGTTTTGCACTTTAAAAAATCAAAATTTGGTTTTTTTGTAGGTGAACCGAAAAATTCGGTTCGGTTTTCGGGTTTAGTGAGACAAACCCGAAAAAACCAAACCGAATTAAGTGAAAAACATCCTGTGGCTCGCTCGCTCGCCTCGCTCTCTTCAGTCTTCAGATTCTGAAGTTCAGAATCGTCCTTCGCTGGACAGTCGAACTGTGAAGTGCGAACCCTACGCCCGTCGCCCAACCCAGCCGGCAGCCACTATCTGTTCTCTGCTCGCACAGTCACAGTTCGTAGTCGCCGACGCCCAAGCACTCTCTGTCTCCAAGTAAGAGATGACCTATAATTGAGGAAGTTTTGTTTTTGGACCTCCGCCGACATTTGATTGTTGTTTTGCTTGTAATTTTTGCTTGTGTGTATTAGGAAATCAGGCTCCCCTAGATGATCTCGAGACTTCTCTGATTGAATCCATTTTCAATAGTTTATGGAGCTTTTTCTTGTTCATTATCCAAAGTCTTTATTTATTTTTTCATATTTAAATATTCAATATTGATGTTAATTTTAAGCTACTGTTGGCGTCTGGAAAATACCAATTTCCCTACAATTTTAGATTGCTGAATATGGCATAAGGGTTTTGTAATAATTTAAACTCTGTGCAATACTTTTCTGGAATGCTTTGTTTTTGTAGGGCGATTGTCTATGCATTGTGACTGGCTACTGCGAAAGAGGGGACATGTAAGTACAAGTATTATAATATTTACGAGTTGGTAAATGATAAACACGATTCTGATTTCTCGTTGTTATAGTAGATGATGACTTCATCTGTTGAACAGGGCTGGATTTATGAAGAAATCCAAAAGGACATTTCTCCCTGAGGAGGTAAGCCAAGAACAAATTTCTCTCTCTCTCTCTCTCTCTCTCTCTCTCTCTCTCTCTCTCTCTCCTATCCATTTAACTGCTTTCATTGTTTTGTTTCTCAGAAGCTGTGCAAATGGTTGGCTCAATTGCTCCTAGCTGTGGATTACCTCCACTCCAATCGGGTTCTTCATAGAGATCTTAAGGTATATAAGAAGTAATTCTCTTTATCAAAAGGTAGTATTTATTATGCTAACTAGCCCTTCTCTGAACTCCTGTGTTCCAACATATTTCTCACAAAAGAATACGACATCTGGCTCGGTACGATGGCTGAACGTTTGTTATAAAATCTAAGCTGAGGTTTTATCCCTTAATGTCATTTGAAGCAGCTTTCATCTTTAATTATTATAGTATTTATTATTTTAGTTTGGAATTAAAAAAAAAAGTGGGAAAACCGGAACCGGACCAGAACCGGAACCGAAATTCGGGTTCGGTTCTGGTTCGGTTCTTAAAAAAATTAAAACAGTCCCGGTCGTAAAAATTAAAAATCGAATTTTATTATTCTAGTTCCAATCTTCTTTAAAACCGGACCGGACCGGTTTTTGCTCACCCTAGTCTAGATACAGAAACCAAATTAACATCAGAACAAACAAGATTGAGAAGTGTACCAACAGCTTCTTTCTTCATTTTATTTCCTTTATCTTTGGAAGATAATGCCAAATGAGCACTTTCTGTCTGATCATACTTAATCCTCTCTTCCTCTTGGACACAATGAGATATTAATTCATTAAGTGTCCACTTATTCTTCTGGCAGTTATAACTGATCTTAAATTGCCCAAACTGAGGAGGAAGAGAAATCAAGACTAAGTGAACAAGCATGTCATCAGACAGCTCTAACTTAAGTTCTTTAAGTCTTGAAGCAAGATGAGACATTTCCATTATGTACTCCTTGATATTCTCATTTCATTATACTTGAGTGAGACCAGCTTAGCTAAAAGCGTGCTTGTCTCAGCTTTCTCGTTTTTCTCAAAACGTTTCTCAAGTTCTGCAAGGAATGTTTTGGCATCAGTGTCTTCCGACATATTGTCCCGAAATGCTTCTGGAATGGCGCGCTTCATGATCATTAGACTTACACGATTCGAACGCTCCCACTTTTCCAGCTCCCTTTTATTATCAAGGGTACTTGATGCTGTAAGAGGTGGGAAACGTGCGACCCTAAGTGCAATGTCAAGATCCATGCACCCGAGAACAATCATAACGTTCTCTTTCCAGACTTTATAATTAGTCCCGTTAAGCATAGGAACTGCATTAACGTTACCCATTATACTTGAGATGTTAACTGTAACAACAGAGAAAATGAAACAACATTAGCTCACGAATTAATAATCATATACATAACAATGATATAACTCAAAATGTAGTGCATCCATCAACAAGAAACTGGCACAACATTAACACTTAGTCTTTTGGCTAAAAGTGTTAACTTGTAATTGGTAACTTGGTCCAGTATATAAACATTGACAATAAGACCTGTCAAACAATAAACTCATCGTTAGACAAGTTCAATGTTCACATGGCAGCCTAATAATTGTCACATATTTTAATACTGCTAACAAGCCATGCAACTGTACAAACATAAACCTTCCTTTGGGCCGATCGAAATTCATACAATGCATGTCTCATGCCCAACATATAAAAATAGAAAAATTATAGCAAGAGAAGCTAAGTTTATAGCATGTTACCCAACCATCCTATTTTATAATGTAAGACTTCATAAAATTGCACCAAAAAAAGTTAAGAAAATTCATATACATACATATTTAATTGATATGCAACCATATTAGTCAGTCAGGAAACAAAAAGATCAACCAACTTAAAATGGAAGGTTCAAATCGGCCAAAACTAGGCAAAAACAGGGCGAAACGGGGTGAACCGAGCCCTGAATTGTCCAGAAACAATCATTAAAAAGACCCAAAATAGCCGAACCAAAGTGAATCAGGGCCCATTTAACCAAATGGATCGGCTCAATTTTTTTTTTGCTAGACCAAACCGAACTGAACTGATCCGAACCGAACCGAACCGAACCAGACCGAACTGAACTAGTTCAACCCAAACCGAATCGGTCTGGGTCGAACCAACCAAAAAACTGGTTCAAACCGTAACCGAACCGAGTTGGTTTGGTCCAAGTGGGTCTGAACCCAAATGGTTTGGTCCGATTTGGACCAAACCTAACCTAATCAGACTGAATCGTCCCAAACCACCTGAGAGGAGCTGCGAACCAGCAATGAAAATTGTCGGAATCTCACCGGTTCTGGCAGATTTTCACCCCTAAATTGTCCGATTTATCAAAATAATGATAGATCAGGGCAATAATCCTTAACGTGCATTAACAAAAAACCAATTTTAAAGGCATCAAAACATGCATACTAGCGGAATTAGATGCAAAAATATAGCCCTAAAAAATAATTTCGAAAAATTAAAAAAAATTGATGCTTTTTCGGATTTCAAGCCAAAAAAAAAATCGATTACTTGTAGTCTAACGTAACCGGCTCTGATACCAATTGTTAGATTCAATAAAAAATAACCAAAGTAATTGAATATAGAATAAATTCAATAATCTGAAAATGAGCAAGAGCCCAATTCTTGAATCGATACGTTAGAAATTACAAGCAAATCGTTAAAGCTAAAAGGACATACCCGGATCCATTGATTGAATGCAAAATACCGTAGATCGGGTACGTAGATCTTCCGATTCGACAATTGCCCTCTTTAATGTCTCTCTAGAATGATGGCGGTTCCAAGAGGCAAATGGTTCTTCAATTGTGAATTGGGGACCATAACCCTATATTAAACCTAATGTGTCTTTACACATTATAATATAACCATATTATATTTAATATACTTCAAAATCGTTGAAATTATATTAAATCACTTTAATATGGACTTAAACCTGATGATAACATAATGTACAATTTATAGTTTAACAATTTAGATTCAAATAGAATTATAAATCATTATAATTCTAACAGTTTTTGTTTTTTTTTTAAGATACCGAATTAGAAGATAATAATTTTGATTTGATTTGAGAACAAGTATCTTGTTTTGATCAGTACTAACAAGTACGAATGTATAATCTCGTGTTATAGTTCCTCCAAAGTTTATGATATCGGTTAACAACTGAGATTTTTACGATAGTTAATATGAACAAGCGTGATCATCCCAAATTAAGTATGAATGCCTCTTAATGTAACCAACTTCTAAAAAAAGGGTAATTAACATCAAATGATTAAAGAGATGTTAATTTATGGTATGTTGTGTTATAAGGTTAATGATTGTGTTACAGAGAACGAGAGAAGAAAGATTTTTTTTGGAGTTTATCTTTCTACAAATATAAATAGTAAGAAAAGCTCGAGAAGTGAAAAAGTTTACCATAGTTAATTACACAGTGGACGTAAAGAATAGCCCATATGTATATTTCAAGAGTAATATTGAGATTACTATTTAAATTTACACTCCAAGTTTTAACTTCTGATGCGATCTTACTAATTAGTGTAATAATTAAATTGTTATAATTAAAATATTTGATTGTAAAATTAAAAAGTAAACTTAATATTACTCATATTTTAAATTCACGTATAGTAGCTGGAAGTTGTAATTTTTTTCATAGAATTTTCATTCATACAATACTCATTGATGCTTGTTCGATATACGTCTCTCTAGTGCGACCTTCCCCATCTCGAGAATCTGCTGCTACAGTCTCGCCGCTCCTCTCTTTGACCTTGAGAAGGAAATTTCAGGATAGAATCAGAGATATATGATAAGATTTGATTGTCGATAAATAAGTAGTCTTAGTTCCAGTTGTGTGGCAATATTCTCATTTTTAAATATTTATATATATATTATAATGTTTTAGAAAAAAAAAAACATTATAGAAGATCACCGGGACAAGTGTGTAGAAGTTCCATATAGACATGTACATGTGTGTCCAATTTTTAGCTACTACACTACAAAAAAAATGTCACGGTAAACATTAATTGCATACACATGCTTGTCACAAAGTTCCATTAATTAAAAATAAATCGAACTAAATTAACCATAAAGCTTTAAAAACCTCAGAGTGGGCCCTACAAACACTCCCTTCCACATTCATCCTTCCATTTCCCCTGTATTTAGTCATCGTTGAAACTGTCAACATTCTTGTCTTACTTTTCAAGTCTCCAACCCTAAAAACCACACTATTTTGGTTTTCACATCCACGTGGATGATTATGATTGGTTGGAATGGTAACCCTGATACAGTTTAAGTCAACCGTCGAATTGCATCCTTGATTATATTAACAATATTCTTGTGCATGCGTGAATCTTCCGTCTGAAGTCCGCCATTTTTCAACAGCTTTAACCATTGTCTCAAACTACTTCTATATTGGGCGTCTCTTCTCTTTTCATGTTCTTCCATCTTTCGGCTTTCGTCCTTCCTGGTTTTCCACTTTATTCCTTCCTGTGGAATATTGATATATAAAAACAGCAGATCTTGGCTTTCATTTAGAGAGTTATATGAACGATGAAAGAATCATTTAGAGGAAGTCGTGTGTTTTCTGACGACAACAGTGTGCGTGGGAATAAATTTGACAGACTGAAGAAAGTGGATAACGAAGCTGATGGGCAAAGAAATAGCTCTACTAAGCATTACCCAGATCCTCCATTAATGGCCGCAGAAAGCTCTCTGCTAGAACCATCCTCCTTTTCTTTCTCCAAATCTCGTTATTCTTCTGGATTGAAGAATTTTCATTCTTACCCTCAAGCCGCAGAGAATTCCTGTCCGAGCGCTCTCATGGGGTCTCTCATTCGGGAAGAGGGCCATATCTACTCGTTGGCGACCTCCGGCGAGCTTTTGTACACCGGCTCCGACAGCAAGAACATCAGGGTGTGGAGAAACAAGAAGGAATATTCAGGATTCAAATCAAATAGTGGGTTGGTATGCCACAAAAAAAACAAAACTTTTTCTGCATTATTTGTAAAGTCAATTTGATCTGCTACATACTAGGTATTAATCAATGCTTTCTGAACAGGTAAAATCTATAGTTATTGCAAACGACAAGATTTTCACCGGACATCAGGACGGAAAAATCAGAGTTTGGAAAATGCCAAGCAATAACGAGAGTATCCACAAGAAGATCGGAACTCTTCCGACTGTACAGGATTACATCCGGCGTTCGATGAAGCCGAGAAACTACGTTGAAGTTCGAAGACACAGAAACGTGCTTTGGATAGAGCACTTCGACGCCATTTCAGCGCTAAGCTTGAGCGAAGATCAAGCCTTCCTCTATTCTGCGTCCTGGGATAAAACCTTCAAAGTTTGGAGAGTTTCAGATTTCAAATGCTTGGAATCCGTTAAAGCTCACGACGATGCAATAAACACCTTGGTTTCGAGCTTTGACGGGTTGGTTTTCACAGGGTCTGCAGATGGAACATTAAAAGTGTGGAGGAGAGAGACTGCAAGGAAAAGGGACGAAACATTTCTTCTCTCAGACATTGTTGAAGCAAGAATGTGCGGTGACGGCGATGGCAGTGAATGGAGAAGCCACCTTCATCTACTGTGGGTCGTCGGATGGGTTCGTCAACTTTTGGGAGAGAGAAAAATCTCTCTCCCACGGCGGCGTTTTACGTGGACATAAACTGGCCGTTTTGTGCTTAACCACCGCCGGCAACTTGGTCTTGAGCGGGTCCGCCGATATGGGGATAAGCGTTTGGCGGAGGGAGGCGGAGGCGGAGCATACTTTTTTGTGGACATTGACAGGACACACAGGCCCGGTGAAGTGCTTGGCCGTCGAAAAGGATAGGGAATCGGGGGCGGCGGAGGGGCGGTGGATAGTGTATAGTGGGAGTTTGGATAAGACGGTGAAGATGTGGAAGGTGTCGGAGGAAACGCCGGCGACGGTTCAGAATGAGAAGAGTCATCGAAATGAAGGGTGCAGTTCGGCTGCGACGAGAACACTAGCCACTGCTCTAAGCTTCTCTCGAATGGTCTCCACAACTTAGAAGGGATCATAGTAGAATTTATAGGGTTAGTTTTTTGTGAATCATTCCAGTGCTACTATTTATGAGTAATGTTACGTTAAACTTCTATTTTTATAACTCGGGATTTTACCTCATAATGTATGTCTAATAATACAAACAACAGTTACTTGTACCAATACCAATACCCCCTAAATTACAAGTCAAAATTTGTAACATGTAGTTGAGGGAGAAAGCTATGACTCTTTTCTTGTTCTCTCGTCTGTTCAGTCATCCACAAAACTATAACGACACTGCTCTTTTGTACTCAAAAGTACATTCTTCACACTCCATCCGAGTTTCGGCATTTGTTCGACCAACGTCCCGGCCTCGTCTTGCGCTCTCTGCTTGCTTTCCTCGTTCAGTTTAACCCACTCCTTCACTTCTACGTCTGATGATATATCACTCGCTTCCATAACTCCCTCCCACATGTTCTTCATGAGGATCCCCTTTCTCACATAACATGCCTGCACACCCCTCCACCAACATTATTATCACGACAAAGTTTATCAACGGTGGCAGTAGTCAGTCAGTCGTAGATTTAGCATATTTGTTCTATGAATATGGTTTTACTCGTGATTTAACTAACGGAAATTCATATGTAAACACGACACATTTACAGTACAATGTGCTTAAATTTGACACGGATTTTTTTTATACCTGTAGTAAACCTGAGATGATCTCTGACGTGCTTGCTCCATCTCGTAGACAAATAAGGATACCAGGCTGGAACATCAGCAATAAGAAGAAATTATATGTAAGGCATACATACATTATGTATTATATGAACTTTTGTGCTTTGTTAGCGCGTTGGGTTTACAAATATACTCACTCTTTTTGGTCCACTTTGGAAAATCTCCATGCTTATGAAGTAATAGTCATCGACGTTTACAGATCTCATCGCCATCATAGACAAATTTGGTATCAGAGACTCGGGATTTAAGCATCCAATTCTGATGGGCATGCATGATTCTTTGCCTAAACCAATGTCAAGTATGCCACTTCATAGGCGATTACGTGAAGAAATTATATCATACTTTAGAAGCAATACATGTGCGAAAACTCACCTTTTCTGCCAAAAAAGTCTATTCCTTCCTCTGTACTTACTTCTGCAGGTGAAGGCAGATGACCCAATTCAATCCACACAGTTAATATGATTTCAAGTCTATCCTGAACAAAATGTAAAAACTATAATTTATAAGAAAAACTTGGCAAATAAAACAGCCTAGCGCATGGGCAAAAATGCTAACAGACCTTTGTTAAAGTTTGTAGATGGACGTGCGTAAGCCCTTGATATATTCCGAAAAGATCAATGGCTGTGAAAATGGGGTACACAATAAAAGGTAAAGCGGCTCGTAATCTAGCACAAAAATGACACATTAGTAAATCTCTGACTTCTGGTAAAACACGAACACTTCAGAAATTCTTCAAATTACAGAGAAGATGGTTCTTTTAAAAAAAAAAGTACTCTGGCAACGACTCATTTGCCCGTCATCAAATAAAACTAAAGAAAGCAAGGTATTAAGAATGATGTAAATGCATCTGCAGTAGATTTTAATAATATTAAAGATGGAAATACTCACAACAAGATCGGAAAATCAACGTGAGAACGAGAGTGAGATAGACATACAAAGGGGTTAATAAAGTTAGAGAAAGAAAAAGACGTACCTTAAATCATTCTTCACAAAGAAACTAAGGATTGCAGCAAGCATGAGTCCAAGGTTATCAAAGCACACTGATTGGATCTGAAACTCATACCATTAGCAAAAAAATTCACCACAAATAGACATCCTAGATATGCCCAAACACTTCTTCAATACATTCGGAAGTTACCTGTGCTTTGGCAGAAACTTCGCCGATATTATCAGCTATTGCAAAACTTATACTTAATATCAACTACATTTATACTTAATATCAACTACATTTATACTTAATATCAACTACATTTATACTTAATATCAACTACATTTATACTTAATATCAACTACATTTATACTTAATATCAACTACATTTATACTTAATATCAACTACATTTATACTTAATATCAACTACATTTATACTTAATATCAACTACATTTATACTTAATATCAACTACATTTATACTTAATATCAACTACATTTATACTTAATATCAACTACATTTATACTTAATATCAACTACATTTATACTTAATATCAACTACATTTATACTTAATATCAACTACATTTATACTTAATATCAACTACATTTATACTTAATATCAACTACATTTATACTTAATATCAACTACATTTATACTTAATATCAACTACATTTATACTTAATATCAACTACATTTATACTTAATATCAACTACATTTATACTTAATATCAACTACATTTATACTTAATATCAACTACAAAAATGACACATTAGTAAATCTCTGACTTCTGGTAAAACACGAACACTTCAGAAATTCTTCAAATTACAGAGAAGATGGTTCTTTTTAAAAAAAAAGTACTCTGGCAACGACTCATTTGCCCGTCATCAAATAAAACTAAAGAAAGCAAGGTATTAAGAATGATGTAAATGCATCTGCAGTAGATTTTAATAATATTAAAGATGGAAATACTCACAACAAGATCGGAAATCAACGTGAGACACCGGAGAGTGAGATAGACATACAAAGGGGTTAATAAAGTTAGAGAAAGAAAAAGACGTACCTTAAATCATTCTTCACAAAGAAACTAAGGATTGCAGCAAGCATGAGTCCAAGGTTATCAAAGCACACTGATTGGATCTGAAACTCATACCATTAGCAAAAAAATTCACCACAAATAGACATCCTAGATATGCCCAAACACTTCTTCAATACATTCGGAAGTTACCTGTGCTTTGGCAGAAACTTCGCCGATATTATCAGCTATTGCAAAACTTCTGTGAACAGCTGACTAATGAAGACGAACAACATCAAATGCCACATGATAAAAGTGGATAAACTCGACAAATATCACATTTATACTTAATATCAACTACATTTATACTTAATATCAACTAGCAAGACAGAGATATCGACAATTTGATTTATATATATAAGAAAATTAGCTGAGTGATGAATCCTTACACTGGTAGCTATGTAGCCGGTGAGGCTAATTTGTTTGGCAATGTTGGCAACAGATGCAAGAAGCAAGAAGTAATGAGGAGCTGCCGGAGTTAGTAACTCGATTCCAATGCTCAAGCTGAACCAAACAGACGTAGAAAACCTAACTCTCTTCAAAGGAGAAATGAAAATCAATAATAACAAAAAGCTGCTTTTTTTTTTGAAGAAACTTGGAGTATTGTAAGATATTACCCACTGTCTGACCCCCTCAGTGCCGTTTATCTACGACGGCCTTGTGCTATTTCACCAAAGAAACAGTGAGAGTGAGGAACATACCTTCAAATTGGTATCAAATGCCGATGCTAGGCTAGCAGTGTAGATGCACCTACTTAACCGCCCAAGTCCATCCTTCAAGATCCACTTGAAGGCAGCGGCAGATGCAAATGAATGAGCGTAGCCGATTCCTATGGCCCTAAACATTGCCTACCATCATTCTCACCTCATAAGTATGATTCAAACAAAATTCTCATAATGAAGCTCGTCATAAACATAGCACTTACAGCCAATTTCACAGATGTTTTTTTTTTGCAATCAGGGGGACAAGACACCAATTACTACCAGAATAACTACAACATGGAATATTTTGGTAGTAAAGAACCAACATGATCCACCGACTTAAATTTATTTGAACTAGACAGTCAAATAAAAAGAAACATAATTAAGTTTGTATGCATCCACACCATTGCTGTAAATAAAGCAAATTTTGATAGAGAAAGCTAAGCTATATATGTTTTCAGTAACATAGATGCATGCACATTCAAAGATTCGAAGAGTAAAGAAAGAATGTACAACGCCTGAATTTGACGTCTACCTGCGTGGCAATGACCTGAAGCGCCGAACTGAAAACACGGTGCAAGAACTTCCATTTTACATATTCTATGTAATTTTCGCTAACCTTCTTAGGAATGAAAAAATCCCAAACAGTCGAACTAAAAATTGTGTACAAGGCTCGAAATCCATCATCTATATTAAAAGAAACTGATAAAGCACCGCCATCGACGCCAACCAAACGCAAGCTGTTTCCATCCCAAAAATACCTAGAAACCCGACCAGACCTTCGAATCACCACAGGAAGATGAAACGGGGAGCTGGGACTGGGTCCATCCTCTCGGCTCTTCTCAGACTCATAGTCGACTGAAGTTCTCAATGAATTAGCTATAGAAAAGCGAAAACTTCGCTGAATACGAATACTCTTCCTGGTTTTGGATTGGGTTTCTGCAGGATTCCATGACAAGGAAGATTGGAGAGAATTAGAGGGTACCCGGATAGCAGTATGCATGGGAACGGAAAAATCAAGCCTTTTCTTTCAGAACTAAGCTAAAGCCATGAAAGCCTTAAGAAGGATAGGATAGAGCGAGAGAGAGAGAGAGAGAAGGAAGCAGAAGAGGGAGAGACGGATAGGCCATAGGCGGCTGCGAGCCCGGCTTCTTCCCTGCTTTCTTCCCTCCCCTTTTTCGATTTTTCAGCAAGTAACAACTTTTTCTAAATTCCTGCGTTTATATTTTTAGATTCAATATTATTTAGTATTAATCCCTTAACTTAGAAGAATAGCAGAATTGCAATTCTTCGTAGTTTTTATTAGGAGTGGGCAGGACAGGACCGAGGACTGAGGATCGAGAACCAGACCAATTCGACGGTTTCGATCTGGTTTTGGTCCCAGGGTGATGGACCACGATCCGGTCCTCGGTCCAAAGTACCTAGAACCAAAGACAGTCGGTCTGGTCCTCAGTCCATAGCTCGAATTCTCGAAAAATCGAGACTGGTCCGAAGGACCGATTTTAAGCCAGCTTGTCTTCAGTCGGTCTTCCTTCTTCACTTTGTTCTTCCTTCCTAAATCCCTAATACCTAATCCAGAACCAGAACACCCAAGTATGATGAATTCTTTTGTTTCATCATACTCTTCTCTGTTATAGTACAACTAGATCTACAGATTTTCAACTTTCTCAACACCCGCCTTTATCTTCTTATTCCTCTTCTTGTTTCTCGACGAATGGAGCCACTAACGCAGCTTTACAGACCTCTCGATCTTTTTATCACTCCTGCTTCTGTAACAACCCTTAATTTTTCCCTTGTACTATTCCTAAAAATCACGTGAAATTTAAACTTTCGTTCATTCCTTTTCATCATGCATGTACACGAGTAACAACTTCTATCAGCGGAAGACAATTAAACTTAAGGTAAATGCTAAAAACAATAAAATAAATATGGGCAGAGAATAAATTTTCCTCTCGGGTTCTATCATTTAATTTCTCTCGGAATAAATAATCACTTAGTTCTTCTCAGATTTCATCAATTTAAGTAGTGGAGGAGGATATTTCTCTCTATCGGGTTTGGAAGATGGAAACAGAAGGAAATACCTCTCGGGTTTCATCAAATGAACAGTGGGTTGAACGTTTAAAACAGAGGGAAATATCTCTCGGGTTTTATCAAATGAACAGTGGTTTGGAAGTTTAAAACAGAAGGAAATATCTCTCGAGTTTCATCAATTTAAATAGTGGAAGATATTTCTCTCTATCGGGTTTGGACGACAAAAACCTTAAGAGGCGTGGACGACTGAAAACTATAGGCAGTGTGGACGATAGAAATGACAAACAGCTTGGACGACGAAAACAGAAGGCAATGTGAACGACAGTTCTCGCCCACAAAATTCATTCGTCCACGAGACTCATTCGTCCATAATCGTCCACGTGATTTATTCGTCCACGTGACCTATTCGTCCACGGGACCTATTCATTCACGGGACTTAGACGACGACTTTGGACGATGACTCTTTCTGTTAAAATACTCAAATTAACTCTATCGTCCACAGACTTTGGACGATGACTTTTTCTGTTAAAATACTCAACTTAACTCTATCGTCCACAGACTTTGAACAATGACTTTTCTTACAGAAACACTTAACCGAAACTCATACAAATTCCCCTGTACCTATACACCATTCACACAGAACTTCTAGAAAACATCAAAATAAAACTTCATTTCTATACATTCAAATTTCCATGAAAATCCAAATAAAACTGTAACGCCCCAAAAATCCACTTGGATTTTCGGTTCGCTACAGGGACTACTCTGAGCTAAACGACTCATTAATTTTCCTTAATCTTAACCGTTAAGCACCACGGCGTCCTCCTCAAAAATTTTGACAGAGTAACGCCTGAAAATGGCGCCCCCAAAATGCTAAGTACCTGCAAATGAATAAATCCCAACCAATCCAGAATACTCCTATTCAACTATCCAGCATACGAAATCACCAAATAGCAGTAAAGAAGGAAATTAAAATACTAACATCTATAAGTGAAGAAAGTTCACAGTATAGGGCGACATATCACCCTTAACTATGACTATATACAACAAATACAACTACTCCCACAAAAGACGAAAGTCCTTACTCCCTATCAACGCCATGCTACTGCTCCTCCTGGGTCGGGTCGCCCTAACACTGTCATCAACCGGGGCCCTGGTCGCACGCCACCAACTGCCACCTACTCCTAGTCAGACTCTCGGTACACACCCACCAGCTCAGCAGTACCTACACCACAGAACACACCATAAGCTCAAAGCTTAGCAAGTAAAGCGCTGAAAAATAAATGTGAAGCATGAAAACTGGTTATGCAATCCTAACACATGCAGGTCTCTACACACGTTGTCATTATCTCATCGAGGTTTGGAATGTAACCGCACCGGGCAATTAGTCTGTACACCGTACTGTTTACCGGCACGTCACCGCCGTCCCGGTTCCTCCAGGAACGGGGTTCACAATTCACACCCAAACCCCCACACCGCACTGTTTACCTTTATAACGATCTCCGAGGCGTTACGTATCGCCATCCCTCGGTTTTAACCTCAACCACGTGGCGTTACGTCCCGCCGTCCCACGTAGTCAGGTGGCCCCGTACTCTACCTTTATAACTGTAACACCCGGTTCTATCGAACCAGTTCTCAATTCTTTTTTTTTTAAATTAATGGCACACTTTACATGATAATAATAAAAGTAGGGTTAATGGATGACTAGGCAAGGGCATAAGGGTAATTAGAAATTTAAAAGTGGATAACGTATTTAAGGAGAGAGGTTTGGGTTTAATGCACTGTAGCCGCCACTATTCTGTTTATCATTCCTCTTTCGGCCTTCAGCTCTCTAGCAGAACCCTTTTGGCGATTCTCTTGCTCGATTCTCTTTTAACCTAGGTAAGTTTTTCCTCGTTTTCTTGTATTTTAGCAGGTTAGGTAACTGAGAGAGTACAATGTGAGAAATTTCGAGGATGCTGTGATTGAGAATAGGTTCGGGTTTTGGTGATAAATGGGAATGCACGGGTAGCAGGGTTTCAAACTGGTTTCCTCAAACTTCTGATTGATTCTTGGTGAAGATTAGTGAAGGTTTGATTAATGTACTGTTATGACTTTAGGTGAGCGAGCTTCTAAAGTAGCTTACAGCCGAGCGATTTCCAAGAGACCAGGTAAGTGAAGTATGCTTGTGCCTTCGGGCCTACATCACAAAACAGTAGGGTTATGTTTGCTTGAATAAGTTTGTATGTCATGCATCATATTTTGAAAGTATGCGAAAATGAATTTACATGATATGACATGGTAAGGAATGAACAGACTGTAACAGATAAGCTATTAAGGGAACTAATCCACCCCTTAACTTATGAAGGGATTTATACTTTGGGAGGAGTGATCCAACTCCCAATTTCACAGGGGGATCTGAACGGTTGTTAAGGGAACTAATCCGCCCCTTAATCGAGAGAGAGGATGTATGACTTTGGGAGAAGTGATCCAACTCCCAATTTCACAGGGGGATCAGATCAGAAACGAATGCATATGCAACTGAGATGAGAAAATAGAAACTGCATGTTTAGGAATTTATATTTCAGCATTCATTTCATTATTGCTTTACTTAGTTAGCATTAAGCTAATAGATGAGTTTTGTGATGTAGGTGAAGAAGTGACTGCAGATGTGTTTTCTGAGCATGTTGAGGAATAGGCTGGTTGGGGGAGCACATTAATGCCTCGACTTGGCGAACTGATAAGGCGGTTTAACTGGTATCAGTAGATGAAAAGGTTTAGTGAACCATGAATTCAATTTAAATATATTGAGAGTTTTAGTGACAGTAGTAGTTTTGATGTTTTGAATACAATTTGAGACTTTTTCTGATAATGATACTCTGTTAGTTTTTAATAGTTGTTTTTACCAAATTTTGGAGTAGTACATGAATTTAAGTAGTTTTGAACGGTTTTAGTAAAATGTTCAAGTTCTTTTGGTAGTCAGAGTTTTCTTTGTTTATAGTGAAATTGTTGCTATGTTGTTTTCGTTGAGTGTTTTGATCTATCGGTAGATAATGTCTATCGACAGATGTTGAGTATTTCTGATCTATCGATAGATGATGTCTATCGACAGATGTTGAGTATTTTTTATCTATCGGTAGATGATGTCTATCGGTAGAAGTCGAGAGTTTTGTCTATCGGTGGATAAAGAATTTGTCGTTTTGTAATCGGAAGATGTCTTCAGAAGAAGCCATCGGAAGATGTCTTCAGAAGAAGCCATCGGAAGATGTCTTCAGAAGAAGCCATCGGAAGATGTCTTCAGAAGAAGCCATCGGAAGATGTCTTCAGTAGAAGTCATCGATAGATGTCTTCGGTATAAGTCTTTAGTAGCTTTGTCGTTTTGGTAATCGGATGATGTAGGAAGAAATTTGTCGTTTTGCGATCGGTAGATGTGAAGTGAGGATTTTTGTCGTCTAGCGATCGGAAGACGTAGTTTGTTCTATCGGCAGATATGAGCTGAGAATGTTTGTCGTTTGTGAGCAGTAGACGTCGTCTGCTGAATTATTTCAATCGCATGGATATCACGTGGTCTGTGTTGGGTGTTTTGTCGTTTAGTGATTGGTCGATGTGTTCTGTTTGTGAGTAAAAAACTTTTGTCGTTTAGTGATCGGTCGATGTGTTCTGTTTTCTTTTCTCTTTCAACCAACCATCTTGCATATTTTAACTATTTAATAAATATTGTTTTTTTTATACGATGATTTTTCCGCTGCAAGTTTTAAGGTTTTAAGACTCAAATCTTAATCGTTGAATGAAATTTTAAAATTTTCTCAAAAAGTCATAGTTCGGTTCAGTATCTTGTGTAGCGAACCGGGTTCAGATAACTCGGGGCGTTACAATAACGGTCCCCGAGGCGTTACGTATCGTCATCCCTCGGTTTTAACCTCGACCACGTGGCGTTACGTCCCGCCGTCCCACGTAGTCAGGTGGCCCCGTACTCTACCTTTATAACGGTCCTCGAGGCATTACGTATCGCCATCCCTCGGTTTTAACCTCGACCATGTGGCGTTACGTCCCGTCGTCCCACGTAGTCAGGTGGCCCCGTTCCTCATCTCCTCTACTCTCCATTGCTTAAAACATGCTGCATACTAACCATACCAACTAATAACGACTTCACATCCACATCACATCACACACGTACCTACAACTCACAACCTGCACACTATGACCAACTAACGAAGACTTCACATCCACATCCGTACCTACAACCCACCACGTACGCAAGACTCACAACCTCACCAAACTTACAACCTATGCACGACTGACCCACAATCTCACCAGACTCACCTCCTACGCACGACTGACCCACAACCTGCATAAGACTCGCAACCTATGTCAACTCACCCACAGCCTGCATAAGACTCGCAACCTATGGCAACTCACCCACAGCCTGCACAAGACTCACAGCCTACGCACAACTAGCCCACAACCTTCACGATACTCACAACCTAAGTACAACTCACCTACGGCCTGCACAAGACTCATAACATACATACCATTAACCCATAACCAGCACAAGACTCATAACGTACGTACCACTAACCCATAACCTGCACAAGACTCACAACCTACACACACAACTAGCCCACAATTTACACAAGACTCACCACATACGTACGACTGTCCCACAACCCTCACAAGGCTCACCACCTACGTACAACTGTCCTACAAGCTTCACAAGGCTCACCACCTACATATAACTGTCCCACAACCCTCACAAGGCTCACCACCTACATACGACTGTCCCACAACCCTCACAAGGCTCACCACCTACGTACAACTATCCCACAACCCTCACAAGGCTCACCACCTACATACGACTGTCCCACATCCTGCACAGAACTCACATCATACCACTGACGACGACTGCACGTACACATCACATACAAACTACTCATGACCTACACAACATGCCCAACTAACGACAACTTCTCGTCCACATCACATACCGACTACACCGACATTCACACGACTTACAACATGCAAACAACTGTGGTGTAGGCCCTTATGGGCGACTCTCAAACACTCTCAACCACACTACTACTTACTTGGCGTCCTAACTCGCTGAGGATGCTTGATTCCCTGTCCACCTACGGCTCCACCTACGGCTCGACCTACGACAATATTCAAATTTCATTAAAATCAAGCTTACATTCACCAATTTACTCTCAAAGTACTATTTCTAGCCTAACCCAACTAAAGTTTAACTAAACGGGCCACTAATTTGGGTTCGGTAAAAACTGACCCAAAACTTTAAACGCACGTAACTTTTGCTTCAGTTATCGGAATTAAACGATTCCAGCGGCCACGTACTCCCCTAACAACCTAGTTTAACCTGCTAAAAAGAAAATTCAAAACGAATGGCCGTAGCTAGGTCAGAAACAGCAAACCTAAATCTGCCCTAAATTGGAAATTCTCCCCCTCTCGATTTTCCATCAATTTTCACCCAATTGCTCACCAATCAACCACCCTCACACCTAATTAGAATAATCTAACAAAACCCTAAGGTTTCACACAGGAAAAACCGAAGAACACATATTGTGACTTCTTTGTTTTTCGCGCAAATTGAGCTCCTCACAGCTCGGCGACCATTGCTGGTCTAAGGGTCGGCCAACCCATGCCGAGAACTCCCAAAATCTGCCGGTGATCGGAGCCCACTCTGGCTCCTCATCCTCGGCCTCGAACAGAGCAAAAACAGGGAAAAAAACTCATGCTTACCGGTCGGTTCGCACGCAGAGACGGCCAGAACCTACTCGCCAGAATCGTCTGGCCGGAGAGCGTCGAATCGCCAGAGTCGTCTGGTCAGAGAGCGTCGCTCGCCTCCCTCCCTACTCTGTTCTCTGCTCGCGAGGAAACGAACGAATGGCTTCTTCGTGAAGCCATTCGATTGTTTTAAAAGAAAACTTAAATGTTTTATTTTAAAACAAAACAAAAATAATAAAAAAACAATAATAAATGACATTTACCATTTTGCCCTCCCATACACTCGACCTCTTCGAAATCTCGCTTCGACCATTAAATTTCTATAAACTGACTCTCACCTCACCCTCGGCCTAACTCCTCCACCGATACTCCCGAGAATAATTAATTAACATAATAGGTAACCTAACCTAAATTAAATTAAATTAACCAGAAAAATCTGTGGTATTACGAAAACTTAGCAAAAAACTTTATAAATTGAGTCTACCAAAACATCAAAGCATCTTTTGTCTACTATCCAGATACCAAACATCCTAAAATGAGTTCTATATATTTCTTTCCTACATTTTAACCCAAAAAAACCACAGAGTACTAGCTCTGACTGCACTGCACACTCCCACGGGTACATTTCTTCAACCAGCTATACATCGGGTGGAGGAATCTCATCCTCATCTGTCTCGAAGTCACCTACACCATAGAAAATAAACTATGAGCTAGAGGCTCAGTAAGTCTACGTGAATGCACGTGAATGCTATGCATGTGCAGTTCATAAATCATGCATCCTACCTTTTCGCTATTCATTTTATTTCATTTATGTTACCGGGGCTTCACTCTCGCTAGATAGAAGCGGCACATCCGACGATTGGATAGCCCCTCGTATCTAACCAGGGGGAAAACATGCTTCATCCGACAGCCATGTCTGAACCACCGCCACCGACGTGACCATCATTACATACTTTTTACCTTTTCATGAAAATATGCATAGAAATTTCTTTTTCATGCCTTTAAAAAAAACATGATGCGTGAACATGTACTATGCCATAAACGAAATCGAGACATACAAACAATGAACTTAAACAATCAACAACTTAACCAAAACTAATACTAACTATCCAATCTATTTACCCAACACATTCTACATCTCCAATTTCCTCGATCAACATAAATTTTATGGTGTAGGCCAATCGGCCAAACAAGTCACGAAGACTTACCTCGGGTCCTCAGCACACCGAGCACTATCCGAGAGCTCTGTTCACCTAAGCCAATTTACAACACACGACATTAAAACCGAGTCTAAACCAATATGGCTCATTAGTTCTAATTAGCTATCCTATAATCATAAATACCTCTTAATCATCCAACAATTCAATAACCAATGATTTCTAACTTCACATAGCCATTTTAGACGAAACCCTAAGAATGCTCTAACTAATTTAATAGCTTTAAAACTCGGATATTAACTTCCAAAATGTTAGGATCTTACCTAGGATCGCGGTGTAAGAAGAAAGCGTGAAGAAAATCGATGATCGGAGGGAAGGAGAATCGAGCGAGAGAGAAGCAGAAATCGCCAAGCTCTATGGAAGAGAAATTACAGAATGAGAAATCGTGGGTGGGGGAAGGAATTTGTGATGTTTTTATTAAACTTTGGTTTGCAAAATTACTTGATTGCCCCTCAATTGATTTTCTATCTTATTTCTTTACTCATCTCGTTATTTAGTTAACGATTCGGTTCTTCCAAATTTCCTTATTTCACCATAAATTCCAACTTATTATTAAGGCTCCATTAAAACTTTCCGTTCATAAAACGGACTTAATTTGACATATTTACAAAAATGCAGCTATATAATGGAATATCATAATTCCGTAGAACCGGGTGTTATAGCTTCCGCCCACTGCTCGGTGGTCCCACCTCCAGTAACCATCCAACGCTATCATTTATCATACGTGATTCTGGTTTTTCATAGTCTATAGGTTGTTGACAACTCCATGTTTCTCTGAGATTAGGGTTCCAAAGAGCTGGTGGTGGAGGTGAATCAGATCATCTCTAAGAATAAGAGGCTGAGTCGAATGATGAGCGTCATGTCCGAAAATTACAGCCAGACCGAAATGAGGGATTTGATGAGCTAAAAATCAAGAAAACGAAAGGCGGAGGAAGAAGAACACAGTAACGACTGGAGTAGGAGCGGTGAAGAGCTAGTCTTCTTCCTCATTTAGTTTTAACGTTTTTAAGGTTAAAAAAAATAAAAAAAGATGGGAGGAACTGGGACTGAACCGGAACTAGACCAAAATTTTCGGTCTGGTCCCCACTTCTCCCAGGGCCGGTTTCAAGTTTCGAGAAAAAATTCTTAAAATTTTGGTCCAAGTTCGGTCCAGACTCCGGACCTGACCGAATCGGCCCGTGCCCACCCCTAGTTTTTATATTAACAATAATGTTACGTTTACTCTCTTGTTTTACTTTTTTAAAATATTCGTTGATGTGTTAAATAATTATTAATATAATTAATTACAAGTAAATAATTGTACTTTCTAAAAAAAAATTCACCCTTAAAACTCAAGAGTCATAGTGCTAGTCCGTATTTATATTTTTTTAAACCAATCGCCCCCTAAATTTAGGGGGTGATCAAATTACAATGAACATGTGTCACACTAGTGTTTACTTTTGCAAGGGAGAGGAAGTGTCGCTTCCACTAAGTCCAGAGAACTAAACCTAAAAGAACTTGTTTAAAGCATTAATGCAGCCAAATAATCAAACTTGAGTTTACAATTATCATATTTTTTTGATCATTTATGCTCGCAATCGTCATAGTAAAAAAAGTAAAGTTTAGAATATTTTGGGGAATTTGTTTTGAAATTTTTTGGAGCTGAATTTTAGATTGTGATTGTTGACTTATAGAGTGTTTAAGTCATAATTTGTTTTTGATTATGTATTTGTATAATTAATGTACAATTTGATTATGTGTATTTAAAGAAAATAATGAATATGAGTTTATATGGAAATACCCTTGAAAAGGGTATTTTAGTTGTCTAATAAATTGGTTTGAGTATACAGAATGAAATAGCAACAGGCTTGCATATACCGATCGCTACACGACAAAGAAATGTTGCATCTGCCGATAGCTGTTGAAGCTACTCCTGCCGATGCCGGTTCATCACATGTTGAGGTGTATATGCCGATGACATTTACAAGTCTCATCTACCGATGACGTGGTCAGCGCTTATTTGTTTCATCTGCCGAAGCGGTTTTGAAAGTATCTGCCGATGACGTGTCAAGATGGATCTGCCGATAGCATTTAACGCGTGCTTCTACCGATCATTACATGAAAGCTTCTGCCGATTGCTAAACAGAAGAAGAAGCCGTTTAGAAGTCAACATCTGCCGATGACGTGTCAAAGTTCTCATATGCTACATCTGCCGATGATATTTGAAGACACATCTGCCGATCATCGTTTGTCAATGCTCCTGCCGATGGAGTTTAATGCTGCCTCTACCGACAGCTCTTCAAGGCTCATCTACCGATGGCGTTTGCAGACGCATCTGCCATTTAATGGAAAGCTGCTTCTGCCGATAGAAGTTGAAGATACTTCTGCCGATGGAATTCAAGGATACATCTGCCGATGAATTTTTAGGATACATTTGCCGATGACATTTCAAGCTGCATTCACCGATGACGTGTCCCTGCTCATAAGTTGCATCTGCCGGTGAACTTCCGCCAGAATTCAAATTAGCCGCGAAGCTACAGTGACGTCGTTTTCAGCCATAACTCCCGAACATTAATGGCGACGACGATTTGCAACTACAAACGGCAACGGCTACCTGAACTTGTACGGATGCTTCCCAACGGTAACAAAGTTTCTATTATTGGTTTAGAAGCATTGAAGTCAAGCAGAAAATGGACAGAGTATAAAAGCCGAGCTTAGAGAACAAAGGAACAACTTTTGCGAATTTTCTATTGAGCCCTAACTTGCGATTAATTATACTCTGTATCAGTTTTCTACATCTCTCTATTCAAAACTTGAGATTCTGTTTTGAGAGCTTATAGATTATTGTAATCTTCATTCAAATCTGAAAAACTTGTAAGGCAGTGGATTGACGCCTGTAAAGTTCAATCCAGGATTGTGTAAGGTTGTGGATCGACACCCGAAAGCTCGATCAGGATTTCTCGTTGAGGAGAAGTAAGGAATCTTCAAGGGGGAGACTTGGAGCGTGGACGTAGGCAGTTTGGCCGAACCACGTAAAAATACTGGTGTCGAATTTCTCTCTCTCTCTCTTTACATTATCTGATCACTTGTGATAAATCTATAAGTTTAATCTAGGAGAGAAATTAAGTTGACTAGTAATTAAAATTTAAAAGGTCTAATTCACCCCCCTCTTAGACAATACTGATCCTACAGTGATGTCATTTTTGGGCTTCAAATATTTTGAATTAGATATTCTGGATTGAATATTCTGTTGAAGTTGTTATTTTGAATGATGAGTTCGTTCATGTTTGATGTCTCGTTGTTGAATCGGAACACGAGATTTCAGTTATGGCAAGTGAAGATCTGAGATGTGCTCGCACAGATGGATTTAGACGATGTGTTGTTATGACTCGATAAAATGCCCTTGTCTTGGAATGAAAATGAGAAAATTCTGAAGGATCGAAAGACTCTATCTTTGATATATCTACATTTGTCAAATCAGATTTTGCAGGACGTTCTGAATGTGAAAACTGTCGTCGGATTATGGGTAAAAATGGAGCAGATGTGTATGAAGAAAACCTCGATGAGTAAGCTGCATTTGAAGCAACGTTTATATTCTCATCAGCTAAGGGAATGTATGTAAAACCCGGTTCCATTGAACCGATTTTACCTTGTCAACTAATAATGTACATTTTATGGATGAAATTGGGAGAATTATTGATTAGGTTAATGAGTGACTAAGTAAGAGCATAATGATATTTTGAGATTTATAGTGGATAACGTATTTAAGGGAGGGTTTAATGAGGTTTAGCCGCCACTATTTTCTCATTTTCCTTTCTCGACATTCAGCAGCTAAGCAGAGTTTCTCCCGGAGATTTTTCCTTCAATTCTCTCCAAGCTAGGTGAGTTCTACTTCGATTTCTTGCTACATTGTAACTACCGATGTTAGAGGGGATTTTTAATGCGAGCGTTGAGAATGCTGTAAGTGGGAGTTAGTTCGAGTTAGGGGCATATCAGGAATGCTTGATGATCTGAGTCCCCAAACCAGTTTTCTTATGAGTTCTGGTAGATTTGAGGATACTTTATAATGAAGCTTAACTAATACTCTGTCTACGGCTATAGGTTTGAGCAAAACCCGAAGTACGTTACAACCAAGCGTTTCCAGGAAACCAGGTAAGTAGAGTATGTGTGTGCCTTCGGGCCTACATCACAAAACAGTAGGTTTATACATGTTTGAATGTTTTCTGTATGTCATGCATCATGTTTTTGGAAAGAATACAAAAATGAATTTACATATAAATGCATGGTAAGGCATGAACAGATTGTAATAGACCAGCTATTAAGGGAACTATTCCGCCCCTTAATTTTTGAATAGGATGTATATGACTTTGGGAAAATTGATCCAATTTCCAATGGAACCGAGGAGATCAGATCAGAGAAAAAACATGAATGCAACTGAGATGTGAGAGTAGCAATTGCATGACTAGGATTTATGTTTCAGCATATCATTTCATTATTGGTCTACTTACTTAGCATTAGGCTAATAGATGAGTTTTGTGATGTAGGTGAAGAAGCTTCAGAAGGTGTGTTCTCTGAGCATGTTGAGGACTAGGCTGGTTGGGGGAGCACTTCAATGTCACGGTTTGGTGATTCTGATGAGACGATTTAACTAATGTCAGTAGGTATGAATGTTAGTTGACAATGGTTCAGTTTAAACATGCTGAGAATGTTGGTGGTAGTAGTAGTTTAATGTTTCTTTTATATATATGGTCTGGTATTTTTCTGATGTGAAAACACTGATTTGGTTTTAGTCGTAGTCTACAATTCTGGATTTTTTTGGGAAATTGTGGATTAAGTTGTTTTTGAAGGATTTCAGTAAAATGCACTAGTTCTTTTAGTGGCTGGAGCTGTTCTTATTTAGTGTGAAAGTTTAGTCTATCGGTGGATGTAGTCCATCGGTAGATGTTGAAGTTTAGTCTATCGGTGGATGTAGTCCATCGGTAGATGTTGAAGTTTAGTCTATCGGTGGATGTAGTCCATCGGTAGATGTTGAAGTTT
This sequence comes from Begonia masoniana, assembly GCA_022432975.1. Taxonomy (NCBI): domain Eukaryota; kingdom Viridiplantae; phylum Streptophyta; class Magnoliopsida; order Cucurbitales; family Begoniaceae; genus Begonia; species Begonia masoniana. Next base: position 13,656,875 of record CM039504.1, read on the forward strand.
AGTCTATCGGTGGATGTAGTCCATCGGTAGATGTTGAAGTTTAGTCTATCGGTGGATGTAGTCCATCGGTAGATGTTGAAGTTTAGTCTATCGGTGGATGTAGTCCATCGGTAGATGTTGAAGTTTAGTCTATCGGTGGATGTAGTCCATCGGTAGATGTTGAAGTTTAGTCTATCGGTGGATGTAGTCCATCGGTAGATGTTGAAGTTTAGTCTATCGGTGGATGTAGTCCATCGGTAGATGTTGAAGTTTAGTCTATCGGTGGATGTAGTCCATCGGTAGATGTTGAAGTTTAGTCTATCGGTGGATGTAGTCCATCGGTAGATGTTGAAGTTTAGTCTATCGGTGGATGTAGTCCATCGGTAGATGTTGAAGTTTAGTCTGTCGGTGGATGTAGTCCATCGGTAGATGTTGAAGTTTAGTCTATCAATGGATGATGAGTTGTTAAATTTTGAGTAATGAGTCACGTGGGTTAGTTTAGTAAAGTCACATGGTTAGCGGAAGAAGGTGTTTATTTCTACTTCCACCGCTGAGTCTAATTGGTTTCTGCTTTTTCCGTTGGTATTGTTTAGCGAAAGATGTGAGTAGAAGTTTTGTCGTTTTGTGACCGGTGGATGCGAGTAGTCGACGTGTCGTCGACGGGTGTGAGCGGTATATGCGTGAAAGTCGACGTGTCATTCGGCTGACGCGAGCGGTGGATGTTGGAAGCAGAAGATGCCTTTTGTTTCTGCTTCTACCGCCGATACTGTTTAGCGGTGGATGTCTCCTATTCTTGTTTCCACCGCTGAGACTATTCTGTCTTTAATAATACCGCTGGAACTATTCAGCGGTAGACGTGTTCTGTTTTTCTTTTGTCTTCTTTCAACCAACAGTCTTTAATATTTTAATTATTTAATAAGTGTCGTTTTATACAAATATTTTTCTGCTGCAAGTTTTTACGATAAGCATCAAATTTTGATCTTTGAGTGAAATTTTAGGATTTTCTTAGAATGTCATAGCGTGGTTAAGTATTATGAGTAACGACCAGGTTTATATAATTCGGGGCGTTACAGTATAGTATCAGAGACATTCAGTTAAACCGTCCAAAAGATTACTCATCAGTGTCAATCGTTGCATGGAAGTACTTCAACAACTGTAAGTGTTTATGTTAACCTTAGCTATTAGATATTTATGAGAGTAATTAACCCTGTTCAGAAATATAGCAAAATGGCTAGACGACCAGGAAGACCAAGGGTACCGAGAGAGATGCCAAATTTGAGAAGTGAGGAGGACCCTAGTGTAATTAGACAGCTGACAGACTTGGTGCGCCAACAGACGGATTTGGTGCGTCAGCAATCCAACCAGTTAGGAGTGTTGTTGAACCGGGAGGTACAAGGAAGTGCCAACTCGGGTTCCAGCAATGAACATTCAGGAGACAGATTCCGGAGGCTACAGCCACCCACATACGATGGAAAGTCGTCCAACCCGATTGTCGCAGAGGAATGACTTAGGAAGATAGAGAGCATGTTCAGGTATGCCAATGTTGGGGAGGGGGACAAGATCACCTTGGCAACATTCCATCTAGCAGGTGATGCTTAGCTTTGGTGGGAATCAATAGAGACTACTACCGATGTCCTGACAATGTCTTGGGCGCAATTCAAGGAGATCTTCTATGAAAAGTATTTCAGTAGTGCTGTCCAAACTTCAAGAAAGTAGAGTTCTTACAATTGAAGCAAACAGGATCTGTGGCTGAGTACAGCAGACAATTCGAGTCACTATCAAGGTTCGCTGGACACCTTATTCATAGGAATGAAGATAAGGTGTTTCAATTTATGCAAGGATTAAAGCCCGAAATGTACAGAGGAGTAAAATTTTGTGGTATTAAATGATTGTCCTTTAGTGAGGTCGTGTCCACGGTGTAGGAGGTGGAGGAAGCAGAGATGAAGTGTACTGGGCCGAAGGAAGCCCCGTGAAAGTTTATCCAGCCGCATCAGCAGAGAGGAATTAAGAGGCCAAGTGAAGGCCAGTATAACCAAGGAACAGGAAGGAAGGTGCAGGACACCAAGAAGTTTCCCCAGTGCCTGAAGTGTTTGAAAAGTCACCTGGGCGAGTGCAGGTTTGGGACGGAAAAATGTTTCAACTGTGAGGAAGTTGGACACTCATACAAGGATTGCCCGAATCCCAGAATCACCCAATGCTTCAACTGTAACAAAGTCGGCCACATTAATAGAGACTGTTCAGCTTTGAAGAGTGGCCCTGCTAAGATAAAGCCGAGGATATTCTCCATGATGGAGTCGGGCGATGAGGAACAACCCGCTGTAGTGTCAGGTACCATTTTGATCAACTCTATACCTGCTTTTACTTTAATAGATTCAGGTGCAACACACTCATTTATAGCATCTGCGTTTGCTGTCAAGTTAGATGTACAGTTTACCCCTACTGAACATGTGTTTAACGTCGCGTTACCCTCTGGTGAACGCATGCACTCTAACCAAGTGATGTTTGATAGTGTTGTGTTAGTAGGAAATAAGAATTTACCTGCTGATCTCATTATTATGGACATAATGGGATTTGATGTAATCCTAGGAATAGATTGGTTGTTCAAGTATTATGCCACAATTGATTGTAGGACTGGAGTAGTTAGTTTTCAACCCCCTGGTGGTTTGAAGCATACCTTTCAAGCCTCGAAGAAGAGTAAGGGAATGTCTATTATGACTTCTATCAACGCTAAACCCTCTTCATGCAGAGAGTATTTATGCTTTCTGGCCAGCGTTATAGACACACAGTTTGTAGGAAAAGCATGTCCTCAAAATTTCTTAGTTGTCCAAGACTTTCCAGAAGTATTTTTAGATGACATTACTGGCTTGCCGCCAGATAGGGATATTGAATTTGTTGTAGATGTTTACCCAGGCGCCGAGCCTGTATCTAAAAATCCCTATAGATTAGCACCTACGAAGCTTAGGAATTAAAGAAACAGTTGAAGGAACTAATGGAAAAAGGGTTCATACGTCCAAGCTTTTCACCGTGGGGTACACCTGTTCTTTTTGTTAAGAAGAAGGATGGATCAATGTGTTTGTATGTTGATTATCGGGAATTGAACAAGTTAACTGTCAAGAACAAGTATCCATGGCCAAGGATTGATGATTTATTCTACCAGTTTAATGGTGCACGTGTTTTCTCTAAGATTGACCTAAGGTCTGGTTATTACCAATTGAAAGTCAAATCAGAAGATATTCCTAAGACAGCCTTTCGCACAAGGTATGGACATTATGAGTTTTTGGTTATGTCTTTTGGATTGACAAATGCACCAACAGCATTCATGGATCTTATGAATATGGTGTTTCATGAGTATTTGGATAAGTTTTTCATAGTATTTATTCATGATATACTAATCTATTCACGTACTAAGGAGGAACATATAAGACATTTGAACCTGGTATTGGGAGTACTAAGACAACATCAACTTTATGCTAAGTTTTCTAAGTGTGAGTTTTGGTTGGACAGAGTTCACTTTCTTGGTCATGTGATCTCGGGTGATGGGATATCTGTCGATCCAGCCAAGGTTCAAGCAGTTAAGGGATGACCCCAACCGAAGAATGCCACTGAGATTCGGAGTTTCCTTGGATTAGTAGGATATTACAAGAAATTTATTGAAGGATTCTCGAAGATTGTAACACCCCTCACTCGGTTAACTAGGAAAAACATTAAGTATGGTTGGACAGAGGAATGTGAGATTAGTTTACAGACTTTGAAACAAAAGTTTACCAATGCTCCAGTATTAACACTCATTGTTGAAAATGGAAAGTTCAGTATTTATTGTGACGCCTCCAAGGTTGGACTCAGTTGTGTGTTAATGCAAGATGAGAAAGTAATAGCCTATACTTTTAGACAGTTGAAAACACACGAGAAGAATTACCCTACACACGACTTAGAATTAGGTGCAGTGATTTTTGTACTAAAGATTTGGAGGCATTACCTGTATGGACAATCTTGTGAGATATTTTCGGACCATAAAAGTCTGAAGTATATTTTCACACAGAAAGAATTAAATATGAGGCAACGTAAATGGTTAGAGTTTGTCAAGGACTATGATTTTGAGATCAAATACCACCCCGGCAGGGCGAATGTAGTAGCTGATGCTTTGAATAGAGTAACGACGTCAGCCTCTGCATTGATTCTTGATATACCGTTAACCTTAGAGACTGAACTACAAGGATTTAACCTTGAGGTAGTGTCTAGCGTGTCAGCTATGCTTTCCACCATTTCCTTGAGGCCTTCTATTTTGGAGAAAATAAAGGAAATTCAGGTGAATGATGTGAAATGTGATAAGTATAGGTCATTCGTGAATTCAACTGATAAGTCTGATTTTATCCATTTTGTTGATGGAATTCTCAAGTTTCGAAATAGATGGTTTGTTCCGACCAATAAAGAACTTCGAGAAGAGATCCTTTCACAAGCTCATTCTTCTAGATTCTCTATTCATCCTAGAAGTACAAAAATGTACAGAGACCTTAAGCAACATTATTGGTGGCCAAATATGAAAAGAAGTGTGGCCGAGTACGTAGGATTGTGTTTAGTTTGTCAACAAGTTAAAGCTGAACATCAGAGGCCCGCAGGAGCATTGCAACCATTACCAGTTCTCGAATGGAAATGGGAACAAATAACGATGGATTTTGTCGTGGGATTGCCTAGAACAGTAAGGGGACATGATGCAAACCGGGTGGTAGTAGATCGCTCAACCAAATCTACCCATTTTCTGCCAATAAAGATGACATCCTCGATGGATCAACTCGCTGAGTTGTATGTGCATGAGATTGTTAGACTGCATGGAGTTCCAAGCATTATAGTTTCAAACCGAGATTCTAGATTTACATCTAAGTTTTGGAAGAGTCTGTACAAGGCTATGGGTACGCAACTCAATTTTAGTACAGCTTTTCACCCTCAAACAGATGGACAATCAGAGAGAACTATTCAGACATTAGAAGATATGCTTCGTGCGTGCATATTAGATTTTCAAGGTTCTTGGAGTAAGTACTTATCATTGGTGGAATTTTCTTATAATAACAATTTTCAGGCAACAATAGGAATGACATCGTATGAGGCTCTATATGGACGAAAATGTAGATCTCCTTTGAATTGGGACGAAGTTGGTGAAGCACGTTTGCTTGGTCCTGATATTGTGCAACAGACAGTGGAGAAGATTGCCCTCATCCGACAGAGAATCTTAACAGCTCAAAGCCGACAGAAAAGCTATGCCGATAGAAGATGTAGAGAATTAGAATTTGAAGTTGGTGATGAGGTTTTTCTTAAGGAATCACCATTCAAAGGAGTTGTGAGATTTGGTAAGAGAGACAAGTTGAACCTTAGATTTATTGGACCCTTTTCAATCTTGAAAAGGATTGGGAATACAGCTTACCAATTACAGCTACCAACCTCTATGGAAGGAATCCATAATGTGTTCCATGTTTCCATGTTGAAGAAGTGTATGCGGGATCCAACTCAGGTTGTGGAACAGCAGAACATTGAAATTCATCCTACCCTTACCTATGAGGAGAAACCAGTGAAAATTTTGGACTATGTAACAAAAGTACTGCGTAACAAGGAGGTTCAGCTAGTGAAGGTGTTATGGCGTAACCAGAGCATAGAGAAGACAACTTGGGAGCGCCGGCAGGACATGATGGACCAACATCCAAAATTATTCAGGTATTAAATTTTGGGGACAAAATTATTTTAAGGAGGGTAGATTGTAACACCCGGTTCCATTGAACCGATTTTACCTTGTCAACTAATAATGTACACTTTATGGATGAAATTGGGAGAATTATTGATTAGGTTAATGAGTGACTAAGTAAGGGCATAATGGTATTTTGAGATTTATAGTGGATAACGTATTTAAGGGAGAGTTTAATGAGGTTTAGTCGCCACTGTTTTCTCATTTTCCTTTCTCGGCATTCAGCAGCTAAGCAGAGTTTCTCCCGACAATTTTTCCTTCCATTCTCTCCAACCTAGGTGAGTTCTACTTCGATTTCTTGCTATATTGTAACTACCGATGTTAGAGGAGATTTTTAATGCGAGCGTTGAGAATGCTGTAAGTGGGAGTTAGTTCGGGTTAGGGGCATATCAGGAATGCTTGATGATCTGAGTCCCCAAACCAGTTTTCTTATGAGTTCTGGTAGATTTGAAGATACTTTAGAATGAAGCTTAACTAATACTCTGTCTATGGCTATAGGTTTGAGCAAAACCCGAAGTACGTTACAACCAAGCGTTTCCAGGAAACCAGGTAAGTAGAGTATGTGTGTGTCTTCGGGTCTACATCACAAAACCGTAGGTTTATACATGTTTGAATGTTTTCTGTATGTCATGTATCATGTTTTTGGAAAGAATACGAAAATGAATTTACATGTAAAGGCATGGTAAGACATGAACAGATTGTAATAAACCAGCTATTAAGGGAACTAATCCGCCCCTTAACTTATGAAGAGGATTTATAACTTTGGAAAAATTGATCCGCTTCCCAATGAAATTTAGGATCAGATCAGCTGTTAAGGGAACTAATCTGCCCCTTAATTTATGAAGAGGATGTTTGACTTTGGAAAAATTGATCCAATTCCCAATGGAACAGAGAGATCAGATCAGAGAAAGAACATGAATGCAACTGAGATGTGAAAGTAGCAATTGCATGACTAGGATTTATGTTTCAGCATATCATTTCATTATTGCTCTACTTACTTAGCATTAGGCTAATAGATGAGTTTTGTGATGTAGGTGAAGAAGCTTCAGAAGGTGTGTTCTCTGAGCATGTTGAGGACTAGGCTGGTTGGGGGAGCACTTCAATGCCACGGTTTGGTGATTCTGATGAGGCGGTTTAACTAATGTCAGTAGGTGTGAATGTTAGTTGACAATGGTTCAGTTTAAACATGCTGAGAATGTTGGTGGTAGTAGTAGTTTAATGTTTCTTTTATATATATGGTCTGGTGTTTTTCTGATGTGAAAACACGATTTGGTTTTAGTCGTAGTCTACAATTCTGAATTTTTTTGGAAATTGTGGATTAAGTTGTTTTTGAAGGATTTCAGTAAAATGCACTAGTTCTTTTAGTGGCTGGAGCTGTTCTTTATTTAGTGTGAAAATGGTTTGTATACTGCTCTGTTGCCTATTGGCGAAAATTGGGTATTTCTGTTTATCAGTGGATGTAGTCCATCGGTAGATGTTGAAGTTTAGTCTATCGGTGGATGTAGTCCATCGGTAGATGTTGAAGTTTAGTCTGTTGGTGGATGTAGTCCATCAATAGATGTTGAAGTTTAGTCTATCGGCGGATGATGAGTTGTTAAATTTTGAGTTAATGAGTCACGTGGGTTAGTTTAGTAAAGTCACATGGTTAGCGGAAGAAGGTGTTTATTTCTACTTCCACCGCTGAGTCTAAGTGGTTTCTGCTTTTTTCGTTGGTATTGTTCAGCGGAAGATGTGAGTATAATTTTTGTCGTTTTGTGACAGGTGGATGCTAGTAGTCGACGTGTCGTCGACGGGTGTGAGCGGTAGATGCGTGAAAGTCGACGTGTCGTTCGGCTGACGCGAGCGGTGGATGTTGGAAGCAGAAGATGCCTTTTGTTTCTGCTTCTACCGCCGATACTGTTTAGCGGTGGATGTCTCTTATTCTTGTTTCCACTGCCGAGACTATTCTGTCTTTAATAATCCGCTGGAACTATTCAGCGGTAGACGTGTTCTGTTTTTCTTTTGTTTTCTTTCAACCAATAGTCTTTAATATTTTAATTATTTAATAAGTGTCGTTTTATACAAATATTTTTTCGCTGCAAGTTTTTACGATAAGCATCAAATTTTGATCTTTGAGTGAAATTTTAAGATTTTCTTAGAATGTCATAGCGTGGTTAAGTATTATGAGTGACAAACCGAGTTTATATAATTCGGGGCGTTACAATGTCGTTCAGTTAGAGAACACTTGACCTCAAGTACGATGAGCAGAATTTGAAGTTAATTTTATTATGCTCGTTGTTTTCTTCATATGTGTAATGCCCTAATTTTTCAATTCTCAATTTAATTTCTTCAATTTGAAACCTTAATTTGAAAATCTTAAAAAATTTTCAAATTAATTTAGGTTTCAATTCGAGCATTAAAAATCTAATTTCAGAATATTGATAACCTCTTTAAATAATAACTTAAACATTAAATGCGCGGAAGCTTAATCAAAATTTCAAACTTTAAATAACCTTGTCGGAAATTAGAAATAAATCTAAAATTAAAATAATTCATAAAATTTTAAATAAATTTCAACATAATTTATTCAAAGTTAAAAATACGAAATATCTTCGAAAATAGAAAATACTCATTTAAACTCTTTCCTTCAACCCGAAAACATTTTCTTCTTCTTGTGTATGCTCGTTTGCCTCTGGAAGGTTTTCGATCACAATCATTTCTTTTTTAGATAAAAACTCACCTATATCACAAAATTACAACTATGAGAATAACTCAGTAAGCAAAAATTTGTACATGTGCAAAATTAACATTAACTTTTACTGAATCGCGACTTAACAGTTATATACTGGTTGGTACTAATTTGTCAACCTTTGTTCAGACTTAGTCATCTCATTGTCGTTCAGGCTTTGTCATCTTAATTTCATTCAGGTATAACCATCTCATTGTCGTTCAGGTATAACCATCTCATTTTCGTTCAGGCGTAACTATCTCATTGTTGTTCAGGCGTAGCCATCTTATTTTCGTTCAAGCTTAGTCATCTCATTGTCGTTCAGGCTTTGCTATCACATATTTTTCATCAATTTGATTGTATTCATATACATACAAAAGGTCCTACCAATTTTATCTTTATACAATTCTATGTCAATGTCTAAACATACGTGTTCAAATATCGAAAATATGTAATTAAATAATTATAAGAAAATAACATAGATTTTGTGATGTAGAGTCGTAGCTAAAATGTTGAAAACGTGGTATTTTCACTTACTTGGATTCTGAGATAGTAGGGTTATCGGAATTTTTCTGATATTCCAAATAATTTTCTACCTATATAAAATATTTGTATTAAAATCTCACTTAATTAAATTATATTTTAGAAAAATTTAGGCAGAAATTCTTTACGTGTGCTCTTAGGTTGGATAAGGTCGAATTAGATAGATTATAATGACTTTCGGAATCTTCCTACCTAAACAAAATATTCAATATTAATTTTCTATTTTAGTAAATTCACTTCACAAGAATTTAGGTAGAAATTCCTTACCAGTTTATTCTTGGATCGATTCGGGTCAATTTGGTCAAAATTTGGGTCGAGTTAGTTCAGTTGGACTGAATTTGGTTCGGTTGGACAGGAGCTGGCTTTGTTGGGCCGATTTTGGATCGCTAGATCGATTCGGTTAGACCACCTCTAAGTGAACCAGTTCAATTTTAAAGAAAACTGAACCCTTCTTTCTCCTTCCTTCTTCTTTGCGATTTCCTTCGCGCTCCTTCCTCGGCTGAAATAGAAACAGTGCATGTTCCACTTCTTAGTCGGAGCTGTTGCACACTGAAGAGATTTCTTCGTGTTGGAGAATGCTCGTCGCATTAGAGAGGGTTTACTGGAGAGATACCCAAATCTCTCTGGACGGAGGAGTTTCGCGGCGTCTGGAGGCCGAGTGGTGGTTGGAGATAGAGGTAAGAGTCTCTGAACTCGAGAGGGAGAGAGAGCTGGTGTGATTTCATAATTCACCGAGCCTCTCTATTTATAGCAGAGGCTCGCACCCCGCTCTTCTGAGAAATCTGAGTTAAGCTCGGATTTTTTGAGCTGCAAATTGTTCAGCTCAGATTTTCAGAGATGTCATCTGCTCCTCATTGGATTTCCAGAGGACAAGCTGACTACTGTTTCCCCCAAAATTCAAGTTCAACTCAGATTTGCTGAGCTGTAACATTATCGGATTTTCAGAGGGGTGAACGTTAATATCCGATTTTACCTTGATTTTTATCTTATTTTCAGAGAAGAAATCCACTTGGTTTGATTTGGGGATTTCGAATTTTGAATCTGAATTTTGAAACCCTAAACTGTTACAATCTCTCATTCTTAAAAGAAATTTTGTTCTCTAAATTTAAATTATTACCTGAATAGCTCCGAATAGACCTTTCTCATGTCATCTTCTATTTCATAAGTTGCTTCCTCAATGTTTCGATTTCTCCATAACACTATGACAAGCGAGACTTTCTTATTCCTTAATTTTCTTTCATCTGAATCTATAATTTGAATTGATCTTTCTTCATATGATAGGTCAGGATTGATTGCAAAGTCTAAAGATCTCATTGGTAAGACATGTGAGGAATCCGGTACACACTTCTTCAACATTGAGACATGAAATACATTGTGTACGTGCTTGAATGAATCCGACAAGTTCAACTGATACGCGACTTCTCCCACTCTCCTTGATATTTCAAATTGGACTATAAACTTTGGGCTTAACTTTTCTTTCTTTACAACACTCATTACGCCTCTCATTGGCGAGATTTTCAAGAAAACTTAATCCTTTACTGCAAACTCCAACTTTCTTCTTCTTCGATCAACATAGTTTTTTTGTCTACTCTGGGTCGTAAGAATTCTTTTCCAGATCAATGCAACAATCTCAGTCGTCTTTCTCAAAATATCCGACCCAACAAATATTCCTTCACCCACTTCATCTCAATACACTGGAGATCTACACTTTCTTACATATAAAGCTTCATAAGGTGTCATTCCAATCGAAGCTTGATAACTGTTGTTGTAGGAGAACTCCACCAATGACAGGTTTTTACTCTAATTTCCTTGGAAATCAATATCACAAGCCCGTAACATATCCTTCAAGGTCTGAATCGTCCTTTCCGATTGTCTATCAATCTCAGGGTGAAAAACTGTAATGAAATTCAATTAAGTACCCATAGCTTTCTGCATACTATTCTAAAATTTAGAGGTAAAACGTGTATCTCGATCAGACACGATAGAAATGGATGTGCCTTGAAATTTTAAATACACTTTTATCCTTAATAATAATAATAATAGTTGATTTTTAAGTACAAATCTTTAGCTCTTTCCGGGTCCCGTAAGCACCAGAAGATGCCCCTAAATTACAGAACGCTCAGTCTCGGCCTCCGCCGCTTTCATCCCCACCAGCTCCCGTCTTTCCTCCGATGGGCTCACTACAAGGCACCAAGACCGCCGTCTTCACCGTCACCTCCGAAGCCTCCGCAACCGCCGAAGAAGTCTCAGAATTTTACATTGCACGGGATTTCATGGGACGATCACTACAGCTGGATGTCGAATCTGAACGATAAGGTAGCCATGAGGCATATGGACGTGTGTATGGAGCTAGAGGAGAAGTACACTGAAGCTGTCATGTCGGACTCTGAGCGACTCCAAAGTAAACTTCAGACTGAGATTGCCTCTCGGTTGTCTTTTGAGCTTTCCTCTCCTCCTCTTCGTTTTGGACCTTGGTATTTCCATATCCTTTTTATATGGGTTATTTAGTGTTTTATAGGTCGAAAATGTTTTTCTTTTGCTCTGCTTATCATTGAAATTGTTTACTATATGAAGGGGGGTCTTCGTCGCCTCAGGTTGTACTATCGGAGGGTTGAAGAAGGAAAACAGTATCCAGTTCTTTGCCGCAGATTAGCGAGTCTAAATGAAGAAATGTTTTCCAGTAAATCTCCCATGGCTGGATTTGACTCTACTTCGGGAAAGAGAATTGAGCAAAAGCTGATCGATTACAATCAAGAAGCAGAAAGATTTGGAGGTAGTTTGTACTTTCTGCATTTTTTACGACGAAAATGGTACCTACTTTTAGATTATCTAGGAGTAGGCGTTGAAGACATTGAGAAGAGGAAACTTGGAGTAAGCTTTTCCAATAAAATTTGGACAATGACATGTTAGGAATAATATTAAAAAAAATTTGGTTATAAATTTATCATTTCTACATTTCTTGCAAATTTTCTGTTCCAAAATGATTTTTTTTTTTTTTTTGTTTCATCTCATTCTTTTCTTGACTAAGACGTTCACTTTATTTTGGACACATATTGATAACTTCATCGCAAATCATTGTAGGTTATGCTTATGAAGAATTATCAGAAGTGTCTCCCGATCATCGTTTCATTGCTTATACTATGTACGATAAGGACAATGACTGGTTTACATTATCCGTAAGAAATTTGAATTCAGGTTCTTTGTGTAGCAAACCTCAAGTAGATCGGGTTTCTAATATTGCATGGGCCAAAGACGGTCAGGCATTGATCTATGTGGTTACAGATCAACATAAGAGACCGTACAGGTGTGTGATTGTGTGCATTATATTTTTCTTTATCTCTTATATTCCAAATAGATTAATACGAAGTATGATTATGCTGTTTTGCTTCGTGCACAATAGGGTGTATTGTAGCACCATTGGATCAACCGATGATGACATCTTACTCTTGGAAGAATTAGATGATAATGTTCAGCTTTATGTAAGACACACAAGAGATTTTCGTTTTGTCACTGTTAATAGATTCTCGCCTGCATATTCAAAGGTATTAATTACATTGGAAAACGTTAGATAGCTGACTATTGACGTTGTTTTCTTTAATTGAATTGATACTGTAATGACTATTATTTAGGTCTTTCTAATTGATGCGGCCAATCCATTATCCAACATGGCATTAGTTTGGGATTGTGAAGGTGTGGCTCACTGTGTCGTTGAGCATCATCAGAAATATCTTTATTTGTTCACTGATGCTAGCAAAGGAGGCCATATAGTTGATCACCATTACCTTCTTCGTAGTCCTGTTAACAGCACTTCCAGGCCCAGAATATGGGAGGTTTGGTTTTCTATTCTTTAGTTGAACATTGTTCTTTTATAAACATTTTGTTTCTTTAAATTATCCTTCACATTTTGTAGACATGTTTTTCTTTTGCTCTTATTGTTGCGAATAATAAATTAACTTGATACATCTTGCTCCCAACTGCAGGAAGTATTTATTAATGACCCGAACTTTATCATTGAGGATGTTGATTTTAATCATACCCATATGGTGCTTACAGTTCGCGAAGGTCAAAAACTTGGACTCTGTTCAGTTTCGCTACCTTTACTTGATGGCAAAGTGAGAGACTAGATTAGCTATGCATATTTCAATAAATGAAGAATGCGTCACCCCTGTTCCCTTGTTTATTTCCTCTTAATTGTTTGCCAGGTAGCTGTTGACATAAAAGAGCTTGAACCACATTTCCTACCTCTTCCCAAGTTTGTATCCAAAATTTCTTCAGGAACAAACTATGACTTCTATTCGTCAATGATGCGTTTCATAATATCATCTCCTGTGGTATGTGTTCATATAAGCTCTTTCATCTGAAGATTTTTTCAGCAACAATTTTATGACCATACATAATTGAAAAATAGAATATTCCATTTTATGATCCAATTCATTGTAAGCATGCAACCTTAACTATCATATAAAAACATTTAACGAATTCGACATTTTAGCATTATATGCCGTGTGTTATTTATGGTAGATATGGCACATGTAGTATTTTTTATCATGCATAGAAGTTGATTGTCGTGCTGAAAATGAAACAGATGGATTCTAAAAGTAATATTAATGATGATAATATTGAGGTCGATTGCTGATTCAATTCTCAAGTTATAATTAAAACTTAATGTTTCCTCTTTGTGAAACTCATTTTAACTTAATTTTGCAGTGGCCATTTTATCTTATAGTTTTAATTGATGTCGGGGAAAGATTTAGTCTATGGTTTTTTTTTATGAGATTGAATTTAAGGGCAAAGTAGGAAATGATGATAATGAGGTGGTAAAGAAGTTAGTGGGTTAGTGGGAGGTTATAAGTAAGGAGAGAGGAGAATGAAGGGATTATCAAATTATCAAATATTTTCTACAGAAAATGTTGCCTAGAGCAGTTTATTTCCGAGTGGATGGCTTCTCGGCCGATATTTTGCCTGACATTTGGTGTTCGTATTTCTTCTGTTAGTGTGTTTCCATTACTGTTTTCATTGGTGTTTCGGGAGTGTGTTTTGTTCTGGATGTTTACGGTTTTACGAAGCAAATATAGAATCTGTTTGTTTTATCTCCCTATTTCAGAATCCAATAATTTCAAGTTCATCATTTTTCTTGCATAGTTTCATTGGATGCCGAGCATTTTCTGGTATCCTATTATACACTTTTTATTCTGAGCATTTTTTGGTATTCTACTGTACACTTTTCACAGCCAAAGAAGTGTAATTTGTAGAGTTGGTGCTGCTGAATATGTTCGTTTCGGTTACAGTTTTTTCAGTACCAATTGAATTTTTTTTTAACATGTATTAATGAGGACGTTCGAAGGAAAATGATATGAACCCTCTAATTTTCCAATTTTCAGAACAAACACACAGTAATCAAGAAGAAAAATAAACCAATAAACTCAGTAACAAAGTTCCTAATAGTGAAGGGAATTCAAGAGCCATTCTCTCTCCCAATTTATAGAGGATTTCGAGAGCATTTGCCTTTCCCAATTTTTCCTCCTCCTCTCACTCACCTCCTTCCCACTTATATAATCAATTACTAACAGAATACTAACAAATCCTAACCAAATTATCAAGCCAAATACTCTAACTACCCTATCCCTTTCTCTACTAAAATATTACCCTCTCTTAACAATAGTCCTATCAATACCCGCTGCTTAAACTTTCACCTTGTCCTCAAGGTAGAATTGGAAAAAATTGAACCGCCCTTATTCCCAAGCAATCTCCTTCTGCTTCGCTGTCATTGCTTTAAGTGCAGAGCATCCCTCAATTGGATTTGGTGATAACTGTTTCAACTCAGATGGCAGCTCGAGTTGTTCAGCTATTCCCGGCGTCTCCTCCTCTTTGCTCGGTGACTCCTCGGCCGAGACCTCTTCCTCCTGACAAACCAGTACCAACAAGTCCTTGGCCTTGCACTTGTGACCCGAAAAAAACCTTTTATCACAACGGTAGCATAGGACTATTTTCTCTCCTCGAGAGCAACTCAGCCTCTATTATTCGCCGGAAGGAAGAGGCCGGCTGGAATGGACTCCCATGTAGGGGTGGGCATGGTCCGGTTCGGTCCGGTTCCGAGCCAGAATAGGACAGGACCGAAGGAGTCAGGATTTTTTTCTCGAATCCCAGAACTGGACCGAAATTTTCGGTTCGGTCTCGGTTTCTCCCACAAATTTTTTTTTACAATAAATTGCAATACAAAAAATTAAAATTTCTTCCAAATCTCTAACTGGAACTTTAATGGTAATGCATTAGATTGGATGGTTAGCACAATGTAAACACTAATGAAGAAAGAAAATTACCAACTTCAAAAGCCACCCCAAAATATGAAGAACACCCAGGACCACCAGTGAGCCAAAGCACAAGGGGATAGTCCTTCGGGCTCCTCTCAGATTAAAAAAAGTAGTAGAACAGCTGAACATCTTTCGAATCTCCCACGCCCACATACCTTAATCATTTCAAAACCCCACAATAGAAACTTCAATCTACGACTATAAACCCCAGAAAAAAAAAAATAGTCGAGAAAACGCAGACGCTACTCAGTTTCAAGTTTGAAGGGAAGATCTCCAGAGTAGCCAGGGAGGTTTCTGACGATGCTTTGAGACGCCACAAAAGTGGACACTAACAGTAGATAGAGTAGAATGGAAAGCTTCAGATCCATGGCTGCGAAAAGTCAGTGGAGAAAGGTGAAATGAATATGCAAGTTTTTAAGGTAGTGGCTATGGCGGCGAGGAAAATATGATCGAGGGGAGACCTTTCAATTGTTGAAACTGCTCGTGAATTTAAAAATACGAGAAACAGCTACAGTGCCATTAACTTGTCTGCAGTGCCATTTTTAAAATAGAATTTGTTCCGATAATCAATACTTTCAAATATCACATCAATCAAACCATGAACTTAAACAAATGATAATGCAACGGCTCGGATTGAAATTTTATGAACTTAAACAAACTAAAATTTGTATTGGAATTAAAGTTTCGGTCTGGTCCGGGATTTCGGAAAATTTTGGACTTGGACCGAGAACCGAACCATTTTCCACGGGAATTCTATTTTTAGGACCGAAACTGGACCGAAACCAATGGTCCGGTCCGGTTCTCGATCCGGTTCTGCCCACCCCTACTCCCATGGGCCGATTTTTCGTGTTGCGGTGAATACACCGGACGGACAGGACTCGTAAGGGTCGATTTTGCTGGTTGCTGTGTGAACCGTTATGGCGAAGAAGACCTAGCTCAGACTGTGCTCACTGGCGGGCTTTTGGACATGGCCCAGTGAGATAGTTGTTGTGCAGCCCAACCAGGTTTGGGACGTTCCCTTGCTTTTACTCCTGGGCCCGGTCCAACACATGATTGGCCTGTTAACCCACTGTCATCTACGCCTGAGTCTGGCCCAGTTTGCGGAAGCATCCACATCTTGTTTTCTACCATCTGTGCGACCTCCATCATACGATCGAGTCCTGACGGCCGCAGCACTAGGAGCTCGGCTCGCACCTCCAACTGGAGACCGGTTATAAACTGAGCTTCCAGCAAGTGTTCAGGGAGGTCGGAAAAATAGGAAGCAGTTCGTTCAAAGAGCTGCCAGTACTCCCTCACACAACCCAGTTTGTTTCAATTGAAGATAACGCTCCGACAACGTCCCTTCCAGAGACGACCAGAAACGCTCCAGTAACCAGCACCTGAAGTCCGTCCAACTGCAGAATGGTCTTTTCCTCTCTTCCCACTGGAACTAAGCCAACGCCTCCTCCTCAAAGTGGACAGCAATTCAGTGGAGTTTCTCTTGCTACGACTACAGCTGCAAGGTAAAAAATCTCTCGGCTAGAAAAGTCTAGTCATCTGGATCCCCCCTGTGAAGACTGGCATTTTCAGTCGCCGAGTCAGGTGATCCTCTTCCCATTCTTCTCCTCCCCTTCTTGCTCGGGATGATTCGCCTGGACAACTGAATTGTCCCGGTTCATCGCCCACTTTTTCCTTCCGTTTATTCTGCTAGTTCGGTTGTGCAGTATGCACTGCCTCAACTATGGAATCCATCTTGGCCATCAATAGAACTATGTTCCTCTCCAATTTCGGCGATCGGCCGATGCTTTCTTTCATCATGTACAATTCTTGTCGTAGATCGTTCTGGAATCAGGCCATCGGATCATCCCCCACGGCTTGCTTTTTTGCTCCTCCAGGTATTGGTTTCTCTTCTGCCATTCTCTAGGAACCTTGCTCTGATACCAATGATATGTAATTCTCCAATTTCTAGGACAAACACACAGCAATCAAGAAGAAAAATAAACTAATAAACTCAGCAACAAAGTTCCTAATAGTGAAGGGAATTTGAGAGCCTTTCTCTCTCCCAATTTACAAAGGATTTCGAGAGCCTCTGCCCCTCTCCCACTCTTTCCCAATTTTTCTTCCTCTCACTCACCTCCTTCCCACTTATATAATCAATCACTAACAGAATACTAACAAATCCTAACCAAATTATCAATCCAAATACCCTAACTATCCTTTTCTCTACTAAAATATTACCCTCCCCTAACAATATTCCTATCAAAAAACTTTCCAATCCCACCTTTCCTCACTTATAATCCTAACCTAAAGCTTTGCACAACCTATAAAAGATCTGAAAAAGATAATTTTTACAAATAAATGCACTTGGTTTCAATATCTGGGGGAACTTAGGATTTTCTTGTGACTATGACTGGTATTGAGGTGTCATTGCCTTTCTTTTATTTTTGAATGAGCTTTTAAAAAGTAAGGGTAGTGCCAGGAGTTATGGAAAGGTTTTTCTTCGTCCGTTTATGAATTTGGAATTTCATTTTGATGTTCCTTCTTGTTCTTTAGGGCGAGTCTGAGAATTGTATGTGATGACATTCTTTCTACTTTCAGTTATTGCATTCTAAGTATCTAAAGAAGTTTTCTTACCTGAGCTTTTGTAAGAGACTTATCGCAGTTTATGCCTTGCATCCTTTTTTTTATTCTTTCAGGATATTTGTTATGGATGAGATAATAAGCATATTTTTCACAACAATAAAATTGTCAATCTAATGAAATGAGTTTTACTGACCCAACCTTTAATAGATCATCTGGGCTGGTTAGATGTGCACAGATTTGCTCCTCAGCGAAAACTCAAATGTATATCATCAGTACTTCTTATGTAGCTGTTACCTTGGTGGAATTACAACTTGTTTAAATTGCTGAACGCTGAGTCATTTGTCTGCTATACAGAGTTATTACCATTTTTTTAATTTCGATGTTCTCAATTTGAAACAGATGCCAGATGCTGTCGTGGATTATGATCTGTCTAATGACAAATGGACTATCATTCAACAGAAAAATATTTTTCATGAAAGAACGCGAACTCTATATGGAACCACCCCCTCAAGCACACCTAATGGAATGTCAAATGTTAACCATGCTAATTCCGTGCATGAGGTCAACTTTGATGATAATATGACGTGGAACGACCTTTCTGAGTTTTATGCCTGTGAACAACATGATGTCTTATCCTATGATGGAACTATTGTCCCTTTAACAATTGTGTATTCTCGCAAAAGTAAGTTAGAGAATCAAAGCCCAGGGTTACTTCAAGGACATGGAGCTTATGGTGAGTTACTTGACAAACGATGGCGTGGCGAGTTGAAAAGCCTTCTTGACCGTGGCTGGATTATTGCTTATGCTGATGTTAGGTATGTATAGCATTAATTAACTTGGTCTTGAATTTGTTACCCTTTGCAGAATTCAGAGCTTCTAAATGATCAAATTATCTTTACCTTAAATGTCTTCGCATAAACTTTGACTTGTTTAGGACAATTGTGACCCATTTAGTCATTGATGCCTACTATTTTCTGTTTACTATTGTTTGCATTCTCTATTTCAGAGGTGGAGGAGGTGGGGGTAAGAAATGGCATCTTGATGGAAAGGGAATAAAGAAGCTTAATTCTGTGAAAGATTATATCTCTTGTGCTAAATTCCTTGTTGAAGGACGGATTGTGAAAGAAGATAAACTTGCTTGTTGGGGTTACAGTGCAGGAGGGCTTTTGGTCGCTTCTGCTATAAATCATTGCCCGGAATTATTTAGGGCTGCTGTTTTAAAAGTGTGTATAGATCCTTGTGCTTGATATATTTTATTCTGTCATTGAGTTATTAAAAACTACTTAATCAGCTATTTGATGGTCATTTTGTGCATTCTCATTCATTTCATACATCTCATTATATGTTTTCTCAGGTTCCATTTCTGGATCCAACCAATACTCTCACGCATCCGGTTTTACCACTCACAGCTGTTGACTATGAAGAGTTTGGATACCCAGGTGACTTGGATGATTTTAATGCCATACGAGAATATTCTCCTTATGATAATATTCAAAAGGACGTTGCCTACCCGGCTGTGCTGGTAACCTCATCTTTCAATACGCGGTAATTTCCATGCTTTGTGATTTCTCATTCAGTAGTACTCTTCAAATGTGAAGTAGGTAGGAAGCTAGAATAGGAAGTGGAGAATCTGCTTTTTGAGCACTATCAAGAATGTCATTTCACAATGTCATCCAAAGATGGGAATTAAAAGATTTCACTACCCTTTAAATTTTCTATGCTCTTATATGCATATTTGTTGTCACGTCGGTTGATTTATACGGTTGATTTATTACATCATTTAAATAACAAAGATGCACTGCTTTGAACAGCCTAATTATCTTCCCATTTAGCTTAGAAAGCAATAGAAAAAAATAACCACCTTCTTAATTATCTTAATTGCTTTGCATCAGATTTGGTGTTTGGGAGGCTGCAAAATGGGCTGCAAGAGTCCGTGAAAGAACGATTTACAACCCTAATCGTCCAATTCTGCTCAACTTAACAACAGATATAGTGGAGGAAAACAGGTATCTGCAGTGCAAGGAATCGGCAATGGAGATTGCTTTCCTTATTAAGGTAATGGACTCTTAGCCTTCGTTACTTCAACCGTTGTTCATCTTCTCAATTTTGAAGCCATACAAGCCTGTAGCCTAGAGAAGCTAACCAATGGTCCAAGGCATGCTTTATCTTAATTTGTTGTTTCATTATGACAAAACAGTGAAATGAAATATAAACAAAGGGAGTAGTGGGTGCAATTATTGATGATTTAATGTCACATATATCATTATTGGTCATCATCAAAAGTCAAAAGAAGATTGATAGAGATGTGTTTAAGTTGCAAAGAACAGTTTGAATTCGATGGGAATTATGACAGGCAAGATCATGATGATCACTAAATGTTGTCAACTTTTTCAATGGATTGGTCTGAGTATCCACTAGCTCCCTCTCACTTTTACAAAAAGATGAACATGATATGATTACGGTTCCAATTGTGTAATGGTTATCGCCCAGATTTTTCATTTACATTTCATCTCAGTTTTACAACCATCAATTTATTTCTCTTAATTTAATTACATGTTTTATGTTTTACGTTTATATCTATAGTTTTCCCATTCCCGAGCCTTGGCGCTTATAGTGCCTTGACTGTTTTTTCTTCCTCGGCTTACCGTAGTTCAGTGTAGTTGGAAATTCGCCGGTTTGATATTGTGGTAGTTTTTTTAATTATCACTGTTCGCTGTGCTTTTAAAATAATTAAAAACATCGACAGTTTCATAAATTAACCCCTTAAAATTGATTTACCAATTTAAGTAGTTAACAAAATATGAAATTCAATCCAATTAAAAGACGAGTCGTCTGCATTCGGAATTTCGGAGAAATGGCGATATCTATCAAACTCAAGGTCATCACATCATCGTCTCTTTTGTTTGGTCTTATTTTACAACTCAATTTCTATACGTCAAACTCAAGATCATCACATCATCGACTCTTTTGTTCAACTCAATTTCTATCCGTCAAACTCTAAGATCATCACATCATCGACTCTTTTGTTTGGTCTTATTTTACAACTCCCAATTTCTATTCTTAATAGTAATTAACAAATTTTGAACTCAAGCACATCAATGATAATTAACAAATCCACAAAAATTCAAGAGAATAGTACTACTCCATATTCAAAATATAAATATAAATATTCTTTCATACTATAACATTACCATTAACGACCAACACCTTCCACAGAATGAGGAGCAGCTTCTCTGCTAATAAAATTAGGCTTCAGAAACTTGGCAACAAACGCCCACAACCTGTAAATGTCTTCAAAGTTGGTCAAAAATCCCAGAGAAGCTGTGACCACTTGTACTCTTATCAACCCATTTTTCTCATTGCCCTTCAAAATTTCCATTTCATTTGAGCCTCCACTTTCCCCGCTTGGTGCCTCCAAAACACGTATATGGCTAAGGAATCCGATTCCTACAGAAATGTCCTCTCTTTCGGCAAGCTTCTGAACAACTTCTGGATTGATTAGTCCTCTGTTTTCATCTCTCAAATTAAATGCCACTGCTGCCCCCCGTTCATATTTGATTTTTGGACCGTAAATCTGGACAAGGTTCGTTTCTCTTCCGCGATCAGACTTCGGAAGCCTCAGTTGAAGTAGTGAAGTCACGAGCCAATTGACCAAAAACCGGAGTCTGAGGGTCGTTTTATTCAGACCCAACATAGAGACGTGATCAAGATGATGGCAAGTTATCTCGGGTTCTCGCCGGTCCCACTCTCGGCCATTGTCATCCTCTCCATCACTGTCATGGTAGAGGCTAGTTGCAGACGTTGCTCCAGGCTCCATTGGGGACTCTTTCTTGTTATCTTCCATGCTAGAGAAAAACATTCTTCCCCCATCATGCAATTCAGTCTCTTCCAGATAAAAAGATCTTCCACCACGATTTTTGTTCCCTTCCCTTCTCCCCAACAATCTAAAATTGCCCTCGGTTTCTCTTCTGATGGCACTCTCTTTCGTCCCCACGCAAATTTTTGAGGCCGCCCCATTATCGTCGAGGCTGTGATCGAGATAGGTAGAAGTTGAATTATTGAAATGAAATCCATCGACTGCAGGATTTGACGCAGACCCCATAGTTTCAGTTTCTTCTTGGATCTCAGTTGCAGGCAAGCCATGTTTACCATTGCAAGACGTGGGACGGCTTGTTTTGTTAAATTTTTCTTCTTCAGGAATCTCTTTGACATCATCCAAATCTTGCGAAACTGACTGGAGAGCTGCATCGAAAGAGAGTACATGGCAATCATCATCGAGCTGAGACGACTCAACATATCTATCATCATATAAAGGACTGCTATATATCTTGGAGGTTGGTTTTGGAGAATTACGCTTGCTCTTCTTCCTCCCCATAAACCAGTAATGTGATCGGGGAGACTCAGTTTTCTGCCCATGTTGAGCTCTATTTTCAGACCCCAGTGGACTGTGACCTAAATCAATCCAACATGAGTTATCAGAAGACTCATCTTCACTAAACATCGGGCTCTTCATCACTTCCCCAATTGAAATACTCTCAGATTCCTCAAAAATGGTGCTCCTTCCATCTCTTTCAGAGCTGTTTTCATGATCCATTTCGGTTTCGAATACATCCCTCACCTGAGCGGAAGTAAAAGCACCTGAAAAGGCAGGCAGCTGCGAGACTTGTTGAGTTTCAGTGCTTCTATCGACCATATCGTTGATTTCGTCATTGACTCCGGCTGATTTGTCGAGAACATCAATAGAGTCGCTCAGATACATAGGAAATTCAGGGGTAATCTTAACAATTCCAGACCCAGTACTCCCGGACTGATTCTGTAAGTTTCCGATCACTGATTTCTTGATGAGAAGACATCCAAAACCAGTTGGATCATACCCAAAAACCCTGTAAAATGATGTGATGATGAAATCTGGCCTGAAAAGAGACAGCCCAAGTGAATCCATGTCTTTCGGACCAAGAGAACCTGCATCGAGCAAGACATGCCAATTGTTCTGCTGGGCAAGAGCCATCCACTGGTATGAATACTTGGCCCCAGTTACTCTAGATTGGACTGGAAACACAAAAAGTCCAGCAGCAGAATCCTTCTTCTTCTTCTTCCTCTTGTTTGTAATTTGTTTTCTCAAATCGGTGGAACAAAGTTTCAGAGTCGGCCACTTGAACCATGCACTACAAACTTTGGCACCCTTTTCTCTGGCACTCTGAGCCATCCAACTTACAGACTGGCTCTCATAATCAAACATGGTCAACAATTTCTTGTTTGTATGAAAAGGGTATGATTCAGCGAGCAATTTAAACGCAGACCCTCTACTTACAGTGAAAACAAGGCCGTATTCGTGTTCCGGGATGTTTAAATAATCCATTATTCTGGTCTTTACATCGTGTTCAATGGTGCCTTTCTCAGCACCTCCATAAAGAGCATGATTGCTCAAATTCGAAGTAATTTCAGACAAGCTAAATGTAGAAGACTCCCAATAGTGAAGAGTTTGAAGATAAGAAAATAGCCCAAATCCACAGTAATCAAGGCATACCTTAAGAGATAGATTCGAGTACTCCTCTGATCTCAGCTGATCGATCTTCTCTGAGGATTCATACTTAGGGTACATCGTCAGAAACTTGGAGAAACACTCGTGAAGATTAGGAATGGCGTCCTCAGATTCAAATATGCGCTCAGCGGCCAGTGCAGTGGCCCTGAGAAAAACACGCTGAGCGTGTAGCCTTGCAAGTGATCTCGAGCGCCCTAAGTCCTCGTCTTCTTTGGTTTGATCCTCGTACTCAGTGTCTTGTGATTTGAACAGAGAACCATCTTCAGATGCTTCTTCAAGTGCTTCTCTCAGCTTATTCTCTTGCAACTTCCGAAGAATCAAAAGATTTTTTTTTTTTTTTTTTTTTTTTTTTTTTTTTTTTTTTTTTTTTTTTTTTTTTTTTTTTTTTTTTTTTTTTTTTTTTTTTTTTTTTTTTTTTTTTTTTTTTTTTTTTTTTTTTTTTTTTTTTTTTTTTTTTTTTTTTTTTTTTTTTTTTTTTTTTTTTTTTTTTTTTTTTTTTTTTTTTTTTTTTTTTTTTTTTTTTTTTTTTTTTTTTTTTTTTTTTTTTTTTTTTTTTTTTTTTTTTTTTTTTTTTTTTTTTTTTTTTTTTTTTTTTTTTTTTTTTTTTTTTTTTTTTTTTTTTTTTTTTTTTTTTTTTTTTTTTTTTTTTTTTTTTTTTTTTTTTTTTTTTTTTTTTTTTTTTTTTTTTTTTTTTTTTTTTTTTTTTTTTTTTTTTTTTTTTTTTTTTTTTTTTTTTTTTTTTTTTTTTTTTTTTTTTTTTTTTTTTTTTTTTTTTTTTTTTTTTTTTTTTTTTTTTTTTTTTTTTCTTCCGAAGAATCAAAAGATTTTTTCTGATATGAAGCCCTGAATCAGCGTCATTTTCCCTTCTCTCCTTCTTGTCCAAAATCAGAGCAGCGCATTGAGAAAGAGGTTTCCATAGTGAAATATGCATTACAGCTTACTTATGGAGAAATCCAGCTAGAACCTTAAACAATTCAACAAAATTGTCAGGTTGAACCTTAAACCCAGAAATTATCCCCGTCGTCCAGAAACTCAAATGATTCAGCAGAAAACAAAAACAAAAATATTCGATCCGAAAAGTCAAGATAGAGACAAATCGGAGAAAGAAATAACCAGATGGAAAAAGAGGAAAGAACTAAAAACAGAGCGTCAAACTCAAACCCCAGATCCCCTAAATACGCAGGAAACCCTCCATTGGAGATTGCAGAGAAAATTTTCAACCAAAATCAAACACAGATTTCAATTGAAGGCTCTAAAGGATTCACAAGACTCTCTCCTCTCAAGGAGTATAGAAGAATCATATCAGTAATCTTCTCCCCAAGGATTCAGAAGCCTAGCCCCTTGAAAACAATGAGTACAGACCATACCACCACCAGCAATGGGATCTCTCTCTCTCTCTCTCTCTCTCTCTCTCTGGCCTTTCTCTCTCTATCTCTGCAAACAGTGAGAAAGGACAATTGACTTTCACTAACCCAAAAAGACGTACATTTCCAGCAATATTTTTAATTTTGAAAAAAAAAAATCTATTTCTATTTTAATTAATTAAATTTTATTTTTAATTAATTTAAATTTGTTATTTTCTTCGGGAGTTCTATAAAAGTCAACTGTAAAAGCTACTTTCTGTCCACTTTGGCAAATCGCTTTTATTTCTTAATAATAATTAATCAAAAAAATATCAATATTCAACCTAATTATAAATAGATGTTTATTTAGTTATAAAGTGAAAATTAATCAAAAAATTTATTTTATCTATATTTCCTCACTTAAATAATCATCATAACTATAATTATTTGTGGCAAAAAATTATATAATTATTTGATTATTGTTATAAATTTAAATATTTAATTAGTTATAATATTCAATTGATATTATAAAATCAACTGTCATAAAAATTTAAATTTTATCCAATTTTATATAAGGGTGAAACGAAATACGTGATCCACAATTACATGGAACCGAAACCAAACCGTAAAAAATTAATTGGAAGTTGTTGAACTTGGAAATGGATCGGGTAATGCATCTTTCGGGCTGGATTAAATCGATTTTTTTTTTTTTTTTTTTTTTTTTTTTTTTTTTTTTTTTTTTTTTTTTTTTTTTTTTTTTTTTTTTTTTTTTTTTTTTTTTTTTTTTTTTTTTTTTTTTTTTTTTTTTTTTTTTTTTTTTTTTTTTTTTTTTTTTTTTTTTTTTTTTTTTTTTTTTTTTTTTTTTTTTTTTTTTTTTTTTTTTTTTTTTTTTTTTTTTTTTTTTTTTTTTTTTTTTTTTTTTTTTTTTTTTTTTTTTTTTTTTTTTTTTTTTTTTTTTTTTTTTTTTTTTTTTTTTTTTTTTTTTTTTTTTTTTTTTTTTTTTTTTTTTTTTTTTTTTTTTTTTTTTTTTTTTTTTTTTTTTTTTTTTTTTTTTTTTTTTTTTTTTTTTTTTTTTTTTTTTTTTTTTTTTTTTTTTTTTTTTTTTTTTTTTTTTTTTTTTTTTTTTTTTTTTTTTTTTTTTTTTTTTTTTTTTTTTTTTTTTTTTTTTTTTTTTTTTTTTTTTTTTTTTTTTTTTTTTTTTTTTTTTTTTGTTTTTCATGGTCTAGTCGGTTTTTGACCTCCGAACTGTAGACCGTGGTTTTGGAGCTCTCAGAACCGTTGCTGGTTTCTCACTCTCGTAAAACCGACTCTAACGAGACGGAACCACACCGTTTGATCCCAAATTACGGGTCTGGGTCATTTCCGTCAACCCATAATTTAAAATTTTCAACTTTCAAATTTGTCGTGGATTACGAGAAAAAGTAAAAATTTTAAATTATCAAAATAATTAGACAACTTAAATTAAATATGATTATATTAATAGAATATTAGGTTAAAGGTATTCCAAATGTAATCTTAAATTTACTACCACGTTATTTGTAACATTGTTATATTTATAATAATTAGGTGGAGAATTAAATAAAATAATTATTATTTAATTAAAAATAAAATATGGTCAACCAGTAGAGAGTATTAAAGGTTTTTATCTTCCAAGATCTCTTCATCTTCTGAGGTTTGTCTGTTTGTTTCTAGTTTTTGGTGATTACGTCTTTCAATGTTCTTGTTTATCCAATTAAATTAAAAGTTAAAAAGGAATAATAATTCAAAATACATCAAAGTTTCAATTTGATATTTTGAGATTATTCATTAAATGATCTTAAAATTAATTAATTAGATAAAAAAATTGAGCATACCAGCTGGGACCAGAGAAATGATGAATGACAATCGAGCTCCTCATGCTTTCCTAGAACATGAAATTACCCTTTTTCATCAAAAAGAGAAGGGCTTGAGCACTATCAATGATGAAGCTCATTTTTTAGAAGTTATGTATACTGTAATAGTAAATGTGGATCACAATAGAAAAATTCGAATAACGAATCTCATGATTTACGTATAAACTATTACGATAAAAACATCATGGGAATATTGAAAAACGTGAAAAATATGAAATTTGATTGATTATTTCGCTTGCCACCATAGATTTCTATGATAAAATTATAATCTTGTTGCATTGCGAGCATTCAAACACAGACTCTATATGTGAGGATAGCAAATGGATGAAGTCAACAAGTTTCTTTGTTAGTGTCGTAAAACTTTAAATGTCTTTTGTTTATGACATAGTAAATTTGTGGAGTCTCAAGTTTTCGTAGTACAATATTATCCATTTTAGGTCAAAGCTCACACAGTTTTGTTTTTGCAGTTAGTTGAAAATGCGTTATACTAGGTAAAGAAAAGAAGTCTACTTATTATAAATTATTCACTTTTCACTCTTACAAATGATGTGAGATTGTGTATCTCCACTAGAATGAGTTGTGCCCTTACAATCAACACAATTTTGACCGTTTTTGCCTTCGCATAGTGGACTGTCACAAAATTTCTCTCCCCGCATGATTTTTTTTTTTGTTAAGATTTTTCACGTAAACTATTTTTTTTTTTAATTCATTTTTTTTTTCTTATTACAACACACGTGAATTTGTACGGTGATTAAGTTGTCTTGAACCAAAAGTGCACCTAAATGTTCAACGAAGGACACTCTTTGAACAAAGAGTGATTATCGTCGAAGAAGGAAAGATGTTCTGGCCAACGAGAAGTTGAGAAATTCAAGAGAATATTGATAAACTACCACCTGAAAACCAGTTCAATTTTCATTTTAAACCCAAATGCCAACCCAGGCTGTCATCTTCTCCAACTAAAAAAATTCTTCTGCCATGCCAGCCATTAAAGATTTTACAGCGTCCTTGCTACTTCTCTTTTTCATGGATATGAGCTACCTCGGAAGAGCAGCCGATAATGGAGGAGGAGGAGAGTTAGGAGCTTCGTTTATCTTTGGAGATTCTCTTGTTGATGCCGGAAATAATAACTATTTGCCGACTTTATCCAAGGCTAATATTCCTCCAAATGGTATTGATTTCAAAGCCTCCGGTGGACGACCCACTGGCCGGTATACTAATGGAAGAACTATTAGCGACATCGTCGGTACATTCTCGCTCTTTAAAAATTATCATATATAAGATCACAACATTCGATTTCAGTTATTTTAATACGTACAATTTACAGTGAAATTGAGTTTTGATGGTTATTCACGCACGTTACAATCCATTAGGTCAAGAACTCGGACAGCCGAAATTCGTCATGCCGTTCTTGGGACCAAACACGACCGGAAGAGTCATCTTGGATGGTGTAAATTACGCGTCGGGGGGAGGAGGAATTTTGAATACAACTGGAAGAATATTTGTATAGAAGAGATTCTATTTTCTATATATATATTTATGCATACTTCCTATGTGATGAACTAGGGTTTTTGTTTGTCTACAGGTGAATAGATTAGGAATGGATATTCAGGTTGATTACTTCAACGTTACAAGAAGAGAGTTTGACCAATTACTGGGTTCCTCCAAAGCAAGAGATTTTATAATGAAACGGTCCATATTTTCCATCACCATCGGATCCAACGATTTCCTCAACAACTATCTTCTTCCGCTGATTTCTATTGGAGAAAGATTATCAGAGGGCCCAGACGCTTTCATTGAGGACATGATCAAACACCTCAAGCTTCAATTAATCGTATGTCTCAAATTTTGTTTATTTTGCCTTGTTTTTGAATCTCAGAATTTCATCATTGTTTTTTATGTTTTTGTTGGACAGAGACTCTATAAACTAGATGCTCGAAAATTCGTGATCGGAAATGTTGGGCCGATAGGTTGCATACCGTATCAAAAGACGATAAATCGTTTGAAAAATAACGAGTGTGTAGAGTCGGCTAACAATATGGCTTTACGATACAATAGTCGATTAAAGGATTTGCTAGCCGAGCTAAACGAAAAGTTGCCCGGCTCGAAATTTGTCTACGCTAACATCTATGATCTCGTGATGGACCTTGTTCGAAACTACAAACATCATGGTATGTGGCAAAAAAAAAAAAAATTAGTTAAGTTATGGTGACAGTATTAAAACGATAAATGTGAGAATGACTTTAGAATCGATTGAGTAGGATTTTCAACGGCTAGTCGAGCATGTTGTAAGAACAGAGGGCAATTTGCCGGGATAATTCCATGCGGGCTGCGATCACACGTGTGCTCTAATAGATCGAAATACGTATTTTGGGATCCATACCATCCGACCGAAGCGGCCAACCTTGTCATCGCCAACCGGTTGCTAGATGGTGACGCAAAGTATATTTCTCCTCTTAATCTCAGACAGCTTAAAGACCTCTAAAATTTTCTACATAGCTAACTTTAATGTTATTCATGGGTAATGTCTTGGAATCTTTTTTTACTCATGGGTAATTCGCTATTGTTAAACATATTGTATACCTTTTTTAGGTTTACTTAAATTAAAATTTTCAACATTAATATTTTTAGCATACGGTAAATGATATTTCGTTGCCAAAAAATTAAAATATATTAGAGCATTTGAGAATAAAAAAAAAAAGAATTGTTATTGAAAGATTACGATTAGTTATGCGGTGTCACACAGGGTGTTACGTGTGACACCGATAATGAATGCAATGACGAACAATATAAATATACGGAAATAAATGAGACATGAGGTTGTTAACGCAGTTCGGCAACCAGCCTACGTCTGCGGGGTCACGCCCAGATATAAAACATTTCTTTGAGTTTTCAAAGTTACAAGACAATCGGACTTATACAAATAAAGACTCTCTCTTATCTTTGTCGCCGCCTCTAGCTAACTTCCCCAAGGAAACTGTTTTTGCGAGATCCCCTCGACTTAAGATCGACCTCTCCCGAGATCTAGAAAACAATAAGATCCCCTTGTTGTTGATTCCTCCCAGAATCCGTGTTATGGCAAGATCTCCTCGCCCACGATCAAAGTGACAAGCTCCCATTGTCTAAAAATAGAACTCCTCATGAGTTCCAATGCAGCCTCCTTCCGAGACTGAGCTTCAATGAAGAACAAAGAAATATTGCCTTCTGGGACACCTCCTGGAACACCAGAGTGTTGTCTTCGGACACAATAATCAACACACTCAATAAATCGATGCAATCCCCAACATAAGAAGAGTGTGTAAAACAATCACAGAGCCAAACGCAGAAACGTTGGGAGTGAAAGAAAAGCGACGGCACAAAGAACAAATAGAAAATCAAAATTCTGTCGTCAACTGCTTTCACAGAAACAAAAGCTTTAAATATCATTGGTAGCTTCCATATCTTCGATTCAGTCAGTTACCAAATTAGTTATAACGTCGCAAGAATTAAGGAAAACAAATCTTAACAAATTCGGTTGAATAACACACCGTGTGACACTTTAGGAAAGTATTGATAACTTCCTTGATATGGCTCCAAAAATTTAGGTAAGCATCCCACAATTCATGTTATCTCGAAGCCTAACAGATTTCACCAAATCTCCATCAAATCGGCTTACCAAAATAAAGTTTTCCAAAAAGCAAGCATCTTTAGCTTTTTCAATAACTTTCATATTATTCTTGTTTCCTTAATTTTCTCTTCCACAGAATCTTCATGATTATTAATATGACGCCATCCAATAATCAGAATGCAGTATTTCTTGATCATCAAGAAATAAATTATCATTTGGAAAAAATATATTATCTCCATAAATATATATAAATATTGCCAAAAAATCAATGTCAACTTATATGCAATATCTTTGCATTTACAATCGCCCCCTTTGGTATTTTTTGGCAAAATCAATATAGCCCATAATCTCAATAACTCCCCCTGAATTAACTCCCCCTGAATAGTGGCTTCAATCATCATAAAAATATATCGTTCATCATCATATCAACATATGGTATCAGAGAACATATCACCCAAAATACTCCCATTTTTTGCCATAAAAAGACAAATAGATATATACGAGAATAGTGCGTACCATAAAATCAGCAACATCACCAAATAAGTACGAAATAGTCAGTATAAACACCAGTAACACCATAGGAAGATAACCAATATCAGAAGTATAATATCCAAAGGAGTAAAAGAAATATCCAGGGTTCCAAAATAGTCAGAAAATATTATATCAGGATGCAGGTAGAGTAGTTATATGAGTACCATAAAAATTAAATAGAAAAAGATTATCTAGGAAAGTAAAATATTCAGAGAACAAACACATTACTGAAGTAGTTCAATGTTAAGCATCAGCACTATCTGGCACACCCGCTGGAACATCCTCTGGGACACTGGATGGACCAGCTTCTTCCATGTCCCTGGCCTGTGAATCTGAGTCTACCATGTGAGGATTTTTCTTGTAAATATCATTTAATAACACAGAAATTGTTGATCTCTGTTTTTCCAGCTCAGATATTTGGATGCTGAGAGATTTGGACATATCCAACAAAAATTTCACAGAACGAGCTAGGAGAGCAGAGTCAGTATTAGACTCAGAAATTGGCAGACCTTCGACAAATCCTTCTAAATCATTCTTGTGTTCCCCCATGCGCAATTTGTAGTTAATTCTAATTTCCTCTTTTTCTTCGTATAACACTTCATTCTCTCTTTTAATGGACTGTTGGGAGGTTAAAACACCATATATGAGGGATGGAAATGGAAGAGCTAACCTGGAATTTTTTCCATCCTCATGTTTCATTATTTGATCAAAAATAGCTAGCCAAAATCAATGGGTATCGAATTGCCGATTTTAAATAACAATGCTGTCATTGTCTTGTTGACTCCAGTACCATGGGATGTAGGTAGCCAATTTCGCATAGCAATTTTATGGAGAATACCATACTTAACTGACAATTGGGCAACAAGAAAATCTTTGCCATGGGGCTAGATTTTTCTAACACCCCAGTGACATCAAAGATAATTCTATTGAAATCAGGTACAAACTTGGCAGATGCAGTTGTTTTTAACCCCAAATATGGATTAATAATCATCGGGGTAAAATTAAAAGTGTGGCCTCTCACAAATACCCGGCCAAAATCAGGATGGAGAGAGTCTTTGACATCCGAATCTAGATTACAATAAAATTCTTGGACAATTTTCCAAACAAAAGGACAGATTCCTCTAAACGTTTTCTATAATCCAAGACTAAGCAGATGGTAAACGACTGCTTCACATTGAGTAAAATCTCCTTCGTGAATTTTTCTTTCTGGCCAAATATTTCTTTGGAAGAAATTTGGCCATCGGCTTGCATGAAGTCTTGACTTAAAATCATCATTTGAAACTTTGAAAAAGGACTTACTTGGATTTGTACTTGATGCTCCTTTCTGAGCAGATTTGGATTTCTCAGTGCTTTTATGAACCGGACCTTAACTGGTCTTCAATCTTTTGGATTTTTGAGCTATTGATGGACTTGCCTTCGGTGGTTTAACAGTGACTGGTTTCTGAACCTTCTCAGTTGATGGCATAGTGGTCTTTGCGACAGTGGTTTTGGAAGTTTTTGGAGCCGACGATTTAGAGGCTTTTGGAACAGAAGATTTTAAGGCCTTTGAAGCAGAAGTTTTTGAACGCGTTGGGTCAGCTATTCTTGAGGATTTTCGTGTCGGCTTTTCTAAAGTTATTCCCTGAAAATCTTCATCATCTGTATTTACTTCTAAGATGGCTTCTTGAAGCCATGAACTATCAGAAGAGGATTCTTTTTCAACTCGTGGCCGTTTACCTTTTGAGGCCGTAGTTACTTTTGAATTTCTTGGTGCCTTGGGCGGCACTGAACTAGTTTTGAACTTATCCCCACTGGTTTATCGAAATCTTCATTTAACCCCAAACAAATCTACCTGTGCAATGGGAATGGCGCCTTCTGTAATTTTTGGTTTTTCCTTTCCGTGAATAGAGGATTTTACTGGCGGTGAAGAAGGTGAATGAATCACTATGGCCGAATTTAAACTTGGCATTACCTCTGAAGCATTTACTGGAATATGGCCGGAAATTTGCTCGTCGATAAGCTCTTCAATAATCACCATTTTGAGAGAGAGAGCGATTGAAAAACCATAACACAGAGGCCTAGGGCAGACCTCAACTCTTCAAATCTTACACCATCCAATGCCTTGGTGAAAATATCGGTAATTTATTTTTCGGTCACCATATGCTCCAAATTAATAATTTTTTTCTCAACTAGAGATCGAATAAAATGATGTCGTATGTCAATATGCTTTGTCCTTGAATGCTGAACAGGATTTTTAGAGGGTCATGACACCCTGTGTGACACCATAGTCTTTTATCATTTGTTTCATCCAAAGAAGCTGCGTACAGCTGCTACCTGCTGCTATATACTCTGCCTCGACTGTAGATAGAGAAATAGAATTCTACTTCTTGCTGAACCATGACACTAAGTTGTGTCCTACATAAAAACATCCACCCGAAGTGCTTTTTCGATCATCAGAACTTCCTGCCCAGTCAGCATCACAATAACCCACCAGATTTGCATTAGACTCAAAAGAATACCAGATGCCATAATCAGTTGTTCCACTAACATATTTTAGAATTCGTTTAACCGACACTAAGTGAGACTTCTTGCTTGAAATCGAGCGCATACACCCACGCTATAACAGATATCTGGTCGGCTGGCAGTTATATATAAGAGACTTCCAATCATACTTCTATACAAACACTGATCAACAGCAATTCCCTTTTCATATTTAGAAATTTTCTCATGTGTCCCAAGGGGTGTTCTACTCGGGCGTGCATTCTCAAGCTTAAATTTTTTCAGTAAATTCTTGGCATATTTGGCTTGAGAAATAAAAATATCATTCTTCTCTTGTTGTATTTGAAGGCCGAGAAAATAATTTAATTCTCCAACCATACTCATCTCAAATTCGCCGGTCATTTGAGCTACAAACTCATCCACCATAACATGTGACACCGAGCCAAACACGATATCATCAACATAAATTTGAGCAAGTAGGAACTGACCTTTGTCACGGCGAACGAATAGGGTTTTATCTACTTCCCCTCGCTCATATCCCTTGGTTAATAGATATTGTGTGAGGCGTTCATACCATGCACGAGGGGCTTATTTAAACCCATATAACGTCTTCTTCAATTTATAAACATGCTCGGGATGATGAGGGTCTTCAAAACCCTTTGGTTGAGTAACATAAACTTCTTCATTGAGAAACCCGATGAGGAAAGCACTCTTCACATCCATTTGATATAGCTTGAACCGCATAACACAAGCGATAGATAATAAAAGCCGAATAGATTCAAGACGAGCAACCGGAGCGAATGTTTCATCAAAATCAATACCTTCAATCTGATAATACCCTTGAGCAACTAGCCGAGCTTTGTTGCGAGTAATGTTGCCATGCTCATCGGTCTTGTTCTTGTAAATCCACTTAGTACCAATAGGCAATAACGTTCACATCGGGAGGACATGGTACTAAGTCCAAAACTTGATTTCGGGAGAATTGGATGAGTTCTTCTTTCATAGCTTCTATCCAGTATTCATCTAGTAATGCTTCTTTCACATTCTTGGGCTCAATTGTTGATGTAAAGCATGCCATTTGAATCATTTCAGGATAATTAACCATCGGCTTATCTCTGGTTCGTATACCATCATTCAGACCCCCTAATAACCTCATCTGCAGGATGATTCTTCTGAACACGTATAGACGGTGGCCTGTTGTGTAAGGTAGACACTCCTAATTCATCAACTGTCTCTGTTTGATCTGTGAGACCGCCTGTGACCCCGGATGGAACACTAGGGCCTTCATTGTTTGAAATCTGATTTGTATCTTCTTTTGGATTAAATGTTGTGTCCAGAGAGTCGTCTGCTTGAACGTTTGCAGATTCGATAACAGTTCGAGTTCTTTTGTTGTAAACTCGATAAGCACGGCTATTTGTAGCATAACCGAGAAAGATAGTGTAACGCCTCGAGTTTTCTGAACCCGGTTTGCCACTCAAGATACTGAACCGAACTATAGGATTTTTGAGAAAATTCTAAAGTTTCACTCAATGACAAAATTTGACAATTTACAAGGTAAACATTGAAAATTTTGCAGCGAAAAATCATTTGAGCAGAACAGAGTTGAGCAAAACCATGAAACGACGTTTGAATAATCAGTTATAATATTAAGAAATAATTCGGCCAAAAGAAGTAAAGGCTTAAGCGTGAAATACTTAAAATTCGTAAAAGTCAAACACATCTTCCGCTGAAAAAAGTCAGCGGTAGAGGAAGAAACAGAAACAGGAGGCTTCTACTGCCAAACAGTGCCAGCGGTAGAAGTAGGGACAAAAGACTCAGCGGTAGAAGCAGAGACAGAATCAACACGTCGACTTCACACATCTTCCGCTCAAATCTGCCGACGACGCGTCGGCTACTCACATCTACCGGTCACAAACGACAAAATCGACTGCATAATTCTTCCGTTTAAAACGACAGAATTACTATCTACTTCTCCCGTTCACAAAACGACAAATCTACTGCCTACATCATCCGATTACAAAACGACAAGGCTACTAAAGACTTATACCGAAGACATCTACCGATGGCTTCTACTGAAGACATTTTCCGATGACGTCAGTCGGATGATTCAATCCTCCATCATCTACCGGTGGACAAAACACTCAACATCCACCGGTGGACTTCATTCACCGATGGTTGAACTTGCAAATTTCACTGAAAACATTCAAAACAGTTTGACCCTAAGTAACTTATGAAATCCAACAAATAACCATTTGAAACCAATATTTGTATCCTTATCCAATAAAAATTCCAAATTTGCAATTTGTAACAAAACCAAATCAGATTTTCATAACAGGAGAAACTCAAGTATTTAAATCCTTCAGCTATTACTATCATCAAAATCCTTTGCACTCCTCAACAGAACATCAGAAAACTAGACTCCACATACAGACAGTAGTCAAACCGCCTTATCATAACACCCAACCGTGGCATAGATGTGCTCCTTCAACTACATCTATTATTCAGTGCGCTCGGGGAACTCACCTGTTGCAGTCTCAGCACCCACATCACAAAACTCATCTATTAGCCTAATGCTAAGTAAGTAAAGCAGTAATGAAATAGAATGCTGAAACATAAATCCTAGACATAGGGTTTCTACTTTCACATCTCAGTTGCATATGCATTCGTTTCTGGTCTGATCCCCCTGTGAAATTGGGAGTTGGATCACTTATCCCAAAGTCATACATCCTCTCTCTTAATAAAGGGGCGGATTAGTTCCCTTAATAACTGTTCAGATCCCCCTGTGAAATTGGGAGTTGGATCAATTTTTTCAAAGTTATACATCCTCTCTCTTGATGAAGGGGCGGATTAGTTCCCTTAACAACTGTTCTGTTTCAATCGATTCATTCCTCACCATGTCACTATGCATTTAAATTCATTTTCGTATACTTTCAAAACATGATACATGGAAAACTGAAAACACACAGACCATACATAATCCTACTGTTTTGTGATGTAGGCTCGAAGGCACACACGTACTCTACTTACCTGGTCTCCTGGAGATTGTTTGGTTGTAAGCTACTTCGGGAGTCTGCTCACCTATAATCGTAAACAGAGCACCGCATTACTAAACTTCATTCTAAACTATTTAGAAATCTTAGGGAAACTAGCTGGAAGTCCTGTTCGTCGAGCATTCCTGGTTCACCCCAAAACCCGAAGCTAACTCACACTCACAGCATTCACGAACACTCCCCTACAATCTCTCTGTTATCTAATCACTAAAACAGCAAGTAAAATGAAACAAAACTCACATAAAATGGAGAAAATCAGAGAGGAAAATGTCGGAAGGAAGTCTACTGAGCTGAGCTGAAAATCAAATGAAGGGAAATGGAAATAGGGTGGCGGCTACTGTGGATTAAACGCAGAACTTCTTTCCTTAAATAGGTTATCCACTTTATATCTCAAATTACCATTATGCCCTCGCCTAGTCACTCATTAGCCTAATCACTAATTTCTCCCAATTTCATCTATAAAACATTCACTACTAGCTAACAAAGTAAGTTGGCTCAATGGAACCGAGTGCTACAATCTACTCTCCTTAAAAGAATTTTGTCCTTAAAATTCAATACCTAAATAATTCTGGATGTTGGTCCATCATGTCTTGCTGGCCCTCCCAAGTTGTCTCCTCTATGTTCTGGTTATGCCATAAGACTTTCACCAGTGGAACTTCTTTTTTGCGCAACACTTTCATGGCATGGTCAAAGATCCTTACTGGTTTCTCCTCATATGCAAGAGTAGGATGAACTTCAATACTCTGTTGTTCCACAATCTGAGATGGATCTCGTACACACTTCTTAAGCATAGAGACGTGGAACACATTGTGAATCCCTTCCATAGAGGCTGATAATTGCAGTTGATAGGCTGTCTTCCCAATCCTTTTTAAGATTGGAAATGGTCCAATAAATTTGGGATTTAGCTTGCCTCTCTTACCAAATCTCACAACTCCTTTGAACGGTGAAACTTTGAGAAACACCTCATCGCCTACTTCAAACTCTAATTTTCTACGTCTTTTATCAGCATAACTTTTCTATCGGCTTTGCACTGTCAAAATCCGCTGGCGGATGAGGGCAACCTTCTCAACAGTTTGTTGCACAATGTCAGGACCAAGCAATTGTGCTTCACCAACTTCATCCCAGTACAAAGGAGATCTGCACTTTCGTCCATACAATGTTTCATACGGTGCCATACCAATAGTTGCCTGAAAACTGTTATTATAAGAAAACTCCATCAATGATAAATATTTACTCCAAGATCCTTGAAAATCTAGTATGCATGCACGAAGCATATCTTCTAAGGTCTGAATAGTTCTCTCGGATTGTCCATCTGTTTGAGGGTGGAAAGCTGAGCTAAAACTAAGCTGTGTTCCCATAGCCTTGTGCAAACTCTTCCAAAACTTAGATGTGAATCGAGAATCCCGATCTGACACTATTGCGATAGGAACTCCATGTAAACGTACAATATCATGCACATACAATTCAGCAAGCTGATCCATCGAGTAAGTCATTCTCATTGGCAGAAAGTGGGCGGATTTAGTTAGTCGATCAACTATTACCCAGATTGCATCATGTCCCTTTGCCGTTCTAGGCAATCTCGCAACAAAGTCCATTGTTACATGCTCCCATTTCCTTTCGAGAAGTGGTAAAGGTTGCAATGTTCCTGAGGGTCTCTGATGCTCAGCTTTAATCTGCTGACAACACAAACATGATCCTACATACTTTGCCACACTCCTTTTCATACTTGGCCACCAATAATGCTGTCTAAGATCCTTGTACATCTTTGTACTCCCAGGGTGAACAGAGAATCTAGAAGAAAGTGAAACTCTGTCCAACCAAAACTCGCACTTGGAATACTTGGCATAAAGTTGGTGCTGTCTTAGTATTCCTAACACCAAACTCAAATGTCTTGCATAATCATCCTCAGTACGCAAGTAGATTAAGATATTATCTATAAACACTATGACAAATTTATTTAAATAATTGTGGAACACTCTATTCATAAGGTCCGTGAAGGCTGCCGGTGCATTTGTCAATCCAAAGGACATAACCAAAAACTCATAATGTCCATACCTTGTGCAAAAGGCAGTCTTTGGGATATCTTCAGATCTAACCTTCAACTGGTAATAACCGGACCTAAGGTCAATCTTAGAGAAAACTCTTGCACCATTAACTTGGTCGAATAGATCGTCTATCCTCGGCAATGGATACTTGTTCTTGACAGTTAGCTTATTTAGTTCCCGATAATCAATACACATCCGCATCGATCCATCCTTCTTTTTGACAAAAAGGACAGGTGCACCCCACGGTGAAAAGCTAGGGTGTATGAACCATTTCTCCAACAGATCCTCCAACCGCTTCTTTAATTCTTTAAGTTCTATTGGTGCTAGTCTATATGGATTTTTAGACACAGGCTCGGCACCGGGGTAAACATCTACAACAAATTCAATTTCTCTATCTGGCGGCAAGCCAGGAAGGTCATCCAAAAATACTTCTGGAAAGTCTTGGATGACTAAGACATTTTGAGGACTTGCCTTCCCTACAAGTTGTGTGTCTAAAACGCTAGCTAAGAAGTACAAATACTCTCCACATGGGGAAGGTCTAGTGTTAATAGAAGTCCTCACAGACATTTCCTTACTCTTCTTTGAAGCTTGAAAGGTATGTTTCAAGCCACTAGGGGGTGAAAACTAACTACTCCAGTCCTACAATCAATTGTGGCATAATGCTTGAACAACCAATCCATCTCTAGGATCACATCAAATCCCATTATATCCATAATAATGAGATCAGCAGGTAAATTCTTGTTTCCCACTATCACCACACTATTAAGCATCACTCGGCTAGAGTGCATGCATTCACCAAAGGGTAACGTGACATTAAACACATGTTCAGATGGCGAAGACTGTACATCTAACTTAACTGCAAACGTAGACTCAATAAAAGAATGTGTTGCACCAGAATCTATTAAAGTAAAAGCAGGTATAGAGTTGATCAATATAGTAGTTGATACAACAGCGGACTGTTCCTCACCCGACTCCATCATGGAGAATATCCTCGGTTTAATCATAGCAGGGCCACTCTTAAAAGCTGGGCAGTCTCTGCTAATATGGCTGACTTTGTTACAATTGTAGCATCTGGTGATTCTAGGCTTCGGGCATTCTTTGAACGTGTGTCCAACCTCCTCACAGTTGAAACACTTCCCAAAGCCCAATCTACACTCGCTCGGGTGGTTCTTCAAACACTTAGGACACTGGGGAAATTTCCTGGCATTCTGTATTTTCCCTCCTGTTCCTTGGCTATTCTGGCCTTCACTAGGCCTCTTCATTCCTCTTTGTTGGTGTGACTGGATAAACTTTTGTGGGACCTCCTTTGGTCCAGCACACTTCCTTTCAGCTTCTTCCACCTCCAGAGCAGTGGACACAACTTCGCTGAATGTCAAGCCTTTAATACCACAAAATTTAACTCCTCGGTAAATTTTTGGCTTCAGCCCATGCACAAATTTGAATACCTTATCCTCGTCCTTGTGAACAAAATGTCCAGCAAACCTGGACAGGGACTCGAATTGCCTACTATACTCGGCCACAGACCCTGTCTGCTTTAAGTTCAGAAACTCCAACTTCTTTGCGATTTGGACAGTGCTGTTAAAATACTTCTCATAGAAAATGTCCTTGAATTATGACCAAGGCATCGTCAAAACATCAGTGGTGGTCTCTATTGTTTCCCACCAAAGTTGAGCATCACCAACCAAATGAAATGTTGCCAATGTGACCTTATCTCCTTCTCCAATATTGGCACATCTAAACATACTCTCAATCTTCATAAGCCATCCTTCAGCAATAACTGGATCAGATGACTGTCCATCGAACGTGGGTGGTTGTAGCCTCCTGAATCTATCTCCAGAATGTTCATTGCTAGAACTCGAGTTGGCACTTCCTTGTACTTCTCGGTTCAACAGCACCCCTAACTGATCGGACTGCTGTCGCACTAAGTCTATTTGCTGACGCATCAGATTTGTCAGCTGCCTAATTACGCTAGGATCTTCTTCACGTCCCGGATTCGGTATCTCTCTTGGTACTCTTGGTCTTCCTGGTCGTCTAGACATCTTACTAAATTCCTGCACAGGCTTAACTATTCTCATAAATATCTAATAGCTAAAACTAACATAAACACATATAGTTGTTGGAGTACTCCCATGCAACGGTCGGTACTGATGAGTAATCCTTTGAACGGTTTAACTAAATGTCTCTGATACCATACTGTAACGCCCCGAGTTTTCTGAACCCGGTTCGCTACTCAAGATACTGAACCGAACTATAGGATTTTTGAGAAAATTCTAAAGTTTCACTCAATGGGCAAAATTTGACAATTTGCAAGGTAAACATTGAAAATTTTGCAGCGGAAAATCATTTGAGCAGAACAGAGTTGAGCAAAACCATGAAACGACGTTTGAATAATCAGTTAAAATACTAAGAAATAATTCGGCCAAAAGAAGTGAAAGCTTAAGCGTAATATACTTAAAATTCGTAAAAGTCAAACACATCTTCCGCTGAACAAAGTCAACGGTAGAGACAGAAACAGAAACAGGAGGCTTCTACCGCCAAACAGTGCCAGCGATAGAAGTAGGGACAAAAGACTCAGTGGTAGAAGCAGAGACAGAATCGACACGTCGACTTCACACATCTTCCGCTCATATCTGCCGACGACACGTCGGCTACTCACATCTACCAGTCACAAACGACAAAATCGACTGCATAATTCTTCTGTTTAAAATGACAGAATTACTATCTACTTCTTCCGTTCACAAAACGATAAATCTACTGCCTACATCATTCGATTACAAAACGACAAGGCTACTAAAGACTTATACCGAAGACATCTACCGATGGCTTCTACTGAAGACATTTTCGGATGGCTTCTACTGAAGACATCTTCCGATGACGTCAGTCGGATGATTCAATCCTCCATTATCTACCGGTGGACAAAACACTCAACATCCACCGGTGGACTTCATTCACCGATGGTTGAACTTGCAAATTTCACTGAAAACATTCAACACAACCTGACCCTAAGTAACTTCTGAAATCCAACAAATAACCATTTGAAACCAACATTTGTATCCTCATCCAATAAAAATCCCAAATTTGCAATTTGTAACAAAACTAAATCAGATTTTCATAACAGGAGAAACTCAAGTATTCTAAATCCTTCAGCTATTACTATCATCAAAATCCTTTGCACTCCTCAACAGAACATCAGAAAACTAGACTCCACATACAGACAGTAGTCAAACCGCCTCATCAGAACACCCAACCGTGGCATAGATGTGCTCCTTCAACTACATCTATTCTTCAGTGCGCTCGGGGAACTCACCTGTTGCAGTCTCAGCACCTACATCACAAAACTCATCTATTAGCCTAATGCTAAGTAAGTAAAGCAGTAATGAAATGGAATGCTGAAACATAAATCCTAGACATGCGGTTTCTACTTTCACATCTCAGTTGCATATGCATTCGTTTCTGGTCTGATCCCCCTGTGAAATTGGGAGTTGGATCACTTCTCCCAAAGTCATACATCCTCTCTCTTGATTAAGGGGCAGATTAGTCCCCTTAATAACTGTTCAGATCCCCCTGTGAAATTGGGAGTTGGATCAATTTTCCCAAAGTTATACATCCTCTCTCTTGATTAAGGGGCGGATTAGTTCCCTTAACAACTGTTCTGTTTCAATCGATTCATTCATCACCATGCCACTTTGCATTTAAATTCATTTTCATATACTTTCAAAACATGATACATGACAAACTGAAAACACACAGACCATACATAATCCTACTGTTTTGTGATGTAGGCCCGAAGGCACACGTACTCTACTTACCTGGTCTCCTGGAGATTGTTTGGTTGTAAGCTACTTCGGGAGTCTGCTCACCTATAATCGTAAACAGAGCACCGCATTACTAAACTTCATCCTAAAATATTTAGAAATCTTAGAGAAACTAGTTGGAAGTCCTGTTTGTCGAGCATTCCTGGTTCACCCCAAAACTCGAAGCTAACTCACACTCACAGCATTCACGAACACTCCTTACAATCTCTCTGTTATCTAATCACTAAGACAGCAAGTAAAATGAAACAAAACTCACATAGAATGGAGAAAATCAGAGAGGAAAATGTCGGAAGGAAGTCTGCTGAGCTGAGCTGAAAATCAAACGAAGGGAAATGGAAATAGGGTGGCGGCTACTGTGCATTAAACGCAGAACTTCTTTTCTTAAATAGGTTACCACTTTATATCTCAATTTACCATTATGCCCTCGCCTAGTCACTCATTAGCCTAATCACTAATTTCTCCCAATTTCATCTATAAAACATTCACTACTAGCTAACAAAGTAAGTTGGCTCAATGGAACCGGGTGCTACAGATAGCCTCATCACTCTTAGAATCTAGTTTCCCCATGTGTTCCCTGTCATTCAACACAAAGCAGATGCTGCCAAACGGATGAAAATAATGAAGATTCGGAGTTTTACCTTTCCATATCTCATAGGGTGTCATAGAAGTTTTGTCACGGAGATACACTCAATTTATGGTATAACAAGCAATGCTCATAGCTTCAGCCTAGAACTTTTGAGGAACATCCCTTTCATGTAGCATTACTCGAGTCATTTCAACCAATGTACGGTTCTTCCTTTCAACGATCCCGTTTTGTTGAGGAGTTTTAAGTGTCGAGAATTCATGAGCAATCCCTAGATGTTTACAAAAATCCGAGAATTCAGAATTTTCAAACTCTCTTTCATGGTTACTGCAGATGTGAATAATCTTCAAGATAACACAGTCTTTTTCACGTTGGAGACGAGTACACATTGACTTGAAGGCTCTAAAAGTGTCGGACTTTTCTCTAAGAAATTCCACCCATGTGTAGCGTGAGAAATCATCCACAGTAACGAAGACATACCATTTTTCTCCAATACTTTCAACCGACATTGGCCCCATTAGATCCATGTGAAGTAATTCAAGTACCCGAGTAGTTGAGGATGATTGTGACATCGGGTGTGACACGTTGGTTTGCTTTCCGATTTGACATGGTCCACATAATTTGTCTTCATCGAATTTTAATACAGGAATTTCTCGGACAACACCTTTTGAAATAAGTTTTTCGAGCATTGTGAAATTAACATGTCCTAACTTTCTATGTCATAGAATAGTGTCTTCCATACTCGACCGAAAGCAGGTAGACGAGGAAGAAATAAGATAGCAATTGTCGGATGACCTAGCTCCTTCGATAACACACTTGTTGTTTTGATCGGTCACCATACATTTTTCTCTTGTGAAATGAACATTCAATTCTTGATCATAAAGTTGGCTAATACTGATTAAATTAGATTTCAGACCATTTACCAATAACACATTACTCAACTTTGGTAAACCAGGAACATTTACCGTTCCCCTTCCAAAGACATCCGTTGAGACACCGTTGCCGAATGTTACTTTTCCCACGGATTCGGGTATAATATCTGTCAAATATCTCTCTTCACCTGTCATATGTCTAGAACATCCGCTATCAAAATACCATGCATTAGTTCTGATTGCCTTTAGTGAAAGATGTGTAACATTACACCTCAAACTTGATTTTATCACCCATTTCTGATAAGGGAATCTGTAAGAAGAAGCATTTTTAACAGTACCCAATCTTAAGTCAGCAAGATAGGTAAAGCATTTAGGGCGAATATGACCACGACGTTGGCAATAATGACACACAGAACCATATAAGTTACCTTTTCTGCTAGCAACATGATAGAAGTTATAGGAATTTGATTTTCGGTTAGTTCGTGACATTCTGTTTGCAACTTGCTTTCCTTTATAATCAAATCCCTTGTCTGACACCGGCTGTGACACCGAACTTGCCCTTACAAATTTCATCACAGAGCGATTTTCTTTTACTGCAACAGTCTGTGCAACAGAGATTTCACCTTTAAAACCCAATCCGGATCGATTTCCACCTGATTTGCTGACATTGAGAATATCATCTAGTTTAGAAGAACCCGAATTTAGCATTTTGACATTCTTCTTCATGAGACTTATCTCATTGGTTAGATCTTTAACTTCATCCTGACTTGTTTCCAGCTTGATCTCCAAATCATCAATAACATTTTAAAGATCATTCTTCTCATCATTCAAATTTCTAATCTGTATATGTAGAAGCTGATTTACTTTAACAAGCTCGGTCCATTTCTCATGCAAAAATTTGTATTCTCCAATAAGATCTTCTTCTGAGACTGGTTCTTCGTCTTCATCACTACTATTGGAAAAACTGTCTGTGACACCGGGTATAACACCACCGTTTTCTTCTCTTTCTTCCTTTCCAACAAGCGCCACATGATTACTCTGAAATTCGTCTTCCTTCTCTGACTCATCCTCACTCCAGGTTGCATTCAGAGAATTCTTCTTTTTCTTTAAGATATTAGCACATTTGCTTGTATATGCCCGAAACCTTCACACTCTCTGCACT
The DNA here is from genome assembly GCA_022432975.1 of Begonia masoniana. NCBI lineage: Eukaryota > Viridiplantae > Streptophyta > Magnoliopsida > Cucurbitales > Begoniaceae > Begonia > Begonia masoniana. Next base: position 13,701,625 of record CM039504.1, read on the forward strand.
GAATGCCTTTGTTTTTAAATGGTTGATCAGATACATAAGTTTCTTCTCAGTGCTTCTTGTTGCTTGAAGAACCATTTTTAAAGTTTGTGACACCCTGTCTGACACCGCGAGTATTTCTTCCAAATCTCTTCATAACTCTGCTGAAATTCTTTGATAGCAGGGCTAGAGACTTTGTAAAGCCCCGAACCCGCCCCGGCTCGGTGCGTCACATTGCAAACCCAACCCGTGTTTAAAACGATATTTTAAAAAAATTTCGATAATTTTTCGAATCGGTTTTCGGACGTGCCCAAAATACGTTAGAAAATGTCGGTTTAAAATAATTTGGAAATAGGAAAATTTTAAAAAGAATTTAAAATCAAAATGGACGGCATAATGCATAAAATTCGATAAACCAAAACCTGCAATTTAAAACCAGGAATCAAACTAGTTCAAACCACAAACACTTACAACCATTATCCATCAATACAATTGACTCGCAAACCGTCAAAATAATTGCGAAAACATTAACAAATGCAATGTACCAAAATGTACCAAAACCTATCACAATTTAAACAAGTTAACTCATCAAACACTTAGAACACCCACCAACTATCTACATACCAAATATCTACATACAAAATAGAAACCTCCCACAAACCCGAGGAAAACGGTGGTCAAGACACCCCAACAATAGCCTGCACCGACGGACTCCGTACTCCTTCGACTGCGGCCTAATCCTCAGCGGTCTCGTCTACCTCACCTGTAATATACTCGTCACCTACACCATAGAACACAAAAAGGTAAGCCTAATGCTTAGCAAGTAGGGAATACAAATGCTACAACACGATGCAATCAACTTAACACATGCAGTTTCTACCACTCAGTTGTGCTTATTTGCTGTTCGTTGCTGTTCGTTACTTTAATCGTTTCATAAGCCATGTGATTTGAGTAGGCACACATCCCATAACCCTCTAGGACGGCCAAACTCAAAATCACTAGAGCAAGACCAGACAGCTCTCATCCCATAACTGTCTAGGATGGCCGTACATAATCTCCCTCGTCGATCGTAGAATCCTATAACCGTCTAGGAATTCATACTCACGACATTTACATATTTTAGCCAATCATCCTTCATAGAGTTCCCTTCGGGGTGCTACAAACCAGCACCGTATCCCGACAAGGCACACTATTCCAGATTGCGTATTTTAGCCGATCTCTCATAGAGTTCCCTTCGGGGTGCTACATACCAGCATCGTATTCCAACAAGGCACACTATTTGAGATGCATTTTATAATTCACTTTATCTGATTACGTTCATACTCACAACAACCATGCAAACAACTCGTATTTTCGTTTAACTGAAAACCATGATGCATGTTAACAAAGATGCAACCAAACAAAACACGAAATAAATAACCCTACCGTTCTATGATGTAGGCCCGAAGGCGAAGGAATAACTACCACTACTTACCTAGATGCTCGGCTTCCAATTGCTCAATTCTAACGGTCACTTCACACGTTCTACGACCTAAAATAACGGAAACTTAACTCGATAAGTTATCAATACAATCTAAGGAAATTTTCCAATTAAAACTAACAATACTTAAAACACATTTCTCTCTCACAAAACACAAAACCTGATTTTTTACACAATTTTGACCGTCCAACTTCAAACGGTCATAACTTCCTCGTTTTTCAACGGATTTCGACGTGCCACCCCAATTCAGAAACCTCTACACGTCTACTATCCATTGAAATACTCAAATTAACCAAACAATTCACTTAGCCAACCCAAAAATGCCAAAGACAGAATCAGCCCACTTAAGTTAAAAACCTGTTTTTCCCAAACTCCATTCCAATTCTCAATCTAACTCCATAAATCACCTAAACCAATCCATCCAACAATTAAATGATCAAAATAGGAAAGAAAACCAACATTGAAACTCAATTTTCGGACTCCATGAATTAGGGTTTTCAAACTCTCACCAAAATCACTTAAAACTCACTAAAAACTTCAACAAACTTCACCTAAAGTGCATAAAATCAAAACCCACTTATTTTTACCTTCAATCACCTTGAGAAATTGAAGCAAAGAAGAGGTGAAGGGGCGGCTATGGAGGATAAAGGAAGAGAATCGATGAAGATGAAGAATAAAATGGAAAATCACCTTTTAAACTAACTATTTTCCACTTTTTCTTTTCCTCCACTATTCTTTTTAAAATTGTAAAACCAACCTCACTTTTCTTCTCCCAATTTCTCCAACGTGATTTACCTTTAATTTCCCCCCTTTTTTATTCATTTATTTCCTTTACAAAAATTTCCTATTGGTTGTTAAGTCCTTTGACTTTTCAACTCTCTTTATGTTGAATTGTCAAACCCTTTTTGTTTTCTCTTCTCATCTATTACACTTCAATGCATAACATCAAACTTGTATAATTTAAATCTTATACTTAGAATAATCTAGGCTACGCACGTAATAAGAAATTTTCGGGTGTTACAGACTCCTCCAAGTCATCTTCATCATGCTCGTTGTAATTCTGTACCTCTGTTTTAAAAGCAACTCCCTTTGCCTTCTTTATTTCGGTGTCTCCTTCAAGATTCATCTCGAAAGTTCTAAGAGATCTCATCAACTCTTCTAGCTTCATTTTAGAGACATCTTTGGCTTCTTCTATGGCAGTGACTTTATAAGCAAACCATTGTGGCAAAGACCTTAAAGTTTTTCTTACAAGTTTTTCTTCGGAAAACATCTCACTTAGAGCAAACGCTTCATTAGCTATATCACATAATTTGGCGTTGAACTCGCCAATAGTCTCATCTTCCTGCATCCTTAGATTCTCAAATCGAGTGGTTAACATTTGCATTTTGGACAATTTTACCGTAGATGTTCCTTCATAGGTGGTTTGAAGAATTTCCCATGCCCTTTTTGCAGATTAGCATGTGGAGATGAGTCTGAACTGAATTGGATCCACACCATTAAAAATAGCATTTAGAGCCTTTGAATTGCTAAGTGTCAAAGCATCTTCATTTACGTTCCAATTTTCTTCAGGTTTTGGAGATATATTACCTTCTGCATCGGTGTTCACAGGGTGATTCCAACCTGTTAAAATAGATCTCCAAGTCTTCTCGTCAATAGCTTTAATGAATGTCCTCATCCTTGCTTTCCAATAACCATAATTACTTCCATCCAACAATGGCGGACGCATTGTAGAACCTCTTTCTTTCATAGAGTCCATTGTACACGAACTATAATCTTGTCCCGATGATCCCGCTTAAGAAACAGAAGCGACCAGCTCTGATACCAATTGAAAGATTACGATTAGTTATGCGGTGTCACACAGGGTGTTACGTGTGACACCGATAATGAATGAAATGACGAACAATATAAATATACAGAAATAAATGAGATAGGAGGTTGTTAACGCAGTTCGGCAACCAGCCTACGTCTGCGGGGCCACGCCCAGATATAAAAATATTTCTTTGAGTTTACAAAGTTACAAGACAATCGGACTGATACAAATAAAGACTATCTCTTATCTTTGTCGCTGCCTCTAGCTAACTTCCCCAAGGAAACTATTTTTGCGAGATCCCCTCGACTTAAGATCGACCTCTCCCGAGATCTAGAAAACAACAAGATCCCCTTGTTGTTGATTCCTCCCGAAATCCGTGTTATGACAAGATCCCCTCGCCCATGATCAAAGTGACAAGCTCTCCTTGTCTAAAAATAGAACTCCTCTTGAGTTCGAATGCAGCCTCCTCCCGAGACTGAGCTTCAATGAAGAACAAAGAAATATTGCCTCTTGGGACACCTTCTGGAACACCAGAGCGTTGTCTTCGGACACAATAATTAACACACTCAATAAATCGATGCAATCCCCAACATAAGAAGAGTGTGTAAAACAATCACAGACTCAAACGCAGAAGCGTTGGGAGTGAAAGAAAAGCGACGGCACAAAGAACAAATAAACCTTTTCACGTGAAAATCAAAACTCCATCGTCAACCGCTTTCACAGAAACGAAAGGTTTAAATATCATTGGTAGCTTCCATATCTTCGATTCAGTCAGTTACCAAATTAGTTATAACGTCGCAAGAATTAAGGAAAACAAATCTTAACAAATTGGTTGAGTGACACACCGTGTGACACTTTAGGAAAGTATCGCTAACTTCCTTGATATTGCTCCGAAAATTTAGGTAAGCATCCGACGATTCATGTTATCTCGAAGCCTAACAGATTTCACCAAATCTCCATCAAATTGGCTTACCAAAATAAAGTTTTCCAAAAAACAAGTGCCTTTAGTTTTTTCAATAACTTTCCTATTATTCTTGTTTCCTTAATTTTCTCTTCCACAGAATCTTTATGATTGTTAATATGACGCCATCGAATAATCAGAATGCAGTATTTCTTGATCACCAAGAAATAAATTATCATTTGGGAAAAACATATTATCTCCATAAATATATATAAATATTGCCAAAAAATCAATGCCAACTTATATGCAATATCTTTGCATTTACAGAGGAAACTGAAATTCGATGTTTCTAGCTCTTGTAGTTTAGCGTTGGTTTCATTTCAGACCATGGTTTAGGTTTCTCATAAGAGTGTTCATAATTTCAATTTGGTTTTTAAATAGTCTTTCCATTAATTTTTGTCGTTATCAGAAGGGTAATTACCAATTTGAACCCCAAAGTATAAAATTAATTTGAAACAACTAAATTAAAAATCCTAATAACTAAAACCTTAAACTATTCAAAATATAACAAATCAAAGTCTGGCAGAGGCCGATCACACCCCGTTCTGAATTTATGCCAAGAACGGGAGCTGATCACCCCTTAATTTTTGGGGGTTGAGAACAGAGAATTCACTTCCCAAAACAACTCCTCATTCTTAAACATTGCGCATGAGAACGAAGCCCCGATCCGGGGCGGTGACCCATTGTTCTCAAAATTAAGGCACATAACGGGGATCTCCACCCCGAAACGACCATTCGTTCTTAAACATTACGCTTGAGAATATGGTCCCGATTGAAGTTGCTCAATTTCTGGTTTATTCAATTCAACGGTCCATGGAGGCTTTTTTTTAACCTAAATAACTCTTAGTGATATTAGAGAGTAGTCGCTCCGGATCGAGACTCTGTTCTCAAGCGTAATGTTTAAGAACGATGGGTCGTTTCGGGGCGGGGATCCCTCGTTATGTGCCCTAATTTTGAGAACGGAGGGTCACCGCCTCTCATTGGGGCCCCGATCTCATGCACAATGTTTAAGAACAGGAGGTCGTTTCGGGAAGGGGACCCTCCATTCTCACCCCCAAAAATTAGGGGATGATTAGCCTTCCGTTCTTGGTGTAAATTTAGAACAGGGGTGATCGGCCCCTCGCCATGATTGGATTGGTTGCATTTTGGATAGTTTAAAGTTTTAGTTGTTAGAATTTTTAGTTTAGGATATTTCAAATTAACCCTATACTTTGGGGTTCAAATTGTTAATTACCTTTATCAAAATATGTCAGTTTCCTTTATTTCAAAATATGCCATCATAGAATCGTTGAAAAATAATATTTAGTTCAGTTTAATTTTTTTTTTAAAAAAAAGAATTTTTTCTTTTTACAAAAATAGAAAAAAGGATTAAGTGCAAAAAAAAGGTTGAAGTATGGGAAAAGGGCAAAAAAAAGCTTCAACTATGGAAAGTGCACAATAAAGCTCTGCGGGGGACCGCTCACCCCCCGCAGAGGGTGCAGCGGGTACCCGCCTAATGAGGCGGGTACCCGCCTAACGCGGGGGGTCACGCGGGTACCCGCCAACCCCCCGCGAACAGCATTCTCATTTTTTCAGGCGTTTTCTCCAGTTCTTCGCTGCCCATCTTGAGCCATTTTTTTTATCAAAGAATCGAAAGAGGGAATTGAACGAGAGAGAGAGAGATTTGAAGAATTTTTTGATGGTGTTTTCTGAAAACAAAAAATTATCCTTTTTTGCGCAGCCATCTCCTATCATTACACATGCAATGGTAACAACAACACCGCCTCCAAATCAAGCAGAACCAGAAAAAATGGAGGATACAGACGAGAACAAAAACGAACCTGATTTTCTTTTCAATGCTACTCGTTATTCTATCCTATTTTCTTTCTTGGGATGGAAGAAAATAGGATAGAATAACGAAAAGAAAATCAGGTTCGTTGAACGAAACTTGCCTCGACATCGATATGGAGCTCGAGTTCTTTGGATGATAGGTTGAGACTCTGTTTCCCTTTCCGTCGAGAATCACGGGGTCGTCTTCTTCTTCGTCTGGAACTTTGCATTTTTCGCCTAAGATGATCGTTTTTGTCCAAATCGATTCTTCGGGTTTTGATTTTCCTTTCTTTCGCTGCCACTCCTTTTGATCTCGAGTTTTCGCCATTGACAGGCCTCTCGAGAATTTCATGCTTAAACTCGATGACAATCTTCTCTCCGAAGCTGATTTTTTCATCGCATTGAAAGAACAAGTGGTCGTGATTGGCTGCATTTTTGGTGGAAGTGGCTGGTCTTTGTTCTCGTCTGTATCCTCCATTTTTTCTGGTTCTGCTTGATTTGGAGGCGGTGTTGTTGTTGCCATTGCATGTGTAATGATAGGAGATGGCTGCGCAAAAAAGGATAATTTTTTGTTTCAGAAAACACCACCAAAAAATTCTTCAAATCTCTCTATCTCTCGTTCAATTCCCTCTTTCGATTTTTCGATCAAAAAAAATGGCTCAAGATGGGCGGCGAAGAACTGGAGAAAACGCCTGGAAAAATGAGAATGCTGTTCGCGGGGGGTTGGTGGGTACCCGCGTGACCCCCCGCGTTAGGCGGGTACCCGTCTCATTAGGCGGGTACCCGCTGCACCCTCTGCAGGGGGTGAGCGGTCCTTCGCAGAGCTTTATTTTGCACTTTCCATAGTTGAAGCTTTTTTTTGACATTTTCTCATACTTCAACCTTTTTTTTGCACTTAATCCTAGAAAAAATGAGAGTGATTTAAAAAACTAGTTTTGTTCAAAAAATAAACCGAACAAAAAATCTTGTTTAAATAAATCTATGACGTGGATAAAAATATGTCACGCGCCACAGTTCTTTTAACTTTAACGACAAAAATAGATGAAATGAATATTTAAAAACATTACGAGACAATTAAAACTGTAAGGATCAAAGTGAAATTAACCTTAAACTATAGGGATGAAAATATATTTTGCTCATGTTTAATATCATATATACAAATATTATATTGTAATTAAACAGCACATTAGAGTGTAACATTACTCTTTAAAATGAGTTATAATTCATAGTTCACGCACCTGGTTGCGTTAATAAATCTAGAACTCTTTATGCCTAAAGCAAATTTTATAGACCAAAAATAAAAAAATAAAAAATAAAAATAAATAAAAATAAAAAATAAAAAATAAAAAATAAAAAATATAAATAAAAAATAAAAAATATAAATTCAAGTACGTTTCCAACTTCGTATTTGTTTATGATTTATAATAAAATGTCAATGTTTAACAAGACTATTATCAGTTAGTCTAACATAATTTAGTGGTCAAATTTAATTGATTTATTTTTATTTTAAATATTAATAATTCATTAAAATATTCATAAAATATGTGTCGAAGTTGCAGGTGAATTATAAGTTAAACAATATTTAAATCCATAACTATATTTGCAATACACACGTCAAGACCAAATCAATAAATATCACACGGTTTTATAGGTCCACTTTTCTACAGCTCATATTTAAACATTAAATTATTATATTTATTTTTAAATAATCTGACAAGTGATGTATCTAAACTAACATTTAACTCATGTTATTTAAAATATTTCTTTTGATTTAGAGGTGTTAAATAAACGGGATGGTGGTCGACTCAGAACTATAGCAGCCCAGCTCAGATAGATTCGTTTAATTTTAGATCACGAACCGGTTCAGGTTGATTTTTTTTTTTTTTTTAATGAGGTTGTTAAGGTTGACTCGTTGGTCTAGATAGACTCGTTAATCTCGATTTGTTTAACTTATTAGGTTCGGTGAGACAGATTTTTTCAGGCTCAGCTCGGTCCGACCCGGCCAACTTGCTTGTCATTTATCATTTCTATTTCATTCCATTGACTTATCATGACGATTAAATTAATGTTAATTTTGTCCGCACCAAATTAGACACCACACGCTAAAATTAATGATAATTTATTATCAATTTCTTATTTTTTTTTCTTTCTAGAAACTACAAATCGTGCTTCTACATGTTACAAAATTATCTCTGTTGGGTCAGGAACAAGTATTGTTTTAACATATAGTTGTTGAATGTAACAATTATCAATAATTCTATCTAATTTACAATGCTTGAAACATAGGAATAAAAATTTATTTTTCGATTTTATCTTGTCAATGGGAGGAAATACCAAGAAATTTCCATGCACCTCCAAGATGACAAAACTTACCTTGGTTACCAAGTTTTTTCATAGTTTCCACACGGTGTAGATGTTACGTTATAACATGTATGAATATACACACACACACATATAAGATAATATATTATATTATACCATTTACTTGTACGTTTTAGAACAAGACTATTTCCTTGAAATAGACTTCTATAACTTTCTTGGAAAAACATTTAAAATCAAGCTATATAAGAACAGTCATTTTTGTTTTTCTTAAAAATTGTAAGAATTTATGGAGAACGCAGCATTTGCATTGTTGATCGAAGGGCATGACTCGAAAATTTATTTTAGTATTTCTTCTTCTTCTTCTTCTTTTTCTTTTATTGTATGTAATGATTTTAGAAATAATTCAGATACTCTGTTATTTTACTTTCTCGACTTCGAAAGACCCTAACGTTCTTTTCCGAGTTTACGACTTGGTTATCGTGGCCAAAGCGAATCCATTGGCCATGTTTATCTTGTTCAATGTTATAGTTTTAACAATGATTCGAAAGAATTACAAGAGTTCGGGAGATCTCCTTGACAACTCTTTTTCTCGCCGAGGAAAATTCCGAGAAACACAAGAAGGGAACTGCACTTATTATTTTAGCGGTGAAGACGTGGATGAATTTCACGACTCTGATGACGACGACAATGGAAGCGACAGTGTTGAGAGAGAAGAAGATGGCAAAGAAGAAAGAGATTATGAGCTGGAGAGAAGGGTTGAAGAGTTCATCCACATTATGCATAGAAAATGGAGAGACGAGTTGGTTTATGATTATCTTCCTACGCATGGGGTGGATCAATGATTTTGTCTTTTGAAGTCTTGATAGTTGTAGTTTTTGATGATACTGTTGGGATTTCTAGCCTAAGTTTTATATATTTCTTCCAGGCTTGCTGTGAATTTGTAATTGTATTATGGCCACCTAAGTCGAATAAAAACGAGGTGATCGTGATGACATTTTTTCGTACAATGCGACCCGAATTTGTTTATGTCGTGTCAAAAAACTCGATGTGCAACAAAAGTTATGCAACAAAAAATTATAGAGTTTTTCTCGACATATGTGGCAGTAGCGACCATTATTGCGTTTATTGATCTTAAGATCTTCTCGACTGACGACTTCGTTTCCTCGTCAATGAATCACCGGTCTGAATGTACAATTATAGCGTAAAATTTGAGTATATATTTTACATTAATCTACAAACCCAAGTTCATGCCTCAAAGTAGTCTTCTATTTCAACAACCATGTTCCCTTGCAGACCCAGCAACATGACCTGCGCTTCTTCGTCCCTTGGCTGTGGTCGAAGGCCATTTCCGACACAGAATGCCGCCAAATTTCTAGGAGACTCGATCCAACTCATTCCCGGACCCTTTTCCACCATTTTCTCTTTCATTTTCCTCCTCATTTCTGCAACATTCTCCCATTTTCCGACCCTGCCGTACAAATTGGCAAGCAAGACGTGGGTCGGACCGTCTTTTGCGTCCGACCTGAACACCTGCTCGGCTGCACGTTCTCCTACTTCTAGATTCTTACTCAGCACACATGAACTCAGCAGAGTTCTCCATAATTCTACATTATCATCGACAAATGGTGATTTACGTATGATTTCTTCGGCTTCGTCGAGCAAACCAGCTCGACTCAATAAGCTTACCATGCACGAGTAGTGTTTGAACCCGGGTTTGAAGTCTTCTTCCTTCATTAATCTCCATAAGAACTCCCCCATTTTAACCATCCCGCTATGATTGCAAGCCGAAAGTAGCGAGAGAAATGTTACTTGATCCGGTTTCAAGCCTCGACTTTCAATCTCGCGAAAAAGCTTCAATGCCTGTTCTATGCGTCCATGGTGACTATATCCTCCGAGCATTGCATTCAAGCACTTAAGATCAGGGTCCTCGACTCGTAAAAATATCGATTGAGCTGAATTTAAGTCACCTATTTTGGAGTACATATCGACCAGGCTTCCACAAACAGTCATTTCAACATCATACCCTGATTTTACCGCCAAAGTATGGATCATGTCTCCTTGTTTTGAAGTTGCAAGGTCCGCACATGCACTCAAAGCTCCACTCAGAGCAAAGCTATCGATTCGGTAGCCTTCTCGATACATTTCGTAAAAGAATTTAATCGCATTTTCCCCATTCGGCGTTCTAGAATATCCAGAGATCATTTCGGTCCAGAGAACATCATCTTTCTCTGAAATTGAATTGAAAATTTTGCCAGCGGATTCAGTCTCATCGTTTTTGAAATACATGGAGACGAGTACACTTCCAACGAAGACACTCGTTTCAAAACCCGATTTGATAACTTGAGCGTGAAGATAATTACCGTAATCTGAAAGTTCAGACATGGCCAAAATGACAGTTGCAAAAGTATATTCGTCGGGTTTCAGAAGCGACATTTTCTTCAGTTGGATAAACAGATAGATCGACTTGGCTTCGTCCCCATTTTCTGTATACCCTGCAATAATCGTGTTCCATGAAACTAGATCTTGAGTCTCCATTCTCGTAAAGATACGAAATGCTGTTTGAATATCTCCACAATTGCAGTACATGTCTATCAGAGAATTATGCAAAACCAAATCAAGATAAGTATTTGAAACTATCACCTTCGCATGTATGATTTTCCCGAAATAATGATTTTCTAATTTACTACACGCGTTCAAAACCATCGAATACGAAGATTGATCTGGAGCGAGGCCAATATTCAGCATGTGGTTAAAGAGAAAAAGAGCTTCCCTCGCTTTCTCGAGCTTCAAAATGCCAAAGATCATAGAATTCCAAGCCACAACATCTTGATCAATCATCCACCCAAACACTTTTTTCGCAGATTCCAAATCCAGACTGTTTGAGTACATCCCAATAAGAGAAGTTTGAACGCAAACATCATTCAAAAACCCAAACTTCACGGCTTGCGAGTGAAGCAGAGAGCCCAAAAACCGAGCCTGGAGCGAAGACGAGGCCTGTATTAAGCTAGTGAGAGTAGACCCATTTGGCCTAAACCCTTCGTTATACATCCGAGTGAGCAACTGCAAGCAAAAGGGTGCATTGTCAACAGCTCGAGAGTGGGCTGCAATTACCGCGTTAAATGAAACGAGGTTTCTGTGTGGCATTTTGTCGAACATCATAACAGCATCGCCCAACGAACCACATCTCACATACATAGAGATGATGTTGTTGAACGGGTAAGGGGAAATCGAGACGGCGGTTATAGTCGTAAGGAGAAGAGCGTGGACTTGACGGGCCGCTTTCAGGGTGGCTACGGTTGTGCATTTTCTGATCAGAGCTACCACGGAAGATTTCTCACATAAGGTTGGCATAGGAAAGCCAATTAGCCGACCGTTAACCGGTCAACCATTCTACCCAGCTTGAAATGAACCCTTCCAAGACCTTTATTATTTGGCTCCCTTTTTTTTTTTCAAAACCCAGATAAAATATTAAATCAAAATAAATTTATAACTTAATTTAATTATTTGCAATTTATTATAAATATTATATTAATGGTTGTTGGATTTAATGGGGTTTAAATTACAGGCGAAAATTAAATAAATCAAGCTTTTAAATATTTTAAAATAAAACAAATTTAGTTTCCTCTGAGTCTGGGCAACAACTTTAACATCTAAGATCTGATATATCTTTAGCCCATCCGAGAATCGCCATTCGAAAAGGTGGCGATTTAAGCTTAGAGAATTTCAATCGAACCGAAGCTGCGGAACCTTTTATTCCGAGTCAAGAACTGAACAATAAAAATATCGAAAAGCATTGTCCTACTGAGAACTGACATTGTGGATCCAGTGATGATCAGAAGAATCCACCGGCTCCGGTGAAGATGATTCTGGGTTCTGATCAGAGGCGAATGTTCTGTAAAACGGGTACTTACCTCTAATCTTACACGTTTACTATCTGAAATACCATACATCTTTGGGGAACCATAAGTGATTGAACTAAAAAGAATAATTATGCTAACAGAGGATTGTAGTGTAAGACTCGCAAGATCTAATATTTGTTTGCCAACATTGTTGAGGGCAGTCAATACGTTTAGATAAAGAAATAAGGAACAGAAAAGGAGGAGTTAAAACGAGGAAGTAAGGAAATATTTACGCACATAAAGCAAATTAATATATATTTTTTCCTGTCTACATATGATGTGGCATAAACAAACTTGTCTACCAAGTAAGGAAGCTCCATTACTTGGGATGATCAGCTCAGCATCGTCGGATGCCCGGTCTGGAGCATCCGCTTGATCATGTCCATGCCAAATGCAGAATCTGACGAACTACAAAAGTGGAAAAAACTTCAAAGTTATCGACGAAGACAAAACTGAGGCTAGCAATGACTAAGAAGTTAATTAGTCAATCACTATACTACCCAATAAATATTAATTGCAAAATATCCTCTCTTTTTTCCCTTCATAGTATGTAAAGAAGTCATTCTTGGCCAGGTTTACAAACAACAAATTTTATCCAAGAACAAAGGAAAGCTTAAATGATCATTTCATTCTTAATTACTTTGCAGGAGGATGAAAAACACCTTGGGATAGTGATTTCGTACGGGAATGATATCACATTGTCGAGACTTGGTATGGGAGGAACATGATCCTTCTTCTCATTCACAAATTTTATTATTTGAAATAAAATATCACGAAGAGATGCTTCGACTGTCGCTCTACGAATAGTTCTGTCCTCCAATGCGCTCTCTGTTCTTAGATGTAGATATATTAATTAAGACAATGAAGCAACAGTAGAAAATAGTTTTAGCAAAGAAAAAGTGTAAACTTTCAAACAAAGCACGACAGAAAGTGTACCTCCTGGATCAACTACAACTTTGGACTGATGAGACTTGCTTGAATTCAGTTTTGGATGTTGTGCCACGTTCAAATTTATATACCAGTGTTCCCAATACAAGTGTTCTGTTTTGTTGGTAAACCAAGATGCGTGCTTATTTTTCACTTCATAAAATGATAAACATATCTACAACATCAACATAAAAGTTAGTCGTTGAATTAAAACTAACTTCTCGGAACAATGTGAAACTTTTGTAGTTCCCATGTCTTTCATGAAAAAGGTAATTAGCATTTATGATTGTGAAAGAACAATGTTTTAACAAGGAAAAGAAAGAACAATCTTAAAATCCCAAAACTATCCATGGTCAAAAAGGAACAAACCTGACTTTTCTTGTTTGGGTGTTTCTCAACCCAAGTAATGAACTGCTCAATCTTCTCATCTATCTTTTTTTCAAGTTCAACATCTCCACATTGGACCTACACAACCACCAAAGTAAAATCAATAAAAAAGCTATGAGGATCATTAACAATCCAGTTTACCATATTTTGTAAAAATTCAAAGATTGATTGGGAGGCAGGGTAATCAGAACATAATACAATTCTTTAATACACCGAGAAGAAACTAATTTTATTGCTTCTCATTTCGTTCAGCACAATCACCATTTCATACTCACTACTGACATGTCGATTCAAAAGGTATCTTCTTTTGCTGACCCAAAAAATGAGAATGAGAAGTTGAAAAACAGAAGCCTATTTTAAATCTACAGATAGCGATCACAATTCCAAACACTACAACATAAAGCTATTGGTTCGCTTAGTAACCATATTTCTTCAAAGGAATCAAAACTTGTAAAGTAATTCTTTATACATTGAATAATGCAACGATTGGTAGTCAAAACACAACTACAATGATTATGATCTCACTTATGATTGTGACATAAACTCTTTTTTAGGATGGGGAACATCTTCATACACCCGTCACTTGGTGAAACAGGTATCGGTATAAAACCACGAGGAGGTCAGCACAAACAGCTATGCAGCCTGTTAGTGATTCTGATCATGGAGGAAATAAAACCATTAACATGATTAGGGTCTTAAGTTCTCTTTTGCCAATAGGCTATCCCAAAGAGGGTGTGACCTGACCGAAAACAAGCAAGCTTCTTGTCATCATTTCAACAAGAAAATGCAAAAACTTATGTCTAGATTCAACAGTGGCTTTTGTTGTTTGGAGTATATTTCATGGTGAGGACTGGAGCTTGTAGGCTAGGATAAATATTGCCAACCAGCCAATCTGGCGGTCCACTAAATTATTCAAACTGGTTTCGCAACAACTTGGAAGAATGGAATTCTACCAGGAAACCATAAATTTATTAATTTTCACCATTTAAAGTGAGTAAATTCTTATTTGGATTAGGAAAACAAGGCTCAGAAAAGGCAAGGAGAAAAGGCAAACAAAACAATCTATGCTACAGACAAACCTTGCAACAGAGATGATTTTGTCAAGCATGTCTAAGTGTAAACACAACTATAGAAGATACATCGATAGTTTGAAGAAAATTGAGATCTTACATAAGTAATCTCGAAAAGTTCCAAATCAACGTCTTTGGGGCGCACAAGACCTAAAGCTCGATTGAACACAATCGTATGTAGTATGCCTGAGAAAAAAAAACATCAACACTTTTCAAATACTTTTATCCAATCAAATTTCTGCGTCCTTTACGGAAACGAAATACATTCTCCATTCGAGAAGAAAAATTCAGAACGAGTTTGATTTTAAAAAATTACACAATTTATGAAAGGAATCGGAAACCCAAAAAGAGAAAACTTCGTCTATCATACTACAAATACAAAAATTAAATAAGATTGGTAACTCACAACGAAGAACTACAAATACAAAAATTAAATAAGATTGGTAACTCACAACGAAGAACTTCTCGTATCTCGAAGTGCTCTACTTCCTGGAGAAAGGGGGAGAAGCACAAAAAAACAAAAAAACAAAAAAAAAAAATCTCAGAATCTATAATTGATCGCACTTACGATCAAGAACACAATTTTTTTCTGAAATTGAACTTAAATATACCAATTCTTTGAGTTGGCAAACTTCACAGTTCATGTCGCCCGGGTGTAATGCAAACGACGAACTTGATTAGGATCGGTGATTTGTAAGCCAACTTTTTGATCTCCAACTGGAAGTATGAGTCTTGAACTTGGTAGATTATTACAGTAACTGAATTTGACATGGAGGAACTGGGCCGTTCAACGATTTCGAAAACGGGCTCTGCCTCAAGCCCTCCAAAATCAATCAATAATTTGGCTGTCATCACAAGGACTGTTGTAATTTTATGCTCTAACATGTCATTAATTTATGATAATATTTACAATAATTATACTTAAAAATGTAAATTATGTATACCAATAATGAATAATATGTAAACGATACGTCAAATTGTTCAATTATACGTAGACAATACATCAGATTATAAGATGAATCATTATTTTTAATCTAATATCTTAATTCTAATCAAGTATGGTTTTTGAAGGCTTTTACGTGTAAGATTTTTCATTACAAATAAATAATTTTTTCAGCAAAGGATTACATTTAAGATGAAAAATGAAATAAAATGGGTCCTAATGGATGAGTTCAAAAAACAACATCACAGTAAGTATAAATTATTTAATAAAAACGATAAAATTATAAAA
Organism: Begonia masoniana; assembly: GCA_022432975.1. Lineage (NCBI taxonomy): Eukaryota > Viridiplantae > Streptophyta > Magnoliopsida > Cucurbitales > Begoniaceae > Begonia > Begonia masoniana. Next base: position 13,717,497 of record CM039504.1, read on the forward strand.
AAAATTAGAAATACTAGAAATTGAAAAATTTATGAAAGTTATGAATGTTTAGCTCCGCTTAGCTTAACTTACTTCTAATTGATCGACTTACTTGGATTCTGCCTGACTCAATCTGTAACGAGACAAACTATGTCTTTTTTGTAAAACGTTATTTGATTTGACTTGTCTCAGCTCATTAGGTCAATTAACGAATGTTTTTCTAATTTAGATTGCCTTGCTTGTTCGACACATATTAATTATTTGTTTATTTGGGAATTTTGGTAATGTTAAAATACTCTACATATGCCTCTAACGAGGAAAGATATGCCCTAGCTTTTCACCATGGGGTGCACCTGTCCTTTTTGTCAAGAAGAAGGATGGATCAATGCGGATGTGCATCGATTATCGGGAATTAAATAAGTTAACTATCAAGAACAAATATCCATTGCCGAGGATTGATGATTTATTTGACCAGCTTAATGATGCGTGAGTTTTCTCTAAGATTGACCTAAGGTTAGGTTATTATCAACTAAAAGTTAAATATGAAGATATCCCAAAGACTGCCTTTCGCATAAGGTATGGATATTATGAGTTTTTGGTCATGTCCTTTGGATTAACGAATGCACCAACAGCCTTCATGGATCTTATGAATAGAGTGTTTCATGAGTATTTAAATAAATTTGTCATAGTATTTATTGATGATATCTTAATTTACTTACGTACCAAGGATGAGCATGCAAGGCATTTGAGTTTGGTGTTAGGAGAACTAAGACAGCACCAACTTTATGCTAAGTTTTCCAAATGTGAGTTTTGGTTGGACAGAGTTCACTTTCTTGGTCACGTGATCTCTGGAGATGGAATATCTGTCGATCCAGCCAAGGTTCAAGCAGTCAATGAGTAACCCCAACCGAAGAGTGCTGCAGATATTCAGAATTTCCTTAGATTAGCAGGATATTACAGAAAATTTATTGAAGGATTCTCAAAGATTGCAACACCCCTCACTCAGTTAACAAGGAAAAACATCAAGTATGCATGGACAGAGGATTGTGAATCCAGTTCCCAGACTTTGAAAAAGAAATTGACCAATGCCCCTATATTGACACTACCCGATGAGAATGGAAAGTTTAGCATTTATTGTGATGCTTCCAAGATTGGTCTTGGTTGTGTTTTGATGCAAGATGGGAAAGTGATAGCTTATACCTCTAGACAGTTGAAAACACATGAAAAGAATTACCCCACACACGACTTAGAATTAGCCGCAGTGGTTTTTGCACTTAAGATTTGGAGGCATTACTTGTATGGACAACCTTGTGAGATATTTTTAGACCATAAAAGTCTGAAGTATATTTTCACACAGAAAGAGCTAAACATGAGACAACATCGGTGGTTGGAGTTTGTCAAAGATTATGATTTTGAGATTAAATATCATCCCGGCAAGGCGAATGTTGTGGCTGATGCATTGAGTAGAGTGACGACTACAGCCTCAGCCTTGATTCTTGACATACCGTTAGCCTTAGAGTCAGAATTTCAAAGATTTAACTTAGAAGCTGTGTCTAGTGTGTCAACCATGCTTTCAATCATATCTTTGAAACCTACACTTTTGGATAGGAAAAAGGAAGCTCAGACAAATGATGTAGAGTGCAGCAAGCACAAATTAAGCATGGAGTCTACTGATAAATCGGATTTCAACTATTCTGATGATGGAGTCCTTAAGTTTAGGAATAGATGGTTTGTTCCTACCATTATAGAACTTTGGAATGAGATTTTTTTGGAGGCACATTCTTCTAGACTCTCCGTTCATTCTAGAAGTACAAAAATGTATAGAGACCTTAAACAACTCTATTGGTGGCCAAATATGAAAAGAAGTGTGACAGAGTATGTAGGATTGTGTTTGATTTGTCAACAAGTTAAAGCTGAACATCAGAGACTTGCAGAAATGTTACAACCCTTACCAGTTTTCGAATGGAAATGGGAGCAAGTAACGATGGACTTTGTGGTAGGATTGCCTAGAACAACGAGAGGACATGATGCAATTTGGGTGATTGTGGATCGTCTAACCAAATCTGCTCATTTTCTGCCCATAAAGATAACATACTAGATGGATCAACTTGCTGAGTTGTATGTGCAAGAGATTGTTAGATTGCATGGAGTTCCAAGCACTATAGTTTCAGACCGAGACTCTAGATTTACATCTAAGTTTTGGAAGAGTTTGCACGCTGCTATGGGTACACAGCTTAATTTTAGTACAGCTTTTCACCCTTAAACAGATGGACAATCCGAGAGAACTATTTAGACATTAGAAGATATGCTTCGTGCATGCACATTGGATTTTCAGGGTTCTTGGAGTAAGTACTTATCATTGGTGGAGTTTTCTTATAATAACAGCTTTCAGGCAACTATTGGAATGACACCTTATGAGGCATTGTATGGACAAAGATGTAGATCTCCTCTGTACTGGGATGAAGTTGGAGAATCACGAATGATTGGTCCTGACATTGTTTAACAAACAGTTGAGAAGATTGCTCTCATCCGACAGAGAATCTTGACAGCTTAGAGCCGACAAAAAAGTTATGCTGACTGCAGACATAGAGAATTTGAATTCGAAGTAGGTGATGAAGTTTTTCTTAAGATATCATCATTCAAAGAAGTTGTGAGATTTGGAAAAAGAGGCAAGTTGAATCCCAGATTTATTGGACCTTTTCCAGTCTTGAAGAGGATGGAGAAAACAACATATCAGTTAGAGTTACCAACCTCTATGGGAGGAATCCACAATGTGTTCCATGTTTCTATGCTGAAGAAGTGTATGCGGGATCCAACTCAAATTGTGGAACAACAGAATATTGAAATCCATCCTACTCTTACTTATGAGGAGAAACCAATAAGGATCCTAGACTATGCTGTGAAGGTGTTGCGCAACAAAGACATTCCACTAGTAAAAGTCTTATAGCATAATCAGAACATAGAGGAAACAACTTGGGAGCGCCAGCAGGACATGATGGACCAACATCCAGAATTATTCAAGTATTGAATTTTGAAGACAAAATTCTTTTAAGGAGGGTAGATTGTAGCACCCAGTTCTATCGAACCAATTTACCTTGTCATCTAACATTGTACATTTTATGGATGAAATTGGGAGAATTACTTATTAGGTTAATGAGTAAATATGTAAGGGTATTATGGTAAATAGAGGCCTTTAGTGGATAACCTATTTAAGGAAAGAGGTTTTGTGATTAATGCACTGTAGCCGCCACTATTTTCTATTCTTCCCTTTCAGCTTTCAGCTTAGCAGTAGAGCTCTCTAGGCGATTCTCCTACTTGATTCTTCTCCAAACTAGGTGAGTTCTACTTCGATTTCTTGCTACATTGTAACTATCGATGGTACATGGGGATTATAAATGAGGTTTTGTGAATGCTGTAAGTGAGGGTTAATTCAGGTTTGAGGTGAATCGGGAATGCTCAATGAACCGAGCTTCCAAATTAGTTTCTTTAGATTTCTGGATGGATAGAATGAAGTTTAATGAAGATTTAATTAATGCTCGGTTTATGGTTTTAGGTTTGAGCAAACTCCCGAGGTAGATTTCAACCAAGCTTTTTAGGAGACCAGGTAAGTAGAGTACGTGTGTGCCTTCAGGCCTACATCACAAAACAGTAGGATTATGTATGGTCTGTGTGTTTTCAGTTTGCCATGTATCATGTTTTGAAAGTATACGAAAATGAATTTAAATGCATAGTGGTATGGTGAGGAATGAATCGATTGAAACAAAACAGTTGTTAAGGGAACTAATCCGCCCCTTAATCAAGAGAGAGGATGTATAACTTTGGAAAAATTGATCCAACTCCCAATTTTACAGGGGGATCAGATAAATTATTAAAGGAACTAATCCGCCCCTTAACTTATGAAGGGATGTATGACTTTGGGAAAATTGATCAAACTCCCAATTTTACAGGGGGATCAGATTAGAAATGAACGTATATGGAACTAAGATGTGAAAGTAGAAACTGCATGTCTAGGATTTATGTTTCAGCATTTTATTTCATTAATGCTTTACTTATTTAGCATTAGGCTAATAGATGAGTTTTGTGATGTAGGTGCTGAGACTGCAACAGGTGAGTTCCTTGAGTGCACTGAAGAATAGATGAAGTTGAAGGAGCATGTCTATGCCACGGTTGGGTGCTCTGATGAGGCGGTTTAGCTACTGTCTGTATGTGAAGTCTCAGTGGTTAAGTGTTTTTGTTGAATTATGCTGAGGATTTTGATAGTGGTAGTAGTATTGACGTGTTTTAACACTTTTTGGGTTTTCTGTTCTGACTATGGAAATATGATTTTGGTTTCGGCTATGGTCACTATTCCGGATATTTGAGTAAACTTGTGTTGTTTTAAATGATCACAGTAAAGTTTTCAAGTTCCTTTAGTAGTCGGAGTTATTTTTGTTTAGGATATAAATGGTTGAGAAATTGTTCTTTTGTCCGTCGGAAGATGTTGTTTATTGGTTGAAGTAGAAAGTTACTGTTCCCTGGTTGATGTTGTCCACCGGTGGATGTTGAGTATTTTGTCTGTCAGTGGATGTTGTCCACCGGTGGATGTTGAGTAGAAGATTTGTCGTTTTGTGACCGGTGGATGTTGAGTAGAAGATTTGTCGTTTTGTGATCGGTAGACGTGAGTTGAGAATCTTGTCGTTTTGTGATCGGTAGAAAAGAGTACCAGACGCGTCGTTGGCAGATGTGAGCGGAAGATGTGTGAGAGTCGACGAGTCGTTCAGCTAACGCGAGCGGTGGACGATGGAAGCAGAAGATACCTTTTGTTTCTGCTTCTTCCGCTGGCACTGTTCAGCGGTGGATGTCGCTTGTATCCACTTCTTCCGCTGGTATCGTTTAGCGGTGGATGTCGTTGTATTCACTTCTACCACTGGTACTGTTCAGTGGTAGATGTGCTTTGGATTTCGTTTCCCTCAGTCAAACGTTTTAATATTTTGTCTCTTTTATAAATGTTGTTTATACAAAAAGTTTTCCGCTGTAAGTTTTGAAAATTTAAAGATTTAATTTATTCACTTCTACCACTGTACTGTTCAGTGGTAGATGTGCTTTGGATTTCGTTTCCCTCAGTCAAACGTTTTAATATTTTGTCTCTTTTATAAATGTTGTTTATACAAAAAGTTTTCCGCTGTAAGTTTTGAAAATTTAAAGATTTAATTTTATTGTTGAGTGAAACTTTAAAATTTTCCTTGAAATTTCTTAGTCCTATTCTATGTCATGAGTAGCGAACCGGGTTCAGAAAACTCTGGGCGTTACACATAAATATATTGATCGGGTTTTCTTTTGACAAGGATGAGGGTGAAGCATAATACCATGCGTCTCGAAAGTGCGAGTTTATCAAAGCAGGTGAAGGAGCAGAGTTCCTAAGGAAGATTTATTAAAATTTTGAGATTGAAGTATTCGAAAAATCGAGATCGAAGGAATAAAATGTCAAAGCCCGGGTAATTCATAATATGATTACTTACATTATTGTGTCATGAGATAGACATAGAGATCTAGTGAGCTACATAAATTTCTACATAATGGAGAAACTATATAATTGGAAGCGGTTCAATCTGGGGGTCTTGATTTTGAGCAATATGTGGGAGACCAGTAGAATGTGTAACAAAAATGTCGTACAACACGTTGATACAGAAGCTCATTGAACATTTTAATGTTCCAATCTCGAAAACCAAGCATAGGAGGAGCGAAAGACAAATTGAGGTCTTTAATAGGCTCTATTTAAAATGGATGGGGGTGGTTGAAGTCCAAGGTAATTGGGTCTTCAAGGCTGATCGAGAAGCCTCCAGCTCGGCAGCTCTTGTAGCCCTATTGGCCTTCCAGGATGTTCATATGGAAGATGCTTTTCTAACTCGGCTGTCATCGACAGAAGAGCTGACTGTGATGCAGAAACTGAACTTCCTCATTGGCAGAGTTGAGGAGATTACCGTGGCACAAATAAATATGCAAATTCCAGTTGAGGAGCAGCGTGTGGGGCAGAGAGAGCTGACAGCAACACATAAATATCTTATGTGACAACCTGCCATGTGAAGACAAATAGGGTCCGGTGGGGTCCAGCCCATACAAGTGGGGGTGCACAATCTCACATTGTTTGGGAGAGTGAAAAATGTATGGTTTATAAGTAGAATTTCTCTCCCTACCTAGTACAACGCGTTTTAGAGCTGACCCCAAGAATAAATCTGTGTGGGGTCTGGCCAAAAGCGGACAATATTGTGCTGGGAGGACCGATGGACGTTATAAATGGTACCAGAGCCACTGCCCAACCAGAAGTGTGGCCGACGAGAACGTCAGGCCTCGAATGAGGGAGATTGTGACAGCTCGCCATATGAAGGCAAGAAGGGTCTGGTGAGGCTCAGCCCGTACTGGTGGGGTGCACAATCTCACATTGTTTGGGAAAGTGAAAAATGTATGATTTATAAGTAGAGTTCCCCTCCCTATCTAGTACAACGCGTTTTGGGACTGATCCCAAGAACAAATTCGTGTAGACTCTAGCCCAAAACGGACAATATTGTACTGGGAGGACTGGGGGACGTTGCATCTTAACACTAGGTTTTTGATCTAGATGCGTAACCGGTGAACGTTGTAAATGGTACCAGAGTCACTGCTACCGGAAGTGTAGCCGACGAGAACGTCTGGCCTCGAAGGGGGAGATTGTGATAGCTCGCCATGTGAAGGCAAGAAGGGTCTGGTGAGGCCCAGCCCGTATTGGTGGGGTGCACAATCTCACATTGCTTGGAAAATTAAAAAATATATGGTTTATAAGTAGAGTTACCCTCCCTATCTAGTACAACGCGTTTTGGGGCTGATCCCAAGAACAAATCCGTGCAGACTTTAGCCCAAAACGGACAATATTGTACTGGGAGGACTGATGAACGTTATATCTTAACACTAGATTTTAGATCTAGATGCGTAACCAAGAGGAAGATGAAGCTCAACCTTCACCTTTACCTGCAGATGAAGATTGATGTTTTTAGTTTGCTTTTAGATAGTTATTTGTTTGTACTTTTGTAATTGATACATTTAGTATTTTTAAATTGTTGGATGCTTTTGCTTTTAGATAGTTAGTTGTTTGTACTTTTGTAATTGATACATTTAGTATTTTTAAATTGTTGGATGCTTTATCTTGGTTGTTTTTAGTTTGTTAGTTGTAATTCAGTGAATATATTGTTGTAATTCATACTGGAACTGCTTGGAAAACATTTAGTGTTTTGAATATGCAAGAAATGTGAAAAATAGTTTTGAGGGAGTAAAATAAAGGAAACTCTACCCAATTTTTTAATTTTCTATGTATTATATGAATGAGTAGATAGTAGATAGAGGAAGACATAAACTTGTCAACATTACATAAGCTTGTAAAATTACATAAACTAGTAAACATTACAACAATTACCTAAATTACAAAAGTTACATAATTCACTATGTCTACAAAAATAACAAAAACAATATAATCACTACCACGGTGGCTAGAAATTACTGTCTCGCCTATGCGTAGAAGACTTCTACACAAAAAATGAAAACTATATTAGAACATAGCTTTTGAATACAATATTAGAACTACATCAGAATCGAACCACTTATTTGCGTATCGGTGTAGAAACTCATGAACGTCACACCAGAAGAACACTAAAGTTGAAGGAACCTCTCAAAAAATTCGACTATTATGTCTATGGACGTCGACATCTTCTATAATTCATTTAAGAGTTCTTCCTACTAATTGAGTTTCAAAGCTCGTCCACATCTTTGCACTCTTTTTTTCTTTGGCCGCTCTGGTTGACGTTTTGCTAGTGGTAGCAAAATTTCACTCATATCAACTTCGAACCACATGTCTGGACTACTAAGCGAATAAATATAGTGTGATTACATTTTCATATAAGTCTTTTAGTGATAGCATTGATTAACATAATTTCATGTTGAAACTCTCATGAAATGCATACACGGAATAACATGGACACACGAGATCCCAGTAAGCTTTTATCTATAATAGTTGCACACACATCTATGCAAATTGACAACATATTGTTCATTATTGTTGCTTACCCCAATTGAGCAAAATGGAGAGAATGCTAACCTACCGCTCAAAATTGCTTCACCAAGGTTGAAGAACTTCACAAAAGGAAAACAAAAATCATTGGAATCGGAGATCGAATTGGTTGTCGGTCTGTTTTTCCCTCCGAGTTTCTTTCTCTCCTTCTCTTTTCCTCTTTCTTTTCTTCCTTCGTGAGCTGCGCCCATGGCAGACAAAAATTTTTGTCCCTTTTGTTTGTATATTCCTTCATTTTATTATTTTTTATAATAAATAATATTTAATATAATAAAACATTATATATTCAATTTATATATATTAATTTAAATATCAATATCCTTTATATATATAAATCGTGTCGATTTCCAAATTTGACACATTTATGAACGTTACTAAAAACTCGACACGTATTAACAATAATGTGTCAATTAATAACCCTCTACCTTAAAATTTTTACTTGATGATACCAAAATTCACTAATTTTGACCAATTGATAAAAAAATATCTACGTAGAATAAAATGACAATTTTTGTTAAACACAATCAATTTGACTTCCAGTCAACGCGAAAATTTTTACACGCGGAATTTTACATTATTAAAATTTTGGATTTCACAGTAACCATTCTTCAATGCGTAATTAACTAATTCTTCACTAATTTCTTTCTCAAATAAAAATTAATCTCACAAATTTCATGTACCGGGTTGCTTACGCACTCATAATCCTCTGAGTCGCATAAAGACTGAAGCTCCTCATCGTCTATAGTTTTTTAGGTCGAATGCATCTTTATTTTTTCGTTGTCTTGATCAAAAACACAAGTGTCACCATAAATAGGCGTGGAGTAGGAATCTTAATCCATGTTAGGATCACAATTTGTTGCCCCGTCAAATTCGAACAATCTACTCAAACCAACATCCATTGCAATTTGTTGGGAGTGAAATGTCGCAAAATGGACGTCGATTCACACTACAGAGCGAGAGCGGTCGGAATAGGTGCATTCTGCATTGGTTTGGTCGGAACGTGGCTGGAGACAAAAAACACAGAGAGGGGTCAATTTTTTTGTGAGAGAGGAGGGTCGGTGAAGGGTGGGCGGTCCCCGATTCTATATATAGAATCGGGAATTGGGGACCCAGTTTGCGAGAACGTCCTTGTTCTCGCATCGTTAAGGGAGAACGGAGACCAGCCCTATAAAAGCGTGTCCCCGCGTAATGCCCTAACTTGAATGGGAAATTGCAACTATTACACGAGTCCCCGCTCAACTTTTTTGAAGGATCGGGGACCCGGGTACGGGGACCCTCCAGGGTTTACATTGTTAAAAAAAAATTTGGATTTTTTTTATTAAGATATCCATACTTCAAGATTTAAAATGAATTTAACCCTAAAAAATATATCATCAAAGTATACTATTTTTGTTTTGTTTGAATGAGTGGCAAGGTGGGATGTCTGTCTATGATACAGATTTACACTCCCGCCTAGAAAGAATCTAATGGTAATTGTTGCATATCGACTGTTCATGAACATCTAAATAATTTTTACACCTAGAATGGTATAGCAAGAAATGGGGAACGATCCAATCTTTGGGATGATCTGATCAATCCAAGTAGATTAAGTAACTTGTAACAGAAGACTTAAATAACTCAATAATATATTAGAAAAACTATAAACAAAAAATGTTGAGCTCACCACATTAGCCCAACAGTGACAGCAAAAATAATTGAATAATTAAATTTCAAAATAAAGTGTCTAAGCAATGATATAAACCGTGTCACCATGATGATAATGTAATATAGGTGTCCCACAATAAAGATAATTAACATAAAGTACTACAAAATCTCACAAAAGTCACTAAAAAAAAATAACAAAAAACTAATGAAATCTACTTCACTCCTGCTCCGATATCTCAATTCCTCATGCCTATGACCTGAAAAATAATTACTCATTTAGAGTGGGCTGACTATATTCATTTAGGGATTTCAAGTACTATATTGCATGTTTTAAAAATAATAAGTGTGCATGCAGAAGTAAAAGCATGCCAAAAAATATATTTCAACGAGTCATAAGAAGAGTCAAATAATAAAACAATCCATTGTACTGTTGTATAATAAAGTAGTGTCATTACAGTCATAGTATAAAACCATAGTGAAAAAAAGAAACAATTACATACCCCAAATATTAGTGTCATAAGCGTATGAGGGAGAAGAAAGTATTTAGATGATCATGACTTATAACACCAAATCATAATTATGTTTAAGGCTTTTCCCATGGGAACACGACGACATTGTAAGTTGCGTCACAGGATGTTCGTGCAACATGAAAATGCATGTTAGTATGTAGACAAAAACAACAACTCTCACATGGGTCAAACAAAGCTCATGCACCCGACTAGTAAGTACAATGATAATAATATACATGCACAATGATAAACGTGCAAAAAAGTACATATATAATTAAAAATCAACCTGTTGTAAAACTGTATATGTCATGATGTATTAGAGAAATATTTCAAAATAAGGTTATGAAAAACATGAGATGCACAACATAACATAATAAATAACACATCTACCTTAATCAGTGTTTGTCAAAGCCTGACATAAAATGGGGAGAGAACTAGCTCGAGAACGTACCGAACCTCCCAATCTTTACCCTTAAATATTTAATATTACAACGGAATTCTTATAAATTAATTTCAAGACAAGACCCCAAACAACTAGACTAAACAAAACATTCAATAGTGACTTGAAGATCGTATCAAATAAATAGCTGACCAAAAAATAAAATAAAATAAAAGTCGAACTAGTAAACTAACCTCACAAAAAATTAAGTACAAATCTCTCGAAGGAAATAAAAAAAATTACACTGGTAGTTGGAGATCACTCTGACTTAAACAGAAAAAGAAAAGTCGTTTGGGGCGAATAGTCTAAAGTCAATAGGGGTGAAATATTATATTCAGCGTTTAATTTTAAAATAATAAATGGGCATGCTTTGTATAAAACATTAAATAAAAACTGATTTGAAAACATCGAGAAAGATAATTGTTAAAATAATTCACTATAATGAGATACATGATAACATAGAGAGAAAAAGATAATAGAGTTTCTTATTAAACTGTTAAGCTTATCAGAATACACATAAAGAGTTTATATAGTTTAAGTTTACAATGAAAAATAAATAGACTAAAATATCCTTAGGTACTAATAAATATAATATAACTAATATTTCCCCTCAAACTCACGATGCTACAGCGATAAGCATTGAGAGTTTGTCACATAAGAAACAGAAGCGCGAAGCCGAGAGTGCTTTTGTAAACATATCAGCAATTTGCAGATGAGAAGAAACGAATGACAATGTAATGGTGCCGATTTGTAGGTGGTTGCGAGTGAAATGACAATCAATCTAGATATACTTGGTTCGCTCATGAAAAACTGGATTCCGTGCAATCTGAATAGCACTCTGATTATCACAATGTAACGGAGTAGGGTGACAAAGAGAAATACCCATATCAGCAAGCAACCAACGTAACCAAACGATTTCACAGGTAGTCGAGGCCATGGAACGATACTCTACTTTTGTAGAAGAGCGAGAAATACCATTTTGTTTCTTGCTCTTCCACGAAATAAGCAAGTCACCGAGGAAAATACAAAATCCAGTGGTTGATTTGCTATCCGTAGGATCACCAGCCCAATCCGCATCAGAATAAGCACGCAGCTCTAACGAAGACGTAGAAGGGAACAAGAGACTATGAAACTGAGTGCTCCGAAGATACTTGAGAATACGAAGAACGGCAGCCCAATGAATTGTAGTAGGAGCAGTGACAAACCGACTAACCACATGAACAGCATGCGCAATGTCGGGGCGAGTCACAGTAAGATAAACCAAACTGCCTACAATGGTACGATAGAGACTGGAATCTGTCAAAGGAGTGCCATCCGACGGAGAGTATCTAGCATTAGTCTCAAGGGGAGTATCAATTGTAATATCCGGCTTGTACGGAATTTCATATTATAATATATATTGGCATTTTTATAAATATATCAAATCAAACTCGTTTTGTGGAAAGGAAGCGTCATTATGATCCTAATGATTAATTGGAATTTTAAAGGAATTTACAAGAATTTTCGGAGTAATAACACTATATTCCGAGTAATTAAGTTTCTCGTAATACAAAGGACGCTTTAGTAAAAATAGTAAACGAGGTCCAAATTGCGAACGGATAGTTTTAATAAATCCCAAATAATAGGTTGGAGTTATTGGTGAAATAAGGAGATTTGGAGAAACCGAATCGTTAGACAATTAACGAAACAAAGGACGAAACAAATAGAAAACAAAGGAAGGGCGAAACGGTAATTTACCAAGTCAATTTTTATTAAAATTGAATTGTCTTCTTCTTCTTCTCCACGCGAACTCCTTTCTCCCTGCGACTTCTCCTCCCTCCTTGGCGATTCACGGCGATCCTCAACACCCGACCTTCGATTTGTCTTCCGTTCGATCCGTTTTCTTCGCGTTTTCTCCTCCAATCGACGCTCTAGATATGATTCTAAAGTTTTAGAGCGTTAAAATCCGAGTTTCATAGAGTTAAACCAATTAGGGTTCGTTTAGGGTTTCGATTAAAAACGAGATTTAGGATTCGAAACTTGTAGATTTGATGTAATTAAGTATATATTGAACGTATTGGACGTTATTGGACTAATCTAGTTGATTTAGGAAAAATGTTATAATTTGTAAAATTTCGAGATTTTAGGAAAAACTCGTAAATTAGAAATTTATGGTATCAGAGCCCCCGGGTTTTAAAATCAGTTCTGTAGACTGCTCGACTGCACAGCCACTACGCGGACATTCTTCATCAACTGTAAGTATGTTTATAGCTTTATCTGATTTCTAGTTTCTTAGAATATTTGTTTTAACTTTTATATAGGATTATAAAAAATGGTGCGTCGAGGAGACGACCGAGACGACCGAGACGATACGATTGATACCCTTAAGAACTTTATCGCCCAGCAGTCCCAACATATGGAGCGACAGGCTCAGCAAATGGAGAGACAGTCTCAACAGCTGGGTACTCTTATAGACCGAGAGGGCACTAGAGCTCGGGAGGCAGCTATTCCGAGTAACTGGGGAATGGAGAGGTTTCAGAAGCTCCAGCCCCTATATTTAACGGACAGTCTACGGATCCCTCTTTAGCCGAGGAGTGGATTCGCACCATGGAGGACATGCTGGCGTATGCTAGCATAGAGGACGGAGAAAAGGTTGCATTGGTGACCTATCACTTGGCCCTGGACGCTCGGTTTTGGTGGGATTCTATCAAGACAACCACTGATGTGACGATTATGGGTTGGGAGCGATTCAGAGATTTGTTTTATGACAAATTTTTCAGTCGTACCGTACGAGAGGCGAAGATGATTGAGTTTATGCAGTTACGGCAAGTTGGTACGATTGCCGAGTATGTGAGGAAGTTTGAAGCCCTTTCTAGATTTGCGCCACGTCAGGTCGGCATTAACGAGGACAAGGTACGCCGATTCTTACAGGGACTTAGCCAGGAGTTCCGGATGCGCCTTACTATATCTGGGGTACGGAATGTATCCTATGACGAGATTGTGGCCAGGGTGCTTGACATAGAGGCAGTTGAGCAGAGTTCTGTCAGACCGAGGGAGCCAGCTAAGGGCTTCTTTCGAGAGATTCGTCCTCAATCACGAGGTTGGCAGCCTAAAGCGCAGTCCCAGCCCCAGCAGCAGCTGAGGGGTGTTAAAAGGCCTCTAGAGGGAGGGAATGACCGAGGGAAAGGCAAGCAAGTACAAGTGGCTCCTCAGGTACCTGTTTTCCCTAAATGCCAGAGGGAGCATACTGGCCAGTGCAGATTGGGCATGGGTGTGTGCTATCGATGTGGAGACGCGGGCCATTTTGTTAGGGATTGCCCGAAGCCCGGCAGAGATCAGCTAGGCGGTGATCAGAGGAGAGTTATGCCGAGGATCTTTGCATTTATAGAGGCTGGTGATGTCGATAACGAGGATCAGCCTGCCGTGATAGCAGGTACTATATTGATTATGGGCGTAGCTGTATTTTCTTTGTTAGACACGGGGGCTACGCACTCTTTTGTTTCCACTGCTTGTGTGTCTAGATTGAAGCTTGCATCTGAGTTAGCAGAATGCGAATATAGTATGATGCTACCTTCAGGAGAGCGTATGCAGTCAGGTCATGTTGTCCAGGGCAATATTATCTCGATTGGGGATAGTACCCTTTATGCTCGCCTTATTGTTATGGGCATTGAGCACTATGATCTTATCTTAGGAATGGATTGGCTATCACAGCACTTCGCCACCATCGATTGTCGATCCGGGATTGTGACCTTCCGACCCCCGGGTAAAGCCGAGTTTTCTTATCAGGCAATGAACAGATTGAGTAGCTCGCCTATTTCTTATTCTATGAAGGTCAACGAGCAGTTTAAACGTGCGTGCTCTATTTATTTGGCCTCTGTATTTGATGTTCAGTTGCTCAGCGGAGTAAGGCCGAGTGACATTCCTATAGTCAGAGAGTTCTCTGGTATATTCCTCGACGATCTTCCCGGCCTACCGCCAGACCGGGAGATTGAGTTTACTATTGATGTTTATCCAAACTCCACACCGAGGTTTAAAAACCCGTATCGATTGGCACCAGCTGAGTTGAGAGAGCTGAGGACTCAGCTTGATGAGCTGTTAGAGAAGGGTTTTATTCGACCCAGTGTTTCACCCTGGGGTGCGCCTGTTCTATTCGTCAAGAAAAAAGACGGGACCCTCAGGATGTGCATTGACTACAGAGAGTTGAACAAATTGACGGTGAAAAATAAGTATCCATTGCCTCGGATCGATGACTTGTTTGATCAGCTACAGGGTGCCCGAGTATTTTCGAGGATTGATCTGCGCTCGGGCTACAATCAGTTGAAGGTCCAGAAGGATGATATACCGAAAACGGCATTCCGAACGAGGTATGGGCATTACGAGTTCCTTGTCATGTCTTTTGGACTTACTAATGCCCCTGCAGCGATTATGGATTTGATGAACCGTGTCTTCAAGGAGTATCTGGACAAGTTTGTGGTGGTTTTCATCGACGACATTCTGATATACTCTAAGACGAAGGAAGAACACGAGGAGCACTTGAGAATAGTTTTGAGGATTTTATGCCAGCACCAGTTGTATCCAAAGTTCTCTAAGTGCGAGTTCTGGCTGGATCTAGTCAGTTTTCTTGGCCACATTATATCAGAGGAAGGGGTTTCTGTGGATCCGAGCAAAATTCAGGCGGTCAGAGATTGGCCACAGCCGAAGAACGTACGAGAGGTGCGCGGATTTCTCGGGTTAGTCGGTTATTACTGGAAGTTTATTGAGGGATTCTCGAAGATCGCACTTCCTCTTTCAAGATTGACTCGAAAGAACGAGAGATTTATATGGTCAGCTACTTGTGACAGTAGTTTTACGGAGTTGAAGCAGAAATTGACCACCGCTCCAGTATTGGCGTTACCTGTTGAAGGTGACAAGTTCAGTATCTATTGTGATGCGTCTGGAGTGGGACTCGATTGTGTATTGATGCAGGAGGGGAAAGTTATTGCTTATGCTTCTCGGCAGCTGAAGCCGTAGGAGCAGAATTACCCTACGCACGACCTTGAGTTAGCACCTGTGGTCTTCGCACTGAAAATATGGAGACATTATTTATATGGGCAACAGTGTGAGATATTTTCTGACCACAAGAGCTTGAAGTATTTATTTACACAGAAGGAACTGAATATGCGTTAGAGAAGGTGGCTTGAGTTCGTCAAAGATTACGATTTCGATATCAAGTACCACCCAGGAAAGGCGAACAAGGTAGCTGATGCTTTGAGTAGAGTGCCTTCTGCGAGTCAGCCTTCGTTAGCAGCGATGTCAGTTACACTGCGGTCTGAGATTGAGAGGTTCGACGTTGAGATAGTGGCAGAGTTGTCCAGTATGCTCACCAACATTTCTCTCAGGCCGACTATTCTGGATCGGATACGTGAGGCTCAGCAGAATGATACAGAGTGTGAGGAGCTTCGATCCAGCATGACATTAGGAGACTCGTCGGATTTTCATTTATCAGAGGATGGTATTCTGAAGTTTAGGCATAGGTGGTACGTGCCTAACGACGAGGATCTGAAGAAGGATATATTGGCCGAGGCACATTCTTTCGCGTATTCTGTGCACCCGGGAAGTACTAAGATGTACCGGGACTTAAAGCAATATTTCTGGTGGCCGAACATGAAGCGGGAGGTTGCCAAGTACGTGGAGACCTGTTTAGTGTGTCAACAGGTGAAAGCAGAGCACCAGAGACCGGCCAGAACATTATTGCCACTGTCGATTCTGGAGTGGAAGTGGGAGCAGATCTCCATGGATTTTATTGTGGGGCTCCCAAGGACGACAAAGGGCCATGATGGTGTTTGGGTGATCGTGGACCGATTGACAAAGTCGGCCCACTTCTTATCTGTGAAAATGACTTCTTCGATGGATCAGCTTGCCGAGCTGTATGTGCAGGAGATCGTCAGACTGCACGGGGTACCAGTTTCTATTGTCTCGGATCGTGATCCGAGATTTACTTCAAAGTTCTGGAAGAGCCTGCTTAAAGCTATGGGGACTCAGCTTAATTTCAGCACGGCATTTCATCCTCAGATTGATGGTCAGACAGAGAGGACGAATCAGATTCTTGAGGATATGCTCAGAGCCTGTGTACTGGAGTTTCAGGGCTCGTGGAGCCGATATTTGCCTCTGATTGAGTTCTCGTACAACAACAGCTTCCAGGCTACGATTGGCATGGCTCCGTACGAGGCGCTGTATGGTCAGAAATGTAGATCTCCGTTATATTGGGACGAGGTTGGCGAGGCCAGCATCGTTGGTCCTGAGATTCTACAGCAGACGACAGAGAAGATTGTCATTATCCGACAGCGTATCGAGGTAGCTCAGAGCAGACATAAGAGCTATGCTGACACACGACGGAGAGAGCTAGAGTTCGAAGAAGGTGATGAGGTTTACTTAAGATTTCTCCGTTCAAAGGCGTTGCAAGATTTGGAAGGAGGGGTAAGTTAAACCCTCGTTATGTGGGGCCCTTTCCTGTTCTGAAGAGGATCAGGAAGTTGGCGTACAGACTACAGCTTCCGACTTCTATGGAGGGTATCCACGATGTATTTCACGTATCGATGCTTCGGAAGTGCCTACGCGATCCATCGCATGTCATAGAGGCTACGGAGATCGAGGTACAGCCTACCTTGACTTATGAGGAGAGGCCGGTGCGTATTTTGGAGTCTTCCATCAAGGTATTGCGTAACAAAGAGATTCCGCTGGTCAAAGTTTTGTGGCGGAACCACGAGGTGGAAGAAGCTACGTGGGAGCGACAACAGGATATGATGACTAAATATCCTGATTTGTTTGTATGATTTAATTTTGTAGATAAAATTCTACATAAGGTGGGTGGAATGTAATATCCGGCTTGTACGGAATTTCATATTATAATATATATTGGCATTTTTATAAATATGTCAAATCAAACTCGTTTTGTGAAAAGGAAGCGCCATTATGATCCTAATGATTAATTGGAATTTTAAAGGAATTTACGAAAATTTTCGGAGTAATAACGCTATATTCCGAGTAATTAAGTTTCTCGTAATACAAAGGACGCTTTAGTAAAAATAGTAAACGAGGTCCAAATTGCGAGCGGATAGTTTTAATAAATCCCAAATAATAGGTTGGAGTTATTGGTGAAATAAGGAGATTTGGAGAAACCGAATCGTTAGACAATTAACGAAACAAAGGACGAAACAAAGGAAGGGCGAAACGGTAATTTACCAAGTCAATTTTTATTAAAATTGAATTGTCTTCTTCTTCTTCTTCTCCACGCGAACTCCTCTCTCCCTGCGACTTCTCCTCCCTCCTTGGCGATTCACGGCGATCCTCAACACCCGACCTCCGATTTGTCTTCCGTTCGATCAGTTTCTTCGCGTTTTCTCCTCCAATCGACGCTCTAGGTATGATTCTAAAGTTTTAGAGCGTTAAAATCCGAGTTTCGTAGAGTTAAACCAATTAGGGTTCGTTTAGGGTTTCGATTAAAAACGAGATTTAGGATTCGAAACTTGTAGATTTGCTGTAATTAAGTATATATTGAACGTATTGGACGTTATTGGACTAATCTAGTTGATTTAGGAAAAATGTTATAATTTGTGAAATTTAGAGATTTTAGGGAAAACTCGTAAATTAGGAATTTAGGTGCCGAGCGTAATTGCTCGAATAAATAGCTCAAAGAATTAGATTAAAACTTTAGGAAGTTCCGTAGCTAAGGTTTTGTAAATTTGGGCGATCGATAGCTTAAAACTCTTTTAACGTCGATATTATGTTTTGCCTCAGACAAACAACGCTCTAGGACGGAGCTTGAGCTGTTTTGGACACGAGGTAAGTTCTCGTGATCTTCTCTGGCCGATTGGCCTACACCGTACGTCGAGGTTGTCTCGAGGATTTTTTGGTGACGCGTTTATTTACTCGCTTTGGTTGGGTAGTTAGGGTTCAATTGTCTTCTAGGTTGATTTTGTGTTTTGATGGTATGCTCTGTACGTATGTTTACTTTCTGTCATATTGAACTGTTCACGCATCACGTGTTTTAAAAGAACATAGAAAATGAATTTCTGCATGATGTTTTAAAGAGAATGGCGATGTGGCCTGGAGAGGGGCACGACCTATTGTGGAGTCCGATTACGATTTTGTCACAATACCACATCTATTGCATACTCATACAGTTATACAGTTATAGGTCATGTGAGATGGGGCTCAGGCACGGCTGTACGTGTTGTAAGCGTGTACCCCCCCCCCCCCCCCCCCCGGGTCTAGCCGGAAAGAGTAGTCCGACCGCAGGATGGGCTCTCTCCGGTTAGGAGGCTGAGATCTCGGTGACACCACAGAATAAAGATAAAGAAAATGCTGCATGATTTCTGAACTCATACGCATAGCATGCATGTACATTTACTAGAGCTTACTGAGATTTTTATCTCATAGATGTCTGTATGGTGTAGGTGATTACGAGGAAACAGGTGAGGACGAGATTCCTCCTCCTGAGACATGAGTCCAGTTGACGAAGGATGGCTGTGGTGGTGTGCTGGCGCAGTCAACGCTTACCTGACCCATGGGGACGTATGTATAGATTTTGGGGTTTTTAGGATGTTTTGGATTGATAATTGTATAGACATTTTAGGATGTTTGAGAACTGGTAGTTGATAGGTATATATATATCGATGTTTGAAATGTATTGGAAATGAATTTTATAATCTTTTGTTTATTTCAAAACAGGAGGATTCGTTTAGGTTTTAAACATATCCATGCGGTTTATTTTCATGAAAATGTACTTAGTTTAAATGTATTTCGAGTCGTTTATTGGGTGAACGGTGAAGTGTGAAAAGAATGTGGGTATGAGTGAGTTTTATTTGATATTGTTGTGTTGGTTAGGGTGTGCGTGAGTTGCATTTGTGTAATTTGCGCAGGAGAAAAAGAGAGAAAGAAAAGGGAAGGAGGAAGAGAATGGGAGAAGGAAAACAGTGTGCTTGGCGAATAGTCGCCAAGCGCGGCGATCGAATCGCCTCCCTCTGGAGAAATCCAGAGGGTGTGGCGATTGATCGCCACAGGCGTTTCGCAACAGGCGAACATTCGCCTGTTGCGAATCACCGATGGCGATTAGTCGCCCCATTTATGGGCGATTGATCGCCCCTGCATAAATGGGGCGATTGCCCCTTTTGCCCCCTTTGGCCGATTATGTTTATTTAATTTTTATTGTTTATTTTTAATTTAATGTTTTAAGTATTATCTAGTTGATTTGAAGGTTTGTTTCAAACAATTTTTCTAAACGGACTTCGATTCTAATTTCGATTTAATTTCCGCTTAAAGTTAGAAATAAAGTTAAAGTATATAGGAATAAAAATAAAATAAAATAAAATAAAATATGTACGGGAAATTGGGTACAGTATTAGGGTTGTGACATCAACAGTCCTGTTGTTAGTGAGTTGAGCACGCTCAAACAAATCAGCTATATACTTTGATTGAGATAAGAGATAGCCTTTTGGGGAATAGGCAACCTCAATTCCTAAAAAATAACGTAGCATATCCAAGTCCAAGTCTTTCATAGCGAAGCAATGTGCCAACTTAGATTTCAAAGACTCAATACCATCATAATCATCACCAGTAATTATCATGTCATCAACATATAAGGATAATAGAATACAACCTGCCGTTGTACGCTTGACAAATAACGCCGAATCATGGTGACTAGGAAGAAAGTCAAACGAAGTGATCACTATGGAAAACTTCTCAAACCAGACACGTGGTGCTTGTTTGAGACCATAAAGAGCTTTGCGAAGCTTGCAAACTTCACCAGGTTGATGAGCTACACCGGGAGGACGCGTCATATAAACTTCTTCATGAAGATTGCCATTCAAGAAGGCATTCTTGACATCCATCTGAGATATTCTCCATCGGCAAATAGAAGCAACTGCAATCAAAGTACAAACAGTCATCATTTTTGCAACAGGAACAAAAGTTTCTTCATAATCCATGCCATACTCCTGGAAATAGCCTTTAGCAACAAGTTGGGCCTTGTATCGTTCAATAGATCCATCGAATTTGGTTTTAATCTTGTAGACCCAACGAGAACAAATGGTATGTTTTTCGAACGGCAGCGAAACCAAATCTCATGTATGAGTCTGGTGTAGAGCAGTAAGTTCCTCAGCCATAGCACCCTGTCAAAGGGGATCACAAACTGCCTCTCTATAGGACAAAGGCTCAGAAAGACAATGAACAGAGGCAACAAAGGAAACAAAGGAAGTAGAATAAGAAGAGTACTCAAAATCAGGAAGTTTAGTAGACTTACGAGTACGAGTAGACTGTCGTAAAGGAGGATCATCCGCAATCTCATTCGATAACTGGGTGGTCGTAAGAGCAGGGGCATAGGGGGTGGATGCCTCGTGAACCAAAGTATCAAATAGAACTTCGTTGGGGGCGGTATCAAAAGGATCAATACAAACTAAATCTGACTGTGTCATGTGATGAGAACTAGTAGGGATAGAAAAGAAGGGAATATGCTCTAAAAACATAACATGACGCGAGACATACATTTTTTGACTAACTGGATCAAAACAACGATATCCCTTTTGACCAACACCATAACCCAAAAAGACACATAAGGCGGACCGAGGAGACAATTTATTACGCTCAACGTGTGGTCGGAGAACAAAGCAAGTACAACCAATGATGCGCAACAAGGAATAATCAGGTGACTGACCATATAACTTTTCAAAAGGGGACAAACTTGATTTATGAGATATTGGAATTCTGTTGATCACATGAGCAGCTGTAAGTACTGCCTCCCCCCAAAACTCACTAAGAACCTCGACTGACAACAAGAACGAACGAGCTATTTCAACAAGATGACGATGTTTCCTTTCAGCAACACCATTTTGTTGAGGAGTGTCTGTACACGAGGTTTGGTGGATAGTCCCATCAGAAGCAAGTAATTGAGAAAAATTTTTAGAAGTGTATTCACCCCCCAAATCACACCGAAAACGTTTAATGACAAAGGAGTGTTAGGTTTTTACAATAGCTCTAAAGTTACTGAATATGGTAAAGAAATCAGACCTGTGTTTTATAAGATAAACCCAAGTATAACGAGTGAAATTATCAATGAACGAAACATAATATCTGGAACCCTCTTTGGTGGATACAAGAGAGGGTCCCCACACATCAGAATGCACAAGATCAAATGGCGCAATGGAAAAAGAAATACTTTTAGAAAAAGGAAAGGTTGAAAATTTAGCCAGTTTACAACCACGACAATCAAAAATATCATGACTGGCTAAATGACCTAAAACTCCTGTAGACAACAAAAACTTTAAACGAGACGCAGAAACATGACCCAAACGAGAGTGCCAAAGATAAAAATCAGAAGACGAATAACTCAAACAAAAAGACGATAAATCCACACTAAAGGCAGCAACATCTGATACTTTGAGCTCATCCAAAACATAGAGTCCCCCTTCCCTACGGCCTGTCTCAATCATCTTCTGAGATTGTGGGTCTTGAACACAACAAGTGGTAGAAGTAAAAAGAACTGAGAGACCAGAATCACACAATTGACCAACAGATGCAAGATTTAATGTTAGACTAGGAATATGGTATACATCTGATAGAGATAAACGAGATATGCGAATAGAGCCAATTCCTACTAATGGCATTAGAGTACCATCAGCGGTCATGACAGACAAAAAGAGAGCAGGAGTAACAGACGTAAAAGAATCAATAGCAGGAGACATATGATAAGAAGCACCTAAATCTAAGATCCATAAGGGTAACGATTTACCTGAATTAGCAAACAAAGACAAACCTTTAGGAGAGGAGGCTGACATGGCATGAGGCTGTGAAGTAAAGAACTAATGAAACTGCTCAAACATATATGGATCCAAAGACGTGGCAGCAACTGCATTGTTGGACTGAGGTGGGCGATACGGCCATGGAGCAGTCTGCGGCGGGCGTTGTTGTTGCGGTGGTCATTGTTGCTATTGTTGTTTGCCTTTACTCAGCAATTTCGGACATTGAGCCTTCCAATGACCTTTCCCCTTACAGAAAGCACATTCATCCGGAGAGACCCTAGGAGCTTGTCTGTTTTGGTTGCTAGGCGGAGACTATTGAGGAGCAGCAAAGACGAATGGAGTCGTAGGTGTGACAGACACCTTATCTACCTTAGACTTAAACCGAATCTCCTCTGCTAATAGTTCATTAACCACTAAATCAACAGACGGAAGAGGACAACGATGTAGAATTGTCCCAACGCAATCCCTTGAAATCATTCCGAAGGGCCATCAAAAACTGTACCAGACGTTGTCCTTCTCTACGAGAAATATACGGTTCAAATGCTCGCAGCTTTGCAGACTCAGTGAGAGCCAACTGATCCCAGAGATTAGTCATGGCATAATAAAACTCTTGGATACTCATGTGATGACCCGGATGTGTAAGTATGTGTACGATGGCCGCACGAACAAGAACCCGGATAGTGGTACGTCCGCGCGGGTGAACCGGAAGGTGACGGGTTGTAAAAAGGGGGTCGTCATAATCCCACATCGCTTGATGAAGTATGTAAAAAGGAAACATATGTAAAGAGACCCTCCCAAGATAGCAAGACGCGTTTTGGAGCACAATTGACAACGGATCCCATAAGAACTCCGAAGTTAAAAGTGCTTCGGCGAGAGTAGTACCAGGTTGGGTGACCGACTGGGAAGTCTTCGCCAAACAAAGCCGTGAGGGGAGGATATTGAGTTACAGCCCAATCCTAAGAGCAGACAATATATTGCTGGAAAAACGGGTCGCTACAAATGGTATCAGAGCCTGTACCCAACCGAAAATGTGGCCAACGAGGACGTTGAGCCCCCGAGGGGGATGATTGTGATGACCCGGATGTGTAAGTATGTGTACGATGGCCGCACGAACAAGAACCCGGATAGTGGTACGTCCGCACGGGCAAACTGGAAGGTGACAGGTCATAAAAAGGGGGTCGTCATAATCCCACATCGCTTGATGAAGTATGTAAAAAGGAAACATATGTAAAGAGACCCTCCCAAGATAGCAAGACGCGTTTTGGAGCACAATTGACAAAGGATCTCATAAGAACTCCGAAGTTTAAAGTGCTTTGGTGAGAGTAGTACCAGGTTGGGTGACCGACTGGGAAGTCTTCGCCAAACAAAGCCGTGAGGGGAGGATATTGAGTTACAGCCCAATCCTAAGAGCAGACAATATATTGCTGGAAAAACGGGTCGCTACAAATGGTATCAGAGCCTGTACCCAACCGAAAATGTGGCCAACGAGGACGTTGAGCCCCCGAGGGGGATGATTGTGATGACCCGGATGTGTAAGTATGTGTACGATGGCTGCACGAACCGGAACCCAGATGGTGGTACGTCCGCACGGGCAAACTGGAAGGTGACAGGTCATAAAAAGGGGGTCGTCACAAACTCACATCGCTTGGGAAAGTATGTAGAAATGAAACATATGTAAAGAGACCCTCCCAAGATAGCAAGACGCGTTTTAGAGCACAATTGACAAAGGATCTCATAAGAACTCCGAAGTTTAAAGTGCTTTGGTGAGAGTAGTACCAGGTTGGGTGACCGACTGGGAAGTCCTTGCCAAACAAATCCGTGAGGGGAGGATATTGGGTTACGGCCCAATCCCCAGAGCGGACAATATCTTGCTGAGAAAAGGAGTCGTTACAACTCATATCATTTTGCTGAAGTGTGCAAATATCTGACTCCAATTGATACTGTTTGGCAAAATTAGACTGAGTGTACAATCTAGCCAGATGATCCCAGATCTCTTTAGCCGTCTCATATTTAGCCAACTGAATACCAATGGAGTGAGTAACAAAATTGTTAATCCACGTAATAATCTTCGAATTATCAGCCTCCCAATTGTCGACCACGGCCGGATAATCGTTTGTGTCATCTGTAGGTTTAACCCGCACACCTAGCTCCAATACATGTAATTTTGACCATCCAATTGAATACTAATTGACTGAAGGGAATCATCCTTACGACTAGCCATAATAAAATAGACACATAAACGAAATCCCCAAATCTAAAATCCTCAAATTAACAGAATTCAAAATCTCCAAATAACCAAATCAACAGAGTCGAAAATCCCAAAATTGACAAAATCCAATCAACCAAACTCGGGCGAGAACAAATCAAAGAGAAAAATAAAAAATTACCATAAAAAAATCAAAAATTTTGGGGCTTCGCCCCAAACTCCAAACAGGGGCACGCTGCCCCCCGTACCCCTTAGTGAACTTACTACGGAGTTCGATTCTCAAAAGCTGTGGATTGGATTATAACTTCTTCAATCAAGCAAAGAGAATCCATGAATGGAGGCTCTGATACCATGATAACATAAAGAGAAAAAAAGAATAGGGTTTCTTATTAAACTGTTAAGCTTATCAGAATACACAAAGAGTTTATATAGTTTAGGTTTACAATGAAAAACAAATAGACTAAAATATCCTTAGGTACTAATAAATATAATATAACTAATAATACATACTTAAAATATGTCTTTCTTGTATAAAACATTAAATAAAAATTGATTTGAAAACATCGAGAAAGACAATTGTTAAAACAATTCACTATAATGAGATACATACTTAAAATATGTCTTTCTTATATAAAATTTAAGTGAAAATAGAGTCAGTCACGAACACAGAGCACTCTATACCGAATGCATAACAGAAATAAATAAATAACAACAATAGCGATCGTAACAGTCATAGGACCATCATCAAATTTATGATTTTGCGCTAAGGGACACAACTTCAGTTGTCCCATTATTTTGGTTAACAACAAACAAACACATCCTCTAATAGCTGAATGTGTATAATAAAAACAGGACCCTCACATAGGTCGATCAAACTCAATCACAAGACCAAGGTGATCAAAAAATTTTCTGTAGATGCTCTGATAAAACATATTTAGTGAAAAATATGATTTTGCGCTAAGGGACACAACTTCAGTTGTCCCATTATTTTGGTTAACAACAAACAAACACATCTTCTAACAGTTGAATGCGTATAATAAAAACATGATCCCTATATAGGTCGATCAAATTCGTTTCGTATGACCAATGTGATCAAAAAAATTTATGTAGATGCTCTGATAAAACATATTCAGTGAAAAATACTTACATAATATAAAAACTTCACGAGTCATAAAAATAGACACATCATTCTATATGAGAAAACGTCTCAAAATAATATTATAGAAAACTATGCAATGTCGTATATAAAATTATATCTCTACCTCAAAATAGACATACTAATAACTAAACCCCAAGCAATAAGAGAAAGTCTAATACTACGTCGAGGCCAAGTTCTAATTCTCAGCATCTAATCATAATATCATCACAAAATCAGATTTGAAATTTCATAATTTAATCTCAAATTTTTAATCTTAAAAATGACTTAAGTACGATTGAGTCAAAAGCCCAAATTCGGGTTCAAAGCAAGTAATGAAAAGACCCAAAAATGATTGAGACGAAGTCCGAAGCTGACCCAAAATAGCCCAGGCCCGCGACACAAACCAACGTGGGCCACAACACAGCCCAAGACAAGGCTTGGACAATGACCCAACCAAACCCAAAGTTCACCTTTCCGTCGGCTAGTTATTTCTGTTTTCTCCCAAGTATAAGTCTCCTTCAATAATTAGATGTTATGGGATCCTAAAGGGGCGTGGATGGGTATCAATAGAAGTAGGCAAAAAATGTGTAACTGCTTCATTTACTAAATTTAAAAATAATTAATAAATTAATTAAAACTTTGAACACTCACCCCTTAATCGCATCAAAACTCACGCTTATCATAGTGTCCATCTCTTGACACTATAGAAAGCCAGTATCTGATGAATCCAATCTAAACAATCAAATCTCGATACCTATATTCATACTCTCGTCAATACACCTTATAAACTCTTACAATGGTTATTGGATTGGATCCCATTACAAGAAAGAATCCAATTTGGCGACAGATGAGATGTCCCCATTATTGGGGGCCTCATGGGCGTGGCGTCGCAGCGCCTAATATGTGGCCAGTACCACTTGTAAGGACTCGCACCCTGATTGCTTGGATTACTGACATGAGAATGTTAAATTAATTATCACTGTTGCAAAATAATGAAAATATAGATAGTAGTGCCGCGATAAAATATAAAATTACCCACAATTGCACATACAAGTCTCATTAGATACAAAACTTTTTCAAAAATTTAATTTACAACATGTGTCATACTACCATGAATTCTATACAAAGAGTAACTAAATAACTCTATTCTTATGTTGTGGTAAACTCATCAAACCATTGCACTTTACCTTTACTTTTATTTGCAAAGTTGTAGGGTCCAAACCTGAAAATAGGGAGGGTTTACATAATGAGTGTTTATAAAGCCCAATAAGTTAAACTTTAATATAACCATTTATAAACATATATATTAATGTTTAATTATCAAAGGTTGTATCTTTTTTAAACTTATAGTTCACTTAAAAGAGGTATTATTGATCTCTTCTTTCTCGAGTTATTATAAGATTTATTATTTATTTTATAATTGTTCTTCATTCACACAAATTAATTGTACGTTGGTTAGTACTCATATGCATCTATACCCATAAAATATTTTATTTAATGTCTAGTCTTTAATATATATAATATATATTGTCTAATCACGAATATCGCCCTACATGATATTGTTTTCCCAAACGTCACTTCCATTTATCATTTTTCATATTAACTCTTATAATCACAAAACTCATGTTTTAAGTGTTAATTATAAATTCTAAACATTTCTTATTAATGTTTTATTACATGTCACACCTCTCTATGTAAGCAGTGTATCGCATATAAATGTGAATGCTTAGACATATGATTTATATAATCATAGTCTACTAATTCGTTTATCATTCTTTTGTGCAAGTAATCTTTATGCACATCTTAATAACAAGTGTTAATTTCACTTTATACTTAATCTCGATTTAGAACAGTTCGTGTGTAATTGATTCTCACTACCCATTTCTTCATGTACAACTCATTTTTTTAATTTCTTGGTTTATATTTAACCAAGATTTATATCTCACTAAATCTATTTAAAGACGTCTAGTTATATACATTACATATTCATTTCATAGCTCATTTTCATTGAATTATCTAAACATGTTTAATTAATGAGTTTCACTAGACATTTCTAACTAATGTCTAATTACGTTTCACACACTCATCTTATGGTCTATATTTTATCATATTTATCTAGACATATTTATTTAATGTCTATCTCATATTTTTCACAAAATCACTAGACATCTATGATGAATGTCTAAAATTTATTATTCTTAACATAACTCACTAGACATATATTATTAATGTCTAACTTTATTGATGTTAATTACAATCGTCCATATGTAGGAATCAATCAATGCATATAAATGAATATGTCTAGACACATAACAATTTAATTCATTGCCTAGATACTATGACTTACCTATTTTTCCTTCTTATACTCAATTGTTTGTAATGAGTATGTAATGCAACTGCCACACACCACTTATGTCATGATAATTTAATCAATGTAAGTGTGTGTACCATATTATTCACTTGCTCTCATGTTTATCAAGTAACATATTAGCATGTGAATGTTAATATATGTAATCCATATCGACAGATAATATGACTGTCAATATGCATGATCAATAATCTTAATGTGTAAAGTTTCACACATATGTACATCTTACTGACTATTTCATAGTAGCATTTGTACGTCACTATATACCACTGGAGGACTAGAGATTTCCAATCTAAGGAGGACTCCTAGTCACTCTCCTTCTACTTTTTGACTTTACACACGTCACACAATACATAGCCAGTGAGATATATATTGAATTAAAAAATGTGACTAATTATATCTCCCGTAATACCATTTTATAAATATAAATAATTTTATGATCATTGATTTAAACAATCTCATTATGCATACATTGAATGCATAATAATGCATGTGAAATGAATATGCAAAACTTTGTTAAATGACAAGCAAAAGATGCATAAATAATGATTATGCAGCTATCTAGACACATTGTGATGATGTCCAAAAACTTTTGAAACAAACTTGATACTTTAATCATTTAGAATTACATTTAAAATATACATTTTAAACTCTTTATGAGCTCTTATTCCACAACTTTTATAATATTGCATAATTTATATCAATATCTTTATTTAGATATTATTTTGTTATTTTTATTCATTTTTTGTTACTGTGTGTGTATGTATCACCAGAAACACGTGTAAGTTTCCCAAACTCTAACCAATTGTCCATTTCCAATTATTTCATTTATCATATAATTAAGTTTAACAATACAAAGATTATAATTTCTTACTTCAAAACTCATTAAAATATCATTATCTTTCAATTCGATCTCCATTCGATTTCAATCCAAGTTGCTAATTTCCAATTATTTCAAACTTCATAATATGTCAATTTAACTAACAAGAATATTTTTATATCAATTATTTTAACGAATTATAACGAATTCTGTAACGCCCCGAGTTTTCTGAACCCGGTTCGCTACTCAATGCTCGAACATGACTAAGAATTTTTTTTTGATTAATTTAAATCTTCACTCGACAGTCAAAATTTGACATTTTTCTAAAAACTCAAAACATTTAAAAATTTGCAGCGGAAATCATTTGAACAACAATGAAGTTAAACAAAACTGTGAAATAAACATTGTTGAAATAATCGTTGGGAATGTTAAGAAACAGTAGGCAAATGGGAGATAAAAATTTAAACCGTGGAATACTTGAGGGGTCGCAGAAGTCAAACGCATCTGCCGATGGACAAAGTCAACGGAAGAAGCAGAAACAGGAAGTAGGAGGCTTCTACCGATGACGTCAGCTGGATAATTCAGTTATCCAACATCTACCGTTCACAAAACGACAAGTCTTGCGCCTCGGATCTACCGATACGTGCTTCTCACGTGGTCATTTAAAACATCTACCGATAGAGAATATCTACCGGTGGACACGTGCACCTCGCATGACTCCTTAAAACATCTACCGATAGAGAATGTCTACCGGTGGACACGTGCACCTCACATGACTCCTTAAAACATCTACCGATAGAGAATATCTACCGGTGGACACGTGCACCTCACATGACTCCTTAAAACATCTACCGATAGAGAATATCTACCGGTAGCTTAAGAGCTCTACATTATCCGATAGGTAAATTACTCGACTCCTGCCGATGGACTAAACAACATGGCAGTAAACTTTACTGTAAACCGAGAAAGTTCCGACTATCAGAAGGACTTAAGCATTTTACCAAAAACCATTCAGAGACAATTTAAATCATTGCATTACTCAAATTCAGTAAAAACAGCATTTTAAAATCCAACAGAACACTAATGTCAGGAATTCTCAAAACTAATTCAAAAGGTTGCAACCACTACTGTCATGAAAACTCAATGTACTCAGATTGAATCATTATCAACTAGACCTTCACAACTGCTGACATCAGTTAACCCGCCTCATCAGTTTACCAGACCGGAGCATGAATGTACCCCTCCAACCACATCTACTCATCTGTGCACACAGGAAATTCACCTGCAGTAACCTCTTCACCTACATCACAAAACTCATCTATTAGCCTAATGCTAAGTAAGCAAAGCAAGGAATGAAATATGTACTAAAATGTAAATCCTAAATATGCAGTTTCTACTTTCATTCCTCAGTTATGTTGCATTCGTTCACTGGTCTGATGATCCCTGATACAATGGGAGATGGATCAGTTTTTCCAAGGTATGTATCCATATATTCAATTAAGGGGCGGATTAGTTCCCTTAACAGCTGATTTGATCCCTGATACAATGGGAGATGGATCAATTTTCCCAAGGTATGTATCCATATGTTCGATTAAGGGGCGGATTAATTCCCTTAAAAGTATACTGTTGCAATCTGTTCACGTCTCACCATGCTACTTCATGTAAATTCATTTTCGTTTTCCTTCAAAATATGATGCATGGCGACTGAAAAGAAATATACATTCATGCATACACAAATCCTACTGTTTTGTGATGTAGGCCCGAAGGCACATGCAAACTCTACTTACCTGGTCTCCTGGAAAAACTTGGTTGCAAGCTACTTCGGGTATTACTCGAACCTAAAACCATAGACAGAGCATACATTAAATTTCCTCTAATCTTCATTCTAAACCACTAGAAATCTAAGGGAAACTGTTTTGAAAACTCTAGTCATTGTGCATTCTCGATTTCAACTTAAACCGAAACCACCACTCGCTTACCGCCTTCTCAAAACCTCATTTATCATCCCTCCTACCAACGATAGATACAATGTAGCAAGAAATAGAAGCAAAACTCATCAAGTTCGGAGGAAATCGCTGGAGAAAGTCGAAGGGGGTCTCCTATCGCGTTCTGCTAAGCTGAGGAGCTGAGAATGGAGAGGAAATGAAATAAAACAGTGGCGGCTACTTCAATAACATTTCCCTTAAATGCGTTAACCTTTATTACTATCAGATTACCATACTGCCCTCCCTTAGTCATACATTAACCTAGTCATTAATCCTCCATAAAAATAATGTCTCACGATTTGATTAAATAATTAGATTGTGATTAAACCGGGTGCTACAAATTCATTGAGTTTTTCGTATATATTCATAAATCAATAGAATAAAGAATAACTTACCTAAAATCTCGGTTTCGCTTTGATGCTTTGAGATTTTTATATCAAAACGTTTCTCTTGATGCCAAGAACACTTCTTATGTTGGAAGTTTTCGTCAAAACCCGACGGCTCGTCGGATTTTTGCATTGTCCTTCTCTTTTTCTTTTTTTCATTTTTCTCCATCCTCCCTCCTCCCTCCTCCCTCCTCCCTCCTCTCTCAATTCCTCTCTCTTCTCGTCACTTGCCCAGCAAAATGAGATGTATATCTCATTTATATTATATTATATTATAAATAGTAATTTACAATTTCATCATATTTATTCATTCTAAATTACTATTTTATCTTTGGATTTTTACATATTTACAAAAATATCATGGCTATCATCTCTTAACCATGTTTAGGTAAAACTAATTGATTTGGATTAGTTCTAAGTTAATTACCAAAATTAACATAATTAATTAATCTTAATTACCTCTTAATTACACCTTAATGATATGATTAATCACTCATCTTTGTGAAACACGTGGCAACACCTCATTGGTTGTTTAATTTATTATATGACCACATACTTTAAGATATTGGAAACATTTTTCGTTTCACAACTTTCTCCAAATTTTTACTCTAAAATCCGATTTATAGTGATTTACCAAAACAGTGTCGTTTTAAAGCTAATATAAATAAACTAACTTTAAAATTGAATAATCTTTATTGCATATTCCCAACTACTTTGATACTGAAGTCATTCTCTTTATTTGTCACTATAGAATTTATGAGTGTAAATTCACACGTGTATCAATAAACAATTTTCACTTTCATCATAGGAATATTTTTATATCACTTCTAATCACATCACACCACCTGTCCTTAACCATGGCACCCGGGCGCCCTCACAATTGCGTTTTGTCGCTAGTGTCATGGTTTCACCAATATGACATCGTGACGTAATATGTGGTGTGATTCTGTTAATATTCTATTCTAGCACAACATGACATGAGTCTAGAGCCCCATGACACTTACAAATCGAGTTTTTCACTAAAACCAAGTTTTTATTTTTTTTAATGCCAATTGATGTTAAACGAATTTCAAAATATTCATGATGCATTTTCATGCATACTTGATCTGACTACATTCATCAACCTTAAGCCTTTAAACTAAAAATCCAAACTTCATAAATATTTTGAAACTTGAAATATACTATGATAAAAAATACAATTGAATATCTTTGAAGATCTTTTGATTCTCTGTCGTACATTGATGTGTTCAAAGTGCAGATGTATAGTAATAATAAAATACATGCACAAAAAAAAAAGACGTATAATGAAAATGACCTATTGTAATGAATCCAATCCAAAGAGTCAAATCTCGGTACATACAATTGTATTATCGTTAATATACTTTACAAACCCTTAGAACAGTTGTCATATCTCATAACCGAAATTGAATATAATTCAGGGACACACAAGAGAAGTCTCATTATCAGGCCCAATGGGCTCGTGCTCAGGCACCCAACATGAGCGCACGTGTCCTAATGTTGTCAATGCCATGACACGACACGCTTTTTGCAATTTTGTGCATTCTCAATTGACGATCTAGGTGTTAAAGCATCTACTGTTATGTTTTAGTTAGTCTAGTTGTAGTTATACTTTGGTTTGTACTGTTAGTTACTTTTTCCATCATTATGTCTTATAGATAATATGTAAAAATATTAGTAGAGCTGTAATACACACATAGGAAAAATCATTTTACTGACACTGTACTTCTCTTTCTCTCCTCAGCGCCATTCTCATCATCTTCTTCTTCTTCCTTTCTCCGATTACCGACGTTCTTAAACTTTCTGCCTTGGTTAATATTAGCGTGGTATTAGAGCCAAATAAATAGCATCTTCCAGCTCTGTTCCCTCCTCCCCTTTAGCGCTACCATCTTCCCCTCTTCCTCCGCTTTCATCAGTAAATCAAACTTTGACTATCAAGCTAAATGCCACTAACTATTTACTTTGGAAAGAGCAACTACTCAATATAGTGATTGCAAATAGAATGGAAAATATTCTCGATGGCTCTCTCTCCCCACCTCCTCAGTTTCTCGACTCATCCTCATTACAAATCAACCCAGATTTTAGTACCTAACAGAGGTATAACCGGCTTCTAATAAACTGGATCTTCTCCTCCATCTCTGAAGATTTGCTCACATAGATTGTATCGCTCACCTCCGCTAGAGAAGCCTGGAACGCTCTAGCACGAATCTTTGCTTCTTCCTCACTAATGAAAATTACCGAGCTCCGCAGTCAGCTCCATTCTGTGTCAAAAGAAGGAATATCAACATCTGCGTATATATAGACAATCACAAATTTGTGCAACACATTGGCAGAAATTGGCGAGCCCGTGTCTTACCAGGACCGGATGATTTACTTCCTCGATGGACTTGGAAGCGAATATAACACTTTCGTTGTCTCTATAACAATTTGTGTAACACCCGGCATTTTTGCCACGTAATGGTTTCCCCGTATTGTATTTAAATTATTTAAATACAATGTATATTTTGGTTGAAATGATGGAATGTTTAAGAGAGGACCAAACTAATGACCAACTAACCAAAACAAGTCAATCATAGTTAAAAGCCAATGTAAGGGTAAATGTGAAAGTAATTAAGGTAGGTGGAAGTAAGCCAATGGTTGAATGACATCTGGCGACTTGATGAAGAAGTTAAGCTCTTCCTCCTACGTGAAACCCTCTTCACTTCACTTCCCTGCTCTCTCTCTCTTTCTCACCTCTGCATTCTCTCTCTCAGTCGACGAACAGCCATCGAAGTTACTTCGATTTCCTCTGTTCCTTTCTGTTTCTCCGCTAAGGTAAGCATCCTTTAATGCTAACAAGTTTGGATGAGTTTAATGTGAGTTTTACCGAAGTTTAGGGTTTCGGTATTTGGTGAAAACTCTCCGTTTTTGGATGAAAACACACCGGTTTGTTTTCTAAGGGTTTGGATGAGTTTGGAGCAGATTCTACCAACTTACTAGTTAACATTTGCAGCTATTTAATACCTCTTCATGCATACTACAGGTCCGAGCATTCCAGGGACATTCGAGCATCTGACACCGCAGCAAACAGGTAAGTTCATAACCGTAGGTTGGCCCTTATGGCCCTACATCACATAGGTACTAGGGTTCCTGTTCTGTCGGGTAGTTTTGGGTAGAAATGTTATAGCTTCTGTTCAGTTTGTGTTCTGTGTTGACTGCTCAGTTCACGTTCTGAGTTGTCTGTTTTCTATCTCACAATATGCCCTGTTATTTATGATGTCCGCTGTTATAGGTTCAGGCACTGAGAATGTCATGCATACACTATTTTCCTGAAAATTCATGCAAAAACCGATTTCTGTACACCGTTTGAAACTAATAAGATAAAATCCGACTGAAATGTACCAGGTTAAGTGTGAGACGGGGACTGGCCACTGAACTGTTACTGTTTACCGTTTACTGTACTGTATCCCTGAATGTGCCTGATAGTGCACCCTCCCCCTCCCCCACTGTACTGTACCCCTGAATGTGCCTGATAGTGCACCCTCCCCCTCCCCCACTGTACTGTACCCCTGAATGTGCCTGATAATGCACCCTCCCCCTTCCCTACTGTTTGCCAGTTCCCCTATAAGCTCCACTTAATTCTACTGCCACTGTAACTAAATGCTCTGTACTGTCACTGTATTCTGAAAAACGGCATGCATAGCATTTTGCATCACTGCATACCGATTATGTCTTATTTAGTTTTAGACTCATAGGTGAACTCTCTGATGTAGGTACTGAACCCGAAACCGAGGATCTTGTTCCTCAAAATGATGATCTAATGTAGAGGGTGGATCGAGCTCATGGGGTGGTTGCTGCAACCAGACATATATCTGCTCTGAGGTTTAAGTTTTTGAAAGAGCAAATACTGCCTGTGAATTTTAATTAGATTCTGATGTTTTTGTTTTAGAAAAACTCTGTCGAAACTCTGTAATGTATTGAACCTGTCTTGATGTCTAAAACCTCTGTATTCGACAGTTGTATTTATGTCTTGAAATGTATTGAAATTATTCTGAAACTGCTGGGATTTTCCTTTTATTAGTTTGTGCATGGATGGCTTCTAGTTTGGAACAATCCATGCAGTCTGTTTCTTTGAATCTGTCAATTGCAAAGTATGTTCCACAACCTTGTTTAGAATCAGGTATTGACGGTCTATAACTTTCATGCCTTCTGTTTGTACTGTATTTGACAGTTAAATTGGGTTCTGAAGTATTCTGAGTTCGTTTGGGATATCCCCTAAAAATCTGTGCATGGATTGTCTCTGGTTATGGAGTAATCCATGCAATTGTTTTCCTGAATTTCTGTTAGGTTTTCTAGCTCTTGTCATGCTTCAAAACTGTGTTTGGAATCGGGTTTGGAGGCTTGAAGCCTTATTGCTTTTGTTTCGAAGTTTTCTGTTGGCATGTCTTTCTGTTAAAATTTGTCAAGTTTCTGCCTTAAAAACCAAGTCATCCGCCCAGTGTAAATATGTCTTCCGGCTGATGTCAGCATAAGTCTTCCGCCCAGTTTAAAACCCCGTCTTCCGGTTGACGTCACCCAAGTCTTCCGCCCAGTGTAAATATGTCTTCCGGCTGATGTCAGCATAAGTCTTCCGCCCAGTTTAAAACCCCGTCTTCCGGTTGACGTCACCCAAGTCTTCCGCCAGTGTAATTACATCTTCTGGTGACGTCATCTGTCTTGTCTTATTCGACATCCACCGCCGGCTTATCTCTCCCGCCCAGTTCATTCACAGTTTCTGTCTGTATCTTCCGGCTGACGTCATCCATCTTCCGGCTGACGTCATCACCTCGTCTGATTTCATCAATTGTCTGCATCCTCCGGCTGACGTCACCCATCTTCCGGCTGATGTCACCACCTCTTCTGCCCAGTTTTACTCAGCCTCTTCCGCTGAGTACTGTTCGTCTTTTGTCGTATCTTAATCCACCGATAGCTCTAATCTTCCGCCTGACGTCATCTCCGCTTCTGTCTTTGCATTTACATCTTCCGGCTGACGTCATTCAAAGTCTTCCGCTGCTCCTCTAAACTAAGTCTTCCGTCGGTTATTCGCTGAAGTCTTCCGCCAACGTTTCCTGTTTCTTCCTCCGCTAGCCTTATGCTAATTTCTGTTCTGTTATCCATTATTGAAACCTGTTTTAAATTTCTACACCCGAGAACTCCCTCTCCCTCTGTCAACGTTTTAAAGAGTTATGTTTAAAAAAAAAATAGTCACCGTTTTCTGTCCACTGTCCCGGAGTGATGGCTCCGATCTCGGACCCCGATCGGGTTTCGGATCTGGGCTGTCACAATTTGGCTGGATCAACCTTTGCTGTTGGAGGAGGTTCACAGCTTGTTACAGAGTTTTGATTTTTGCATGGAAAAACAAAACTCCGTCACTTCCCTCCCCTTGATGTGTCAAATAGCAGCGAACGCCGTCAACGTCCGT
Source organism: Begonia masoniana (assembly GCA_022432975.1). Lineage (NCBI taxonomy): Eukaryota > Viridiplantae > Streptophyta > Magnoliopsida > Cucurbitales > Begoniaceae > Begonia > Begonia masoniana. Next base: position 13,754,256 of record CM039504.1, read on the forward strand.
CCTTTCCGAACACCCTGGAGCCCTCGGCCATGCAGTCCCAGCCTTTCCGATCGAATGGTCCACCTGTTTTTCAACAGCCTGGACCCGAGTTACCATATCCACATTCGCCCCGGCCCAACCGATCTTTCCGAACTTGTTGTCAAATTTGCCACAAAACTGGGCATTCCGCACCGGCCTGTTACCACAGGCTGAACTTGGCCTACAGACCTCCTGCTTCAGCCCAACCTCACTCCTACCTAAACTCGTATCCATCTCTAGCAGCCCACTTCGCCCACCAACCATACCCCTTGATCCAGCCCAATCTTCCCTACCCACAAGCCTATCATCCAGCAACACACTCCCTTGGCCTTTTTGAAACCCATCCTCAGGCATTCTTCACCTCCCATTCTCCTCCCATCAGCGCAGATCATCTTCCTCATTCCAATGTTGGCCTCCTGCCAAACCCAAACACCGCCTCCTCCTTCTCGCCGTGGCTGATGGACTCCGGTGCCACCCACCATCTCACTCCTCATGCCTCCCTGCTCTTGAACTCTCAGCCATACACAGGGTCGTCGAGTGTTGCCACTGCCAACGGTAACCTTCTTCCCATCTCTAACATTGGCTCTGTCACTATTTTGGTTATTTCTAAACCATTGCACTTACATTCTGTCTACCATTCTCCCACTTTATCTCATAATCTCATCAGCGTTCATAAATTATGTGAAGACAACTTTGTTTATGTCAAATTTCACTCTGATTTTTTCTGTGTTAAGGATTGCCACTCCCACCTGCCTCTATTTCGGGGCTCACTCATTAATGGCCTCTACTAAATTCAACCTTTTTTGTCAAGCTAGGACTCTCTATGCTCGGTTTCTATCCTCGGGCAGTGCTCCCTCCCTGTTTTGGCATTACAGACTCGGTCACCCCTCGCAACATGTCTTGCAGTGTGTTCTTAAACTTTGTAATCTTCCTGTGTGAAAGACAAATGTATCTCCCTTTTGTGTTTCTTGTCCGATGAGCAAGACTCATCGCTTACCCTTTTCGATTTCAAGGTCACATGCAAATTGACCTTTTGATATTGTACACACTGATGTTTGTAGTCTGTCTCCGGTAAATTCAATTACTGGTGTATGAAACTTTGTTCTTTTTGTGGATGATTGTACTCGGTTCACTTGGTTTTTTCACTTAAAATTAAAAAGTGATGTTTACAATATCTTTGTCCATTTTCATAAATTTGTTCTTACTCACTTTGGAGTGAATATTAAACGGTTCAAACTGATTAGGGTGACGAATTTCAATCTCTTTCTTCGTTACTTAAGTCTCTTGGCATTCACCATCGTAGATCATGCCCATACACTCCAAATCAAAATGGTCATGTTGAAAGAAAAAATCATCATGTTGTTGAAACTGGTCTTGCCTTGTTATTTCATTCTTCCGTCCCTCAACATTTCTGGCTTTATGCCTTTGCTATAGCTACTACACTAATCAATCTGTTACCTACTCTTGTTCTGAAGAACAAATCTCCATTTGAATATCTCTGTAATGGTTTGAAAATTTGTAAACGTATAAATTTGTATTTTATCAGCTTTAAAATTTAATTAACTAAATTAAACTAATGGTGGTTAGTTGTTAATTAAGCTAGACTTAATTAGTAAATAACCAAAAGTTAAAGGGTAAAATTATCTTTTAGAATGGATAGAGTGGGTTAAATTTTAATTAACCAAAAATATTATTCTTAATTGGATTATGTGGCATGATGCAGTGGTTGTTAAGTGAGAGAAGAAAAGTGGAAAGAGAACTGTCAAGGGTAGGTGGCAGTGGGATGTTATGTGGAAGAAGGAAATGAGAAGAAGAAAAGAAACAATAAAAAGGAAATAAAAGTAAAAGTGTCTAATGAGAGAGAGAGGAAGAACGGAAACCAGAGGAGAGAAACGAAGGAGAAATCGTGAGAGAAATGAAGAGAAAGGGAGGGGGGTTGAGATTCGTCAATCCATCCTTTAGGATAAAGTATTCAGCGCGTCGAGAGCATCGTTTTGGCGTAGAAATTGTTGGAGTCGGCAGAGATTTTCGAGTAAAAGGGGAGGAATCGACAATTTCGATAAGTGAATCTTACACTTAGAATACTTAATTTTAGCTTTGTTTCATGAACTAGGTGGAGATAGCTTAATTATCAATTTGGATTGTTTGATATTGGATGTTTGGCTCTGGTTAAGTTAGATATTTTGATGATTTTTTTTTAGATTTTTTAGATTGAGTATTGTATTGTGGTAGAGGTGTTTGAGAAATTGAAGTGTCTGGATGTATGGATTTGATGGTCTTTGAAAGAGGTTTTTGTATAGAAGTATGTTGTGCTATGATGGAGTAGTTTTAAGAAATGCGAATGAAATATATTTTAGGAGTGAGCGTTGAAATTTTTTGTTGTTTTTGGAAGCCTTGAAATAAATTTAGTGTTTTGTTGACTTCCAATAGAATTACATGATGATTTTCACTTAAACATTTCATTGGATGTATATTAAATGTTAAAGCATGAATATGGAAAAAAAAAAAAAAAAAAAAAGACGTGGTTATCACTTGAAAAATTGATTGTGCCTCTAATTATGCACAATATGTATAATTATGTGAAAAAGAGTAAGAGTCTCACGAATTATCAACCTCCTTGGGTTGAAAATCCCTAAACCTCACGAGGGTAGCAGGCTCGGGGTACTGCAGTCTGGTCGGTGAAAGCTCGAGAATCTGTAGGGATTTGTTATAGTTGTACATGTTGGGTTGATATTGGATTGCATGTTTGACAAATACCAATGAATGTTAAATTATGCAATGGATTTATATTTGACGTGGTAATTTTTTTTTTAATACAATGTTTAACTGAAATTGCAGTGGATGTTAATGGGAGAAATTGTTTTCAAAATTATCGAATTCAATAAGCATATTTGTTTTGAAATACGGAAGGTTTTTGAAAAGAGTTAAATTTAAATGACTTTGAAAGAAAAATTAAAGTAGAGATCGAGGGAGGATGTTGAGTCCTAGATTATGGGATAGAGCCTAGATTAATTATTCTAGGTGTTTGTTTTACTTGCTGGGCGTAAAACTCATTTGTGGATTATTTCTATTTTTCAGATATCGTAAAAGTTTATCAGACAGGAAAAACCAAGGTCAAGGTAATGCATATTACGAGGCCTAGATGAAAAAGATCATGGGTTAATAGTCTTGTGGGTTTGAAAAGTCACATGTCGTGGTTACTTGTAGTTTAAATTATTTTCGTTGTCAAACTCTCATTTTGTAGCGACCCTAGTACTGTACCCAATTTTTCTGTATTATTTTTTTTTATCCTAATAACTTTAATTGCATTTAAGCGGAATTTAAAGCGGAAACCAAAATTTGTAAAACATTCGAATCTATTTTGAAAACCACGAAATAAAGCTTTAAAACAATTAAAAGAAAACCTTAATTAAAACTTAAAAACATAAGCAGCAGGAGAAAAGACAAAACAAGGGGCAAAAGGGGCAATCGCCCCCTAAAATGAAGGGGCGATCGATCGCCCATCGGCGATCGCTGGTTTTGCCAGCGATCGCCTCACCAGGCGATCACGGATCGCGGCGACCAAAGAGGGGCGATCGATCGCCACACGCTCTGGAATTTTTCCAGAGCGTGATCCTTTCTTGGTGACCGATCGCCACCCTTGGCGATTGGTCGCCAACTCCACTGCCTCCCCTCTTCCTTCTTCCCTCATTTTTCTTTCCTTCTCATCCCCTGCTTCCCTATACACTAAACAAACCCTTCACCATTTCATCAAATGTACATCCCAACATAACTCACTAAAAATCTCATCATTCCTTACTTCATCAATCACCCTAAATAACGACTCAAAACTCAATTAAACTTAACCCATTTTCGTAAAAACGAACTGCGTGGTACGGTTTAAAAACTGAACATTTCCCTAATACCAAACATTTACAAAACGTTTTAAAAACAAACTCAAAACATAATCTATCCGCTATCTAGAACCAAACATCCTAAAATATTTCTAACTATATAATAATTCACAACCGACCCAATTCGCCCAAAAATCCTCAAAATACCTAACCATTACCCCCACGGGTCAGAATACACGTCGACTGCCCATGCACACCACCGCAACCGTTCTTCTTCAACCATCCTGTACATCAGGCGGAGGAACATCGTCCTCACCTACACCATACAGACACACTATGAGCTAAAGGCTCAGTAAGATTCGTAAATGTAAATGCATGCTGTGCATATGAGTTTCAGAAATCATGCAACATTTTCATTTCATTACGTCACAGACAGAATGTCACCGAGGTCTCAGCCTATTAGATGGAGAGGACACATCCCGCGGTCGGACTGCCCTCTTCACCTAACGGGGGGGGTACACGCTCGCACCCATAACAGTCGTGCCTGAGCCCCACCTCGCGTAACCAGATACAGATTACATTGATTCATTACGTTCATTCATTTCATTTTCTTAAACACGTGCAGAAGTCTGTTTTCATGCTATTTTAAAATACGTGATGCATGAACAGTTATAGACATAAAATAAACAAACATCATACATACCATCGAGACCATAAAGGCAATTAAAAGCATATCCTATAAAAGAACTAATCCTAACTACCCAACCTAAACATTTAACAAATGATTCTCCAAAGATCCTCGACGCGACATCGACATACGGTGTAGGCCTCTCGGCCAAGTAAGTCATGAGAACTTACCTCGTGCGCGCTGAACTTCGAGCTCCGTCCACGAGCGTCGTTTGTCTGAGGCAAAACACAACAATTGACATTAACACGAGATTCAACCGATTAACGTCCAAATTCAACGAAAACTTAACTAAGGAAATTCTCCTTAAATTATAACTTAGCTCAATGAGGCATTTTACAGAGAAATTCACGCTCGTAAATTTCTAAACTCCACTGACGGAGATTCTCAAACCTAAAAATCCAGTTTTTCAACCTAAACACCGAATACACTCTAGATTTCATCCAATAACGTTTAATTCGTTCAATAGATTCATCAATACGGTAACCCTACCGATTTCTAACCCTAATTCGCGTTTTTCACAAAACCCTAAACGAACCTTAATCATTTAAACTCCGTGAAAACCGAACTATAACGCTCCAAAAGCATAGAATCATACCTAGAGTTGCGAGAGGAGGAGAAAAAACGAAGATTGGACGACGAACGGAGGAGGAACGATCGTCGGAAAGTGGAAAGCCGTGAGGGAATCGCCGGAGGAGAAAAATCGCATAGGAGAAAGCGTGGAGTGCTGGAGAAGAAGAAGAAACATGTTTTTAATTAAAATTCTTGACTTTGCAAATTACCATTTTACCATTCCTTTGATTTTCTATGTGTTTCGTCCTTGGTTTCGTTAATTAGCTAACGATTCGTTTTCTCCAAATTTTCTTATTTCACCAATAACTTCAACTTATTATTAGGGTTCTATTAAAACTGTCCGTTAGTAATTCGGACTCCGTTTACTATTTTTACTAAAGTATCCTTTATATTACGGTAAACGTAATTCTGGTAAAATTAGCGTTAAACTCCTAAAATTCCTGAAATTTTCTTAAAATCCTTATAAATCATTAGGATCATAATAACGCTTTCTTTTCGCAAAATAGACTTGATTTGACATAATAACAAAATTTCCATTATATTCTGTAATTACAAAATTCCGTAAATCCGGGTGTTACACATTTGATTGTAAAAATATTTTAATTGATATTTGATTTCTTTGGTGTTTCGATAGATCCTAATTTAGGATGTCGCGTAGGAAAGAATAAATGAAAGTCGTTTGTGTTGAATGGTCGTTGGTCTTTCGTTGAATAATTCCCACCTCGGGAATCCTATCCGTCGAGATCCGGCCGGGGGCCGGGTCGGGTCCTGACAACCTCTTCCAATCCACTCCAGATTATTCCTCACTCCGTGTCTTTGGCTGTCTGTGCTTCCCCTTACTTTGACAGTTCAACAAACATAAGTTACAGCCCCGCTCTATTCCTTGTGTCTTTCTAGGTCCCAGTCCCTATCATAAAGGCTATTTATTTCTCGACCCTCACTCTAACAAAATCTATATCTCTCGGCATGTTACGTTTGTATAATCTAGCTTCCCTTTTTCTTCTTTTCCCAAATCTCACTCATCTTCACCCACATTCTCTCTATCCATTCTTTGTCTATCTCCTCCTTCCTTTTCTGCATCTCCCTTAGAGCCACCTTCCTTATCTCATTCCACACCTATCCCTCCACCCACAATTATTCCCCACCCTACCTCCTCATCCTCATTATCACCCACCTCCACACCACCACCCTCCCCACCTACCTCTCAAAACCAATTACCCACCTTGACTTCTAGCCAAATTCCTCAAAATACTCACCCAATGAGGACCCTTGCCAAAGACGGCATTTTTCAACCCAAAGTCTTGTTTGTTGACATCTCAATCGAGCCCAAAACCTTTAGCCAGGTCTTTAAACACCCTCAGTGGTTGGCTACTATGCAGGAAGAAATATCGATGCTCCATTACACGCATACTTGGACTCTAGTTCCACTTCCTCCAGGAGCATAGACTATCGGTTGCAAATGGGTGTTCAAGAGTAAACTTAAATCTGGTGGTAAAAAGGTATGATCAGACAAAAGGGATTGACTATGACGAGACCTTTAGTCTGGTTATCAAACCTACCTCCGTTCGTACCACATTATCTTTAGCAATCTCTTCTGGCTGGAATATCCGATCGTGGGACATACGCAACAACTTCTTACATGGTGACTTGTCTGAGACGATATTAATCCAACAGCCTCCAGGGTTTATCAGCCCATCTCATCTATCGGCTGTATGTCTTCTGCATAAAGCCCTATATGGCCTTAAACAGTCTCCCCGTGCCTGGTATACCAAGCTATATAATGCTCTTATACATTGGGGTTTCATTACATCAAAATTCGACTCTTCTCTGTTTGTTTGTCGAATGAGCTCCTTTGTTATGATTATGCTCGTTTATGTTGAAGATATTATTCTGACAGGCAACTCTGAAGCTCACATGGAGAAACTGGTCATCTACCTGCACTCACAATTTAAGGTTTGATATCTTGGCCCATTATCATTCTTTTTGGGGATTTCAGTTACTCGAACTCCTGCAAGTATGAGTTTCTCACAATCCAAATACATATCTGGCATACTTCATAGGGCGAATATGGCAACTTGTAAACCAGTTCCTACTCCGATGGTGGCTGGTCCAGTCTTATCCCAAAATTCAAGTACTCCTTTGCCCGATGGTTATCTGTATCGCAGTATTGTTGGTGGTCTACAATACTGTTGTCTAACTCAACCAGATATTACCTTTGCGGTCAACAAAGTGTCTCAATTTATGCATGCCCCTTCCGATATTCACTGGCAAGCCGTCAAGCGAATTCTTCGATACCTTAAAGGCACTTCGTCTCTAGGTATTTCTTTTTCCCCTTCAAAGAGCTGTAACTTGACTTGCTACACAGATACAGATTGGGTTTCGTGTCCAGATGATCAAAAAAGTACAGGAGGATTTTGCATTTTCATGGGCGCTAATCTAATTTCATGGTCTTCAGCCAAACAGAAAGTAGTCTCTCGTTCAAGCACGAAATCAAAATACCATAGCGTAGCAAATGGTGCTGTTGAGGTACTATGGTTACAATCTTTGCTATACGAGCTGGATGTTCAGTGCACAGCGGTACATCTTACTCTTTGTGATAATTTAAGTGCAACATATTTGGCATCTAATTCAGTCCTACACTCAAACTCTAAACATGTAAAGATCGATTACCATTTTGTTCTAGAGAAAGTGCTAAAGCGACTACTCCAAGTAAAATTCACACCATCTAACAACCAAATAATCGATGCCTTAACAAAACCTCTTCCTCCTACGAAGTTTGATCAGTTTGTGGCCAAGATCTTCGGTCTCCAACTTTGACCTTTAGGGGAGATGTTAAAGCATCTACTATTATGTTTTAGTTAGTCTAGTTTTAGTTATACTTTGGTTTGTACTGTTAGTTACTTTCTCCATCATTATGCCTTATAGACAATATATAAAAACATCAGTAGAGCTGTAATACACACATAGGAAAAATCATTTTACTGACATTGTACTTCTCTCTCTCATCACCGTCATTCTCTTCTTCTTCTTCTTCCTTTCTCCAATCACCAGCGTTCTTAAACTTTCTGCCTTGGTTAATATTAACGCTAGGGTCATAGCCTTTATGTCTTATAATGTCGCGGCTATGCACAAAGATTTTAAAGCTCCTCAACGTTGATTGTATAGTGATGCAACAACTATTACGCTGGAGATCAAGATTTTCACAAAAGCCTTATCTCCTTTCGATTTTTTTTAGCTCCAATTGATGTTACCATCACCAAATAATCAATTTTTCTCCTATGCAAGATCTAGGCTTCGATTCTAATTACACCTTCAAAACTTAGATTTCTCCCTACCACAACTCGCTATTTCCAGCAACATCAATCTTTCCTTCCCTGATTTTAACATTCCATTATTAAAGATTTGAAATTTTTGATGGAGCAAAAGGAGGGTTTATGTAACGCCCCCGAACCCACCCTGGCTCGGAGCACTACTTTGCTAACCAATCCCACGTTAAAACCTCATATCAAAATAAACCTAACACCCTAGGATTTAAAACTAAATCTCCTGAAACTCTTTACGTCATACCTAGCTGCCTAGACTCTACCCCTTAATCCTAACCTTTAAGCACCACGGCATCCTTCCCAAAAATTTCGGCAAAGTAACGCCTGAAAATGGCGCCTCCCAAAATGCTAGGTACCTGCAATAATTCAATCCCCAAACAGTTCCAGAATACTCCTAATCAACCAACTATCCAGCATACGGCATGAGAAATCTCCAAATACTAAAATATTAACAACCCTGATTGAAGAAAGACCACAATATAGGGCGACATATCACCCTTAACTTAACTATATACAACAACAGACATCTGCAATACGCTATCAAAAATACAAAGTCCACAACTCCGAAGACCATGGTGGAGTCGCCCCGACAATTGCCCGCACCGGCATACAGCGTACATCAACGACTGCGTCCCAATCCTAGCTTTCTTCGTAGCTCAAATATGTACTCCTGTCGTCACCTACACCACAGAACATACACACACACGTAAGCTTACGCTTAGCAAGTAGGGAATAACAAAATATAAACATGCACAATTCACCACAACTCACACACAGCCCTAACACCTCCACACAACACCACTCAACTTAACAACACAACACAACAGTGCAACTCTCACACGATCCTAACACATACAGTTTCTAACCCTCGGTTGTATACCTCACGTTCTGATTGCATTTGTCTCTAGTAAAATCCCTCTCGGGGTGCTCAACGAGCCACGTGCCCGACGAGGCTATTCTACTTTAGACCTTCTTTAGTAAAATCCCTCGCGGGGTGCTCAACGAGCCACGTGCCCACGAGGCTATTCTACTCGAGGCTAACTCTGGTATAATCCCTTGCGGGGTGCTCAACGAGCCACGTGCCCACAAGGCGATCCTACCCTAGGCCATCTCCAGTAAAATCTCTCGCGGGGTGCTCAACGAGCCACGTGCCCACAAGACGATTCTACGGTAAAATCCCTTGCGGGGTGCTCAACGAGCCACGTGCCCACAAGGCGATCCTACCCTAGGCCATCTCCAGTAAAATCTCTCGCGGGGTGCTCAACGAGCCACGTGCCCACGAGACGATTCTACGGTAAAATCCCTTGCGGGGTGCTCAACGAGCCACGTGCCCACAAGGCGATCCTACTTTAAAGCTCACTCATCAAACCCGTGCTCACAATTCGTGCTCACAATTCATGCTCACTCATCATCAAACCCGTGCTCACAATTCATGCTCACTCAATGCACAACATAAAATAACCACAACAACCAAACTAACACCAACAACAACAACAAACAACAATAACCAAGCAATTCATTCCCACACTACTCAATATAAACAACACAGCTATCGAACAATAAATCCTACCGTTCCGTGGTGTAGGCCCGAAGGCAAAACAAACGTCCTCTACTTACCTGACTGCTCGGCTTTACGGTGCTCACCTCTAACGATCATTTCACTCGTCCGATAACCTATCAATTACAGAAAATAACTTAGCAATTCACTCATAAATTTTTAAAGGATTCTAAGAAATTCTAAACTAAAACTAACCCACAATTCAACCATACTTCAAACTCATTTCTCTCACCAAAACACACAACCCGATTTTTATGTCCATTTTACCGTCCCACTTCAACTCCATTAAAATTAAGCTTACATTCACCAACTACTCTCAAACTACTATTTCTAGCTTAATCCAATTCAAATCTAACTAAACGGGCCACTAAATTGGGTTCGGTAAAAACCGACCCGAAACTTCAAACGCGCGTAACTTTCGCGTCGGTTATCGAAATCCACCGATTCTAGCGGCCACGTACTCCTCTAATAACCTATTTTAATCTGCCAAAAGGAATTTGAAAACAAACGACCCTAGCTGGGTCAAAAATCAGAAAACCCGAACTGCCCCTTCACCTAAAAATTTCCCTTTTCCAATTTTCCATCAATTATCAACCAATTCCTCAACAATCAACCATATCTAGCCTCAATTAACATAAACTAACCAAAAATCCCGAACTACAAACAAAAACCCGAAATGCCCTAAAGAGGGCTTCACTGTAATTTGCCCAAATCGGGCTCCTCACTGCCAAGCAACCACAGCCGGCCCAAGGGTTGGTAAACCCACGCCGGAAGAAGCCTAAAACCGCCGGTGATCGGAGCCAAAAATGGCTCGTCGCCGTCGGCCTTGAACAGACCCTAAACAGGGTGAAAACCGAACCAAAACAGGGGCGAAACCGAGCCTTACCGGTTGGTTCGTGCGCGGAGTCGGCCGGAATCTCCTCGTCGCCGGCGTCTGGTCAGAGAATGGCGGAAATCGCCGTCGGTTTTCGTCGCTCGCGCCTCGCCTCCGTCTCCCCTGCTCCCTCGGGTGCTCGAACACGACAGAATGGCTTCGGCCATTCTGTTGTGTTTTTACTTATTTTTTTTTTTTAAATTAAATAATAATAATAATAATAATAATAATAATAAAACTAACCGTTAATTAATCCTCAATTACCGTTTTGCCCTCCCATGTTTCCGACCAATATAAATTTCGTTAAATCTCGTTATTAAATTAACCTAATCCCCGTCTTAATTTCAATCAAATTTATTCATTTTACATTTCAATTAATTAAAACTCAATTACTTAAAACAACATATTTTATTATTCTTTTAAATTTAATCTCGGGTGTTACAGTTTATGAATTCCGCTTACCCTTCGATTTTCGGCAAAAATCAACACTTTAGTAAGTCACTAATTTGTTTATCTATTGCCTTCCTTCTCATGCGCAAAGTGTGGAAAGTTGTCACCCAAGGGGGTTTATTCAAGGAAGAGAAACCTCTCCCCAAAATCTATCGTACTCCTCCCCTCAAAAGTGGGAAAATTAAATTTATTTAATAAAATATATTTATTTTAATTTATAATATGACAGATATGACATCTTCGCTAGGTCTATATTTTTTGGGAATCTAACACTGTAAAAAATTTATTCATTCATATATATTACAGATTACAATTGAAAAAATAAAATTAGGGTTTTCAGACAAACACATTGAAAGCTAATTTATCTATGAATCCTTAGCTCTTTTGCTGTACCCTTCTTTTACACATGATCTATCCTTACTCTTTCTTTGGCCAATCTTTCTTTGGCCAATCTTTCTTTTTATACACATTGATAAAAGATTATTGAGTTATAACGAGACTCATTTGTTAAGGGTGAAATGACCGTTTGCTCCTTTCTATACTTATTACGACATGTGTGAAATAACGTACAATACGTGCACATAAATTTATTATTTCCTTTCGGGTACGCTAGTAGAATATCATTCGAAAGTATAAATTCCATTCTAGTTTTGCCTTCTTATCAACTTTAAGAAAAGTTCTGAATTATTGAAGGCATCCAATGAACTGTGAGGTACTTTTAAAGTATGTTTTAATCATGTACATTTCTATAAAGTTTTTGCAATTTATATATTTTGAGGATTTTAATTATAAAAATTAACAAACTGGTAACAGAAGCTAATGACAAACTCTTCGAACTGGCTCATTTATGATCCAATCAAGCTCGACTTGGTTGCATCGTTGAATTTGGAATATTATAAGTTTTCATAAATATGTTGTTTTTATGTCCATTATTTAAAAGAAAAATATAAGTCATGTGAGATGATCATTTCACTTATGTTTTCCTTCAAAATTCAAAGAAATATATATTTTAAATCATCTACGTAATAGTTATAAAAATAAGAATAAAAACAAATGAAATTCTGAAATTTATGAGTTCGTTATTTTTTTTGTGAACAAAATGAATCTTGAATTTTGATATTAGTTAACTTAAACCTTGAATTTTTTTAATAAAATAAACTTTGAACTTTATATTGTGACCAATGTTAGCATATTGTATTTCTAGCAATTTATTATTTTGATTATTAGTCTATTTGAGTATCCTTCCTATTAGCTTCTAGGTTAAATACAAGATGTTTTGTAAAATAGTGGTAAATTTACAAACAATAGAATTGACAGCAAACTTCCTCTTCTTCTTCTCTGTGTATTTCTCAACGCTTCTACTTTTCTAACTACCAAACTAATACCATGAACCTATTTTTTTAGTTTTGCTCGTTATTTCAGCTCGAGCTCATTTTAGCTTCGGTTTGGTCTAGGTTTTGGTCTGGTTAGACTTGATTTTGAGTTGGTTTGGGTTCGTTTGGGTCAATTTAGATTTTTTGTTGTAATTTTTAAAATTAAAAACATTATAACAAATGCAAAACCTAACATGGTCTAATTTTAATAACAGAATCTAATTTGTTCATGGTGTCTAATTAAATTTCACTTGACTTATTTAAATTGAATTATTTAAAAGTTCTAGATTCATTCTATTTAAAAAAAATTAGAATTTAAAGTTGAACAAATTTAATTTGTAATTAAAAAAAAAAGGAGTGAGTGGGGCCGGTTGCCGCAATGGATGCGACGGGGTCCACTTGGACAGAGAATGTGGGTGTCGATGACATCCCCATGCATTCTCACTCCTCTTCTTTCCACTTACCCACTTCCTTTTTTATCATTTCTTCTTTTTCCATTTCAAAAAAATAATTTTAATTATTATTATCAACATTGATTTTAATTAAATAAATCATATTTTTATTAATATTTATTTATTAATCTACTATTTAATATACATAAAATAAATAAAAAAATATACAATTATGGATAAATGGCATTTTTAACTATTTAAATTTAATAATGGGCATTTTATGAGTAAGGAGAGGAGAGAGAGAGAGAGAGCGCGTGGATCGAGGGGGAGCGTAAAGGTGTTAGGCTAAGCCCCCACAAAACATTGACGGCGACTGGAATGTCTGCCCGAAAACTCCTCCAGGAGACGTCGCTATCCCGCTGCCCGGGGAGAAGAAGAAAAAGCCGGGCAGAGTCTCGCCCGTACGGCATGCGCTGTCAGTACAATTTGAAGCCCTAACCATATCATCATCTTATCAAAAGAAACAAACTTTGAATTGAACACACTCCCATTTTTAAAAAAAGCTACCAAATTTGGTCAAAAGAAGTATATTCCATTCTTTGAACGCTATTTACTTTTGCCAAATTATAATTTTCTTCTTAAATTTAACTTTCATTTTGGGTCGTATCATCGGTGTTAACACAGTTTATCAAGTAATGAATGAAGACTCGTTATTATTGGAGCGTAAAATTTAGTCAATCTTCTGGGCAATCTTATTGACGATTATCAAGCAATATAAATCAAATGTAACACGAGGTTTTTACGTGTAACATACATTATATCAAGGATCATAAAGTTTAAGTATTTCAAATTTCAAAATATCCAAATTCGCAATCCTTGATTAAACAGAAAATATGGGTTTGTCCATAAGTGTATGATCTCATCAAAGAACATCATATTAAAAAATTACGTTAAAATGCATTTAGCAAAAAAAAAAAAAAAAAATCTTAATTTACTCGATAACATGATGCTCTAAACTTTCATTGTCGACATTTTTTTCAATTTTGTGAAAACAATGAAGATCCAAAGTCGGTTTATTGTGAGGGTTGAATCTATGTCAAGATAACTATACGAGCTCATATTGCCTGAAAAAAGTAGAGATGAGTGGTTCAGAAGCACAATCATATATGTTTTCGGTTCAAAATGGAATAAGTCCTAAACTCCAAACTAATTAATTTTCATTTTTTATTTTATTTTTAATTGGCTTTTTTATAAAAAAACTCAAAATTATTGTAGAATTAATAGGGTTTAGGGAGAGTAATTGGACAAGAGTTGTATTAGGGCTTTCTTTTTTCAATTATTAAAGCTAGTTATTGAATTATATAGTTTTACAAAAATAATGAAGCTTCTTTCAGTTCCAACCTACCCTCAAAAGTTCTGTATTTCTAGACTAAGCGTAGAGCTCTGGTCTAAGAACAAAACTATCTCTTCTCTTGCTTTTCATCCAACGCTGGAAAGGAGAGAAAAGATGATTCAAGAACTGTTGGGTGGATCGGGATTTCTAACGGGAGAACGGAAAGTTGGTTTTAATGGCGGAAATGAAGAACCCACTCCTTTTCTTTCTCCTTCTTCATTCTCCACACCAACTCTATCCTCTTCGCCTTCTGCATCTTCGACGAGTTCTGAACAGAACTTGAAATGTCCAAGATGTGATTCTTCCAACACTAAATTCTGCTACTACAATAATTATAATCTCACTCAGCCTCGCCATTTTTGCAAAACTTGTCGTCGGTATTGGACCAAAGGCGGAGCTCTTCGTAACGTTCCGATAGGAGGAGGATGTCGGAAGAACAAGAGTGTGACCTTCTCGACAATGGCCGGCAAAGCAAGTGCTGGGAAAATGAAGACCCTTTCGCCGGAAATCGGAAGTTCCCTCATCGGAAATGGGCTTGATCGGGAGTTTTCGTCGAGCCCTATGATGTGGGGTTCGACCCAGAATTCTCATATTCTGGGTTTGTTGAGAGCCGCACAAAACCCTAGCCCTAGCTCTAACTCCATAGTTAATTCTCTGAAGGAAGAAGCAGCTATGTTCGGTCTTGGATCTCACATTATGGTCGAGCCAGTGACCGGACACGGACCCGGAGCTCTACGGTCTCCAGCTACGGGATCAGAGTCGCTGGCTCAGTCCTTGTCTATCAGCTGCAATAACTTATGGAGAAACAATCAACTGCAAGGTCAGCAACAGATCTACGGTTCCGCGACGGGCGATGTTCAAAACAGTGGCATTCAAGAGCTGTATCAATGGCTAAGATCATCGTCTAACAATCACTGTGATCACCCTCCTGTCGTTTTGAGAAACACAACTTCATCTTCCTCATCTTCTGCTTCGACAGTATTTGATTCGAACATAGTTGCAGGAGGTGAATTAGGGTGGAATCCAGCGTTTTCTTGGCCGTCTGATCTTCCAACAACCAATGGTGCATATCCTTAGCAAACTTCTGCTTTTTCAATATAAGTGCAGGATGGGATGTTTGTTCCTTTTTTTTCTAGGGTTTGTTGTATATTCATTGGCTATGTCTCTGGTTTAAGACTTAGTGTGGTTTAAATTATGTAGTGTGTGTTGAACTTGTTTACGAGGCTGGGAAATGAGAACCAAGAAGTAAGCCAAAATGAATTGCAACATGTTTAGCCATTTTCTAAGAATTTTCTCATCCAACTTTTATATTCTTTTTGGTAAAAGATGTTCTTATTTCTTATATTTTAGTCATTCGTTTTTATTTTTTATTTTGTTAAAGTACTTGTAGTTTCAGTTTTGTTTTAAGTAGTTCTCCAGTCTATTTTAATAGTTAAATTTAACAGTTGAATAGTCAGTTATGGTAAAATGAGATCAATTAATTATTTCTCCGTTTAATCGAAATTTTTCTAATTAATTTTGTATAAAAACGGCTCGAAATAAGATTTGGTTTATTCCATATTTTGACTTTTTTCGCTAAATTTAAAGACGAAAATAGAATGGAGGACTATTTAAAAACAAAATTTGTGAGTACAAGATCGTTAGTGAGAAAATTATAATTCACGAAATTGATATGAACTCTAAAATATAAGGACTAAAATTATATTTTATATTACGCACACATGTTGGCATAATCACTGATAGTAAAGAAAATATATAGGCCAAGAAAAGAGAGAAAGAAATAGAAAGATCCCCGCCTCAGAAAAGGAAGGAGAAAAACACTTCAAAGAAAATAAGAGAAGCGAAAAGGAAACTTCACGATGATTAGCTACTCTTGGCTTACACGATCTTTATCTGAGAAAAAGAGATAACTTATTTAGAAAATTGATTTTCATTTAATTTAAAAAAAAATGAGCTAGTGAAGAAAATGTATCGCATGGATTTACATTCATCGAAAATCTTTTTACCATTTTAAAACAAGTTCCACGAACCATCAATGGAGCTGGTATCGAAAACATTGTTATGTACATAGATAACTTATTTTCACTATTTTTCGTAGAAAACAGTCAAGTGAAAATAAAGTCACTCACACAACTTTGAACATCGAATGTCTGCAAGGCGACTAGGAGAAAAATGATGATTGTTTGTAAACTAATCAATCACATGAGGGAGAAAGAAAGATTGTTCCAAAACCAATCTATCACGTATCAAACGTAACAACAAAACACGACTAGGAGAAAAATGATGATTGTTTGTAAACTAATCAATCACATGAGGGAGAAAGAAAGATTGTTCCAAAACCAATCTATCACGTATCAAACGTAACAACAAAACATTTTGACCACCTGTAGGGATTCAAACCCAAAGATGTGTCATCATTGTCTCAATACCAACATCGTGCGTACAATAAAATAAGGAGAAAGTATATAATAAGCAAAAGACCCAAATCATAGCTAGAAACAACATGAGGTATGTCTGGTATACATATATGAAAAGAAATAAATATCATACATGCGTAAAATAAATGTGTGAAATTGGAGTATATATAATATAAAAACAAACATGTTAAGCCGAATATGTTAAACATGATATGTTAAACAGGACATGTCGAGTTTTATATGTGATAGCTCACAAAATAAGAATTTTAAAAACTCTTATGCATATGCAATATAATCAAAAAAAAAAAAAAAAACCTTACTTGGATGACAATTGTCTTACCTATCAGAGACAGATTTGAAATCTGAAATATTGTCAGAACTTAAAACAAGTATGATAGTAAAATCTTGTACAAAACAGTAGAGACAATAGATGGATCGTAAACCGGGGATAGAAATCTAATACATAAGAAAATGATAAATGGTCTCGAACTTCGCTGAAGTGACAAAAATTCAAGTCTAACTAATATCCCCAAAACAAACTCGCAACAAGCTTAATAAGGCTTGAAAAACAACCCAAAAACGAGGCCTAAGAAAATGGGTCGAAATGGCCTAAAACAGTCTAGTGCCGCAGCTAAACCAAGGAGTGATGAACTCAATATATGTTGTGTGCTGCGACATAGAACCAAGATATGTTGTAGTGCAGCGCGTGTCACATGCACCAATAATGGCTACGTTGTGCATAGCCAAAGTATATCGCAGCGTGAAACTGGTTTGTGTCATGGCTTAACCCATCAACTAAATTGCCATTGAAATTGCGTTCTCCGACAACTTGTAGGAGAATTCCAATTTTCCAATGATCCACCACAAAAATCGACATAAAAATCATACCAACGCATTCTTAACACAAAATTGACCAGCATATGTTGATTTCAACTAACGATTTTGAGTTTTCAAATTCGAAATCAAATTTCCAAAAGAAAACATGGAAACTAACGACATGGAAGGTTAGAAACGATGTACCCTTTAAGAACGTTTAGAAAACACGAAGTCTTGGATGACTGAAACGCGAGATTGATAACATAGAGAAAAAGAAGGTAGGGTTTCTAATTAGATAATCAAAAGTTACAATCAGAATAAACACAAAGGGTTTATATAGTTAGGTTTACAATAAAAAGTAAATAGACTAAAATATCGTTAGGCACTAATAAGATAATATAACTAATATTCCCCCTCAAACTCATGATGCTACAGCGATAAGCATTGAGAGTTTGTTAGACAAGAAACGGAAGCGCAAAGCCGAGAGTGCTTTTGTAAACATATCAGCAATTTGCAGATGAGAAGAAACGAATGGCAATGTGATGGTGCCGATCTGTAGGTGGTGGCGAGTGACATGACAATCAATCTCGATATTCTTGGTTCGCTCATGAAAAACTAGATTGCGTGCAATCTGAATAGCACTCTGATTATCACAATGTAACGGAATAGGGTGACAAAGAGAAATACCTATATCAACAAGCAACCGGCGTAACCAAACGATTTCACAGGTAGTCGAGGCCATGGCACGATACTCTGCTTCTGTAGAAGAGCGAGAAATGACATCTTGTTTCTTGCTCTTCCACGAAATAAGCGAGTCACCGAGGAAAATACAAAATCCAGTCGTCGATTTGTGATCCGTAGGATCACCAGCCCAATCCGCATCAGAATAAGCACGTAGCTCTAACGAAGACGTAGAAGGGAACAAGAGACTATGAAACTGAGTGTGTAACATCCGGTTCTTTACGGGAATTTTATAATTATAATATATAATGACATTTTGTAGATATGTCAAATTGAGTCGGTTTCGTGAAAAGAAAGCGTTATTACGACCCTAATAATTAATATGGATTTTAAGAAAATTTCGGGAATGTTTGGAGTCGTAACGCAAATTACGAGGGCTTTATGTTTCTCGTAATATAAAAGATATTTTGGTAAAAATAGTAAATGAGGTTCGTTTTGCGAACGGACAGTTTTAATAAAGCTCTGACAATAAATAGGAATTATTGGTGAAGTAAGAAAATTTAGAATAACCGAATCGTTGGCTAGATAACGAAACAAAGGGCGAATCAAATAGAAAATCAAAGGAAGGGCAAAACGATCATTTGACAAGTCAATATTATAAATAAATCACATCTCCTTTCTTCTCCAGCACTTAATGATTTCTTCTTCTCCCTCCCAGGCGATTTTTCTCTCCTCCGTGCGCGATTCCACTTCCATCGACGAAGTTTCTCTCCGACGACTCCGGTTCTTCGTGTTTCCTCCTCCAATCAACGCTCTAAGTAAGGTTCTATGCTTTTGAAAAGTTTATTCGTAGTTTTCGAGTTGTTTAACGGTTAGGGTTTCGTTAAAAACACGATTTAGGGTTAGAAACTAATAGGTTTGGCGTGATAATGCCTCTAGTGGACGTGTTCGTAATTGTTGGACGACATAATGAGTAAGCTCGTTGTTGAAGTTGAAAAATTAGATGTTTGAGGTTTGGAGAAATCTCATTAATGGAGTTTTATGAATAAGGAGCCCAAGGTGCTCGATTAAATGTTGCAAAGAGCTAAATTAGAGCTTTAGGAGATTTCATTAGTTAAGGTTTCGTTAATTTGGACGTTTAATGGTTTAAACGCGTTTTAACGACGATTGTTGTGAATTTGCCTTAGGTGAACAACGCTCGTGGACGGAGCTAGAATTTGCAACGGACTCGAGGTAAGTTCTCGTGACTTACTATGGTCGATTGGCCTACACCGTACGTCGAAGTCGTATCGAGGGAATCTTGGAGTTTGTTGTTTAATTGCTTTGGTTGGGGTAGTTAAGATTAGTTGTTTACATAGGTTATGTTTTTATTGTCTTGATGGTATATATGCTGTATGTTTACTTTACGCACTTAATGGTTCATGCATCACGTCTTTTAAAATAGCATGAAAATGAATTTCTGCACGTGTTTAAGAAAAACATGAAATGAATTAATGAAAACTAATGTACGTAATCTGGTCACAACGGGGTGGGGTTCAGACATAGCTGTTTACGGATGGAAGCATGTTTTCCTCCCGGTAGATGGAAAGGGCTGTCCAACCGCGGGACGTGCTCTCTCCATCTAGTGAGAGTTGGCTCCGGTGACGTTATGTTATGCCACTAAATGATGAAAATGTTTATATGGTTTACGAAACTCATATGTACAGCATGCATCTGCATTTACGAAACTTACTGAGCCTTTAGCTCATAGTTGTCTGTATGGTGTAGGTGATCCTGACACAGGTGATGACGAGATCCCTCTACCCGAGGAATGAACAGTTGAAGAAAGGTGGCCCGTGGGAGTGTGCTGGGCAATCGGTGCGCTTTTGACCCGTGGGGACGTAAGTAAACGTATGGATATTTTGAACAGATAGAAACATAGGAAAGTTGTATAGATAGAACATTTCAGGATGTTTGGTTCTAATAGATGATAAAAGATGTTTTGATGTTTTGGTAGACTTGTTTTATAAAATGTTTTACTAAGTTTTATTTGGATTTTTAGTGATGTTTGGAGACGTTTTAGGTTAAGCACGGATATGCTCGAGTTTTAGAGCTATCCACGCAGTTGGATTTCGTAAAGTCTGTCTCAAGTTACTTGGGTTTTAGGTTACGTTTTGATTCGTTTATTTTGGGTGATTGGTGAAGTGTGAAATGGATGAGGTTATGAATGAGTTTAGGTTATGATGTTATTGTGTTTGTTAGAGTATATGTGGTAAGAAATAGTGCAGGGATGGAGGAGGAAAGAAAAGGGAAATGGGAGACGAGCTCCCTGGAAAAATGGATTCCAGGGAGACTGCCGATCGATCGCCCAAAGTGGGGATTGATCGGCAGTGGTGATCGCTACTCTCTGGAATTGTGTGACGATCGATCGCCACATCGATCGTGGGCGATCGATCGCCTAATGTGGGGGCGATCGATCGCCCCCCTTATTTTTGGGCAGCCGATCGATCGCCCCTTACATTTTTGGGACAATTGTCCCTTTTGCCCTCAAGTCGTTGGACGATTGTTTTGTTTGTTTTAATTGTTTTAAATAATTGTTTTAAGTTTTATTTCAATTGTTTTAAGTTTTGTTTAAGTGGTTTTAAAAATAATTTTCGAACGGTTTAACAATTTAGTCTACGATTTAAATTCCGCTCAAACGTTACGAAGTTTATATGGATAAAAAAATAATACGAAAAATTAAGGGTACAGTGTTAGGGTCGCTACAGAGTGCCCCGAAGGTACCTGAAAATACGAAGAACGGCAGCCTAATGAACTGTAGTAGGAGCAGTGACAAACTGACTAATCACATGAACAGCATGCGCAATATCGGGGCGAGTCACAGTAAGATAAACCAAACTGCCTACAATGGTACGATAGAGACTGGAATCTGTCAAAGGAGTGCCATCCGACGGAGAGTATCTAGCATTAGTCTCAAGTGAAGTATCAACAGTCCTGTTGTCAGTGAGTCGAGCACGCTCAAACAAATCAGCTATATACTTTGATTGAGATAAGAGATAGCCTTTTGGAGAATAGGCAACCTCAATTCCTAAAAAATAACGTAGAATACCCAAGTCTTTCATAGCGAAGCAACGTGCCAACTCAGACTTCAAAGACTCAATACCATCATAACCATCACCAGTAATTATCATGTCATCAACATACAAGGATAATAGAATACAACCTGCCGTTGTACGCTTGACAAATAACGCCGAATCATGGTGACTAGGAAGAAAGCCAAACGAAGTTATCACTATGGAAAACTTCTCAAACTAGGCACGCAGTGCTTATTTGAGACCATAAAGAGCTTTGCGAAGCATGCAAACTTCACCAGGCTGATGAGCTACACCGGGAGGAGGCGTCATATAAACTTCTTCATGAAGATCGCCATTCAAGAAGACTTACGAGTACGAGTAGACTGACGCAGAGGAGGATCGTCCGCAATCTCATCTGACAACTGGGTGGTCATAGGAGCAGGGGCATGAGAAGTGGATGCCTCTTGAACCAAAGTATCAGATAGAACTTCGTCGAGGTCGGTATCGGTATCGAAAGGATCAATACGAACTAAATCTGACTGTGTCATGTGATGAGAACTAGCAGAAACAGAAAAAAGGGAATATGCTGTAACGACCCGTATTCCCAGCAAGATATTGTCCGCTCTGGGGATTTGGTCGCAGCCCAATATCCTCCCCTCACGGCTTTGTTTGGCGAGAACTTCCCGGAACCCAACCTGGAATTGCTCTCGCCGAAGCACTTTTAACTTCGGAGTTCTTATGGGATCTGTTGCCAATTGTGCTCCAAACGCGTCTTTCTATGTTGGGAGGGTCTCTTTACATATGTTTCATTTCCACATACTTCCCCAAGCGATGTGAGATTGTGACGACCCCCTTTTTACGACCTGTCACCTTCCGATTCGCCCGCGTGGACGTACCGCCATCCGGGTTCCGGTTCGTGCAGCCATCGTACCCATACGTGCATATTCGGGTCATCACAATCACCCCCCTCGAGGGCCCAACGTCCTCGTTGGCCACATTTCCGGTTGGGTACAGGCTCTGATACCATTTGTAACGACCCGTATTCCCAGCAAGATATTGTCCGCTCTGGGGATTGGGCCGCAGCCCAATATCCTCCCCCCACGGCTTTGTTTGGCGAGAACTTCCCGGAAGGTCACCCAACATGGAATTGCTCTTGCCGAAGCACTTTTAACTTCGGAGTTCTTATGGGATCCGTTGCCAATTGTGCTCCAAAACGCGTCTTGCTATGTTGGGAGGGTCTCTTTACATATGTTTCATTTCCACATACTTCCCCAAGCGATGTGGGATTGTGACGACCCCCTTTTTACGACCTGTCACCTTCCGGTTCGCCCGCGCGGACGTACCGCCATCCGGGTTCCGGTTCGTGCAGCCATCGTACCCATACGTGCATATTCGGGTCATCACATATGCTCTAAAAACACAACATGACGCGAGACATAGAGTTTTTGACTAACTGGATTAAAACAACAATATCCCTTTTGATCAACACCATAACCCAAAAAGACACATAAGGCAAACCGAGAAGACAATTTATTACGCTCAACATGTGGTCGAAGGACAAAGCAAGTACAACCGAAGACTCGCAACGAGGAATAATCAGGTGAATGACCATATAACTTTTCAAAAGGGGACAAACCTGAATTATGAGATATTGGAATTCTGTTGATCACATGAGCAGCTGTAAGTACTGCCTCTCCCTAAAACTCACTAGGAACCTCGGCGGACAACAATAACGAACGAGCTGTTTCAACAAGATGGCGATGTTTCCTTTCAGCAACACCATTTTGTTAAGGAGTGTCTGTACACGAGGTTTGATGGATAGTCCCATCAGAAGCAAGTAACTGAGAAAAATTGTTAGAAGTGTGTTCACCTCCCATATCACATTGAAAATGTTTAATGACAGAGGAGTGTTGGGTTTTAACAAGAGCTCTAAAGTCACTGAATATGGTAAGGAAATCAGGCCTATGTTTCATAAGATAACCCAAGTATAACGAGTGAAATCATCAATGAACGAAACATAATATCTGGAACCCCCTTTGGTGGATACAGGAGAGGGTCCCCACACATCAGAATGCACAAGATCAAATGGCGCAATGTAAAAAGAAATACTTTTATAAAAAGGCAAGGCTGAAAATTTAGCCAGTTTACAATCACAACAATCAGAAATATCATGACTGGCTAAATGACCTAAAACTCCTGTAGACAACAAAAAATTTAAACGAGACGCAGAAACATGACCCAAATGAGAATGCCAAAGATAAAAATCAGAAGATGAACGAATCAAACGAAAAGATGACAAATCCACACTAAAGGCAGCAACATCTGATACTTTGAGCTCATCCAAAACATAGAGTCCCCCTTCCCTACGGCCTGCCCCAATCACCTTCTGAGATTGCGGGTCCTGAACACAACAATTGGTAAAAGTAAAAAGAACTGAGAGACCAGAATCACACAATTGACCAACATATGCAAGATTTAAGTTTAGACTAGGAATATGGTATACATCTGATAGAGATAAACGAGATGTGCGAACAGAGCCAATTCTTACCAATGACATTGGAGTACCATCGGCGGTCATGACAGACAAAGATGGAGCAGAAGTAACATACGTAAAAGAATCAATATCAGGAGACATATGATGAGAAGCACCTGAATCTAAGATCCATAAGGGAGACGATTTACCTGAATTAGCAGACAAAGACAAACCTCTATGAGATGAGGCTGACATGGCATGAGGCTGTGAAGTAAGGAACTGCTGAAACTGCTCAAACATATATGGATCCAAAGACGGGGCCGCAACTGCATTGTTGGACTGAGGTAGGCTATACAGCCACGGAGCAGTCTGCGGTGGGCGTTTTTGTTGCGGTGGTCGTTGTTGCTGTTGTTGTTTGCCTTTACTCAGCAATTTCGGACACTGAGCCTTCCAATGACCTTTCCCCTTGCAGAAAGCACATTCATCCGTAGAGACCTTAGGAGCTGATCTGTTTTGGTTGCTAGGCGGAGATTGTTGAGGAGCAGCAAAGACGGATGGAGTCGTAGGGTGACAGACACCTTATCTATCTTAGACTTAAGTCGAATCTCCTCTACTAACAGTTCATTAACCACTAAATCAACAGACGGAAGAGGAGATTGATGTATAATTGTCCCACGCAATCCCTCGAAATCATTCCGAGGGGCCATCAAAAACTGTACCAGACGTTGTGCTTCTCTACGAGAAATATACGGTTCAAATGCTCGCAGCTCTGCAGACTCAATGAGAGCCAACTGATCCCAGAGATTAGTCATGGCAGAATAAAACTCTTGGATACTCATATCATTCTGCTGAAGTGCGCGAATATCTGACTCCAATTGATACTGTTTGACAAAATTAGACTGCGTGTACAATCTAGCCAAATGATCCCAGACCTCTTTAGCCGTCTCATACTTAGCCAACTGAACACCAATGGAGTGAGTAACACAATTGTTAATCCACGTAATAATCTTCGAATTATCAGCCTCCCAATTGTCGACCAAGGCCGCATAATCGTTTGCCTTGTCATCTGTAGGTTTAACCTGCACACTTGTAACATAGCTCCACATAGATTTTCCACGCAAAAAATTCTTCATAACATAGCTCCAATACGTGTAGTTTTTACCATCCAATTGAATACTAATTGACTGAAGTGAATCATCCTTACGACTAGTCATGATTACAAACCAAATCGTTCTCCCAAAAAAAAAAAAAAAACAAAGATCAAATTCCCAAAAAAAAAAAACTCAAATTGCAGTCCCGTTTAACTGGACAGCCTTAAAACACAAAACCACAAATGACAATCTGCACCGTTCAAAATGTACCTCTATATGTCGTAAACTATCTGTCAAATTTTCAAGATGATCCAACGGCTGCTACTCGAGAAATCACAATTCTCGTCTCACTGCTCTTGAAAAATCCGAAAATCCCAAACCCAAATTGCAGTCCCGTTTTTCCCTAACCGAACCGCCTTAGAAACACAAAGACGATCTCCACCGTTCAGAATATACCTCTACATGTTGTAAACCAACTATCAAAAGTTTAAGACGATCCAACGACTGAAACGTGAGTAATCGCAATTCTCGTCTCGCTGCTCCTGAAAATTCCGAAAATCCGAAAATTCCTTTTTGACTCTTCGCTCATCTTTTTCTTTTCAAATCCGAGAAACGTAATTCGATCCGCGATAACTATGGATTGGATTAACAGTCTCTCAAAACATCAAATAAATTTATGAGATGTCTCTGATACCATGATAACATAGAGAAAAAGAAGGTAGAGTTTCTAATTAGATAATCAAAAGTTACAATCAGAATAAACACAAAGGATTTATATAGTTAAGTTTACAATAAAAAGTAAATAGACTAAAATATCCTTAGACACTAATAAGATAATATAACTAATAGGACACACGATCCCTCTCCGGCGCTCTTACCTAGGGGTGTGCAAAACCGGTTTCAGTTCGGTTTTGGGGAGAAACCGAACCGAACCGATCGGTTTCGGTTTTGAATTTACCAAACCGAAACCGGTTTTTGAACATACCAAAACCGAACCTAAACCGAACCGAAAGTATCGGTTCGGTTTTGGTTCGGTTTCGGTTCGGTTTCGGTTCTACAACCTATTTTTCAAAAAAACAAATAATGTAAATTTAAATTGAATAAAACAGAATATTCTACCAATATTTCAAGAATATCTAAAAATTCAGATTTTTTTAAATATTCTGAGATCGTTAAACTCTATCTAACACTCGTGAAATGAAATGCAACCCATCAATAAGCAAATTTCATCCTTCTATGTTTATATGTGACCCCGTCAGCCGTCAGGTTTGTTTGCACAGACTGCGGATTACTAAAATCATTAGGACATCAAATTGAGCAGTTAAGTAAAGTAGATGCATCAATCCTTTAGCAGAAGGTACTTTCAAAAGGTCTACTTCTCTCAACCATTAGGAGATTAAACGAAAAAATGCTCATTGCTGAGGTTGAGCACATAAATCAACTGAATCATCACTCGTCTCAATTAGTCCAATCTTTAAGAGCAGCCAAAATCAAAAGAATGAAGTAATAAAGGTCATTCTGAAAGAACTATATAAATGCACCAACCAGGATAACTTTCTCCAGCACAAACCAAAACTGAGATATGTTCGAATGGCGTACCTCTAGGTGCAACTCGAATGAAAAAGAAAGACAAATTAAAGAAGTTCACATTACAATGGTTTCGACCTCAACAAAAACCTTCTATTGCTCCCAAATGCATACTTAACAAGAGTAGTACATAAAAATTCCAGAACAAGGGTGCGAGTTTAAAGTTCTCCTGCAAATCTTGAAGTTAAATCTCTAAAATTGGATTTAGACTCTCGATTGGTTTCTCCTCAATCTCAAACAATTTACTGCACACCCTTCTGCATAAGCCAACTCCACGATCGAGTAAGATCGCACCTAAAAATAATTAGATGGTTAATTCCAATTTCAGACTGAAATTCCGGTTAACCACAAGAACTGATAAAAACTACTCCGGCCAATCTTTGGAGTCCACCTGCAAAAACAGACAGCATAAAGCTCAGATCTAAGTAGCAAGATCTATAAGAACACTCAAACACATAAATAAAAATTAAATTTCCATATTGAGCATGCAATGAAATCTGATAATCGATATCCCTAATCTAGCAACAACGTCCAACAGCCGAATTAATACCTTATAATCTTAAAATTCTAATCGAAAGCGGCACTCCTCCCTCGGATCAAACAACCAAAAACTGTAAAAAAAAATGAGGAAAACAGGAAAATCAAAATTCAGCACAGACCCAATCGAAACTATACCAGTTCAGTTCATACCCTATGAAGTAAAGAACCTCCCTAACCAGTACCAAGCTTCAGATAGTAGAAATCTAGAAAAAAAAAACGGAGGGAAACACCAAAAGAGAAAAAACCCAGATGAGAAAAGCGTCGAAATCCGGCAACAGAGTCATCTCTGGATTCTGGAACTCTGGAAGAGTGGTCGTGGTTTTGAAAACAGAAGAATCGTGATTTAGGTCTTCGCTGTTCGCTTCGCTGAAGACTCTTCAGTGAATTTTAATCAAAACCGGTTCGGTTCGGTTTTGATCGGTTTCACCGATCAAAACCAATAACCGACCGCCCAAGTCGGTTTTGACCAGTGCCAAACCGAAGTCCGGTTTTCAGGAGGTCAAAACCGATCCGAACCGAACCTATTTCACCGGTTCCGGTTCGGTTCGTCGGTTCCGGTTCGGTTTGCACACCCCTACTCTTACCTCTCTCTCTCTCTCACTCTTCTATTTGTTTGGTCGAAAGGAAGGGGTGCTTCTCCTTCTTATAAAAATTTTAATTTTAAAATTTAATCATTTTATTTTGTTTAATATAGGGTAAAGTGCAATTTGGTCCCTATAACTAAGTGAAATGGGTAATTTACACCGTAAATTTGGATAATTGGCAAGAACAATCTTAATGTATTGATAATGGGCTATATGGCCCATACCGTCACATTTTCAGTTAAAAAATCACGTTTTTTTTTACATGTCTGTTTTTTCTTCCGGAAATGCCCCTGCCCTCTTCACCGTTCACCCGTGTTTCTCTTTTCTTATCTGTTCAAAATTCGACGCCCTCCGACAACGAAAACCTAGATGTCATCGGACTCAAAGATTGAAAAAATGCCAATCTTAGTAATTACCACAACTTTTTCAATTTTGTTTCATCCCGAAGCCGCTCTCCAACAAAGGAGGTGGTGATTAAAGTTTGAATAAGAAAAACAAGGTAAAAAAGTTTAGAGATAAGGCCACCTCACGGCGGAAGAGTAGTTATAGCGGGCTACGAACTTGAATCCAAATACGATGACAGACTAGGTGGTGGTGACCGTCACACAGACTGCGATGAGTGTGAGCGCAGTGGCTATGGCTCTGAGAGCGAATTGGGTGAGGAAGAAGCCTGTGCATCTCTGCCGTTCAGCTGAGGGTGCGCCGGTCGGTGACTTCAGTTCAACCATAAGGGAACTACTGTTAGTAGTTGCTGATTCTGAAGCCATTAACGACCCAACCACTAACCAAGAGGAAGAGCGAAGCGAACCCAGTTTTACACCCACCTCATTTTGTGTCTGGCTCGGCGCCGCTTATCGCCACGCATGGAGAGAGAGCGTCACCGTCTGCTTCGTATTCTAGACCAGGGGCGGGGGTTGCCTCTCCCTCTTGTGAGCATTCTGGTGGCCGCCGAGAGCTTGAGAGTTAGCAAACACTCTCCGGCCAAATTGGCACCGGAATTTGTTACTTTCTTCGGAGGATGTAGGTTTATTCCGCAGTCTGATCAATTGAGGCCCGTTTTGGTTTATTTTGATTCGTTCGCCGGAGTTCCTTCACGGGTTTGTGTGACGAGCCATTGGAGTGTGACTCTGCAAATGGTGGTCCGATGAACTCTGGGTTTTCGTTGTCGGAGAGTGATGATGACGGCGTCGAATTTTGAGGAAGGAGAGAGAAACAAGGGTGAAGGGTGAAGGGAGATGAGGGCAGGCACATTTTCGTAAGATAGACATGTAAAAAAAAATATTATTTTTTAATTGAAAATATCTGATAGAGCCATATTATCCATTATCAATACATTAAGCTTGTTCTTGCCCATTATCTAAGTTTATGGTATAAATTGTCTATTTCACTTAATTATAGAGGCCAAATTACACTTTACCCTTCAATATAATATAAAATATATAATATTATACAAAACATAAATAATCTTTAAATTTTGATTTGTAGAAAATCTAAACATTTTATCAAAAAAATTTGCAAGGTTACTCGTCTTCCCTAACATTATTTCAGAATTTTAACTGTTCGGTAACTTCTAACTTTTACTGATTTAACCATTTGACCGAAATCATACATGCCTGAAGATTAACGAATTACGACAATTTGAGTCAACACAGAAACACAAAAGAAATTGACATCGAATACTGTAAAAAATTTACTCAAGAATTTTATGAATATAAAATTGGCAGACTTCACAGCAAACCCGTGCAGGTGTCAACCAAAAGTAGATAATATCATACGACACAATGGAGCTTGGAGTGTCACGTTAGAAAGATGTGATAGTAAAGCCCCGTTCAATTAGGTCACACGTTACAATCGGACCCAAGTAAATAATTGTGAAACAAACGGCCATTATGCTCTGGATCCTAGCAAGTGGGCTGCACATATGTCTTAGTCCTTAGATCTGCCAGATCGCCCGAAGCTCCTCGTTTCTGAGGCGCCATATGTACAGTATGGGCCCGAGGACTTTCTTGCACCGAAATTACAAGTTCTTGGCGTGGTTTGTTGGTGGGTATGTTTTATATTTTGATGCCTTGTGTACTATTGGTGATGTTTTATATCTTGTGCCCTTGTACACTATTTGAGAATGCTAGGTTTTAGTTTTAAGATTAAGCATGTAATCATCATCTTCCTATTTTGGGAGTGAACCGATCACAGTTCAGCCGGAATAGGCTATGACATACATGTCTTAAGATAGTGATCGGTTTCTCGTTGTCGAGTTTTTATTCTGCACAAGAGAAAGTGTTATCGATCTCGAGAAATTTCAACATCAACCATGATTGCCTATGTAATATCTATATATAAGAAATGTACATAAAAAACCCAAATATGACAATCCACGTAGTCATTATAAGGCTTCATTTTCAATTTGTCAATCAAAGCACTTGAGTCGGCACATTCCAAGCAAACTGCAATTGTGCAATTACACAAATGATGCTTCCACCACGCATGTGACATTTAAAAAAGGTCAAAAGAGTGAATCGAGGCATAGACATAGAGAGAGAGAGAGGGAGAGAGATAGCACGTGTTGTAGGACATGTATTGTACACATAAGTTCCTGCAGAAATAGAGTACAAGTACAATACAAAAAGTGATGTATATAATAAGCATAGTTCCAAACCAAAACATCAACAAATCTTCCCTTCTTCTAACCAATTATCGTCTCCTTTGCGAATTACTTTTGAAACCCCCCATAATATTCAAGTCAGGAACACAAAAAGACCACATTTGCCTATTATAAACATGACCCAGTTGAAGAAGAAGCATACACAAACCAAAAGGCTTAAACAAATTCCTCTGTTCGTTGTCCTGGACCTACTTTTCGAAGAAGAGAAATCGCTACCTCTTGTTCATTAGCTGGTTCTTCAAACACCCATACGCGCAAAAAAACACAACTGTAAGTTAATCAGATTGCATAGACTATCTCCCCACTGCTATCGATATCCAGTTCAGATTCATCATCCAGATCGTCCATGTCATCATCCAGACTATCAGTCATATATGGGTTAAGATTGTGGGTCCCCGCAGCAGGTATTGTGGCCTCGGCAATTATCTGCATGATTACATCAACGCTCTGCATAGGTTGCTCAGGCTCTTCAAATTGGTTGCCTATTGTCATTTCATCCATCAAATCTGATGGAAGATTCTTCAAGAACCACTCATGGTTCTTTATCTCAGGAATGCTAATTCTCTGTAGCACATGTTAAGGTTCAAAAGAAAGCGCTCAGAAATGTATCTACACTATTGATAAGGTGGAATCCTAATATAATAGACAAATAGTAATCAAACAAGAAAATTTCATAGTATAAATCATATAACAACCTTTCTGAATCAATCTCAATAACTTTTTTACTGACCTTACATGTCTACTTTTTTATTCTAGACAAATTAGAAACAAACAAACCAGGAATAGTTCTAATTTTTTGACTTGTCAAGTCTCTAAGACAAAAACCAAATATTTTTCCAGATTCATGCCCTTTTAAACACCCTCCAATAACATAAGCGATAGTATACAATTTTCAGGTAATATAACAAAGAAAATTCATGAGATATATGGAAAACCATCATATTTCTATTCAATCTATTATTTTTAACCATCCACAAATGCAACCAGCATTGAATGGACAAGGAAAATTCTCAATCAAATTATATCTACTGACCCATCTCAAATAAAATTAAAATGTCTCCTCAAAAAATCATGCATACACAAAATTTTGAAGGCTGCCTCTAATTCTTCACCAAAACCAAGATTGAACTTCAACAAAGACCACAAGGATAAGTATATCCAGGTTACACTTTCACTAGGAAATGTGTTTTGGCAACCAAGTTCTTGTGCAAGTAAAATAATTAATACTAGAAGCGGTAATTCAGAGAACATACGGCTGTAGGATCTGCAACAAATATTCTAGAGATCAAGTGGCGACATTCTGGAGATATTTGAACACAATCAGGAATGGAATACTGCACACTTAGAATTCTCTGCAATGAAAAAAAAAAACAAAGAAGAATAATGAGTTGGCATACATTTAGCTAAGTAAAAAAGGTACGAGCAAGAAACTAAATGTACTTGTATCGTCTTGCGGAAATCCTTCGGTTCATCAGGATCTTCAAAAGGGTATCCCCCCACAAGCATGACATATAAGGTGACTCCACAAGACCATACATCTGCAATCTGTATAATGTAATAAAATAAACACCAGATGTTTGAAATTTTAATTTATCATGACCAAATCCTTAAAAAGTTTTACTTGGTAAGCATCTAAAAGCTGAAACTTACTAAAAGCAATACAATAAGATATATTAGATAAACAAGCACACTAGTAAATTTTGCCTGAGATCTTGTTTCATGTGTTCTTTACCTCTTTGCTTTATGTTTTCAACAACAAAGCCTTATTAGTCAAGCTTGAAAGCCATTGCGAGCTAGCTTGTAGTTTAGGGGTATGTGTAGTAGGGGTGCACCTTGCCCTGCTTTAGATTGCATTACTCCACCAACTCATTGTTTTATAAGTCCCCAACAATATAACATTGAGGTTTAAATTTCCACAAATAAAGTATGTTAAACAGCAAAAAAGATTAAATAAAATAAACTATCACGGATTACTATTTACAACTTATAGCAACTCAATACCCCAATGAGGTATGAAAAATCATTGGCCAGATGTTAAATTACATTAATCACATTAATACAATCAAAAGAGTTAGTTTTATAATAATCTACACATTCATTCTTCTAACTGGCATATAAACCAATAGATGGATATTATATGATCAAGGTACTTCCGTAATCTACTTCTAAGAGTCCATAACGATTCTTTAAATAAAAAAAATTGACTCACAAATGGAAATATCATTGTTTAGGAAATTACAGTATTAAAGTGCAAGCTAAGAATAAGCAGCACTATTCTTATATAGAATTTGTCGAGCTAAAGAATGATTCTAGATGTATACAGAAACCAAACAAGAAAAATGTAGACTTCAAACAACAACTTAACCATTAGAAGCAATACCATTCAACTTGGATATAAGAGTAAGTATTTTGTCACAGGTCCCCATGCATCACCAGCCGATAAAAAAACTTGAAAATCACCAAGAAACCACACAACATATTTTCCTAAAAGCTAGCAGAACAAGTATGAGCTAAAAAAGCCCTAGAGAAGGTTAAGAAAAGAGGTATTGATTAAAAATGTAGTAAGACTTCAAATTAATTAGGTCTCACCTTGCCATCATATTCTTGTCTCAGAAGTACTTCTGGAGCAATATATGCAGGGGTTCCAACAGTTGACTTCGGTTGTGAATGAAGCACAGAAGACTGCAACAAAATAATCAGAAACTCAAAAATGATGATTACCAAATATGTCCATTGTGAAGTGCTTCAGTTTGCAAATCAAGACCAACAAAAGAAACTCTAGCAAATTTGTCCTCAGGGTGAAATTATGGCAACAATGACATACAACAAATGTACACGCAAAAAATATTTTCAGTGTTTCTCGTAGAAAGGAAAATTACAGTAAAATATTGTACCTTTGAATACCCAAAATCACATATTTTTAAACGTGGGGCTGGGCTCCCATCCAACAAACTGTTCTCCAATTTTAAGTCCCGATGACAAACTTGCTTCACCAAGTAAGCAAAACACCCAACTCAGTTGTGTGGCTCTAATAGAGCACATAAAAAAATGAACGAGAAACATCTAAAAAAGAATAACTGAGTCCAAGGCACGATATTGAGTTGATTACCATGGCATGGCAGTAGCTTACTCCAGAAATCAGTTGTTGAAAAAAAAAGCGAGCCTGCAAAAAACAAGAAAATCAAATCAATCCATACGTGAAAGAGGATCAGAAAGTCTAATATCAAAAGGAAAGAAGAAGATTTGATATTCAAACCTCATCCTCACTAAAGCGCCCTGCATTACATATCCTCTCAAATAGCTCTCCTCCAGATGCATATTCCATTACAATTGCTAAGTGGGTGGGTGTCAAAATAACCTACATAGAAAATAGGCCAGAGAGAAAAGTAAGAAATATACTGACCACACCCTTTCAGGAATCTAATTAGTCCTAAAAGTAAACAAACCTCTTTAAACCTGACAATGTTTGAGTGCCTCAGTGACCTATGATTGATGATTTCTCTTTGGACATTTTCGTCAATCTGCAGCACATTTCATTCAACAAAAAGATATCAGCATTACTTATGGTTCAAACTCGCCAATTATCTTTTCTCAACGGAACCATCGTAGGGATAAACTAATATTGATCTCCAGAGCAAAAGATGATATCCGTAATTAAAAATCCACGAGAAGATACTAACACCGCGTCATGATCATCCACCACTTCAAAAGCATTTCCAGGAGCAGTGCGACGCTATTTGAATAACACTTATCAAAGGAAAATCAAACGGTCCAAAATATCCAAATAGACATATTTACAAGTTGCAGGTATAATGGAAAACGAAAGCACATTCAATACGATCAACAAAAATGGAAAAACCGCCATAAAATCTAATTAAATAGCAAACAAATCAAAAGGTAATAATCACGGAAACTCAAATAGCCAAAAGAACATAAAAAGGCAACCAACTAACTTCCATGAATAGACCAAAAAAGCTCAAAGATTATTGCCAAAAGAACATCCAAAATTGACTATATGATTTAAATTCCAAAAGTAACCTTATCGCCCCTCTCTATGTACTTGACAGCAACAAGCTCTTTGGTTTGCTTATCTCTCATCAGCCTTGCGACTCCGAAATTGCCCGAACCGATATCTCGGACTAAATCATATCGGTCACTGTCGTGCATAATCGGAAGGTCCATAGCCGGCCCCACAGTAAGCATCGTGCGATCCATTGTTCAGAGTTTCCGATTTCGCTCAGCAAGAACTTAATCACATATGAGAATCAGACGTTCCTAAACAGTAAAGCATCGACGAGCCTGCCGACTAGATCGAGCTGGACCTCCACCGACTCAAAATAGTTTCCGAGCCTCAAAAAACCGTAGACAGAGACGACCGGGAGTAGAAGGAGTTCGAGATTCACGATCGGTAGTAGAGAGAAAGGCAAAGAGGAAACGAGAGTGCGAAGAAGATAAGACAGGTTCAGGCTTAAACGACGGCGTTTGGAATGGTGTTGTCTTCGTTTCAGACTGTAGGCAATAATTTCGCTCTGGTGTTTCGTCCATTAACATTGACCTTCTGCTGCTTTTATGAAATGCCCAAAATACCCCTATTCTGGATAATTCTGTCCACTCACATGAGCCCAAAGTATCCAACCGGCAGTCAGCAGCGACGTTCCCATGCATCGCACCTCATGATTTTTTATTATGGGGACTACTCAATCAACGGTTGCGATCATTTCAAAGAACATTTTGGTGAACGGTGAAGATGCAGCGAAAGCAGTGTGTGGGGACCTCACGCGATCACCACTGTTGGTTTTGTAGAAAGCTGGAATGACAACTGCATCACCACCGTCAATAATCCAATATGAGGCCTAATCGGGTGACACGCACTTGCTGCAGTTAGGATTACTAAATTAGGAAGATAGAGAGAGAATGAGAGGTTTAGGGTGTGTTTGGAAGTATCAATTTTAATCGTTTTTTCCGTTGTCAAAAGCAGTTTTTAATTTCGTCTACATCTGCTTCCCTAGCAAAAATAAATAATTTTTTGAAATTAAAAAAATCAATTTGTTTGTGATGGTTTCTTGTAATAATGCTATCTAATTATTTGGTTTTGAACATCAATAACATGCAGTGATTAATTGATCGGAATTCAATAAAATCTGACTCACAAATTTATGATCCATAAGTCAAATAATATCAACACAATTACTGATATATCTCATCTTTAGAGAGAGTCTAAGAGCGAAAAAAGAAAGTTTTTCAAAAAACCATTTTCTCAGCACTCGTAACTTACTCGACATTAGTTTTCAAAAACTAAATTCTAAATTTTTTACATTCTGCATTCGATTTATCTTGATGATTATTATCCAACAATTTTAGTTCTAGAGAATAAAGAATTAAAAACAATACAGATTTAGGTATAACATAATATATAATGAAACGTTGAAATTGTCAAACATATTAGAATTTTGTTGTATAAGCACATCACATTAAACATCACTAAAAGTTCAAATATTTTGAAGCGAAAGGGCAGCTTCCAATCCACTTAAGATCTTATGCGCCACAAAATGGTTTCCTTACCACAAATTAGTTATCACTTCTCATGTGCATAAAATTATACTGCATACATATTGTTAGAAATCGAAAGAGTACTGAAAAAAAATATGACTATGAGACACCGAATTTAAGTGAAAAATTATTTTTTGAAAAAAACCACTGGTAAAGGATAAATATACTATGTGAATATCGAAATACAATCACGAGTTTTGCAACTCTATGCTGCATGAATTTATAAAAAAACATAACGCTAAATGAAATCTTCAATGCAGGCTCACACGTCTGACCCAAATAAAATTTAAGTCATACCGAACACTAAAATATATATTTACGACTCATGAAAAATAGAGCATATGTTTGCCTTCCAAGTCAAATGTCTTAAACATTCATAACAACACATGTCATGAAATTCATCAAAAAAATCTTACATTTATCATTGCATCGAAGACAAGCTTAGCAACGAAGGACTTGAAGAGGTAAGGTGATACGACTTTGTCTTTATAAATACATGTCTTCGTTAGAGCACAAAGAACAAATCCTAGAGCCGTCTATAACATCGATTGGAAAAGTCGACTCATCACTTGAATAGATCGTCATGATTATAATCGGGCGCACACTAGATTTGTTTTATCTTCTATTCTTTGTCCTTTCCGGTATGCTTTGTGATCATTACGTTCATCTATGTCTACTTTAAGTTTTGCTTCACTTCATTTATATGTTTTAATTTTCGTTATGAATTATTTTTCTCGTTAAGGGTTCAACGGAACTAGCACAATTAATTTAATTTAAAGTTCTCTCATTTTAATATCATTGTTCTTGGAATTGATTTGTTTTATCTTAGTCGTTTAAATTTTGATTGCTTGATCACTAATTGAAATCTATTAGGACTTTAATTATATTAGAAAAGAGAAATTAAGATTTTGACTTGGATGACAGTAATACTCGTCAGCTTACTACTTGGTTGATAATTTGATTTACACGTAGAATAGGAATATATTTATGAGTTTAGAAACAAGAATATATTTATGAGTTGTGTGTAATCCTATGTGTGTTGTGTTCGAAACGAAATTGCTTGATTAATTTCTCATCAAAATATAGAGAAAATACTTTGAGTAACTATTTTTATAAAAATTTGAAAGCATTTTATAGATATTTTCGAGTACTTAGCTTCAATTGCTTGACTGAGTAATGATTTAAAAAGAGAAATACAAAATTAAATTAATTGTTGAGCAATTTTTATTTGATTAATTAAACCTTAAAAAAATTAATTTTACTATTTTAATAAAAATAATGCTACGTTTACGTTTTATTCTACCCTATTAAAATATATGCTAATGTGTGATTGATGCAATTAATATAATAAATGAACTATTTATAATTTATTACATTAATTGCATCAATCATTGTTTGACATGTCAGTAGATATTTTAATATGATATAATAAGAAAGTAAACGTAGCATTACTCTTTAGGGTAACGTGCAATTTGGCCCCTACAACTAGGTGAAATGAACAATTTACACCGTAAACTTGGGTAAAGTGCAATTTGGCCCTTACAACTAGGTGAAATGAGCAATTTACACCGTAAACTTTAATAATAGACAAGAACAACCTTAATGTATTGATAATGGGCAATATGGCCCGTACCGTCATATTTTTCATCAAAAAGTAACATTTTTTCACTTGTTCATTTTTTTTTTCAAAATGCCCATCACTGGACCGAACCGGACCAGACCGGTTCAGCTAATTCCACTCTTATTTATTTATTTATTTTTAAATCCTATTTCTCGGAAAAGAGAAGACAGATGAATAGAATTAAAAAAATAAAAAAAACCAAAGTACAATTAGCCGAACTGGTCCGGTTCGGTTCGGTCCAGTGAGGGGCATTTCCGGAAAAAAAAAATGAACAAGTGAAAAAACGTTACTTTTTGATGGAAAATATGACGGTAGGGGCCATATTGCCCATTATCAATACATTAAGGTTGTTTTTGCCTATTATCCAAGTTTACGGTGTAAATTGCCCATTTCACCTAGTTGTAGGGGCCAAATTGCAATTCATTCAAGTTTACGGTGTAAATTGCCTATCTCACCTAGTTGTAGGGGCCAAATTGCACTTTACCCTACTCTTTAATAAATTAAAAAATAATAGTTTTAGCTATTTGATTATATTATAAAAATAATTTTTTGGTAAGTAATAAATCTAAGGTGGTCATTTTGGTACTTAATTAAATTAAAAAAAAAAACAATTCTCTAGGGGACGGTAATTGATTATTAAAATCATATCACTTGCTATATCTATACGTTCACTTGTGTGACATCGACAATACACAGAGTCTCGTAATCCTTAGACTTACTAAATCATGGAAATGATACGACGAAGTTACATGCTGCCATTTGTTGATATGTCACGGGGAGCTACCACTCGGTCCCATGCCAAAGCTTTGGCCGAGACCTCTTTTTCTAACAATTCTTCTCTTTTTGTAGCAGGAATACCCTTGGAGCAATTATAGGAGGAACCTAACACTCAAGATATGGAAAGACATTTCCACTCACTATCACGGAATCATTGTCATCGGCCATGCCTTGATGAAGGGAGAATTTGTCTTCCTTAATGTCAATTTTTGTAATCTACCCTTCTCTTCTTTGCGTCTTTTTTTTATTGACTTGTGTTAGCTCTTAGTTTAGCCTAAACATGTGGGCTTATCTTAGCACTTGCTGGCTATTTTTATCTTTTGAATTTTCAGAGGAAATGGGTTTAGGATAGGTGGTAGTTGGCTTTGCCAAAAGTGGCCAAACAAGGTGGTACTCTGCTATTCCCTTTTGGCCGAGTTTGCCATTTGTGGCTGCTACTGAAGCCCTAGTTGGCTGAAGGGATGAGGTATAAAACTCATCTTTAACTCATGTAAGACTCAGTTGAAGTTGATAAGAAAATCATAGCATTTTGATTCAGCCTCTTCTTCATTTTCGTGAGCAAATCCGAAAGAAGGTTGTTACTTGAGTGCACTTTGTTGTGAGTCAAGGTGTTCCTCTTTATTGCTGTCTTCTTCCACTCTTTCAAGTGTGGAAATCCATGATAAGATAGTACTCAAAACTCTCTTTTCTCGGTTTGTTGGAGAGCTTCCTCGCTTGAAGGGAGACAAGGTCGATAGGTGCAACTTATAACCTTCTCGGACCAGCAGCGAGTTTCCATCTATAACTTTTCATCTACGAAGAATCAACCTCTGAAATTTTCAGATTTCTCACTCCACACCCTCAACACGCTCCATTTAAAATTTCAAGCCTTTTGGATTTTTCTAAAAAAAATTGTACGCTATTGAAATTGGTCTATTTTTAGGTCCAACAGCTGAAGCAGACCAAGTAGACCTGTGTATTGATTCAACTATGACTTCAGCTAGACAAGGAATTTGCCCCTGAAATTTTAAGGGCTTCGACTTCATATTGTTGGTAAGTCCTTGTTAAAGTTTCAAAGGATTTGGATTTAAATTGGACAAGTTATACTATTTAGAATCTAAGGATTTTCAGATAACTCAATTGTTGATCCAAAAAGAACTAGCGCTTGTGGTTCCCCCACAAGTTGCCATATGTGAAGCTTATCATTTGGTATCAGAGCCTGCTGTTCTTCCTTGGATAATTGATGTGATTTTGGTGAGATTTGGTTGTGTGAAATGACAACAAGAAGTGGTGCTACATTTGGTTAAAACTGTGACACTCAAAGCCGACCAACTTAGGCACCTATTCCGAGTGTGGGTGAATCTAGTCTCCTAGGGCAGATTGATGACCTTAATTTTAGATTGGAAAACATCAACCAAAGTGTAATTGATATTAGAAATGTGGTAATGAAGGCTCCTCAAGATGGCTTTCGGGGTAGAAGGCCTGAACGACCAAGAAGGAGAAACTACAATCAATAATTTGTGGATGATTTAAATCCGAAGGATGAAGAGTTCAGTTTTACTCGGGGTAGACGGAGCCCTCATGAGGACCTTGACAATCCTCGTACTAGACACAGCTCTAATGAAGATTTGAGACATGTAAAGTTGTCAATCCCTCCTTTCAATGGTACATGCAATGACAATGCTTTCCTAGATTGGGCGAACAAGATGGAGAAGGTCTTTGATTATTACAATTACTCTGAGAGAGTGAAACTTCAACTAGTGTTTCTTGAATTGACCGGATACGCTAGTTTGTGGTGGGACAATGTCAAGGTACAAAGGAGATGCGAGGAGGAAGACTCTATCATAACATGAAGGGCCATGAAAACATTGATGAAAAAAAGATTTGTTCCAAGTCATTACAAACATGAATTGTTCCTTCAATTCCTAAAACTCGAAACAAGGAACCCTTTTGGTTGAAGATTACTTGACTGAATTTGAGACACTTCGAATTAGAAGTGGAGTTGGAGAGCCCGAGGAACAAGTCATTGTAAGGTTCATACGAGGATTGCAAAGAGAGATTGACAACATTGTTGAGCTGCAATCATTGGATACTATGGATGCAGTGGTATAACTCACTGTAAAAGTTGAGGGACAAGTCAAGAGGAAAGGCAAGGGATTTAGCAATCAGTTCCCCACAAAACCCAAAAACTTCTCCAAGCCATTAACCAAGGTGGAAGACAAGAAAACTTTTGCCAATACTTGGCCGATGAAAGGGGTGGAAGATAAGAAAGTGATGGAGGATACTAATCGGCCACAAGCTAGGGAGATCAAATGTTATAAATGTCTCAGTTTGGGACATATAGCTGCACAATGCCCTAATAGGAGGGTAACGAATCTTCGAGAAAGCACGTGCGAAATAGTAAGTGAAGATGAGCAAGAGCAGGAAGAGGGCTCTAGTGAGGATCTTGAGGGTCAGGAGGAGGTATTTCATGACCAGGAGGGGCCGCTTTTAATGGTGATCCGACGTGCTCTCATATCCAAAGTCAGTGACGAGGGTTGTCAACGGGAGAACATCTTCCATAGTCGATGCCTCATCAAAGAGAAGGTTTGTTCCCTCATTATCGATGGAAGGAGTTGTACAAATGTGGTTTATGAGAATTTAGTGGACAAGCTTGGGTTGGAGACTATTACACATCCTAGCCCGTACAAGCTAAGGTGGCTCAATGACCGGGATGACATTAAAGTTGTCAAGCAAGTGGAAATAGAATTCTCCATTGGAGGATACTAAGACAAGGTGTTTTGTGACGTGGTGCTTATGAGTGCCAGTCATCTTTTGTTGGGGAAGCCCTGACAATTTGATCATCGAGTACTACATGAGGGATACTCTAACTGCTACTCCCTGAAGTATGGTGGGAAAACGATTAAGTTAGCTCCTCTCAAGCCGGAACAAATGACTAAAGATGAACAAGTGATGAGAAAGGGAAAGGACAATTTCAACTTTTTTTTTATCAAAGGAGTTAAAGAAGTCTCTCTTAGAGGGAGGCTCTCTCATCCTTGTGATGTTCAGAGAAAGGATGGAAGAACTAGGAGAAACAATTTGGAAGTTCAAGGAAGTTCAAGGTCTTTTGAAACAATTTGAAGACGTGTTTTCGGAAGAACTACCATAGGGTCTACCACCCTTATGGGGTATCGAGCATCTGATAGACTTGCAATAAGGGGCTGTGCTCCCAAATGGTCCTGCTTATAGAATGAACCCAGAAGAGATCAAGGAACGGCAGAGCCAAGTGGAAGAACTATTAAAGAACGGTATATTCGGGAGTCGCTGAGCCCATGTGCAGTGCCCTCCCTCATAGTACCAAAAAAGGATGTGACAGGATAGCCACCAAGGGAGACTACCAAAAACCCACAAAAATAGATGAAGGTGCTCAGGTGAGTGTGGCCGAATAAATGCAAGAAATGACGTTGAAGATGGAGATAAAATGAAACAAAATATGAAGGTGAAATGTGTCTGTATAAGTGATGAATAAAGCCGTGGAAGTGAAGATGAAAATGTGTGAAGAAAATGATGCAAACGAAGGAACCCCTATCTTATGTTGTGCTCTTGGGTTTAGGCATTTCCATGGGAAAAACCACCACCTTGGGAAATGTTTTCACCTTCTTCAATCTGTAAACTCTCAATGAGAGGGGAAGAAGGTAGGTGTAAGAACTAAACCAAGCAACCCTTAAGCTTGTTTAGTAATGGAGGCTCCCTCCTACACGGTCAGAAAATCGTGGACAACAAAAAAGAGAAATGCTCTTAGGTGAAAAGAAACAAGACAACTTTGATTCAAATTAGGCAAAAGGTTTTTAGTCATTACAAAATGCATGCTATATTTAGACCCATGGTGGACGTTAGGGTTTCCAAGAGAAGGAAGAGAGGAGGGTCGTGGATGTAGAAAAGATGGATGGCTGAGATTGAAGCATCCAAGCATCCATCCAATGATTGAGATGATGGCCAAGCCTATGATGATCAAGGGGAGGAAGCTTGCCATGCCATCCATCCTTGTGGCCACTACTCGATGTCCTTGCATGGTTGAAGCTTCAAAATTGGGACTTGGGTTGGTTTTTCATGGGCCAAAAATGTTGAAGGTGTGCACCCAAGTGTGGGTCGATTTTGTCTCCCAAATGGAGGCAAGTTGAGTTTCCACAAATGTGGGCTGAGCCACTAGTGGTCTTCACCCAAAACCATGCCACCCTCAAGCGACTAAGTCTAATAGTAAAACTAATGCATGAATGAAAAGTAAATGTTTAAGAGTTTGCCAATAAAGAGAAAGTAACGAAAAAAAATAAAATTACAAGGAGTTGTCCTCCGGAAGACAAATTCCGACTTCTGCTAGTCCAGCTGGTGCTCTAGTGTTTTCTTCATTCCTTTCCAAGCTTTCCAAGTGGACGTCCCATGTCAAGAGGTGGAGGGGGTGATCCATGTCCA
This sequence comes from Begonia masoniana, assembly GCA_022432975.1. Classification (NCBI taxonomy): domain Eukaryota; kingdom Viridiplantae; phylum Streptophyta; class Magnoliopsida; order Cucurbitales; family Begoniaceae; genus Begonia; species Begonia masoniana. The sequence goes on from CM039504.1 coordinate 13,797,008, forward strand.
ACAAGCTAGAATCCCACGTGACATCTCCAACTGGATCAACACCTACAAAAAAAAACAAGTGTATTAGTATCAAGATTAAGTAAAGCAAGAGTCTATGTTTGAGAACGTGTTATCAGCCTCCTAGGTATGACATCCTCTCCGGGTGATTGATGATTTGACTCAAATCCATTGATTCAGCCCTTTCATCTTCAATAGGCTCTTTGCGTAGGTGTAGTAGCCACACTAAGTCTCCTTCTTTAAATATAATTTCTCTTATACCCTTGTTCGCATGTTTGGCATAACCCTCATTACTTTTTCTCGATGACTTTCTATACTTTCTCATGCAACTTCTTAACTTGATCCACTTTATTTGCTCCGGATGGGTTTGCTAGATCCTTGGTGGGTATAGGGACGAGATCCAACGGTGTAGAAGGATTGAATTCATAAGCTACTTCGAAGGGCATTTGCTGGGTGGTGGAGTGAAGGTTTCGATTGCAGCTGAATTCTAAATGTGGTAGCACAGTGTCCCAATTTACTAATTTTTTACCCACAACACTTCGTAGGAGGGTACCCAAGGTCCGATTGACGACTTTCGTTTGTCTATCGGTTTGGGGATGGAAAGATGTACTAAAACAAAGCTTAGTTCCCAAATTCTTTCATAATGTTTTCTTAGTTCCCAAATTCTTTCATAATGTTTTACAAAAAGTGCTTAAAAATTTTGTCTCTATCTGACACGATTGAATGAGGCACTCCATGGAGTCGGACAATCTCTTTAAAGAAAAGATTGGCTATGAAGGCCACATCATCGGTTTTGTTGTATGCGATAAAATATGCCATCTTCGAGAATCGATCCACAACTACCATAATGGAATCCTTACTTCGAGTAGTTCGTGGTAAACCCAAAACAAAATCCATACTTATTTCAACCCACGGGTGAGTTGGAACGGTAATGTCATGTATAATCCTTGGGGTAAAACTTTGATTTTGGTCCTTTTGCACACAATGCATTGCTCAATGAATCGGTGCACGTCACGCATTATATGCGGCCAGAAGAAATGTTCCTTAAGCATACTAAGAGTCTTTTTCTTCCCAAAATGGCCAGCTCAGCCCCCGCTATGGGCTTCCTTGACGAGGCTCAGCTTTAGGCTACAAATTTGGTGAAATATAATCTATCTTGAGGTTGTTCAATTCAATATCAAAAACTATTTTTCCTTGTTTAAAACAATTTGGTGCAAATTGACATTTAAAATATAACTAGCTTTCGCATGAACTTTGCTTAAATTTTGTTATAGTGATTTAGTATTAAAGTTATAAAACCTGAATCTTGCTTAAAGTCATCAACTTTTGGTGTTATTAACCTAATTTGGGATTAATCAAAATCACTAACAATAAAGGCAAAAATTGTTTTTACAAGGAGATTACTAAGTGTTTGATAAAATTCCTCAATTAGTTTTTTATTCTCTGTTTGTGTTATTATTCTTAGTTTATGTTATTGCGTTAATTTATTTAAGCGTTCCTAAGATCTTAATATTTAATTACTTCATTTTCCTCTAACATTAATTCCCCTTAATTTAATTTTTTTAAAAAAATTTAAAACTTAAAGTTAATACCTTTCACATCCTAAACTTTAAGAACTTAAACTTTTAAACTCATTAGCCCTTCCTAACATCTTAACGGTAAAAACTAGGAGCGGTATTACATGAGATCCCCCACAAAACAATGAAACCAACCGAGGCAAAGAAATGCCATCAACTGAACCCTCCACCCAAGAAGAGGGTGAATCAAGTATGCAAGGCCAAATCGATGGCTTATCTAGAGTGGTAGGTGCCTTAACCCAACAAATTAAGGACATGAACATAGAATTTAATCGATTCCTTGAACAAAGGTCACATAACCCCGTAGGGACCCCCATTCAAGAGACACCTCCCAAGAAACCTCACTCCAAAGAAGGATGGAATGCCCCCAAGGAAGAAACTCTCACCAAGAATCCCAAGAGGAAGATGAATGTGTCGAACGCCCAAGAAGGAGATTATGAGATTATGTCTACTAGGAAGATGATGAATGGACCTTTGATGAAGAAGAAAACTTTCGTCCACGCCGCCGAAAAGATGACAATGATCTTCGAAATGCCAAATTGTCTATTCCACCATTCAATGGGATTTGTGACGAAAACACCTTCTTAGATTGGGTAGACAAATTCGAGAAGGTCTTTGAATGTCATGACTACTCCGAGAAAGTTAAGATACAATTAGTATCTCTCGAGTTGTCAGGCCACGCTGCACTATGGTGGTCTAGTCTCGAGGCTAAGCGGGTGCGAGAAGAAGGCTACCCCATCACCACATGAAGGGAGATGAAGACCCTCATGAGAAGGAGGTTCATTCCAAAACACTACAAGCACGAGTTTTTCCAACAATTACACAACCTCTGACAAAATAGTCAATCTGTAGACGGGTACCTTGTTGAACTTGAGACTCTTAAAATGCGAAGTGGATTAGATGAACCCGAAGAACAAGAAGTGGCTAGGTTTATCCGAGGACTCAATCGTGATATTGGAGACATAGTGGAGTTAAAACAATTGGAGATAATGGACAAGGTGGTTTAACTTGCCTTCATCGTTGAGAGGCAACTCAAGAGAAGAAAGTCAGTCGCTACTCTCCAAAGTTTACACCTAGACCTCAAAATTTCAACAAGACTACTACTTTAAGAAATGAAGGAAATAGGCCCATTAATCGTAATTAGCCCACTAAGGAAGTGAGTAGTTCAGATAAGCTCGATGGTAAGGGCCCAAGCAACAATCCTAATCCTCAAAAGGCCAACATTCCAAAGGCACGTGATGTCCATGTAGGATCGTAATTGTCTAAGAGAGGGGTGAATTAGACTTTTTAAACTTAATTAGTGATCTAATCGTTTTCTCTCTTGTATTCAACTTATAAGGCAATAAAAGTAAAGAGAGAGAGAAAAGCAACACTAAGAGTTTTTACGTGGTTCGGCCAAAACCTGCCTACGTTCACGCTTCAAGGTTTCCTCCTTGAAGATCCTTCACTTCTCCTCAAACGAGAATACCAGATCGAGCTTCACGGGCGTCGATCTACAGCCTTACAATCCTGGATTGTTCTTCATGGGCCACAATCCACTGCCTTTACACTTTTACAGTAGAGATAAAAGTTTACAGCACAGACTACAGTCTCTCACACAGATGAAGCTCAAGTTCTGAAAGATAGAGAGATGTAGAATAACAGAGAGTATTCGAAGTAAATTGCTCGTTAGGGTTTGAAGATTAATTTCAGCAAAAGTTGTTCTCCCGAGCTTCTTTCTTCTATTTATACTCTGTTTGAAATCGGCTTCGGATCTGGAATGCTTCTTATCTGAAAATAGAAATATAGCCGTTGGAGAAACATCCGTACTTAGATGGCTAGCCGTTGCGTTCTGAAGTCGCTTTCATTCGTCGGCCATTAATGGTCTGGAGTTAAGGCTCTGTGTAACACCCGACAATTTCGGCCAGGTGATTTTCTTAACCATTTTAATTGTCACCTTTTTATTGACCTTTATGATTTTAAATTTAATGTCAAGACTTATTTATTACAAGTTGAGTGAAACTAGATTGGGTGGCAAGTTTGTAATTAAGGTGGATTTTAATTGGTATAAATAGGTTATGGGAATTCTTAAACCTTATTAAATCCTCGCTGTAGCCGACATTTCCTCTCTCGGCGATTCCCTTCCTTCCAGTGCTCCCTCTCTGCCAGCTATTCCTTCGCCGGCGACCAGTTCTTCAGCCTCCAATTCGACAATCCACGCTCTAGGTAAGACTTAGACAATGTAGTTATTTGGTAGTTACTTAGAGCTCTGTCTTCAGCTAGAACTTGAGGTTTCAGATTCTTCACTAACAGAGTAATGGTAGTGACAATCATGATCTGTGTTTAGTAATGGCATTTCCGATTTGATTCTGGACATTAAGATAATAGACCGTGTTAGTTGTTAGACTTAATCCGGTTATTTAGGTTCTGGAAGTTTAATCTGTACACACTAGGCGCTCGACTAGGAAGATTTAGAAATATTTATGTTAGGTACTAGGATGACTTTTAGTTAGGATTTTGATTTAACACTGTGATGCGAAGTTTTTCTAGGTGAAGAAGTTTGAAGAGAAGTGCTCAAGTTGCTCAGGAAACCAGGTAAGTGAGTGAGTAAGACTTCCAGCCATTAGGGTCCTACATCACAAGGGTACTAAGTAGAAGTTGTTTATGATGTTAAAAGTACCTGTGCTAACGTCTGGTTGTCTTCAGTACTCGAGTTGATGTTATGATCCTTTGATGAATGAATGGTTTGTTAAGTAGTCTGATGAACTAAGATTACTCATGCTCATGCATCATGAATATTTCTCAAGTATATGAAAATGTTTTAAGTGCATGATTTCTCCAATGAACAAAATATGAACATGAAACTTATGCAACAATGATTAATAGAGGGTTGGGGGCGGTTTGGCGTATGTCACTGTCCAAAAGAATGACCATGAATACAACCCGCAAGGGACTATGTACACTCTCACTGTCAATCCCATTTTCGGCACAAATCCTCCCTTAATCCATATGATGAAAACGATGAACATGAACAAGAACAAGAACACGAAAAGATCATGAACATGTGTTTCCTTTAATTTGTGCATTCATGCATACATGTTAGCATTGCACTCCTTACTAAGCATTATGCTTATAGTTTAAACCTTATGATGTAGGTGAAGAACTACCAGGTGAAGATTTCAAGTCTAATGGGGATGTTTAAGGCTGGTTGCTGGAAGTAGTTCAGGTTGTCAGTGTGTGGCTGGAAGGCGATTTCAACTCCTGGTTACTACTTTTATCATATTAGTAAGGTTATGAATACTGAGGTCTATGTAGGATGCTTTCTTAAGACAATGGATATTAGAACCTGACTGACTAACTTCTGAGTTTGAGAATGATCGTGAAATGATAGAATGATCTGTTTTGTTAGAGTCTCTCGCTACACGTATTCTAGATGAGACTATGGTTCAACTGTGTGTTAGTTTATTCAGTCATGTTGAAGTCTGTGAAAGTCTGAAAGTTTCCTGTCTATCGGATGATGTCTTCCATCGGATGATGTCATCTATCGGATGATATCTTCCATCGGATGATGTCTTCTATCGAAAGGAGTTTAATGAGTCACGTGATGTCATGTGTCAATCGGTAGAACCAATATTAAGTCTTGTCGTTTTGTGATCGGATGAGGTTTAATGAGTCACGTGATGTGCATGTGTCAATCGGTAGAAGCCGATATTAAGTCTTGTCGTTTTGTGATCGGATGAGGTTTAATGAGTCACGTGATGTGCATGTGTCAATCGGTAGAAGCCGATATTAAGTCTTGTCGTTTTGTGATCGGATGAGGTTTAATGAGTCACGTGATGTGCATGTGTCAATCGGTAGAAGCCGATAATAAGTTTTGTCGTTTTGTGATCGGATGAGGTTTAATGAATCACGTGGGATGCATGTGTCAATCGGTAGATGTCCTTGAGTTTCCAATTCCCTTCGGCCAAATGCCTTAACGTTTTGTCTAATTATAAACATTGTCTACTTATTGAGTTTTCCGCTGTAAAGTCGAGGATTAAAAATAGGATTATCATCACTAAGAGAAAATTTAAAATTTTCCGTAATTTCTCTTAGTTCAGTTCAATGTTTTGGGTAGTGAAACCGGGTCTGGAAGACTCAGGACGTTACAATTATGGTATCAAAGCAAAACCGGGTTCTAAAATCGATTCTGTAGACTGCCTTCCAGCACTGACTGCCACCTGAGTACACTCCAGCAACTGTAAGTATTTACGATTTTAGTAATGTCATTACGTTAAGATATGTTTATGATTACTTGTTTAGGAATCTCAAAATGGTAATAGGTCAACAAAGGGAGAGCAATGAGGATAGTAACACCATCGCACAGTTAACCGAGTTGGTTATTCTCCAGTCCCGCCAAATTGAGCAGTGGGTGACTGCCAGAGATGAGCAAGAGAATTCTAGCTCAAATACGACTCACGACAATGGGAGCGAGCGTTTTCACCGCCTTCGACCTCCAGTATTCAATGGTCAAGTTTCAGATCCTATTTATGCTGATGAATGGATTTGGACAATTGAGGACATGTTCAAGTATGCCAAGGTCGATGAAGGGGACAAGGTCACTTGTGCTGTTTTTCATCTTGCATTGGGTGCAAGGCATTGGTGGGACTCAATTCAGAGCACTACGAATGCGGAAACTATGACTTGAGCGTAGTTCAAGACGGCCTTTTATGACAAGTATTTTAGTCAAGCTGTTCGGGCCAACAAAAAGATGGAGTTCATGCAGCTGCGCCAAACCGATTCTATGGCCGACTACATCTGTAAGTTTGAGGCCTTATCCAGGTTTGTATCCCATTTGGTGGATGATGAGGAAGATAAAATCCACCAGTTTGTCCATGGACTGAAGCCGAGCCTCTTCCAAGGAGTAAAGACTGCAGGGATCCATAACATACCTTATTCCGAAGTGGGTGCTAAGGCTTTGGAATTGGAGGAAGTTGAGTTAACAGTACAAGGACAACGTGAACCACCAAGGAAGTTCATCAAGGATACTCAGCCACCATCGCGCTAGAGCAGAGGTTGGCAACCACAACTGAATAGGGGACCGCAACAACAGCAGAAAGGTGTGAAGAGACCCTTTAATCCAAATGATGATCAAGGAAAAGGAAAACGACTTCTAGCTCCCCTATGTTCCACTTGCCAGAAGAATCACCATGGCGAATGTAAGCTATATTCTGGCCGTTGCTATAGATGTGACAAGGTTGGACACATAGTCAGAGATTGCCCAATGCCGCCAGACCCGAACCGAGCAAGAGTAGCGCCTAGGGTCTATGCTTTGATGGAAGATGAGGACGTGGTGCAGCATACAGTCATAACAGGTACAATTATGATCTGTGGAATTTCTGCTTATACACTTATAGATACGGGAGCCACACACTCGTTTGTATCAACCCTGTTTGTATGTAAGCATAGATTAGAACTCTTGCCGGCCGAGAGATCGTATAATGTTATGTTACCATCGGGGAAGTCTTTATATTCCGAACGGATAATAAAAGGTGACGTTGTGTCATTAGGAAATAAGAACTTATACGTAGAACTGATCGTAATTGACATAAAGGGATATGAAGTTATACTAGGGATGGATTGGTTAATCAGACATTATGCCACGATAAGTTGTAGGTCTGGATTGGTTGAGTTCCGACCCCCAAATAGAGATCGGTATTCCTTCCAAGCTATTCCAAAAATAAGTAAAATGCCAATTATATCCTCGCTAGAGGCTCAACGGTTACTGAAAGGTGGTTGTGAGAGTTATCTAACTAGTATAATTGATGTCTGAGTAAAGAGTAAGGTAGAATTTCAAGATATTGCCATAGTCCGAGAGTTCCCAGATGCATTTTTGGACGACTTGCTTGGGCTACCACCTGATAGGGAAATCGAGTTTGTAATCGATACATATCCCGAGGCTTTACCTGTGTCTAAGAACCCCTACTGCATGACACCTATTGAGTTGAAGGAATTGAAGGTCCAACTACAGGAATTAGTAGACAAGGGATTTATACGCCCCAGATATTCTCCCTGGGGTGCACCTGTCCTATTCGTTAAGAAGAAAGATGGTTCTCTTAGAATGTGCATAGATTATAGAGAGTTAAACAAGTTGACAATCAAGAATAGATATCCCTTACCCCGAATTGATGACTTGTTTGACCAACTACAAGGAGCTAAGGTATTTTCAAAAATTGACTTACGTTCGGGTTATTACCAACTGAAGGTTAAGGAGAGTGATGTACCAAAGACAGCATTCAAAACCCGATATGGACACTATGAATTTCTGGTGATGTCGTTTGGATTGACGAATGCACATGCAACTTTTATGGACTGGATGAACCGTGTGTTTCGTGAGTATTTGGATAAGTTTGTGATTGTGTTTATTGATGATATCTTAATATATTCACGGACTAAAGCTGACAATGAAAAACACTTAAGAATAGTTTTGACGACATTAGAATAGCGGTAACTCTATGCCAAGTTGTCCAAATGTGAGTTCTGGTTAGATAAGGTCAACTTTTTAGGTCATGTCATCTCTGCTGAGGGCATATCCGTAGACCCAACCAAGATTCAGGCTGTTAAGGACTGGCCACAGCCAAGGAATGCCAGTGAGGTCCGTAGTTTTCTTGGTCTGACAGGTTATTATAGGAAGTTCATTAAGGGATTCTCTATGATAGCTAAGCCTTTAACTAGTTTGACAAAGAAAGACACCAACTACTCTTGGTCTGAAGCTTGTGAAGATAGCTTTTAAACACTAAAATTGAAGTTGACTACAGCTCCTCTTTTGACACTCCCAACTGAAGAAAGAAGATTTAGTGTTTATTGTGACGCATCCAAAGTGGGACTGTGATGTGTTTTGATGCAAGAAGGCAAGGTTATAGCGTATGCTTCCAGACAACTGAAGAGTTATGAGCAGAATTACCCCACTCATGATTTGGAATTAGCCGCAGTTGTTTTTGCATTAAAGATTTAGAGACACTATTTGTATGGTCAGCAGTGTGAAGTGTTTTCTAACCATAAAAGCTTGAAGTACCTTTTTACTCAAAAGGAGTTGAACATGAGACAAAGACGTTGGTTAGAGTTTGTTAAGGATTATGACTTTGAAATTAAGTACCACCCGGGTAAGGCTAATGCTATAGCCGATACATTAAGCAGGATGTCGACGACAATGCAGCCTGCGGTGTCAACCATGTCTATACCTTTGAGGACAGAAGTACAGAAGTTCGAGTTGGAGATGGTTTCTGAACTGTCAGCCTTATTTGCCGATGTTTCTATTAGACCAACTATCATGGATAGGATCAAGGAGGCACAACAAAAGGATTCAAAGGAAAATAGTAGCATGATGAGTAAGTTGAAGGACGCCTCCTCTGAGTTCAGCCTTTCCGAAGATGGTATTTTGAAATTTAGGAACCGGTGGTACATTCCATGTGATGAGGAATTACGTAAGTTGATCTTGGCCGAGGCGCACTCGTCTCCCTTTTCTATACATCCTAGCAGCACCAAGATGTATCGGGACTTGAAGTTACTCTATTGGTGGCCGAATTTGAAGAGGGATGTTGCCAAGTATGTAGAGTCGTGTCTGATATGCCAACAAGTTAAAGCAGAACATCAACGTCCAGGAGGTACCCTTCAACCCTTACCGATTCCCGAATGGAGTGGGAAAACATTGCCATAGATTTTGTTGTAGGATTACCTAAGACAACTAAAGGTCATGATAGCATTTGGGTCGTAATTGACAGAATGACGAAATCAGCTTACTTTCTACCTGTAAGGACAACGTACACGATGGACCAGCTTACTAATCTGTATGTTCAGGAAATTATCAGATTGCATGGGATTCCAATATCCATTGTCTCCGATCGTGATCCCAGGTTCACCTCGAGGTTTTGGCAAAGTCTTCAAGGCACGCTTGGTACAAAGTTATCTTTCAGCACTGCTTTTCATCCTCAGACGGATGGCCAATCTGAACGGACAATTCAAACACTCGATATCATGTTGAGGGCGTGTGTGCTAGATTTTCAGACATCTTGGAATCGATACCTGCCCTTAGTGGAATTCTCCTACAACAATAGTTACCAGTCCACTATCGGTATGGCACCTTACGAGACATTGTATGGTAGGAAATGTAGATCACCCTTATACTGGGATGAGGTTAGCGAAGCAAAACTTCTAGGCCTTGAAATTTTCCAGCAGATGTCAGACAAGATTGCCATAATTAGGAAAAGGATGATGACTGCACAAAGCCGACAGAAGAGTTATGCAGACCAAAGAAGGAGAGATCTTGAATTTGCTGTTGGAGATGAAGTTTTCTTAAAGATTTCACCGTTTAAGGGAGTTTTAAGATTTGGCAAGAAGGGAAAACTTAGTCCACGATTCATTGGTCCATTCCCTGTCTTGGCAAGGATTAGCAGCACAGCCTACAAGTTGCAGTTACCTCCATCATTGAAAAAAAGTTCACAATGTTTTTCACGTGTCCATGCTAAGGAAATGCATACGTGATCCGTCACAAGTTGTTAAGCCAACGGAAATTGAGTTTGAGCTGACATTAACGTATGAAGAGAAACCTGTACGAATTTTGGAATCTGCAGTTAAGACTCTACGGAATAAAGAAATTTCTCTTGTAAAAATTTTGTGGACGAATCATGGCATTGAAGAAGCCACTTGGGAGCGACAGCAGGACATGTTGAACAAATATCCAGAGCTCTTTGTTTGATCAATTTTCGAAGACGAAAATTTTGTTTAAGGAGGGGTGGATGTAACACCCGACAATTTCGGCCAGGTGATTTTCTTAACCATTTTAATTGTCACCCTTTTATTGACCTTTATGATTTTAAATTTAATGTCAAGACTTATTTATTACAAGTTGAGTGAAACTAGGTTGGATGGCAAGTTTGTAATTAAGGTGGATTTTAATTGATATAAATAGGTTATGGGAATTCTTAAACCTCATTAAAACCTCGTTGTAGCCGACATTTCCTCTCTCGACGATTCCCTTACTTCCGTGCTCCCTCTCTGCAAGCTATTCCTTCGCCGGCGACCAGTTCTTCAGCCTCCAATTCGACAATCCACGCTCTAGGTAAGACTTAGACAATGTAGTTATTGGGTAGTTACTTAGAGCTCTGTCTTCAGCTAGAACTTAAGGTTTCGGATTCTTCACTAACAGAGTAATGGTAGTGACAATCATGATCTGTGTTTAGTAATGGCATTTCCGATTCGATTCTGGACATTAAAATAACAGACCGTGTTTAGTTGTTAGACTTAATTCGGTTATTTAGTTTCTGGAAGTTTAATCTGTACACACTAGGCGCTCGACTAGGAAGATTTAGAAATATTTATGTTAGGTACTAGGATGACTTTTAGTTAGGATTTTGATTTAACACTGTGATGCGAAATGTTTCTAGGTGAAGAAGTTTGAAGAGAAGTGCTCAAGTTGCTAAGGAAACCAGGTAAGTAAGTGAGTAAGACTTTCGGCCATTAGGGTCCTACATCACAAGGGTACTAAGTAGAAGTTGTTTATGATGTTAAAAGTACCTGTGCTAACATCTGGTTGTCTTCAGTACTCGAGTTGATGTTATGATCCTTTGATGAATGAATAGTTTGTTCAGTAGTCTGATGAACTAAGATTACTCATGCTTATGCATCATGAATATTTCTCAAGCATATGAAAATATTTTAAGTGCATGATTTCTCCAATGAACAATAAACTTATGCAACAATGATTAAGAGAGGGTTGGGGGCGGTTTGGCGTATGTCACTGTCCAAAAGAATGACCATGAATACGACCCGCAAGGGACTATGTACACTCTCACTGTCAACCCCCTTTTCGGCACAAATCCTCCCTTAATCCATATGATGAAAACGATGAACAAGAACACGAAAAGAGCATGAACATGTGTTTCCTTTAATTTGTGCATTCATGCATACATGTTAGCATTGCACTCCTTACTAAGCATTATGCTTATAGTTTAAACCTTATGATGTAGGTGAAGAACTACTAGGTGAGGATTTCAAGTCTAATGAGGATGTCTAAGGCTGGTTGCTGGAAGGAGTTCAGGTTGTCAGTGTGTGGCTGGAAGGCAATTTCAACTCCTGGTTACTACTTTTATCATATTAGTAAGGTTATGAATACTGAGGTCTATGTAGGATGCTTTCTTAAAACAATGGATACTGGAACCTGACTGACTAACTTCTGAGTTTGAGAATGATCGTGAAATGATATAATGATCTGTTTTGTTAGAGTCTCTCGCTACACGTATTCTAGATGAGACTATGGTTCAACTGTGTGTTAGTTTTCAGTCATGTTGAAGTTTGTGAAAGTCTGAAAGTTTCCTGTCTATCGGATGATGTCTTCCATCGGATGATGTCTTCCATCGGATGATGTCTTCCATCGGGTGATGTCTTCCATCGGGTGATGTCTTCTATTGGATGATGCCTTCTATCGGAAGGAGTTTAATGAGTCACGTGATGTGCATGTGTCAATCGGTAGAAGCCGATATTAAGTCTTGTCGTTTTGTGATCGGATGAGGTTTAATGAGTCACGTGATTTGCATGTGTCAATCGGTAGAAGCCGATATTAAGTCTTGTCGTTTTACGATCGGATGAGGCTTAATGAGTCACGTGATGTGCATGTGTCAATCGGTAGAAGCCGATATTAAGTCTTGTCGTTTTGTGATCGGATGAGGTTTAATGAGTCACGTGATGTGCATGTGTCAATCGGTAGAAGCCGATAATAAGTTTTGTCGTTTTGTGATCGGATAAGGTTTAATGAATCACGTGGGATGCATGTGTTAATCGGTAGATGTCCTTGAGTTTCCAATTCCCTTCGGCCAAATGCCTTAACGTTTTGTCTAATTATAAACGTTGTCTACTTATTGAGTTTTCCGCTGTAAAGTCGAGGATTAAAGATAGGATTATCATCACTGAGAGAAAATTTAAAATTTTCCGTAATTTCTCTTAGTTCAGTTCAATGTTTTGGGTAGCGAAACCGGGTCTGGAAGACTCGGGGCGTTACACTCTGGACGACAAACACTGTTGCTTCGCGGTTTATTTAAATTTCTGGCGGTGGATACTATTCACCGGATGACTTTGCCTTTGGAGACCAGCGGTGTATGTTGAATTTGAAAATCTAATGGTGGATGTCTTCAGAAGTTACTGTGCACCAGATGACTTCGCCTTTGAAAAACCAGCGATGGATATTGAACTTTGTAAGACCTTTTCGTTTAGCTATCGGTGGATGTAAACTTTGGGAGACCTTGTCGTTTAGCTATCGATGGATGTCTTCGGAAGACTCTGTCATCGGCAGATGTATATTTTGTCGTTTAGCTAGCGGTGGATGTAAACTTTGAATGCCAGCGGTCGATATACACTATTTTATAATTTTCTGCTAGCGGTGGATGTAGCCTTAGAATGCCAGCGGTGGATGTGGATTTTGTCGTTTAGCTGGCGGTGGAGGTGGCCTTTGAATGCCAGCGGTGGATGTGGCCTTTTTATCATTTTCTGCTATGTTTTGCTATCACACCCTGAACACTTAACAGTTTTGTTAAACAACTAAAATAACCTTTTCAAAGGGCATTTCCACTGAAGATTAAGAGACATATTAATGGAGGACAATATTTAACTTATTAATCAATTTATTACTCTCATATAATTAACTTAATCAAATTACACAATCAAAAAACACATCATAAAAAACATCGTTAGACTTAAACATAAGTTAAGTCAACAATCTCCCCCTTTTTGACGATGACAAACTATAAGTATAAATTGATTAAATTATCTCTCCCCCATAATCCTAGCTTCCCCACAGCATGTGCATGCAATCCAAGTTAAAGTTTAAACACAGTGCTGTCACACTTTCTCCCCCTTTGACATTATAAAAAAAAATACAGGAAAAAGCAGTCAACTACTCAAACATGTGTACATTGAGGAATTAGAAAAAACAGAGTACCAAAGATGTGGATATCAGTAAAATTGTTTTTTTAAAAAAAAGATCGCCTATTTAATTTAAGTCTAAAATACGCTTCCACAACTCTTGTATAATCGAAGAAGGCGCTTCAAGGTCCAGATAGACATAAGGACCTATGAATGATGCAATATCGGAAGTGGGAGCAGAAGGTGGAAATGGTCCTTGATATACTACCAAATCCATACAGGGAGTAGAAGGCAGAAATAGACCTCCATACACCACTAAGTCCATACATGGGGGAGGCTCTACCAGAGAAGCAGAAGATTGAAATGGTCCTCGATATACCACCAAGGCCAGACATGGTGGAGGCTCTACCGGAGGAGCAGCCTGAAGTGCAGCCATTGAACCTTGAGGCTCAGAAGAGGACTCGGAGACAAGGGAAGCAAAAGGATCAGTGAACCTAAGCTCAGCATCCTGGATATCCAAAGGCATGAAGTTCACTTCCTCGCCAACTTCTGGTCTGACAATTGAAGGGAGGAAGTCTATAGAACAAGCCGTGGAAAAGAAAAGAGGTTGAGGCGGTTCTTGCTGAAGAGCTTGAATGTCAGACTATATAGACCGAAAGGTCCTGGAGAAAGAGCCTTCAAGTCTATCCATCCTAGAAGTCAACCTGGCCTGAACGGAGTCAAGGTCCATGCTCATGTCCAATCTGCTCTGAATGAGCTTGGCATCTAATGACACATTCATCTGATCCTTAACAGAAGTGAGAGCAGTTCCTAAGCTTTCTATACAGGACATTAGCTCATTGAACTGATCCTCACTGATGGTCAGTCTCCTCTGATAAGTTTTGGGAGTTTGAGGAGCATTTGGGGAGGCTATTTGGATTTAAGGAGCAATTGGAAGGTTTGGATTTGAGGAGGTTTGGACTTGACGAGCAGTGGGTGGAACCGGAGAAATAAGAGGTGGAGCAGCCAGAGATGGCAACATAAGTGTAGGTGGAGGAGAAGCAGAGCCCTCTGGAAATGGAAGGGGCACAGAGGAGTGAACATGAGGTGCCACAAGGGTATAAGGTGGAAGGGCAGAAGGAATAAGAGAGCGTGACGCCTGAGAGGATGATGGAGAATCAGCAAAGGCAGGAATTTCAGATTCATCCGCACCTTCATGAGTAGACTCATCCTCCTGTAGGATAAGCTTTCTCTTCCCTAACCGAACAGAAGTGGCCTTAGTAACCCTCTTGCGGGCTTCATCCAAAACAAAATCCCCTTGTCTTGTTCTTTTGATTCCCAATCTCTTCAAAGTGGAGAGTGAGTAATAACTTAAAGGTTGAAGATAGAAGGGGTCATCTTCCTCTAGAAATTCAACTTCAAACTTCTCGAAAATCTTCATGAGAAGTAGATTGTAGGGCAGAGATGTAGCCCTGGCTGAGACACTTTGAATCATCCTTCGTAACACATTGAAACCTATGTTGAAGGGGACCTTTTGGTAGAGTACAAACAGGACAAACAGTTCCATTCCACTCACATCATTATAGTGACCACCATTTGAAATGATATTATACCCGATCATCTGATGGAAGAGCCTAGCCCGGATGTTGAGGTGCATGCTCTTTAGGGAATTAGGGATGATATTCGGGTCTAGAGCAATTGACTTCAAAAATTGGCGACCCTGAGGAGAGTTAAGAAGAGGGGGCTCAGTCCCTGTCTCATAGAACTGGACATGATTATCCAAATGTGGGCTCTCCAGAAGCTCATTAATAAATTGAGATGTTAGAACTATGTGTTTTTCTTACACATAGCTCGAAACAGTAGAGAAGTCAGAAGGGCAGCTAAGATTGGCATAAAATATTTTGACAGCAAGAGGGTAATAGAATGATTCTACATCAAAAAAAAAACAAAAAAAAAAAAAAAAAAAAAACAAAAAAAAAAAAACAAAAAAAAAAAAAAAAACAAAAAAAAAAAAACAAAAAAAAAAAAAACAAAAAAAAAAAAACAAAAAAAAAAAAAACAAAAAAAAAAAAAAAAAAAAAAAAACAAAAAAAAAAAAAAAAAAAAAAACAAAAAAAAAAAAAAAACAAAAAAAAAAAAACAAAAAAAAAAAAACAAAAAAAAAAAAAAAAAAAAAAAAAAAAACAAAAAAAAAAAAACAAAAAAAAAAAAAACAAAAAAAAAAAAACAAAAAAAAAAAAAACAAAAAAAAAAAAACAAAAAAAAAAAAAAACAAAAAAAAAAAAACAAAAAAAAAAAAAACAAAAAAAAAAAAAAAAAACAAAAAAAAAAAAAAAAAAACAAAAAAAAAAAAAAAAAAACAAAAAAAAAAAAACAAAAAAAAAAAAACAAAAAAAAAAAAAAAAACAAAAAAAAAAAAAAACAAAAAAAAAAAAAAAAAACCCCAATAACCCAAGACCTTTCAAGGGTTCAACCAAATCCAATCCAACTAAATCTTCAAAAATTACACACGACTAGGAATAAGGGTTTTAAACTTAAAATCATTATGATACCTCTCTTCGGCAGTATGATTAAGAAAGAAGAGAGATGGCCATTGAGTTGCACGAGGAAGCTCTCGTGACTGACGAACTGAGGTTTTGGACTTCTTCTTGGCGGTTCTGAAACTGCTCGTGATGAAGATGCCATTTCGACAGATGAAGAGCTTTCTGAGCGAAAACGCGAAGGAGAAAAAGAAACTTAAAGAGACTTTGAAGAGTGGAACCGACGGAAGGTGCAGAGGCTTTTGAAAGAGCGCGAAAAGATGAAGCGTGTTAAAGAAGTTTGAATGACTTAGGGTTTCGCCCGGCGAAGAATATAAACTTAAAAAGTGGATATCACCCGATGGGTGACACGTGCCACCAGATAGATGCATACATCTTCCGAAGCCTAGCGGATGATGCATATCTTCCGACGCACAGTGGATGATACACATCCTCTGACGATAAAAGAATGAATACTTCATTGAAAGTCTTAAATAGGGAGAAAAAGAACCTTAATTTTTCTCACACTTAATGAGCCCTAACCTTATTCTAATATTACAGAAGGTTTTCTCATCTAAAGGTTTTGTAAATATATCAGCTAATTGGTTTACAGAATTGACAAATTCTAAAGAAATATCTCCTTTCTGAACATGATCTCTAATGAAGTGATATCTAACCTCTATGTGCTTTGTTCTAGAATGCTGAATGGGATTTTTGAAAATATTTATTGCACTGGTGTTGTCACACTGAATAGGAATCCTATCATAGAAAAGATTATAATCTTCTAGAGTTTGCTTCATCCAAAGCATTTAAGCACAGCAACTACCAGCAGCAATATATTCACTCTCGGTAGTTGAAAGTGCTACAGAATTTTGTTTCTTAGAATACCAAGACACTAGAGATTCTCCTAAGAATTGACATGTGCCACTTGTGCTTTTCCTATCAACTAGGCTTTCAGCATAATCAGAGGCAGAATATCCTACTAATTCGAAGGAGGTACCTTTAGGATACCATAATCCTAGATCATGAGTTCCACTCAAATATTTGAATATTCTCTTAACTCCATTTAAGTGAGATTCCTTAGGGGCTGCTTGAAACCTAGCACAGAGACAGACACTAAAGAGAATATCTGGCCTACTAGCTGTCAGATATAGCAGAGATCCAATCATACCACGATATTTTTTAATATTAACACTTGTTCCATTTTCATCTTTGTCCAATTTGGTAGTGGTACTCATGAGAGTTCTTGAGGACTTAGAGGATTCTAATCCAAATCTTTTCAAGAGGTCTTTGATGTATTTTTCTTGGCAGAAGAAAATACCATCGGATTTTTGGCTAATCTGGAATCCTAAGAAAAATTTTAGCTCCCCCATCATACTCATTTCAAATTCACTTTGCATTAGGGAAGAAAATTCATCACACATAGAGATATTAGTTGACCCAAAAATAATGTCATCGACATAGATTTGAACTAACATAATATCTTTATCCTTTTGCATGGTAAATAGAGTTGAATCGGTGTTACCCTTTTTAAACTTCATTTCCTCAAGAAAATTCTTCAATCTATCATACCAAGCTCTAGGAGCTTGTTTAAGTTCATAGAGAGCTTTTCTGAGTTTGAAAACATGGTCAGGTTTCTCAAAATCTTCAAATCCTAAAGGCTGCTCTACATAAACTTCTTCCACGATATAACCATTTAAAAATGCACTCTTTACATCCATTTGAAAGAGTGTGAAGTTTTTGTAGCAAGCATATGCTAAGAGCATCCTAATAGACTCTAATCTTGCTACTGGTGCAAAGGTTTCCTCAAAATCTATTCCTTCTTCTTGATTGTACCCTTTAGCAACTAATCTAGCTTTATTTCTAATAATTATTCCACTTTCATCCATCTTGTTCTTAAACACCTATTTTGTTCCTATAATTGGATGATCAACTGGTTTTGGAACAAGTTCTCAAACATTGTTCCTTTCAAATTGGTTTAGCTCTTCTTGCATAGCCACAATCCAGTTTTCATCCTGCTCTGCTTCCTCGAATTTCTTAGGTTTTATTTGGGAAATGAATGCCACATTGGCACAGAGATTCCTAAGAGAGGATCTAGTCTTCACTCCTAAGGAATGATCACCTAAAACATCATCTAGATGATGATTTCTCACATACTTCCAATCTCTAGGCAGAGCAGCTAATTCATCTTTGATAGGAACTATTTCTAGAGAGTTTTCTCCTAGAAGGGTATCTGTAGGCTTATCTAAGGTAAGAAAATTCAGATGCTTTTCCAAAGTATCATCCTCATCCACAATGATTGTGGGTTGAGGAGCCTCATCAAAGTTGACGTATACAGATTCTTCTACGACTAGAGTTCTCTTATTGAACACTCTATAAGTGTAATACCCGGCTTGTACGGAATATTAATATTATATTATGAGTTGGTATTTTTGTAAATAAGTCAAATCAAGTCAGTTTCGAGAGCAAAGAGCTTTATTATGATCCTAACGATTAATAGGAATTTTAAGAAATTTACAGGATTTTTTGGAGTAATAATGCTATATTTCGAGTAATTACGTTTCTTGAAATGTAAAGGACGTTTTAGTAAAAATAGTAAACGAGGTCCGATTTGCGAACGGATAGTTTTAATAAATCCCAAATAATAAGTTGGACTTATTGGCAAAATAAGGAGATTTGGTGAAAACGAATAGTTAGCCAATTAACGAAACGAAGGACGAAACAGATAGAATTAAATGTGAAGGGCAAAATGGTAATTTGCAAAGTAAATTTTTAATTAAAACCATTCTTCTCCTTCTTCCTTAGCCATTTCACTCCAGAAGCCCTCCTTGCACGATTTCCTCTCTGCCCGTCGCCATTCCTCAACGTTCCGACCTCCGTTCGTCCTCCAATCGTTCTGTTTTCTTCGTGTTTTCTCCTCCAATCGACGCTCTAGGTATGAATCTATAGTTTTAGTGCGTTAGTTTTTGGTTTTCACGAGGTTATACGGTTAGGGTTTCGTTTAGGGTTTTGCGAAAAACATAAATTTAGGGTTCGAAATTAATAAGTTTATTGTGATTAAGGATATAAAGGACGTATTGAACGTTATTGGACGAAGTTAGAGTGATTTGTGAGAAGTGTTAAAATTGGAGAATTTTCGGGTTTTTAAGAAAACTCGTTAATTGTAATTTTAAACTATCGAGCGTTAATCGTTGTTTAAATACTTCGATTAGATAGGTTAATATTTTAAGAAAATTCCTTAGTTAAGGTTTTGGTTAAATTTGGACGTTTAGAAGTTTAAACTCGTTTTAACGATAAACGTAGTGAATTGCTTAGGTGAACAACGCTCGTGGACAGAGCTTGAGCTGCTTTGAACATGAGGTAAGTTCTCGTGATCTTCTCTGGCCGATTGGCCTACACCGTACGTCGAGGTCGTTTCGAGGAATTTGGTGATGCACTTGTTTATATTGCTTTGGTTGGGTAGTTAGGTTTATTAGTTTTATAGATTATGCTTTACAGTCTTGATGGTATACATGATTGCTTGTTTACTTTATGTCATATTGAACTGTTCACGCATCACGTGTTTTAAAAGAACATAGAAAATGAATTTCCGCACCACGTTTTACAGAAAATGGCGATGTGGCCTGGAGAGGGGCTATTGATCTATTGTGTAGGCTCGAAAGGGTCTGTCACAATACCACATCTATATTGTACTCATACAGTTTACAGTTTACAGTTTACAGGTCACGCGAGGTGGGGCTCAGGTACGGCTGTACGTGTTGTAAGCGTGCACCCCCCTCCTCTACCTGGAAAGAGTAGTCCGCCCGCAGGATGAGCTCTCTCCGGTTAGGGGGATAGGATCTCGGTGACACCTACAGTGCATATAAAGTAAAGAAAATGACGCATGGTTTACGAGCTCACACGCATAGCATGCATTTACATTTACGAGTCTTACTGAGATTTTTATCTCATAGTGTGTCTGTATGGTGTAGGTGACTACGAGGAAACAGGTGAGGATGAGATCCCTCCACCTAAGGAGTGACACAATTGACGGAGGATGGCTCGCGGTGGTGTGCTGGCGCAGTCAAGGCGCATTTTGACCCGTGGGACTCATGGTTAGGTGTTTTGATGTTTTTGGGAATTGTCGGGCTGAAATGAATAATTGTACAGATAGAAACATTTTAGGGTGTTTGGTTCTGTATAGTCGATAGGTTTAAGTTTTGATGTTTTGAAATGTTTTGGAAACTGATTTGATAACCGTTTGGGTGATTTCGAAAACAGATGGATTTGTTTAGGTTTTAAACATATCCACGCAGTTTGTTTTCAAAAAACTGTACTTCGTTTAAAACACGTTTGAGTCAGTTTTGTATGAGGTTACGAAAGCGTATGAATGTTGGGTTTCGATTGGGTTTAAGTCTTTATGATGACGGTTGTGTTGATAGCAATGATGTATGAAGAAATTAAAGGATTGTGGAGTGTGTGTTGAAGAGGAAGAGGATAGGAAATAGGGAGGGGACACTCCCTGGAATTGAATTTCCAGGGAGGGTGGCGATTGATCTCCTAAAGAGGGGATCAATCGCCCCTCATAGTCGCCGCTCTCTGGAAAAATCCAGAGAGCGTGGCGACTGATCGCCACAAGCTGTGGCGATGAGTCACCACAGGCGATTTGCAACAGGCGACCATTCGCCTGTTGCAATCGCCGAAGGGCGATCAGTCGCCCCCTTTATGGGCGACTGATCGCCATTGCTTAAAGAGATAAAAATCCCTTTTTGCCCTCTGCCTATTTTTATTTTAGTTTTTAATTGTTTTAAATTTGTTTTAAGTTTTGTTTTAAATAGTTTATAAACATAAACTCCGTCGTTTTCAATTCCGATTTCGATTCCGACATTAATGGTTTTATTTCCGCTAAAACGCTAAGTTTAAAGTTTTAAGTATAAAAAAAAAAATATGTACGGGAAATTGGGTATAGTATTAGGGTCGTGGGTTTTAAAATCGGTTCTGTAGACTGCTCTATTGCACAGCTACTACGCGGACATTCTTCATCAACTGTAAGTACGTTTATAGCTTTATTTAATTTCTAGTTTCTTAGCGTATTTGTTTTAACTTGTATATAGGAGTTATAGAACTATGGTGCATCGAGGAAACGATCGAGATGACCGAGACGATACAATTGATACCCTTAAGGACTTTATTACCCAGCAGTCCCAGCATATGGAGCGGCAGACTCAGCAAATGGAGAGACAGTCTCAGCAGCTGGGTACTCTGATAGACCGAGAAGGCACTAGAGCTCGGGAGGCAGCCATTTCGGGTAACCGCGGGATGGAGAGATTTCAGAAGCTCCAGCCCCCCATATTTAACGGACAGTCTACGGATCCCTCTTCAGCCGAGGAGTGGATTCGCACCATGGAGGACATGCTGGCCTATGCTAGCATTGAGGACGGAGAGAAGGTTGCATTGGTAACCTACCACTTAGCACTGGACACTCGGTTTTGGTGGGATTCCATCAAGACGACCACCGATGTGACGATTATGGGTTGGGAGCGATTCAGAGAGTTGTTTTACGACAAGTATTTCAGCCATACCGTACGAGAGGCGAAGATGGTTGAGTTTATGCAGTTACGGCAAGTTGGTTCGATTGCCGAGTATGTGAGGAAGTTCGAAGCTCTTTCTCGATTTACGCCACGCCAGGTCAGCGTAAACGAGGACAAGGTACTCCGATTTTTACAGGGGCTTAGCCTGGAATTCCGGATGCGCCTTACTATATCTGGGGTACGGAATGTATCCTATGACTAGATTGTGGCCAGGGCGCTTGACATAGAGGTAGTTGACAGAGATTCTATTAAACCGAGGGAGCCAGCTAAGGGCTTCTTCCGAGAGATTCGCCCTCAGTCACGAGGTTGGCAGCATAGAGCACAACCCCAGCAGCAGCAGAGGGGTGTTAAAAGACCTCTAGAGGGAGGCAATGACCGAGGGAAAGGCAAGCAGGTACAGGGGGCTCCTCAGATACCTCTTTGCCCTAAATGTCAGAAGGAACACCGTGGCCAGTGCAGAGTGGGCACGGATGTGTGCTATTGGTGTGGAGAACTAGGCCATTTTGTTAAAGATTGCCCGAAGAAGGGACGAGATCAGTCAGGCAGTGATCAGAGGAGGATTATGCCGAGGATCTTCACATTTATAGAGCCTGGTGATGTCGACGACGAGGCTCGTCCCTCCGTGATAGCAGGTACTATATTGATTACGGGCGTAGCTGTATTTTCTTTGTTAGACACAGGAGCTACGCACTATTTTGTTTCCACTGCTTGTGTGTCTAGATTGAAGCTTGCGCCTGAGTTAGCAGAATGCGAATATAGTGTGATGCTACCTTCAAGAGAGCGTATGCAGTCAGGTCATATTGTCCAGGGCAATATTATCTCGATTGGGGACAGTACCCTCTATGCTCGCCTTATTGTTATGGACATCGAGCACTATGATCTTATCTTAGGGATGGATTGGCTATCACAGCACTTCGCCACCATCAATTGTCGATCCGGGATTGTGACCTTCTGACCCCCGGGTAAAGCTGAGATTTCTTATCAGGCGATGAACAGATTGAGTAGCTCGCCTATTTCTTATTCTATGACGGTCAACGAGCAGTTTAAAGGTGCGTGCTCTATTTACTTGGCCTCAGTATTTGATATTCAGTTGCTCAACGGAGTGAAGCCGAGCGACATTCCTATAGTCAGAGAGTTCTCTGGTATATTCCTCGATGATCTTCCCGGGTTACCGCCAGACCGAGAGATTGAATTTACTATTGATGTTTATCCAAATGCCCGCCAAGGTTTAAGAATCCTTATCGGTTGGCACCAGCCGAGTTAAAGGAGCTGAAGACTCAGCTTGATGAGTTGTTAGAGAAGAGTTTTATTCGGCCCAGTGCTTCACCCTGGGGTGCGCCTGTTCTATTCGTCAAGAAGAAAGACGGGACCCTCAGGATGTGCATTGATTACAGAGAGTTGAACAAATTGACGGTGAAGAATAAGTATCCACTGCCTTGGATCGATGACTTGTTTGATCATCTACAGGGTGCCCGAGTGTTTTCCAGGATTGACCTACGCTCGGGTTATTATCAGCTGAAGGTCCGGAAGGATGATATTCAGAAAACGGCTTTCCGAATGAGGTACGGGCATTATGAGTTCCTTGTCATGTCTTTTGGACTTACTAATGCCCCTGCAGCGTTCATGGATTTGATGAACCGTGTCTTCAAAGAGTACTTGGATCAGTTTATTGTTGTTTTCATCGACGACATATTAATCTATTCAAAGACGAAGGAAGAACACGAGGAGCACTTGAGAATAGTTTTGAAGATTCTATGCCAGCACTAGTTGTATCCAAAGTTCTCTAAGTGCGAGTTCTGGCTGGATCGAGTTAGTTTTCTGGGCCACATTATATCAGAAGAAGAGATTTCTGTGGATCCGAGCAAAATTCAGGTGGTCAGAGATTGGCCACAGCCGAAGAACGTACGTGAGGTGCGTGGATTTCTCGGATTAGCTGGTTATTATCGGAAGTTCATAGAGGGATTTTCGAAAATCGCACTTCCTCTTTCAAGATTGACTCGAAAGAACGAAAGATTTATATGGTCAGCTGCTTATGACAGCAGTTTTATGGAGTTAAAACAGAGATTGACCACTGCCCCAGTATTGGCGTTACATGTTGAAGGTGACAAGTTCAGTATTTATTGTGATGCGTCAAGAGTTGGACTAGGTTGTGTGTTGATGCAGGAGGGGAGAGTTATTGCTTATGCTTCTCGACAGCTGAAGCCGTACGAGCAGAATTACCCTACGCACGACCTTGAGTTAGCAGCTGTGGTCTTCGCACTGAAGATATGGAGACATTATTTATATGGGCAGTAGTGCGATATATTTTCTGACCACAAGAGCTTGAAGTACTTATTTACGCAGAAGGAGCTGAATATGCGTCAGAGAAGGTGGCTTGAGGTCGTCAAAGATTACGATTTCGATATCAAGTATCACCCGGGAAAGGCGAACAAGGTAGCAGATGCTTTGAGTAGAGTACCTTCTGCGAGTTAGCCTTCATTAGCAGCGATGTCAGTTACGTTGCGGTCTGAGATTGAGAGGTTCGACATTGAGATAGTGGCAGAGTTGTCCAGTATGCTCACCAACATTTCTCTCAGGCCGACTATTCTGGATCGGATACGTGAGGCTCAACAGAATGATACGGAGTGTGAGGAGCTTCGATCCAGCATGACATTGGAAGACTCGTCAGATTTTCATTTATCAGAGGATGGTATTTTAAAGTTCAGGCATAGGTGGTACGTGCCTAACGACGAGGATCTGAAGAAGGATATATTGGCCGAGGCACATTCTTTGGCGTATTCTGTGCATCAGGGAAGTACTAAGATGTACCGGGATTTGAAACAACATTTCTGGTGGCCTAACATGAAACGGGAAGTTGCAAAATATGTAGAAAATTGCCTGGTTTGTCAACAGGTAAAGGCAGAACATCAGAGGCCGGCCGAAACATTACAGCCACTGCCTATTCCGGAGTGGAAATGGGAGCAGATCTCCATGGATTTTGTTGTGGGGCTCCCGAGGACGACGAAGGGCCATGATGGTGTTTGGGTGATTGTGGACCGATTGACAAAGTCTGCCCACTTCTTATCTGTGAAGATGGCATCTTCTATGGACCAGCTCGCCGTGCTTTATGTGCAGGAGATTGTTAGACTGCACGGAGTGCCAGTTTCTATTGTCTCAGATCGTGATCCGAGATTTACTTCGAAGTTCTGGAAGAGCCTGCATAAAGCTATGAGGACTCAGCTA
This sequence comes from Begonia masoniana, assembly GCA_022432975.1. Classification (NCBI taxonomy): domain Eukaryota; kingdom Viridiplantae; phylum Streptophyta; class Magnoliopsida; order Cucurbitales; family Begoniaceae; genus Begonia; species Begonia masoniana. The sequence goes on from CM039504.1 coordinate 13,821,743, forward strand.
AATTTCAGCACGGCATTCCATCCTCAGACTGATGGACAGACAGAGAGGACTAATCAGATTCTTGAGGATATGCGCAGAGCTTGTGTGCTGGAGTTTTAGGGCTCGTGGAGCCGATATTTACCCCTGGTTGAGTTCTCGTACAACAACAGCTTCCAGGCTACGATTGTCATGGCTCCATATGAGGCGCTGTATGGTCGGAAGTGTAGGTCTCCGCTATATTGGGACGAGGTTGGCGAAGCCAGCATCGTTGGTCCTGAGATTCTACAACAAACGGCAGTAAAGATTCCCATTATCCGACAGCGTATTGAGGTAGCTCAGAGCAGACAGAAGAGCTATGCTGACACACGACGGAGAGAGCTAGAGTTCGAAGAAGGTGATGAGGTTTACCTTAAAGTTTCTCTGTTCAAAGGCGTCATGAGATTCGGAAGGAGGGGCAAGTTAAACCCTCGGTATGTGGGGCCCTTTCCTATTCTGAAGGGGATAGGGAAGTTGGCGTATAGACTACGGCTTCCGGCTTCTATGGAGAGTATTCATGATGTATTTCACGTATCTATGCTTCGGAAATGTTTGCGTGATCCATCACATGCCGTGGAGGCAACAGAGATCGAGGTACAGCCTACCTGGACTTACGAGGAGAGGCCGGTGCGTATTTTGGAGACTTCCATCAAAGTTCTGCGCAACAAAGAGATTCCGCTAGTCAAAGTCTTATGGCGGAACCACGAGGTTGAAGAGGCTACTTAGGAACGACAGCAGGATATGATGACTAAGTATCCTGAGCTATTTGTATAGTTAAATTTTGTGGACAAAATTCTAAATAAGGTGGGTGGAATGTAATACCTGGCTTGTACGGAATATTAATATTATATTATGAGTTGGTATTTTTGTAAATATGTCAAATCAAGTCAGTTTCGAGAGCGGAGAGCTTTATTACGATCTTAACGATTAATAGGAATTTTAAGAAATTTACAGGATTTTTCGGAGTAATAATGCTATATTTCGAGTAATTACGTTTCTCGAAATGTAAAGAACGTTTTAGTAAAAATAGTAAACGAGGTCCGATTTGCGAACGGACAGTTTTAATAAATCCCAATTAATAAGTTGGACTTATTGGCGAAATAAAGAGATTTGGTGGAAACGAATAGTTTGCAAAGTAAATTTTTAATTAAAACCATTCTTCTCCTTCTTCCTTAGCCATTTCACGCCAGAAGCCTTCCTTGCGCGATTTTCTCTCTGCCCGTCGCCATTCCTCAACGTTCCGACCACCATTCGTCCTCCAATCGTTCCGTTTTCTTCGGGTTTTCTCCTCCAATCGACGCTCTAGGTATGAATCTATAGTTTTAGTGCGTTAGTTTTTGGTTTTCGCAAGGTTATACGGTTAGGGTTTCGTTTAGGGTTTTGCGAAAAACATAAATTTAGGGTTCGAAATTAATAAGTTTATTGTGATTAAGGATATAAAGGACGTATTGAACGTTATTGGACGAAATTAGAGTGATTTGTGAGAAGTGTTAAAATTGGAGAATTTTTGGGTTTTTAAGAAAACTCATTAATTGTAATTTTAAACTATCGAGCATTAATCGTTGTTTAAATACTTCGATTAGATAGGTTAATATTTTAAGAAAATTCCTTAGTTAAGGTTTTGGTTAAATTTGGACGTTTAGAAGTTTAAACTCGTTTTAACGATAAACGTTGTGAATTGCTTAGGTGAACAACGCTCGTGGACGGAGCTTGAGCTGCTTTGGACACGAGGTAAGTTCTCGTGATCTTCTCTGGCCGATTGGCCTACACCGTACGTCGAGGTCGTTTCGAGGAATTTGGTGCTACACTTGTTTATATTGCTTTGGTTGGGTAGTTAGGTTTATTCGTTTTATAGATTATGCTTTACAGTATTGATGGTATACATGATTGTTTGTTTACTTTCTGTCATATTGAACTGTTCACGCATCACGTGTTTTAAAAGAACATAGAAAATGAATTTTCGATCCACGTTTTACAAAAAATGGCGATGTGGCCTGGAGAGGGGCTATTGATCTATTGTGTAGGCTCGAAAGGGTTTAACACAATACCACATCTATATTGTACTCATACAGTTTACAGTTTACAGGTCACGCGAGGTAGGGCTCAGGCAAGGCTGTACGTGTTGTAAGCGTGCACCCCCCTCCTCTAGCTGGAAAGAGTAGTCCGCCTGCTGGATGAGTCTCTCTCCGGTTAGGGGGATAGGATCTCGGTGACACCTACAGTGCATATAAAGTAAAGAAAATGACGCATGGTTTACGAGCTCACACACATAGCATGCATTTACATTTACGAGTCTTACTAAGATTTTTATCTCATAGTGTGTCTGTATGGTGTAGGTGACTACGAGGAAACAGGTGAGGATGAGATCCCTCCACCTGAGGAGTGACACAGTTGACGGAGGATGGCTCGCGGTGGTGTGCTGGCGCAGTCAAGGCGCATTTTGACCCGTGGGACTCATGGTTAGGTGTTTTGATGTTTTTGGGAATTGTCGGGCTGAAATGAATAATTGTACAGATAGAAACATTTTAGGGTGTTTGGTTCTGTATAGTCGATAGGTTTAAGTTTTGATGTTTTGAAATGTTTTGGAAACTGATTTGATAACCGTTTGGGTGATTTCGAAAACAGATGGATTTGTTTAGGTTTTAAACATATCCACGCAGTTTGTTTTCAGAAAACTGTACTTCGTTTAAAACACGTTTGAGTCAGTTTTGTATGAGGTTACGAGAGCGTATGAATGTTGGGTTTCGATTGGGTTTAAGTCTTTATGATGACGGTTGTGTTGATAGCAATGATGTATGAAGAAATTAAACGATTGTGGAGTGTGTGTTGAAGAGGAAGAGGATAGGAAACAGGGAGGGGACACTCCCTAGAATTGAATTTCCAGGGAGGGTGGCGATTGATCTCCTAAAGAGGGGATCAATCGCCCCTCATAGTCGCCACTCTCTGGAAAAATCCAGAGAGCGTGGCGACTGATCGCCACAAGCTGTGGGGGTGACTCGCCACAGGCGATTTGCAACAGGCGACTATTCGCCTGTTGCAATCGCCGAAGGGCGATCAGTCGCCCCCTTTATGGGCGACTGATCGCCACTGCTTAAAGGGATAAAAATCCCTTTTTGCCCTCTGCCTATTTTTATTTTAGTTTTTAATTGTTTTAAATTTGTTTTGAGTTTTGTTTTAAATAGTTTATAAACATAGACTCCGTCGGTTTCAATTCCGATTTCGATTCCGACATTAATGGTTTTATTTCCGCTAAAACGCTAAGTTTAAAGTTAAGTATAAAAAAAAAATATGTACGGAAAATTGGGTATAGTATTAGGGTCGTGTCAATAAGCCTTTCTGGAGAGAGAATAGCCAAGAAAGATTCCAAGATTCGATTTGGAATCGAATTTTCCTAAGTTGTCCTTAGTGTTAAGAATGAAGCATTTACTACCAAAGGCTCTAAAGTACTTAACAGAATGAAATTTCCATTCCAAAGTTCATATGGTGTTTTCTCAAGAATAGGTCTTATGGAGACCCGATTAAGCACATAACAGGCTGTAGAGACAGCTTCAGCCCAGAAGTATTTTGAAAGAGAATTTTCATTCAGCATGGTTCTAGCAAGCTCTTGGAGGGGCCTATTTTTCCTCTCAACAATACCATTTTGTTAAGGAGTTCTAGGGGAGGAGAAATTGCGCTCAATTCCATACTTGAGACACAAGAGTTCAAATTTCTTATTTTCAAATTCTCCACCATGATCACTACGAATAGCAACTATGGTGAGCTCCTTTTCATTTTGCACTCTTTTCCTAAAGCTAGAGAATGTATCAAAAGTTTCATCTTTGGACTTAAGAAAGAATACCCATGTGAACCTAGAGAAGTCATCCACAATGACAAAGGCATAAAATTTACCTCATAAGCTGGCTACATTAGAAGGACTGAAGAGGTCCATGTGAAGAAGTTGAAGAGGCTTAGAAGTAAAGATTGCATTCTTCGATGCAAAGGAACTTTTGATCTGCTTACCCATTTGGCAGGCTTCACAGACCTTATCTGTCACACCCCTAATACTGTACCCGTATTTCCCAAATTATTATTATTTTTTTATCTTAATATCTTTAATTAAACTCTAGGCGGAAACTAAACCAAAATCGAAATCGGAATTAAAACTGAACTTTAAAATCATTTAAAACAATTAAATTTATTAAATAAAAACTATATTTAAACAAATTATAATTAAAATAAAGAATGGGAGGGCATTTTTGGGAAAGTGATCGCTGCGTTGTGCAGCGATCAGGCGCTGCAATGTGCAGCGCCCAGTCGCTGCACTTGGCAGCGACTGGTCGCTGCACATGGCAGCGACCCAGCCCTCGCCTCCCACCTGTTTTGCCTTCTGTTTTGCCTTTCACAACTGAACTCTCTGGAATTTTGGATTCCAGAGAGTAACCACACCTTCTTTTTACTAATTTCTCACAATAACCACAATAAACTCGACCCAAACTTATCTTACACTTAACCGACTTACAGCGGACTTTGCGAAATCCAACTGCGTGGATAATTCTAAAAACCGAGCTATCCGTAACCACCTAAAAACATTTCATTTAATAACCAAACAGTTCCAGAATTTCTATAACGTTCAAGTAACTGTTTAAACCAAAATATTTTCTATAAATAGTTACCCAAAACATTCAAAATTAAACCTATCAACTATCAAATCTAAACATCCTATACATATTCTATCGATTATCCCAAAACATTCCCAAAATCTATACATACTGTCCCCACGGGTCAATGAAGCCTCGACTGCGCCAACACACCACCGCAGCTATCCTCCGTCAACTGGACTCAAGCCTCTGGAGGAGGGACATCGTCCGCACCTGTATCCTCGGTATCACCTACACCATACAATACACTATGAGATAAAAATCTCAGTAAGGCTCGTAAATGCAACTACTATGTCATACTATGCTGTGCTGTGCTGTACTATGCCGTTAAACTGTAAGCCTTTCGGCCGTTAAACTGTAAGCCTTTCGGCCGGTGTCTGTAAGCCTTTCGGCCGGTGAACTGTAAGCCTTTCGGCCGGTGACTGTAAGCCTTTCGGCCGGTGACTGTAAGCCTTTCGGCCGGTGACTGTAAGCCTTTCGGCCGTTTTCATTCTTTGCTTTATCTTTATTCAATGTGCGGAAATTCATTTTCTATACTTTTCTTTAAACACGTGATGCATGAACAATTCTATATCTTAAAGTAAACACTCAGCATACATACCATCAAGACTATAAATACATAACCTATAACCTATAAAACAACTAAACCTGTCTACCCAACCAAAGCAAATAACATACGCATCTCCAAAATTCCTCGAGACGACATTCGACGTACGGTGTAGGCCAATCGGCCAGAAAAGTATCACGAGAACTTACCTCGTGCACGCTGCAATCCAAGTTTCGTCCACGAGCTCTGATTACCTAATCAACATGCAATATTGACGTTAAATTCGATTCTAAATCACTAAACGTCCAAATTATCAAAACTTTAACCGAAGAAATTTCCTAACATTTCAACTTAACTTATCGAGGCAATTAATCCATTAATCTACGCTCGATACTCCGAAATCCAATTCACGAATTTTTCCGAAAACCCTAAAATTCTCGGATTTTAAACTTTTTCGCAAATCGATTAAACTTCGTCCAATAACGTCAAATACGTGAAATACATACTTAATCAAGGCTAACCTATTAATTACGAGCCCTAATTCGAGTTTTTAATCGAAAACCAAACGAAAACCCTAAACGTATAACTCCGTAAAACTCGAAATAAACGTTTTAAAACTACAGAGACATACCTAGAATGACGATCGAAGGAGAAAACGTGAAGGACGGAAGACGAACGGGAGGAGAAACGGAGGTCGGATCGCTTGAAACCTTGGCGGCCAGAGAGCTCGCGAGAGAGAGGAAGAGAGAAACAGGGAGGGGAGGGCATTCTGCCGAGAAGAGAAGAAGGCTTTGCCTTTTTAATAAAAAAAATGATTTACAAAATTACTATTTTGCCCTTAGCTTTAATTATATATTCATTTCGTCCTTCGTTTCGTTAATCGTCCAACCATTCGACTTCTCCAAATGTCCTTACTTCACCAATAAGTCTAACTTATTATTTGAGATTTATTAAGACCGTTCGTTTGCAATTTGGACTTCGTTTGCTATTTTTACTAAAACGTCCTTTACTTTACAATAGTGGTAATTGCTCGGAATATAGCGTCACTATTCCGAAAATTCTCCAAAATTCCTTAAAATTCTAATTATTTGTTAGGATCGTGATGACGCTTTTTTTTCGTAAAACGGACCTGATTTGACATATTTTCCAAAAATGCCATTATATAATAAAATAATAATATAATATATTATATCCGTAGTCCGTACAAGCCGGATATTACATTATCATTCTCAAATGATATCTTGGGAATCCCTCTAACTAAATTATCCTTAGTAATCTTAGCTAAGGTATCCATACCTATATGTCATAATCTCCTATGCCAAATCCAACCATCATTCGAGGAATTTACAGCAAAACATTTTTAATCATTGCAAACAATATTATCTAAGTCAATGATATAAATATTCTCTTTCCTATAACCTGTGAACATAATCTTACTATTTGAGACATCCTTAATTATGCAGGAATTTGATTTAAAGGTTACCTTATATCCCTTATCACACAACTGACTAATACTAATCAGATTATGCTTTAATCCTTCTACTAACAGCACATTTTCAATAATAGGATTAAAGCTGTTACCTACATTGCCGATGCCAACAATTTTGCCCTTTTGATTTCTACCAAAAGTAACGCTTCTTTCCTTTTTGTTGACCACAGCAAATTTTGTTGAGTCTCCCATCATGTGTCTTGAGCAACCACTATCGAGATACCATTGATTTTTCCCGGGAGAACAGTTAACCTGCAAAACAGTAATCAATTGATCTTCTTAGGTACCCAAATCTTTTGGGTCCTAGTGTTAGGTCTGGTTCCCTTAGGAACCCATTGAAGTTTACCACTTGATTTCTTACTAAATTTCAAGAGACATTCATATGATTTATGCCCTACTTCGTTGCAAGCATGACAAGTAGAGGATTTAACAAAGAAATTCTTATATACTTTCTTTTTGCTGAATCTATCATATCCTAAGCCAGCTTTATCAAATGTAACTCTCTGGTTTCCTAACAACATGTACAAATTTTTACTGTCATTAGTAAATTTCAGGACAATGTTATTCAGGTTTTCATTTCTACACTTAAGGTCCACTATCTCCTTTTCATGCAGATTATATTTCTTAGCATGCTCATCGACTAAGTTTGCATTTTCTTTCTTCACAGAATTATATTTAGCTTTGAGCATACTATACTATTTAACTAAGTCATTGAAGGCATCTATTAGATCACCCTCATCATTATCACTGTCACAGGAAGAATGACTTACCTTATCTTCATGTGCCATGAAGCACAGATTGATAACTTTCTCGTCTTCTGAGGAAGTATCACTTTCACTGTCGTCCCAAGTGGCCTTCATTGCTCTCTTTTTAAATTTCTTGGGGCCTTTCTTAGCCTGTGGACAATCAGCCTTGATTTGGCTTGGCTTCCTGCACTCGAAGCAGGTAATTTCCTTCTTCTTTTGAGGCTTTTCTCCTCTAGAGAATTTCCTCTCATGCATCTTTTTTCTCTGGAGGAACTTGCTGAATCTTCTGGTGATGAGTGCCTCGCGGTTTATTTAAATTTCTGGCAGCGGATACTATTCACCGGATGACTTTGCCTTTAGAGACCAGCGGTGTATGTTGAATTTGAAAATCTAACGGTGGATGTCTTCAGAAGTTACTGTGCACCGGATGACTTCGCTTTTGAAAAACCAACGGTGGATGTTGTCTTTGAGAATCCATCGGTGGATGTTGAACTTTGTAAGACCTTGTCGTTTAGCTATCGGTGGATGTAAACTTTGGGAGACCTTGTCGTTTAGCTATCGATGGATGTCTTCAGAAGAATCTGCCATCGGCAGATGTATATTTTGTCGTTTAGCTAGCGGTGGATGTAAACTTTGAATGCCAGCGGTGGATGTACACTATTTTATCATTTTCTGCTAGCGGTGGATGTAGCCTTAGAATGCCAGCGGTGGATGTGGATTTTGTCGTTTAGCTAGCGGTGGAGGTGGCCTTCTAATGCCAGCGGTGGATGTGGCCTTTTTATCATTTTCTGCTATGTTTTGCTATCACACCCTGAACACTTAACAGAATTGTTAAACAACTAAAATACCCTTTTCAAATGGCATTTTCACTGAAGATTAAGAGACATATTAATGGAGGACAATATTTAACTTATTAATCAATTTATTAATCTCATATAATTAACTTAATCAAATTACACACAATCAAAAAACACATCATCAAAAACATCGTTAGACTTAAACATAAGTTAAGTCAACAGTCCAATGTTACAAATGTTTGGAAAAAAGATATTATGACAACGAATGCCCTAATCGAAGGGTAATGATGATAAAGGAGTCCACCGGTGAGTGGGAGAGTGAAGATGATGAAGGTCAATACGACATGGAGGTAGACGAAGAAGAGATGGTAGAGGAGAGTGGTACTGAAGATGATGATTGTCCACCTCAAGATGGTCATCTACTTATGGTGATTAATGTAACACCCGAGAAATTTCCTATAACGTGTATAACCGTAGATTAGCTAAGTGTGGGAGTTAAATGTCATTAAAGGGTTATGCTAAGTGTTTGATTTAGAAGTGAAAGTGAAAACAAGTGGAAGTGGAAATAAGGAAGGAGAAAAGGATGTTTGAAAATTCAAAATCAAAAAGAGTTTGAAAAGTCAAACTAACTTAACAACCAATAAGAAAATAATTTGGCATTTAAAGGTATGAAAAGTGGGGTTTTAGAAATGCCTTTCACGTTGGAATTGGAAAAGAAAAAAAGGGTGAGGGTGATTTTGGAATTTTAAAGAAATGTGTGGAGGGAAATAAAAAAAAAAGTAAAAAGTGTTTAGTTAAAAAGATAATTTTGGTTCATTCTTCATCCTTCTCCATCATGAAAACCCTTGGCCTCCATTGTTGATGTTCGAAGCTCTCCTTTGGTGAAGAAACTAGCAAGGTTTGTGATTAATTGATTGGGTTTTGGTGTTTATACATTTTAGGGTTAGTTTATGGTGATTTTAGGGTAGTTTTGATTGTTTTGGTTAGGGTTTGAAAAACCCTAACCATGGAGTCCGAATTTTTAGTTTCAAAGGAGTGTTTTCTTTCCAAATTTGATGTTTTAGTTGTTGAATGAATTGGTTTAGGTGGTTTGTGGAGTTAGAATAAGAATTGGAAGTGAGTTTGGAAAAAACCGAAGTTTGGCTTCAAGGGGGCCGATTCTGTTTTCTGGAATTCGGGTTGGCCAAGTTGTGTATTTGGTTAATTTGATTGTTTCAATGCATAATAGACGTGTAGAGGTTTACAGTTTGGGGTGGCATGTCGAAATCTGATGAAAAACGAGGGAGTTATGGCCGTTTGAATGTGGACGGTAAAAATTGTATAAAAATCGGGTTTTGTGATTTTAGGTTGAATTGTGATATAGTTTTGGTTAGTTTTGGTTTAAGAATTTATTAGAGTTTTATTAGTGGGTTACTAAGTTAAGTTTTTGTTATTAGGTGATCGAGCGTGTAATTCAATTGGACGAAGTGAACAATTGAGTGCCGAGCAGCCAGGTAAGTAGTGGATCGCTTGTGTTTTGCCTTCGGGCCTACACCATGGAACGGTAATGAATTATTTGTTTGTTTTGTTTGGTTGTTTGCTTGATTGTTTTGTTGCTTTGTCTATTGTCGTGCATTGTATGTGACATGCATCATTGTTTTCAAACTACGAAACAAACGAGTTTTTAGCATGGTTTTGAATGGGGAGATAGAAACGTGAAGAGGGGTGTGTCACGACCCTCATACTATTCCTAATTTTCCGTACAAAATTCTTCTTTTTCTTTTATACTTAGCGTTTAAGTGGAAAACAATTTAATAAAACGTTTAAAACAATTTCAAAACAATTATTTAAACCAACACGTACAAAATACAACCTCACCATTTCGCTAACACAATTCTATCTCTACCACAAATACTATCCACATCACAATCATACACTTTACAATACAACTTAATTTCAAACCACCAATACTCCTACATCTCCATAATCTCGCTTAAAACAACTCGTGACATATTTAAACAAAACACATTTCCATGAAAACGAACTGTGTGGTTTCGTTTAAAAGTTTAACATTTCCTCCTGTTTCAAAGAAAATACCAAGCAGTTCCATATCATTCAAATAACTGATTTAACAAAACGCTTTATAAAACAGTTTGCCAAAACATCTGTATATCAATCTATCAGCTAACCAGAACCAGACATCCTAAAATGTCTATACAATTCACCATTAACCCAAAACATTCCAAAAACTCCAAAATCTATACATACGTCCCCACGGGTCAGGTAAGCGTCGACTGCGCAACACACCACCGCAAGCCATCCTCCGTCAACTGCGTCACTCCTCAGGTGGAGGAATCTCATCCTCACCTGTCTCCTCGTAATCACCTACACCATACAACACACTATGAGATAAAAATCTCAGTAAGGCTCGTAAATGCAAATGCTATGCTATGCTATGCTATGCAATGCTATGCTATGCACTGTAGGTGTCACCGAGATCCTATCCCCCTAACCAGAGAGAGCTCATCCAGCGGGCGGACAACTCTTTCCAGCTAGAGGAGGGGGGTGCACGCTTATAACACGTACAGTCGTGCCTGAGCCCCACCTCGCGTGACCTATAAACTGTATGCCTTTCGGCCTGTATGCCTTTCGGCCTGTAAACTATATGCCTTACGACCCAATTTTATTCTTTGCATTATCTTTAAACTTCATGCAGAAATTCATTTTCATGCTTTTCTTTAAAACACGTGATGCGTGAACAATTCTATATCCTAAAGTAAACAAGCAATAACGTGTACCATCAAGACTGTAAAGCGTAACCTATAAACCACTAAACCTAGCTACCCAAACCAAGCAAAATTAAACAGACGCATCTCCAAAACTCCTCGAGACGACATTCGACGTACGGTATAGGCCAATCGGCCAGAGAAGATCACGAGAACTTACCTGTCGTCCGTAGCTCGCTGGATTTGGTACCTCACGTCATATATGGCTCGACCTACGACAAACATTCAAGCTTCATTAAAATCAAGCCTACATTCACTAATTATTCTCAGACTACTATTTCTAGCCTAATCCAATTAAAATCTAACTAAACGGGCCATTAATTTGGGTTTGGTAAAACCGACCCGAAACTTTGAACGCGCGTAACTTTTGTGTCGGTTATCGGAATCAAACGATTTCAGCGGCCACGTACTCCTCTAATAACATATTTTAACCTGTCAAAAGGAATTTTAAAATAAATAACCCTAGCTAGGTCAAAATTGGCAAAACCCGAACTGCCCCCTTAACCGAAAAATTCTCTTTTTTGGTTTTTCTTCGAATCTCCTCCATTTCCACACCAATCGACCACAAATACCTTCAATTAGCATAAACTAATTAAAATCCCGAGTTACACACCACAAACCCGAATTGCCCAAATCGGGCATTCACTGTTTTTTGCTCAAATTGAGCTCATCATGACCAGGCGATGAAAGCCAGTCTAAGGGTCGGCAAACCCACGCCAAAAACACCCAAAATCGGCCGGTGATCGGAGCTCAATCGAGCTCGTCGCTCACAGCCTCAACCGAACCGAAAACAGGGAGAAAACCGGGCCTTACCGTCAGTTCGTGCGCGGAGACAGGCCGGACCTTGCTCGCCGCTGTCGTCTGGCGGGAGAACGTCGGAAAACGCCGGTGAACCGGCCGTCGGTCGCCGCTCGCCTCTCCCTCGTCTCCTCTGTTCTTCGCTCGCGGGGCTCGGGGTCGACAGAATAGCTTCGGCTATTCTGTTGATTTTATTATTTTTTTTAATAATAATAATAATAATAATAATAATAATAATAATAATAATAATAATAATAATAACCATTAATTAATCGAATCCTCATTTACCGTTTTGCCCTCCCGTGTTTCCGACCATTTCGAATTTCGTTAAATCTCGTTCTTAATTATAACTTAAGGCTTAATTTCACGAACCTAATTTAATAAACATTTTAGTTCAACTAATTTATTCACTTTTAATTACTTTACCTTTTTATTATTTTCTCTCCAATTCTTTCGATTAATTAAACTGAGAAAAAATTATCGGGTGTTACAGGGTGTGAGTTAAGAAAAAGTGGAAACGTAATGTGGTTGTGTTACAGTCACTTAGTCGCGTTAGGGTAGCACCTGCGAGGAACTCTAGTAGAGTTTCCCAGTCACGTTAAGGTGGTACCTGCGAGGAACTATAGTTGAGTCACCCAGTCGCGTTAGGGTAGCACCTGCGAGGAACTCTAGTAGAGTTTCCCAGTCACGTTAAGGTGGTACCTGTGGGGAGACTAGCGGAGTTGAGTCACCTAGTCGCGTTAGGGTAACACCTGCGAGGAACTCTGGTAGAGTTTCCCAGTCGCGTTAAGGTGGTACCTGCGAGGGACTACTCGATTTGCAAATCAGCACTTGCGATAAGCTCTGTTCTGTAAATGAGCAACGTAACGCACACGAAACAAGAGCAACTGAGCGAGTAGAAACTTCATGTGTTAGGGGTTGTGTTGCATTATGTTTTTGGTATGCATTATTCCCTACTTACTAAGCATTAGGCTTACGTTTTGTGTTATATGGTGTAGGTGGCGAGTTCTTTACAGGTGAGGTAGATGAGACAGCCGAGGATTAGGCCGCAGTCGGAGGAGTACGGAGTCCGCTGGTGCAGGCTATAGTCGGGGCATCTGGACCACTGTCTTCCTCGGGTAGTGTGGGAGGTGAATGTTTTGGTGTCAATGGTTTTGTTTGTAAATATTTTATACATGTTGGTTTTGAGAAAAAGTGGAAGTTTTAGTACGTCGTATTTATAAATATTTTCGTAACTATTCTGGAGATTTGGAAGTTGGTTGTGTTGTGGATATTGGGTGTATGTATTTGGGATTTTAAACTGGTTGGATTTCCGATTTTAATTGCAGGTTTTGGTTTATCGAATTTTAGGCGTTACGTCGTCCGTTTTGATTTTAAACTAAATAATGTCGGGTTTACGTTTGCTATTTTTTATTTATCCGTTTTAAGTCTGTTTTCCAAAATTTTTACGGGACTTGAAGATTTGGGGTGTCGGGAGTGTATGGTTAAAATTTTAGGATTTTTGAAAGTGTTTTGCTCGTAGAAAAATGAAGAAAAGTCGAAAAAGTCAGAAAAATTGAAATTTGGGCATTTTTGGGCTGAAAAACGGAGCGTGTGGCTATCGATCGCCACTGGGCGCCGATCGATCGCCCACGGACGCCTTTTTGGGCTGAAAAACAGAGGGTGTGGCGATCGGTCGCCGCTGGGCGCCGATCGATGGCCCATGGGGCGCTGGGCACGCAGGGCGCCCAGCACCGCCCCAACATGATTTTTTTTTTAATTTTTAATTTTTTCCTATTTCTAAATTATTTTGATCCGACATTTTTCGACGTATTTTAAACATATTTTGGGCATGTTTTCCAACATTTTTTGAGGTTTCGAAAAACCAAAAATCGAGTCAAAAAATTTATAAAAATTATTTTAAACTCGATAAGCTCAAATTGCAAACTACCGAATACCCTCATCCATATAAGTTGAGATGGTTGGATGATCGAGATGACATAAGGGTGAGCAAGCAAGTGACCATTGACTTTAGCATTGGCAAGTATAAGGACTCGGTTCTTTGCGATATAGATTAGGGGTGGGCATGACCGGACCGGGAACTTAGAACCGGACTAGACCGGCAGTTTTGGTCCGGTTTCAGTCCTAAGATGATAGACCACGGTCCAGTCCTCGGTCTGAAGTACCTGGAACCGAAGACAACTGGTCCGGTCCTCGGTCCACAACTCGAATTCTCGAAGAACTGGGACCGGACCGAATCGAAGGACCCATTTTAAGCCAGAGTCTTCCTTCCTTCGCTTCAATCTTCCTTCCTAAATCCTAATCCGAACTCGCACTCGCACTCGCACTCGCACTCGCACTCGCACTCGCACTCGCACTCGCACTCGCACTCGCACTCGCACTCGCACTCGCACTCGCACTCGCACTCGCACTCGCACTCGCACTCGCACTCGCACTCGCACTCGCACTCGCACTCGCACTCGCACTCGCACTCGCACTCGCACTCGCACTCGCACTCGCACTCGCACTCGCACTCGCACTCGCACTCGCACTCGCACTCGCACTCGCACTCGCACTCGCACTCGCACTCGCACTCGCACTCGCACTCGCACTCGCACTCGCACTCGCACTCGCACTCGCACTCGCACTCGCACTCGCACTCGCACTCGCACTCGCACTCGCACTCGCACTCGCACTCGCACTCGCACTCGCACTCGCACTCGCACTCGCACTCGCACTCGCACTCGCACTCGCACTCGCACTCGCACTCGCACTCGCACTCGCACTCGCACTCGCACTCGCACTCGCACTCGCACTCGCACTCGCACTCGCACTCGCACTCGCACTCGCACTCGCACTCGCACTCGCACTCGCACTCGCACTCGCACTCGCACTCGCACTCGCACTCGCACTCGCACTCGCACTCGCACTCGCACTCGCACTCGCACTCGCACTCGCACTCGCACTCGCACTCGCACTCGCACTCGCACTCGCACTCGCACTCGCACTCGCACTCGCACTCGCACTCGCACTCGCACTCGCACTCGCACTCGCACTCGCACTCGCACTCGCACTCGCACTCGCACTCGCACTCGCACTCGCACTCGCACTCGCACTCGCACTCGCACTCGCACTCGCACTCGCACTCGCACTCGCACTCGCACTCGCACTCGCACTCGCACTCGCACTCGCACTCGCACTCGCACTCGCACTCGCACTCGCACTCGCACTCGCACTCGCACTCGCACTCGCACTCGCACTCGCACTCGCACTCGCACTCGCACTCGCACTCGCACTCGCACTCGCACTCGCACTCGCACTCGCACTCGCACTCGCACTCGCACTCGCACTCGCACTCGCACTCGCACTCGCACTCGCACTCGCACTCGCACTCGCACTCGCACTCGCACTCGCACTCGCACTCGCACTCGCACTCGCACTCGCACTCGCACTCGCACTCGCACTCGCACTCGCACTCGCACTCGCACTCGCACTCGCACTCGCACTCGCACTCGCACTCGCACTCGCACTCGCACTCGCACTCGCACTCGCACTCGCACTCGCACTCGCACTCGCACTCGCACTCGCACTCGCACTCGCACTCGCACTCGCACTCGCACTCGCACTCGCACTCGCACTCGCACTCGCACTCGCACTCGCACTCGCACTCGCACTCGCACTCGCACTCGCACTCGCACTCGCACTCGCACTCGCACTCGCACTCGCACTCGCACTCGCACTCGCACTCGCACTCGCACTCGCACTCGCACTCGCACTCGCACTCGCACTCGCACTCGCACTCGCACTCGCACTCGCACTCGCACTCGCACAAAAGGCGATTGTCAAAGGGAAAACATTTTCCATACTCGATGTGTGGTTAAAGATAAAATGTGTTCACTCATTATTGATGGAAGAAGTTGTGTGAATGTTGTTTCAAAAGAGATGGTCGATAAGCTCAAATTGCAAACTACCGAATACCCTCATCCATATAAGTTGAGATGGTTGGATGATCGAGATGACATAAGGGTGAGCAAGCAAGTGACCATTGACTTTAGCATTGGCAAGTATAAGGACTCGGTTCTTTGCGATATAGATTAGGGGTGGGCATGACCGGACCGGGAACTTAGAACCGGACTAGACCGGCAGTTTTGGTCCGGTTTCAGTCCTAAGATGATAGACCACGGTCCAGTCCTCGGTCTGAAGTACCTGGAACCGAAGACAACTGGTCCGGTCCTCGGTCCACAACTCGAATTCTCGAAGAACTGGGACCGGACCGAATCGAAGGACCCATTTTAAGCCAGAGTCTTCCTTCCTTCGCTTCAATCTTCCTTCCTAAATCCCTAATCCGAAACCAAAAAACCTGAACACCCGAGTCCCCACCTTCGAACGGCGAACACCAGACCTCTGAACACTTGAGTCCCCACCTCCGAACGACGAACACTCGAGTCGCCTCGCGCTCGTGCCAGTCGCCTGCTTGGATCGCCTCCCCTCTGTCTCCTCTGTTGCAGAATAGAACACTCACGCCGATGGCACAACGCACTCACGCCGACGGCACAACGCACTCGCACTCGCACTCGCACTTGCACTTGCAGAATTTCGCCCGAAGCCTCGACGCCTTGCCCCACCTTGCCTCTAACTTTGGCTGGTCGACAGTAGAATGCACTCACGGTATGTGTTTTATTAGGGTCGGCTTTTGCTGCGAATTGGTGTCAAAAAAGAGAAATTTTTATAAGTTATAATTTTTTAAAAAATAAAAATATTAGGGTGGGAGGAACCGGGACCGGACCAAAAATTCGGTCCGATCCAGGTTCGGTCCTAGTTTCTCCTAAGGCCAATTCCGGTCTTCGATAAAAATTTCCCGAACACTCAGTTTGGTTTTGGTCTGGGCTCGGAACCGAACCGAACCGACCCGAGCCCACCCCTAGTACCGATGAATGTGAGCCATTATTTGTTAGATCGCCCTTGGCAATTTGACCGCAAAGTGATCCAAGATGGATTTCTCAACAAGTACACCTTGAAGTTCGGTGGTAGAACCGTTAACTTACTACCCATGACGCCTGAACAAGTGGCACAAGACGATGCCAAAAGACGAGAAGAAAAGAAGGAAGTTCTTCTAATGTCTAAGCATGAGTTGAGGTCATTCGTAGTCAAAGGAGAAGCGCTTATCCTAGTGTTATTTAGAGATCGAGTTATGGAGTTAGGCGAGATTCCCTCATCCGTCCAAAACCTCCTTAAAACATTTTAAGACGTTTTTCTCAAAGAGTTGCCATAAGGACTACCACCCTTACGTGGCATCGAACACCAAATAGACCTTCAACCTAGAGCGATGTTACCAAACCGGCTGGTCTACTGAATGTGTAACGCCCAGAAATTTCGATCATGGTTTTGAGTTTTAGAATAGTAAATTAAATCCGATTGGCGAACGGGAAGTTTTGTTAGAACCTTAGAAATAAATGAGAATAATTGTAGAAATAAGAAATGTTGGGAGAAATCAAATCGATAGACGAAATTATGAACGAAGCAAAGGATTTAACTAAGGGCATTTAATTAAGTTATTAAGTAAAAATTTAGAATAAAAACTAGAAAATTTCCCCCCTTAGTCTTTCACTTTCTCTCTTCCCCATCTCGAAACCCCCCTCTGGCGAAGAGTCATTCCTCCCCTCTACGTTTTCTATTCCTCCGATCGTTCTCCTCTGATTCCGGTGATTTTCTTCATGGTATTCTTCCCCAAATAGCTACTCTAGGTAAGTTCTATACATTGGATATGTCTAGTAGTTGTAATATAGCTGATTTTGGTTTAGGGTTACGTGAAAATTTCTAGATTGTGAGAAATCGATAGGATAGCGATTGTATTGCCCATTGATGATGCTTTGGTGGATATTTGGAAAAGCAGAAGGAACTAATGATGTTTGGTTGATTATTTAGGGTTAAGTTTTGGTGTTGGAAGTTGTAAAACACCGTTAATGGAGTTAAGTAAATGATGAATTGTCTTAGCTCGGGGTTTCAATTAGTTTTGAATTTGATTATTTAGGACTGATACTAATGACGTGTTATGAACATGCCTTAGGTAACCCAAGCCCTCAAAGGACGGTGCTCGGCATAGCTAGGAGGCCAAGTAAGTGGGTGTTAGGTTTCCGGCCCTTAAGGCCCCACATTGTATCGATGTTAAGTTTTATGTGTTTCGATGATATTTTCTGATTGTGGGGCTGAAACGAGTCGGGTAGCTTAGGTTGTTGGTTAGTAACCGTGTGTTAGGTTTGTTTTACGAGTTAAGTGTGTTTAAACACATTCATGAATTGTTTTGATGGTATGTTATGATCAGATCTTCATGCATCATGTCTTCTCAAAAGAAAAACACACAGAATATTTTACATGCATGACTTCAAGTAAACGATGTAAAGTATGTGATGATGAGTAAGGTTTGAGGATGAGTAGAGCCCAGGGCATGCGTAAATGGCAACTCATGGCAAGACAATTACACCCAAATGGTAACACAGGGCAAGTGCGGTCTACGGGGTAGACGGGGTGGTGACTGGGGCTACTCATGCCTAAACTTACTCTTATATGTTAAATAAATTAAAGAAATGAACATGTTTTGATAAACCATGCATTGTTATTACTCATGGATAGTGCACCTCCTTACTGAGCTTTAGGCTTAATGTGATTATTGTATGATATAGGTGACGAGCACAAAGGTGGGGAACCTCTTCCCAATGATCATGTGTAGATAGTCGGTGGTTGGGGCTCGTGGCGACGGGGCATGTTTTGGCTGGGTTGGATTGACCGTGGGCGTGCTCCGAGTGTTTTGTGGTAGTAAGGTGTGAAAAGGATTGATTTTTTTTAGGATGCGATGAAATTTTAGGAATTACAGAAGAGTCTGATATTTTGAAATTGTATAGTAGATTTAGACTTGAACTTATGTCATTTTGAATGATTTTATAAAAGTATTCGTTTGGTGATGGTTTAGGAAAATTTCATGTTTACATTTGGTGATGGTTCTGTGAGTTATGTGAGACGGTATTGGACGATTTTAGGTTTTCTTATCGTAAGGATTAGTTTGGTTTTTAGAACGATCCATGCAGTCTATCTCTGTGAGTAGACGTAGTAGTCTGCGTGGACGAGTAAGTTAAGTAGTCTGTGTGGACGATAAGTCACGTAGACGAAGTAGTCTGCGTGGACGAGTAAGTTAAGTAGTCTGTGTGGACGATAAGTTAAGTAGTCTGTGTGGACGATAAGTCACGTAGACGAAGTAGTCTGCGTGGACGAGTAAGTTAAGTAGTCTGTGTGGACGATAAGTTAAGTAGTCTGTGTGGACGATAAGTCACGTAGACGAAGTAGTCTGCGTGGACGAGTAAGTTAAGTAGTCTGTGTGGACGATAAGTCACGTAGACGAAGTAGTCTGCGTGGACGAGTAAGTTAAGTAGTTTGTGTGGACGATAAGTCACGTAGACGAAGTAGTCTGCGTGGACGAATAAATTAAGTAGTCTGTGTGGACGATAAGTCACGTAGACGAAGTAGTCTGCGTGGACGAGTAAGTTAAGTAGTCTGTGTGGACGATAAGTCACGTAGACGAAGTAGTCTGCGTGGACGAGTAAGTTAAGTAGTCTGTGTGGACGATAAGTCACGTAGACGAAGTAGTCTGCGTGGACGAGTAAGTTAAGTAGTCTGTGTGGACGATAAGTCACGTAGACGAAGTAGTCTGCGTGGACGAATAAGTTAAGTAGTCTGTGTGGACGATAAGTCACGTAGACGAAGTAGTCTGCGTGGACGAGTAAGTTAAGTAGTCTGTGTGGACGATAAGTCACGTAGACGAAGTAGTCTGCGTGGACGAATAAGTTAAGTAGTCTGTGTGGACGATAAGTCACGTAGACGAAGTAGTCTGCGTGGACGAATAAGTTAAGTAGTCTGTGTGGACGATAAGTCACGTAGACGAAGTAGTCTGCGTGGACGAGTAAGTTAAGTAGTCTGTGTGGACGATAAGTCACGTAGACGAAGTAGTCTGCGTGGACGAATAAGTTAAGTAGTCTGTGTGGACGATAAGTCACGTAGACGAAGTAGTCTGCGTGGACGAGTAAGTTAAGTAGTCTGTGTGGACGATAAGTCACGTAGACGAAGTAGTCTGCGTGGACGAATAAGTTAAGTAGTCTGTGTGGACGATAAGTCACGTAGACGAAGTAGTCTGCGTGGACGAGTAAGTTAAGTAGTCTGTGTGGACGATAAGTCACGTAGACGAAGTAGTCTGCGTGGACGAGTAAGTTAAGTAGTCTGTGTGGACGATAAGTTAAGTAGTCTGTGTGGACGATAAGTCACGTAGACGAAGTAGTCTGCGTGGACGAATAAGTTAAGTAGTCTGTGTGGACGATAAGTCACGTAGACGAAGTAGTCTGCGTGGACGAATAAGTTAAGTAGTCTGTGTGGACGATAAGTCACGTAGACGAAGTAGTCTGCGTGGACGAATAAGTTAAGTAGTCTGTGTGGACGATAAGTCACGTAGACGAAGTAGTCTGCGTGGACGAGTAAGTTAAGTAGTCTGTGTGGACGATAAGTCACGTAGACGAAGTAGTCTGCGTGGACGAATAAGTTAAGTAGTCTGTGTGGACGATAAGTCACGTAGACGAAGTAGTCTGCGTGGACGAATAAGTTAAGTAGTCTGTGTGGACGATAAGTTAAGTAGTCTGTGTGGACGATAAGTCACGTAGACGAAGTAGTCTGCGTGGACGAGTAAGTTAAGTAGTCTGTGTGGACGATAAGTCACGTAGACGAAGTAGTCTGCGTGGACGAGTAAGTTAAGTAGTCTGTGTGGACGATAAGTCACGTAGACGAAGTAGTCTGCGTGGACGAGTAAGTTAAGTAGTCTGTGTGGACGATAAGTCACGTAGACGAAGTAGTCAGCGTGGACGAATAAGTTAAGTAGTCTGTGTGGACGAATAAGTTAAGTAGTCTGCGTGGACGAATAAGTTAAGTAGTCTGTGTGGACGATAAGTCACGTAGACGAAGTAGTCTGCGTGGACGAGTAAGTTAAGTAGTCTGTGTGGACGATAAGTTAAGTAGTCTGTGTGGACGATAAGTCACGTAGACGAAGTAGTCTGCGTGGACGAGTAAGTTAAGTAGTCTGTGTGGACGATAAGTCACGTGGACGAATGAGTCTGTGTGGATGAGTACGTTAAGTAGTCGGTGTGGACGGTACGTTTAAGTAGTCTGTGGACGATGGTCTGTGGACGAATAGGTCTGGGTATTCCGGGGACGATAATATCATTGGAGTCTAGGGACGGTAACGTAGCCCAATTCTGAGTATGTTATCGCCGGCAGATTCTGAGGACGTTTTCGTCGTCAGATTCTGAGTATGTTAACGTCGGCTGGTTCTCAATTAGTAGAACCCGAGGGGAATTGAATGTTAATAACTCGCCTATGATACTTTTCTGTTTGGGCGAATTTGCTCTCCCTCACTGGCCGATTGCTGCCAGCTTTAATTGAATGATTCTCCATTAGTTAGAATGTGATAAAAAAAATATATATGAGAAAATGTAAGGGAGAACTTCTTATAAGAAATGTTGAGGTCTTATGTTAAGTCTACGTCACGGCAACTCTGTGGCAGCCCTGGTTGGGTCGGGGTCGTTACAGAATGAGGCCTGAAGAAGTGAAAGAATTGCAAGAGCAAGTGAGAGAGCTATTGGACAAAGGCTACATTCGAGAATCCATGAGTCCATGTACTGTACCTACCTTACTTGTTCCCAAGAGAGACAGCACCATGAGGATGTGTGTCAATAGTCGAGCTATAAACCAAATCACTATAAAATACCGATTCCCTATTTCTAGGCTCGAGGATATGTTGGACGATGTGTGTCGATGACCCCCCACGTGATGTAGTTAACCGCCTCATTTGAGACGGTTAACCGCGTTTAGAACAACACGAGGGTGCAGACCCTCACACGATTAGCCACCTTTGCGATTTTAAAACCCTTAGGCAGCTTTAGTTGGGCAAAACCTTCTTTGCAGCGCCTTTTCTCTCGTCGAAATCCACTCCCTCGTCACCGAAATTGTCAGTTTCAATCGCCTGCAACCGTAATCTTCCAAACTCGAAGGGTTTGCTAGTTGAAATCCCAAATTTGACGCCTAAATCTATGCCCAAATCGTCCAAAATCTGAGCGCCCCTAAATCTTCAGAAATCTGATCGCAAATCGTCAAAACTGACCCCAAAATCGTCAAAACCACATCGAAATCTTCACAGTCGACCCATTTTTGCAGAGATTTTGGAAAAATCTGAGGTTGCATTTGAGAAAATCCCACAAATCCAAACCTAAACCCAAAAAAATCTGAAAAATCCTTCCTGAAAATCACCCAAACCGACCTGAAAATGCCCCTCCCCCCTAAACTTTTGTTGGTCGAAAGGTTCCCCAGATGACAAATCAGGAGGAGGAGCCGTAGCCGTCACCGATGGAATTTTGAAACCGGGTGTGTGAGGAGTAATTCGAGCAGGATACGTCAAACCGCTCGATTATTTATGGAAAAACTGCCAACTTTAGCGGTTGGGTGTCATTCGAGATCAAGAAGATGTTTGACAACATCTTCTTGCAGGGGGTGTACGACATACAAGGAGATAGCTGTGATAGAGTGGTTCGCCTATTTTATGCGAACGTGGTTAGTACAGGGAGAACGGGGTGCATGGAGTCATACTTATTCGGTACCGATATTGTCGTCTCTACAAGCATTATCAGCAAATTAATCGGATTTGATGAAGAAGACACGGAGAAATATTATCACTCTTCCCGAGAGTGTGATTTTTCCTGGACAACAAAGGGAATGGAGTTCATAGGCAAATCCATTGCAATTCAAACATTGCAGGCTTCGTGAAGCCAAGATTGAAGTCATTGAACGTTAAGGCTCGGGTTGTTCACAACCTTATCAGTCACACCCTGTTGCCAAGGGATGGACACATCGATCTTGTCAGTTGGATGAATCTCTACATTATGCAGAAGCTATACAGCGGTGCAACGTTCGACCCAAGATTCATGATTGTAAGTCACATGCACATGATCGGGCAAACAAAAAACAACAGTCTGCCGTTCAGTTAATTGATTTGGAAGATCGTAGAACGATCTCAGCTTCATGTGCCCAGAGGAGAGCATATCAGATCACACAAATCTGGCGATATATTTGACAGGATTCATCTTACTCGAATGGGTCTGGTCGAAGACGACGGGTCTTGTATGCCCAAGGGAGATCCTGGAGTCTCTACATCTCGGGATGTTCTGATGGAGGACGTTACCGCCACCGATAACACTGACGCCACTGCCACCGAGGATGCCACCGCCACTATAACTGCACTGCCATTGTACCACCATGAGGCTAGTAGGTGGGAGCAGAGGTTTGACAGGATAGATAACTATCTTGTCGAGATGAGGTAGAGGTTAAACATGTTGCACGACATGTGAGATCAGAGGTAGGACATCATGCAGAAGAGGCAGGATTTGATGAGATTATCCCAAAGACGGCTCGAAGATGCCTTCAAGCATTGGCATGCAGGCGAAGGCAGCGAAGGTGACGATGCCTCACCCTTACCGTAGTTTAGTTTATGTTGTATATTTCTTTTAATGTACTCCTTATGTTGTATAATTAATTAAATTAAAGTAATTAACGTGTTTTTATATTTAGATGTACTTTACTTTTCATTTTATGTCTTGATGTTTATTATACGTACTAGATTCTAGTTATTGGGTCTATATTTGTAATTTGAATTTGCAGAAACTATTTGAAGATAGCTATGGAGGAGTCATAAAACAAACAAAACTCAGTCCATTTTTTCAATTTTTTTTGTTTAAATAAACTGAAAAAAAAAAATAATTCTAATTTGAATAACATTTAACAAATAAGTATTCTTAACATAAAGTAAAAAAAAATTATTTAAAAAAAAAATTACATGTTCAATGAATTAAATAATTAAACTACATAATGTATTTATTTAATTAACCAATTTCAAACATTACATTCAATAATTTCTACCTCAGCCTCGCGTCACAGATTCCTGCGTTCCCTCAAATTCATTGAAACTCATAAACGTGTCTTGTGCAACAACGTCTGAAGTGGATCCCTGGTGAGAACAAATGTGAATGTTATGCTCTTGCTGCCGACATATGTCACACGTCATCTTCGAGTTCTTCTTACTAATTTTCGAACTTGACATCTCATCGACATCTCGCACTCTTGTCTTTTTCGGTCTATCAGGTTGGCGATGTCTTTTGGGCGGCATGAGTGCCACAATAGCAGGCCACATTTGTGGGCCGTTCATGAGTTGAATAAATTGTGAATACATC
Source organism: Begonia masoniana (assembly GCA_022432975.1). Classification (NCBI taxonomy): domain Eukaryota; kingdom Viridiplantae; phylum Streptophyta; class Magnoliopsida; order Cucurbitales; family Begoniaceae; genus Begonia; species Begonia masoniana. The sequence goes on from CM039504.1 coordinate 13,845,827, forward strand.
TGCATATAAGTCACCCGGTGATAGTAAGGATGCACGTACCTTTCCAGTTCCACTCTCATTTTATTAATGTAGGAAATAGAGTGCACACAAGAGACTCCAGTCAGCTCCCATCTGCTGAACTCGCACACTCCCATATTCATATCGACCTTGTATTGTTCGTAGCCGTTGCTGACCTCAAATCGTGCATCTCCCGCTAACTGAGCACTCCAGTTTCGAGCTAAAATTTTTAGATCCTCAAGTTTTTTCTTTATCCGGGGACACAGAATGTCTGTTGATTGGGTCATCTTCTCAAAATTTATGACAATGCATGTCATCAAATCTTTTCGTATTATCTCGAACATGGTGATAATCAGTTTTTCTCTGGCCGGCAATAGAACTGCATTGTATGACTAGGACAAATTATTCAAGCCTATATCGCACTTAAGGATCGAATAGAAGGCATAACTAGCCCAATATCTAGGCTTTTCTCCTCAAAGCCATGTGTGGGCATCTGAGTTTAGCTGAAATAATTTCCTCATTTCTATTTCGAAATGATGATGGGTGAGGGCCCTATCTGCTTTCCACATCGACTCTCTGTACGCTTTGCCCAGAAAGAGGCTTTTGAAATTTGCATACATATGTAGTAGGCAGAAGCAGTGTTCGGCGAAAGAAAATTCGGTCTCAATAGCATTCTGCAACCCCTGATATTTGAAAGAAAAATCAAGTCAACATTAAACAATATAATTATCTAACAATTGAAAATGTATTATACCTTTTTTCGATCCGAAATAATTGTCCATCTCTCTCCCGATCTCATATTCAGGTCTTGCTTCAAAATTCGCAAAAACCACGTCCATGTGTCCTCGGTTTCTTTTTCAACGTTGGCAACAACAATGAGATATATTCCACCATTGCCATCAATACTGACGACCGTGAGTAATTGGTCGAGACACGAGCCCTTTAGATGGCAACCATCCAAACAGATGACAGGGCAACCGTGCTGCAGCAAACTTGCCTTGCAAGCAGCCATGCACATATACACTCTTTGACATACCATTAAAGTACTTTCTGTATCGTAAGTATGTACTGCTAATGTGCTGCCCAGATTTGATCTATATATTTTTTATACATACGACCAGACTACCTTGTTCTCTTCATCGCTATTGCCTTCGTTAAGTGTTCGAGCTATGCTTCTTGCTCTTTTGGCAATACCATGCGTAATGTTAACAGTCAAATCCTTCCTGATTGTCTCGATGATGGAAGGGATAGCCCACATAGGTTGACTTTTAAATCTGTCAAGATAATGAATTACAAGATTTTTTGCTCTAGCGTTTCGATTCTCAATTACCCTCGCACAGTTGTGAAAATTGACCAAAGACTTTATTTGATAGGTTTCCTCGCCTTGCATCTTCGAAGCATGCAGTCGCCGCGGACATCCGTCTACGCATATAGCCGTCAGTCGCTTCCTGTCACTTTGGACAAATGTGATATCGAAACCCTCTTTCAAATAATATTCTTCTATTTTCTCTTTAATTTGCTTTGTATAACTATATGTTTTCCCCAAACAAAAATCCATTAGATTTTCTTCACATACCGGTAACCTTTGCACCTCATCAATGTCTAATCCGACCGGTGTTCACAGCTCCTCGTCTAGAGTTACAGATGTCGAAGACGGCTCCATTTCTTCATTATTGGTATGCGAATACCAATCCATATCAATATCAAAATTTGTTAGCTCATTTAAATCGATAAATCTTCTTGGATCCATCATCTTGAAAAGAAAATGAAGAATAAATAATAAATTAGTAAATAGTAACAAAATAATTAAGGGTGAAATATACATATCAATAATTAATATAAAAAAATATCTCCAAAAGAATTTAAAAATATTAATAAATAATTCAAAAATAATAAAATAGTAAATAGTAACAAAATAATATTTAATGAAATACACATCAATATTCATGAATAATACTTTTTATTTGAGTACACCTCCTATTCAAAGTATACTCCCGAAAGAAATTTCAAAACAAATCACTCAAGGTAATAGGACAGTTGGAGAGGAGGGTGGTGGAGGTGAGAAACAAGAGGAGGAGGGGGTGTGCTTAAATAGGCGCTAAAACGGTCGAGCGTATTCATATAACGGTCGACCGTTCTGGCCCTCTTCAGTAAATATTCGCCCACAGTATACTCCATGACCCGAATATTTTAGAGACTTCACGTGATAGCCAGTCGACCGCCTCAAAGTAGGCGGGTAACCGCATTACGCGGGGATCGTGCGAGGGTCTGCAACCCCCACGTTGTTCTAAACGCTGTTAACCGTTTCAAATGAGGCGGTTAACTATATAACGCGAGGGGTTATGCGGTTAACCGTATAACCCCCCGTATTATGTGGTTAACCGTGTAAGGTATGTAGTTAACTACAACACCCAATGTGGGGAGTCAACGGTTAACTACCAAACTTTTTTTTTGTACTTTCGAAAGTTTAAGTTTTTCTAGGAATTGTTCTCATACTTCAAGGTTTTTTTTATGCATTTAAGCCAAAAAAATTAAGTAGGGCAGTTTCTCTCTCATTACCCCTCTCTAGAGAGAGAGAGACTGAGAAAGAGACGCTTTTATTTTAGGGTTTTTTTAAAAAAAAACCTTAACTTTTACTGTTCAACGAAAAAAACCCTCAAGTTTCAGAAATAGGCGACAAAACCTTCTAGTCCGGACTGGGTACTGGCTTGCACAGAGAGGCCGGCCTGTCCAATTGGACAGGCCGGCCTCCCCCTTTTTTTTCGCTAAATGACAAATTGATTTTAAAAAAATATCAAACGATATTCAATTTACTTGAAATTTTTACCACATGTTCATCACATTGTGAGAAGAGAGTGTGAATATTTTCGTGATTTTATAACACTTGTACGATTTATTATAAGTTTAGTTATTTATTTTATAAAACAATTATAATAAATCGTACAAGTGTTAGAAAATTACGAAAATTCTCTAATTATATTCTCATAATGTGGTGAGCATGTAGTAAAAATTACAACTAAATTTAATAACATTTGGTATTTTTTTTAAATTTATAAATTAATTTTAAAAAAATATCAAACGATATTCAATTTACTTGAATTAATTTTAAAAAAATAGTAAACGATATTCAATTTACTTGAAATTTTTATCACATGTTCATCGCATTGTGAGAAGATAGTGTGAATATTTTCGTGATTGTCTAACACTTGTACGATTTATTGTAATTATTTTATAAAATAATTAACTAAACTTATAATAAATTGTACAAGTGTTATAAAATCACGAAACTATTCACACTATCTTCTCACAATGTGATAAACATGTGGTAAAAATTTCAAGTAAATTAAATATCGTTTGATATTTTTTAAAATCAATTTGTCATTTAACGAAAAAAAAAAGGGGAGGCCGGCCTCTCTGTGCAGGCCAGTACCTAGTCCGGACTAGAAGGTTTTTTTCGCCTATTTTCGAAACTTGAGGGTTTTTTTCGTTGAACAGTAAAAGTTAAGGTTTTTTTTAAAAAAAACCTTAACTTTAGGGTTTTTTAAAAAACCCTTTATTTTATTTCCAAACAAGTCCTCTTGAAGGCCTGTTCCATGGCTCTTTCTCTAAAAAAAACCTTAACTTTAGGGTTTTTTAAAAAACCCTTTATTTTATTTCCAAACAAGTCCTCTTGAAGGCCTGTTCCATGGCTCTTTCTCTAATCCATCCTGCTGTCTTACCTTTTGGCAACAATGAACAAGCTACCAGACTCTTCAGACTGAGTTTCTAACCAAACCTACCCAACCCACTATTCCATTCCCCTTGGAAACTCTAAAGCTCACATCTTCCTGTGTATCGGGGATATAATCATGGCGTCGGACTCGGAGCTTATCGACCGGCTCCGGGAGTTTCTTCGTAATTCTGACCTCAATACGACGACCATCGGCATCGTCCGACGGAAACTGGAGGAAGATTTCGGTCTTTATTTGTCGGATAAGAAAGTGTTTATAAGGGAACAGGTGGACTTATTTCTCCAAAGTGAGCTCGAGAAAGCTAAGGAAGCGGCGGTGAGGCAGCTGGAGATGGAGTTGAAAATAAAGATGATGGGGAGTCAACAAAAAGGGAGGAAGAAGACGGCGAAGATGAAGATGATGAAGAAGACGACGTTGATAGACCGAGGGATGGCAAGGAGAAAAAAAGGTAAATCGTTAATCAAATAGAAAAGTTCTCCATTTCTGCATCCACTTTACTTGCAACTTTCAACAATACGAAAAATTTTGCGTTCCAGAAAGTCTAATGTACAAATCAATTAAGACCACATTTGGGTTTCTACTACGTTTCATTCTATGAAAATTGATGGACGAAAGCATTTGCATCATCACTCATGAACTTGTAATGAAGGTATCTTATTATTTGGATGTTCATCTGTGATATGTTCAACGATCTTCTCTTTTGGCTTCTTTTTTAAAAATGCAAGGAATTTATAGGCCTTTTCATATCATTAAATGCAAATTTTGTTGTTCATTTGTAATTGAATCTTATGGGGTTAGGCCATCGTTGACTGTGCTTGATTATCCCATTGGGAAATTCGCTAGATAGAACTCAATAAACACCAGCTCTTTGTAGGTGTTTTCTGTTTATATATTCATACAGTTATTGCTAATGTTACGTGTACTTTGCGCTTTCATGAGAAAAGATAAGTCGCTTTCTATATACTGTTTCGTGTGATTCTTTGCTTTACGTATGAATAAAGTTAATTGAAGCTTTGCTCTATGTTTACTTCAGCCATTGAATAACTTTAATTATTTCTTTTTTAGATCATTGACTGTTAGTCTAGGGAAGGAACTAATAGCTTGTAGCCAGTAATAAGAAATTCATCTCCGTTGGATTAACCTATATGTTCCTTAGAGTACAAGACATGGTCAAAGTATTTTGATTCGTCAAAATTGTTCATTTTTCTCCCTCTTTTCCAACTCAGCTCAGTTGGCCAACCAATAGTTTCCTATAAAATACTGGGAAAGTGATTTCAGGAAGGGGTCCAATGACTTTTTCTCCGTTGGGATAGGATAATTATACTCAAGGAAATTTAGGATTTGAGAACTTATGACTACCCATGTAACTAAAAATGGTTTATGTTTTTTTTTTTCATTGTCGTGCTGTACTGCTCCAAATTTGGATACAAATTCTAGATTTGTTTCGATTGGCTCGTCTGTTTGCAATCATTTTTCACATATAAAGACATGTCTCCGTTTCACACCATTGATAAAAAAATATTAAGATATTTTTATGCGGATTTTTGTATTTTCCAACAAAACAACTACTGTTTCTTGTTTTGTTCTGTATTATCTCATCATGCCACAGCTGGAAAGTGGTGATCTAGCTGCTCAATTTCTTTTGAGGTATAAGAAAGGGAAGTAGTTGTACTTTTTTTTCTAGCCTTTCAAAGTTAATTTTTTTATAAGAAAAGAATATATTGAAGAAAGAAAAAATTACAAAGAAGAAAGGGAAGAACTCATCTCAACAAAACAAACTAGAGAAACAATTAATTTCAAGTCTCTAATTAGAGAGAACTACTCTAAAAAGGTAAATTTTAAAGAACTAATAACAATAGGCCTATTTAGCAATAAAGTTAATATTATCACAACGACCGGCATTTGCCTCCTTGTTCTCAAATAAAGTAGCATTGTGGTGAAACTAGATAGCTCAAAAAATAGTCAAGGCACCTAATCTCAATAATAGATTCTGATTCTTAGACTTTTCTTCCCTTCTAAAAACATCGTTAAAGATCCTATGATGTATGGTTGATTATCAATTAATGTTGTTATAGTAGACCAAATGTTCAGAGATGACATTAAGGAAATGTTGCGGGATGACATTAGAAGGAACTTCATTTTCATGGCCATGCTCGTCATTTTGTGCTATGTTGACTTTTTTATGTTTTTGATATTGCAAAATTTACAAAACATGAAATAAGTGCAGTAAATTTTTCATGGGAAAGAGTTTGGAGGTTAATTATGCTTTGATATTGCAAAAGAAATGGTGGAAAACAAAATTTCATATCTTTTTTGGCAACAGGAAAGTGATGTTGCAAAGCAGCTCACTCTTCCAACATCCAGCAACTAGCTAATAATTTAGCCTATTCTGGATTGACAAGTGGAAAAATCTCTGGTTAAATATCAAATTGACCGGAGATTATTCTTCTTAACATTGAAATTGCTTCTCTCTCTAATTGATGTCGAACAACCTTTTAGTGAAGTGAAGAAACGAGGAGGCGGCTTTAGCAAATTGTGTGGCCTTTCACCACAACTTCAGGAATTCACCGGGGTGTCTGAAATGGCAAGAACAGAGGTACTTTTATGAAGGCATTTTTACAATTTTTTATCGTGTTTTGTACAATTACTTGAAAGAATTCATCATATTATAGGTTGTGAAGAAACTATGGGCATAGATTAGGGAAAATGAGTTGCAAAACCCAGATGATAAGCGAAATATACTATGCGATGAAGCATTGCATACCCTCTTTGGCGTTAAGTCCATTAACATGTTTCAAATGAGTAAGGCTCTTACAAAACATATCTGGCCCTTGGGATCTGATTATGGTATGCCAGTAAACATAGCTATTTGTTTTATAATTGCATGTTTTAATCTACACATGAAATGTTTAAGGTACAAAAACTTTACATCTATGGACACTCGATGAATATAGTCGAGATACATTTGAAAGTGTCATTACTGACTCTAAAATATTTGTAAATGATTGAAAACTTATTCTGTTTCATGTCCTTCGTATCTTCAGTTGTTCCAGTAAAGTCAGCATCTAAGGAAAAACCTCGGAAGCAATTATCACGGGCAGATACAGTGAAACGAATGTGGGAATACATAAAGGAAAACGACCTCCAGGTATTTGGAATTAAAATTCTTCCATTGATGATCAAAGCAGGGAGTTTTGAGTTAGATTGTAGTTTAGTTTAGGGAAAAGTTCAATTTAGTACCCAACGTATGAGGTGAGTGGTCATTTGTCCCTAACGTTTATTTTTAACCCAATCAAACCCTATCGTATAAAACGTTTGCAATTCAAATTCTCCCGTCAATTTTTCAATTAAATTTGACAGATTCTTTTCAAAATTCTTAAATTATTCTCTCTCTCTCGTCGAAGCCATTAGAACATTACTCTGAAGCTCCTTTTCTGTTTCTTAAAATTGAAGCGTAGTTTCCAGATCTGTGGTCTTCTTTCATCCCCTGAATCTTGTCTGTCTGAGCTATTTTCAATAGATTCTCTCTCATCTCCCAGGTGGGTTTCTGCATTTGGTTCATCGGAAGGTGGATTTTCAATGGATGTGAGAGAATGAAGCGGCGAAGAACTGTAGAGAGAGAAAATGTTAGCTCTGCACAGAGGGCAGTTGGAGTGAGCTTTGAGCCATTTATCAATGCAAGGAAGATGAAATGCGTGGCTACACTTGGGCAAAAGCCTCTGTAATTTCTACCAATCCATCTTCTCTTTTGTACTTACAGACAACAATGGAGTTTATAAGAGCCTCTTCTACGCCATTGGAGGAAGCTTGCGAAGGTTCATGTAAATTCAGATTCAAATTATAATCTAATTCTCCATTAACATTACGATTTTCTCTCCGCCCCGATCGATTCAATTCCTCGCAGTACTTGGAGATTATGGTATAATAGCTTACCAGTAGAAAAGCACTGGCTAAAATTCCCATAATCGCAACGACAAGGGGAGAGAAATTAGAGCCGGGATTTTCGCCAGAAAATTCCACCAGCGGTGGAGGAGAAGAGAGAGAGGCATAGGATAATTTTGAAATTTTGAAAAGAATCTGTCAAATTTAACTGAAAAATTAACGACAGGGTTTGAATTGCAAACGTTTTATACGATAGAGTTTGATTGGGTTAAAAATAAAGGTTAGGGACCAAATAACTACTGACCCTATACGTTGGGTACTAAATTAAACTTTTCCCTTTAGTTTATAACTTCTGAGTTTGAGAGATATCTTTGACGATGGTATGAGAATGTATATATCTAGATTTTTTTATTTAATTAATTTAATAAAGCTTCGTAAATAAACATTACAGTAAAAGGCTGCTGCACTTTTGGTGCTTACATGCTTCTTAGACCACACATGTTTGAACTTTATTCAATTATTGCACTACCCATCATATGCGTTCTTGTTAGTGTGTTGAGAGAAAAACCGATTTTTACAGAAGAAATCAATTTAGAAGAAGACCTACAAGTTGTCATGGTCCAATACCCATCTCTGCAAAGAAAAAAATTAATCCGAAAACTTGTTCCCAACACAGTCGAACCATTAGTGAGGGCGTGGGTCGACGGGTGACCTATTGTGCTAAGAATTTCAACATAGAAATAAATGAAACTCAGATTAATATGTCGACGGGTGACCTATTGTGCAAAGAATTTCAACATAGAAATTAATGAAACTCGATTAATATATGAACGTATTTTACTTGATGAGATTATTACGGCGCAATGATGAAGGGGTAATTATGTCATAATAGAAAGAAATGGTTGATTAGCTTTTATATTGCAGTAAGCTTTTTCAATAATTAAACTCTTTTTGTTGTTGGACAAGTTTGATATTTGTAAAAGAACTTGGTGAGAATGATTTAGTTATTTTGGTTTAAGTTTATGCGTAAAATTAAACAGGATAATTCTGAAGTAGGACAGACCCAAATCCACGCAAGTCTAATAAGTGCATTAGTTGTTTTTGGTTTTATTTTAATATCTTTTATTTTTATTTTTTAATTTCTGTTTCTATTTAATGGATGGTGATAAATATTAAAGAGTTAGACTTTTGATAATTAATACAATTTTTCTTATTTTTTAGAGTTATTTTTTTAGTTTTATTTTATTATTTCTGTTTCGTTTTGAAATGAAACTTCTGAAGCACCAAATTAAAATCAGAGCAAGGACATTACCTCGACCTGATGGCTGACGAAGGTTCTAGTGGACTACAAATCACCGAAGACAAACGACGATTCAAAATCACTGATCAACGATTTGAGAAAATCGATTGTGAAATCATTGAAATTTGCAAAACTCTCTATAGTCTTCCGCAAATAATAACTGCGGCGATTGTCGAGGAGCGACGAAATCAAAAAACTCCAAATTTTGATTTTACTGAATCAGACGAAAGTCGAGAGGATGATGAACAAAGGAAGAAAAACAACATAAAAATTAGATGGCAAAACCCTAATTTGCCCAAGAAAGGTAACCCCCTCCCTAAGCTTTGGTCAGCCCTGGCCATGGCTAAACCGGCCAACCATGGCGACCAAAAGCAACTGGTGACTGCTTCCCAACCTAGAACACAGTCAAGCAGAGACTAGAGTCAAGCAGACGGAGATGATTTGCAGTCCAACGCTTCTAGAGCCACTTGACAAATATCGTCGGTATCTCATCGACCCAAACCAAGATTGGCTGCTAGCGAACCGTCATTAGACTACGACAACTCAAATAGAAAATATCAGACATCATGAACCTCCACTTTGTGATATGATAGAATGCAAAGCCGCCGAATTTCACACCTACTAGAGGTTACCACGACTGATTCAAGGTCGGCCCAATATTCTTGACCACCGGCGAGGGGTTTTGGCCGTGGAACTCGTCTTTGGTGATGAATTTTTCAATGAGGTAACTATAGTTTCGAAAAACCTAGCTTGAAACCCTAACGAATGAAATGTTTTTTTTTTTTCCCTGTTAGATCCAGTTAGTAAACCTGAACATCAACATGACAATTTTCACTGAAGACAGCTACAAAGAATTGTCTAACGAATTATATGATTTTTGCAATGAACGAGTATTTTTATCGAAGGTCAGATACTCACGAATTCAAAATAAAAATGAATTTACCGACTTTTGATGGTCGATTAATCATCAAGGATTTGCTTGATTGAGTTTATATAGTCGAGAACTTTTTGATTATTTAAATATTGTAAATGAAAAACAAGTGAAATTGGTGGCTTATAAATTAGAAGGTGGACCTTCAACGTGTTGGGAGCACTTCAATTCAATAGACAACGACAAGGCAAAATGCAAGTTCATACTTGGCCAACGATCCCACAATGTGGCTCTAAGCGTTGATTACCTCTTAAGGATTTACGAAGCTATATGATGATCCTTGTTTACCCTGTGACTGACCGCAATCACACGAGAAATATTTAAATGAGTTTTTATAGTTTTCAATAACTATCTTCCAGCAACGTAGATCGCAACCAACCTGAGTAACAATATTAGCATATATGCATCACAAAAATATGATGGTTACATACACATTGGGTACTATGGCCAACCTACGTGCCTCTCTACCTAGCATACCATATTACCACATTCCACCCACACATTAGCTAAATTGTCATCCATTCGCCCACAATGCAATTATGATGCATGAAAACACAATATTATGTCAAACTAATACCAATGCATTCACGTAATGTCAATACACATGAAATCATTTTATTATCTTTTATTAAGTCTCGTTATGCATGTATTGATGTCTAACTATTACATATACATGTGATATTGACGCACAACTCTAGTGGTACACAATATTTATTTAATATTCCATTTCATTGTAACTATAAAGTAATATAAAAATTATAAATCATACAACTTATATTATTAAATAAAATATTGTATCAATATCTAGATGTTGTTTAATCATGTTTCAAACGAAGTCAAAACAAGTGACAAAACAATTTTCAAAATGGGTTAAAAACACTTGACCTGTAGGAATGCTACGGCATGGTCTGGCGAGCAAACTTTTAGGTTTCTGCAATTTCTAATCGGATTTTTCTCGATTTCTATCAAACTTTCCATTTTCTAAACATCATAATATGAATAATTCAATAGTAAGAACATTTATATACAATTTATTTCACAACTTAATCGCGAATTTATCAAGTTTTTCATATATACTTATAAATCGATGAGATAAAGAGTAACTTACCTAAAATCTCGTTTTTGCTTCAAGATTCTAATAATGACATGTTCCTCTTAACGTCAAGAACACTTTTCGTGGCGGACACTTTCGTCAAAACTCGAAGAGTCATCGAATTTCTCCTTCTCTTTTTTCTTTTTTCTTTTCTCTTTTCTCTCTCTTTTCTCTTTCCACAAAGAATCAACTCTTCTAGCTGATTCTAAATTTTTATAGAAAATTATTAAATGTTGATTTACAACATAGTCTATTTTTGGGGTTTCTAATTCAACCCATTAAGCTGCTTCGTACATTCGGTCACGTCTAGTTAGCCAATCACGTGCTGAAAATAATTTGAATCAATGACTTTCAATATAGTAATCGTATTTTTAAGTTTTTATTACTTTTAAACATGTTACAATTTCAACACCTTAAATTGCTTCGTAGATTCAGTCATGTTTAGTTAGTCAATCACGTGCCTAAAATCATTTCAATCAATGACTTTCAACGTAACGACCATATTTCTAAGTTTTTATTACTTTTAAACTTGATGCAATTTCTAATCACAATTAATTATCTTATTTGTGATTATGGTTAATTTACTCAGACCATTACGGTTTAGATTTTCATCCATAGTAGGTAATTGGAAAAAAAAAAAGTCAAAATTTTCAATTCACGAACACTATTCTGGAGTTTAAACTAAACTAATAAATTCACAATTTAAGTGTCTCGTGGTATGTCAAAAAGTTATATTTAGGTATCATTCATTCATCAATCAAAATAATTATTATAAATTATTTAATATTATAAATGAATAATACTGGAAAAGATCAAGGAAATATGGTGTAAATTTCAAAGAGATTACTCAGAGGTGAGATGTTATAGTTGATGAATAAGACCTGACAACTGACAAGATGTGAAGAACCAATAATTCCTTCCATCCCATTTCTGAGAAACTAGCATAAAACCATGAAAACATCCATAAATGCGAGGGGAATCTGGTATTTAGCAGCTAAGAATGAAATTGAAAAAGAGAGGTAAAATTGTCGTGCATAGGCCGAAACAAAAAAAGAATGGACGAAAAAGTATAAAAGAATGATACAATCTGGGAATCAACAATTGGGTGATGAAGGAGCCGAAATGGCAGAAAGAGGTGACAAGGACACTAACCAGAGGGACCCATGATTCTGTCGTCCTCGCTATCAGCTTTTTGCTGCTGCAAAAGCTGGGATTGGGTAGGTGGTTGTGGTTGCTGCTGTGGTTGGAGCAAAGGCTGAGCCTGAAGCTGTTGCTGCTGTTGATGATGATAATGGGAGTGAGGATGTTCTGAAATCTCTGGTTGAAGGTGGTATGCATTATCGAAAGTGCCCAGAGCCAAAGAGGGGGACAAAGCAGAAGCGTTGTTAAGCTGATTAAACCCACTGGCGGATACCGAAGATGGGTCGAACCCATTATGTAACCGTAAAAGCTCTTGCTGCTGCTGTTGGGGATGATGATGGCGGGGGTCCATTTGTTGTTCTTTTGCCTCGAAAGCACTAAACATATCTTGCTGCTCTCTAGCCGCCACGGCTGCGGCCAATTGCTGAGCCTCAAACAACTGTTGCTGATGAAGCTGGTGTTGCTGCTGTTGTTGGTGAGGCTCACGAATCATCATTTGCCCGGAAGGACCAGCCGGGATACTCATCATGGGCTGCATGTTATAAGGCATCATGGAGGAAGACGAAGGATTGCCTGGATGTTGTTGTTGTTGCGCCATCATCATCCCTGAAGGTTGCATTATAGGAAGCATTGCCTGAGGTCCAATGTAGCTGGCGAGCTCTTTTTTGGCGTTGATGAGATCGCTTTGCGTTTGCTTCAGTCTGTGCTGAAGGAGGGAGATCAGACCGACGCAACCGTAGACTGGGTCTCGGAGGCGAAACTCGGCCTCGTAAGCCAGAGAGTTGACTGCGTCTTCCCGGTGCCTAGCGTCGAGTTCGTTGAGCAGCTTGGCAACGTTGCTTGCGCCGAACACGTTGTGGACATTTACGAATTTCTGAGGCTGATCTGGTGGAAAATACGGTGCGAACACACACTTTTGCGTGCATTTACACCTCCGTACCTTGCAGGCAGCGCACGGAGAATTCGACGATGACATTTTCTCTCGATACTGCAATATACAAATTAACAAAAATGTCAATCTCCAGTTTTTCATTCGAGACAGACTGATTGATTTCATGAATGTTGATAAAGAATTTTGAAAACGAGGGCATCGAAAAGCGGGATCACATTGATATGAAGAACTTGACCTTCAAGGGAGCTTCGTTTAAAGAGTTTGACCACAAATTGCGTATCGGAATGAAAAATAATAAAAAATCAAGCAGAAATTCAATGTTGAACTAAGGCGAAGAAGTTAAAAGGTTCGGGAAAATGGCTTCCGCTATACTGATTTTAGAGGGAGAGAGAGAGAGAGAGAGCGACAGTGGGGCAGAAAACAATAAACCTAAACCTATATCAATATGGTGAAAAGGAAAAAGAAGAAGAACAAGAAACTCTCATCGCGCTCTTTCCAGAACTTCTCTCTCAAGGTCGGCAAGAATAAGAAAAGAAAAACAAGAGTCGTGCTAGATCTGTGACTTTCAAATTTTTAAAAAGAAAACTCATGAAAACAAATCAAAGCAATCCTCTCAGAGTAAATCATCAAATTCCTCGCAAACCGCGTCTCCAAGCCAGGAGATCTTTTTCACATGCAACGCCGAACGCCTTTACTGGAATTCTCTGCGAAAAAAGACGGAAAATCTAACCTCCGATCACCGTCGGAAACCTGCTTCAATCACTCTCTTCCTCTACCTCCCTATACAAACTCTTCCACTCGCCTACAAATGAGAAAAAATAACACGATGACCACAGGCGTTCACATTCGGAGGATTCATCGATAGAAACCAGACTCCTCTGGTCTAGGGTTTCTAAAGAGCCGAGAGAGAGAAAGAGGAGACGCTGGATCCGATCTTCGAGCTTGAAAATCCCAACAGAATAAAGAATTGAAAAGAAATAAACTTTTATATTCTCCTAATCCAGAGTTAGTTTCAATTTAATCATCATTATTTTTCTTAACTGCTATTAATAAATTACTCTAATTTTACACTAATCATGCCCTAATTTATGGTTCATTAATTAAAATAAATTATAATAGTCATATTAATTACACCAATAAATTCGTGTAACAAGATACTAATAGTTGTATTGCATATCCTTTACCAGTAATAGCAGATTTTACTCTTTTATTTTATTCTATTAAAATACTGACTGACTGGTCAAACAATGATCCGTGCAATTAATGTAATAATTATAAATAGTTAATTTATTACATTAATTGCACGATCAGTGTTTGACAAGTATTTTAAGATATTAGAATAAGAGAATAAACGTAACATTATAAAAAATGAAATATTTTATTTGGATAAGTTATGATTTATATATAATTTAAGTAAATATAAACTTTAATTTTACAATTGGGTGTGAAGCTCATTCACTACTTAATTACTTACGAAAAAGTATAATAGTAATGTAATTTCTACTATTAATATCACATTTTAACATGTCTTTTATTATTAATAGAATAATAATAATTTTTATTATTAGTTAAAAGAAGTATATTACTTACCATTAATAGATGACACGTAGATGATACATAATAATGTAATACTAGAATGCCAAATTTGAATGTATATATAATATTGTCCAAATTATGAATAGTTAAAATATACATTAGTAAAATTAATAAATGAAGTGTAAGGGTATAAACTAAACTCAGAATTTTAGGGGTCCGTTCAACTTAAAGCTTGAACTTTTTTTTTGTACAAAATTAACTTTAAAGTTTTAAATTCATTAAACCTAAATCTTGAACATTTTTCAAAACAACATGCACCTTTAACAAAATAAATCTTTAATTGTTTTTTTTTTTTTTGTTTTGTTTGGTTTGGTTTCGGTTAGGATTCTGTTTTCAATTTTTTAAGCTAAGACTTGGTTTGAGTCTATTTGTACTTCATTTTTGGTTAGTTATGTTCGGCCGGTTTGGTGTTTTTTGTGCTTTATAAAATTAAATTAAAAAGACATATAAATATTATAATATCAGTTTGGTTAGGTTTCTGTCAGAGCAAAATCGATTATATTCAATTTGTTCATTGTGTAAAGTTTGAAGTTCATTTTACTTAAAAAGAATTCAAAGTTTAAGTTGAACGAATCTCTTAAAATTCAGTAGTTAACTTTACCCATAAATAAAAGACACGTGAAAGTGTAATTTTAAAATGTTAGAAGAATAAATAAATGACATAAAGAAATAATTTGAAAACATATGATTACAAGATGGGTACTTCTAAGTTTACATTATAATTTCACATCATGACATAGCACTTATGTGACATTCACTTAATATAGAATTATTATAACATAATATAAATATTTAACATAATAGATTATATAAATCAATGAGTGAATGACACGTGAAAGTTGTAAAATTAGAGTGTAAAATGTAAACATAACATTGTTCTTATAAAATATGTCCAACAAAGAAATGGGCAGAACTAGTTTATATGCATGTTTGCAAATTTTAAATGTAAAAATTAACATAATCAATTTGGGTCGATTGATCAAAATTCTTGCTCAAATTCAGTCAAAACCTCTCATATCCCGACCTAACCTTACATACTTTAATATTTTTGAACCAAACCATTCTAATCAAATTTCACTGTTAAGTAACATTTTATTTCATCCTCCCTTCATACAATTGAATTTTAGTTTCGGTTTTGTGAAACTTAGATTGACCGGTTTGATTCGGTTCGAATCTAAAACTAGACTAAACCAACTTATGTTAAATCTCCGAGAATATATTCGAGTAAATTGAAATTAAAATTTGTCAACTAAAACAAAATAATAAAGGCTTGGTTTGTAGGAAAAAACATTTGAAGTTATTTAATAACGTTTCGAGTTTGATGTGGGGAGAGTTGGTTGTAGGTGGGGCGAAAAGTGTAATAATATAATATAATATTAATGTACCTTAAATTCCTCTATTGTAGTTAAATAATAGAGAACAATTAATATTTGGACTACTTTTAACCACTTTCAAATTTTAGTTATACACAAACTAATAATGCTACGCATGTTTTCTTATTTTACCATTAAAAAACTCGATATCAAGCAATAATTGATATAATTAACGTACTAAATTATAAAAATTAATTTATTACATTAATTGCATCAATCGTTATTGACACGTTAGCGAAAATTTTATAAGAGTGAACTAAAAAAGTAAATGTGACATTATTATTATACAAATAGGGAAATGATATTACAGTAAAACAAATTACAACTAGGGTAAAAATCAATTTAAACCTCGAACTATTGATTTTTTTAAACAAACCCCTAAACTAAAATACCTAACAAGTCAAACCTTAAAATATAAAAAATGTAACAAATCAAACCCTGGCGGTCGACTGATCACCCCTATTCATTGTTTACATCTTAACGGGTGACTATTTTTTTTTTAGAACTGTCGTCCGTTCTATCTAGTGCCTACATGGCACTAGACGGGGGATGGATGTTGACTTAAATAATGTTTAAGTCTTAATTTGTTTTTGATGATGAATTTGTCTGCTTAATATTGTAATTTGATTATGTCTATTAATTGAATTTAATGAAATGCATTGGAGTTAGATTTGTTGGAGATACCCTTAAAAAGGGTATTTTAGTTTTTAATGCATATGATTAAGTGTACAGGGCTGAAATGTGTTAAGCAAAATAATCAGTCCACCGGTCACAAAACGACAAGAACGGAGTCGTTTAAAAGGGTCAGTCCACTGGTCACTAAACGACAAGGCGGATGACTAAATGGAATTAGTCCACCACTCACTAAAAGACAAGGCGGATGAACTAAAAGAAAATACCCCACCGCTCGCTAAACGACAAAGGCGGATATTCGAAAAGAATCAGTCCACCGCTCGCTAGATGACAAAGGCGGATGAGTAAACCAAAATGCTCTTCCGGTCACAAAACGACAAAGGCGGAAGACTTCAACAAAATGCTCTTCCGGCCACAAAACGACAAAGGCGGAAGACTTCAACAAAATGCTCTTCCGGCCACAAAACGACAAAGGCGGAAGACTTCAACAAAATGCTCTTCCAGCCTCAAAAATTACTCTTCCGGTCACTAAACGACAGAGATGGAAGACAACTACAAATCAATCATCCGACGCCGGTTCAAGCGTTTTAAGCTTCATCATCCGACGCCGGTTCAAGGGTTTAAAGCTTCATCTTCTGTTGGCGGTTCAAGACTATAAGTCAGCTTTGTCTTCCGCCAGAATTCAAATTAGCCGCGAAGCTACAGTGACGTCGTTTTCAGCCATAACTCCAGAACATTAATGGCGACGACGATTTGCAACTACAAACGGCAACGGCTACCTGATCTTGTACGGAGGCTGCTCCAACGGTAACTAAACTTCTATTATTGGATAAGGAGCATTGAAGCCAAGCCTTAATGAAGACAGAGTATATAAGCTGAGCTTAGAGCACGAAGTCCCAACTTTTGCCAATTTGAATTCTGAGTCCTAGCTGCGAAAGTTTAACTCTATGTATTTTCTCTCTACATCTCTCAATCCTAACTTGAGATTCATCTTGTGAGGTTGTAGTGTGAGCTTAATATTTTTTACAAACTCAAATCTGTATAAGGCAGTAGGATTGACGCCCGTGAAAGTTCAATCCAGAATTGTAAAGGCAGTTAATCGGAGCCCGGAATCCCGATCTGTTTTCTCGTGAGGAGAAGTAAGGAATCTTCAAGGGGGAGCCTTGGAGCGTGGACGTAGGCAGTTTGGCCGAACCACGTAAAAAATACTGGTGTCAATTTTCTCTCTTACTCTCAACTTTATATGTTTGCTTGCTGCTATTATTCAAACTGAAATTAGAAGAGAAATTCACCAGACTATCAAATTAAGTTTAAAAAGTCTAATTCACCCCCCCCCCCCTAGACAATTCCGATCCTACAATTGGTATCAGAGCTTGGTTTAATATTGTCTAAGTAGTTTATATTAAAATAGTGTGTTATCTGAAATGGCATTCAACACACACTCTACTCAAATGGAAGGTCAGTCTACCACTAGACCTCCATTCTTTGATGGAAATGACTATGTTTACTGGAAATCTAGAATGAGAATTTATGTTCAGGCTATGGACTATGACTTATGGAATAATATAGAAAATGGTCCATACATAGCTGTTAAAACAGAGAATGGTATTAGAGTTCCTAAAGAGTCACATGAACTAAATGATACCGATAAGAGAAACTTGAGCCTGAATGCTAAAGCTATAAATACCCTGTACTGTGCTCTGAATAGAGATGAATTTAATAGAGTACAAGGGTGTGAAAGTGCACAGGAGATTTGGCACTTACTAGAGGTCACACACGAGGGCACAAACCAAGTAAAGGAGAGTAAACTTAATATGCTCATACATGAATATGAACTATTCTCCATGCCCAAAGATGAATCTGTCTCTTCTATGTTTACTAGATTTACTAACATAACTAATGGCTTGAAAGCTCTTGGTAAATCTTATTCTAGTGAAGAACAGGTTAGGAAGATCCTCAGATGTCTTCGAAGAAGCTGGCAGCCAAAGGTGACTGCCATACAGGAAGCAAAGGATCTCAAGGCTCTGAAACTTGAGGAACTCATTGGATCTCTTATGACACATGAGATCACAATGAGGTCAAACGAGAAGGAGGACCTCAAGGAGAAAGAGACTTCAAAAAGAAAAGACATCGCTATGAAAGCTTCTTCCAGTAAACAAGATATGTCTGAGGAGGAAGAAGAAGAAGAAGATGATGAGGATATAGCCCTCATTACAAGGAGGTTCAGCAAATTCCTCCAAAGAAAAAGAATGCAAGGTCGGAGATTTCCAAAGGGTGAGAAATCTCACAAGGAGAAGGAAATCACTTGCTTTGGATGTGGAAAGCCTGGCCACATGAAGGCAGATTGTCCACAGACAAAGAAGTATTCTAAGAAGTTCAAGAAGAAGGCTATGAAGGCCACTTGGGATGACAGTGAAGGTGATACCTCCTCTTCAGAAGATGAGGAAGTTGCAAATCTGTGCTTCATGGCACACGAGGAAAAGGTTGACTGTTCTCCTGGGAAAAATCAATGGTATCTCGACAGTGGATGTTCGAGGCATATGACAGGAGACTCAACCAAGTTTGCAGTTGTCAACAAGAAGAAAGGAAGTGTTACCTTTGGTGGAAACCAAAAGGGTAAAATTGTTGGCATTGGCAACATAGGTAACAGCTTTAATCCTATTATTGAGAATGTTTTATTAGTAGATGGATTAAAGCATAATCTGCTTAGTATTAGCCAATTATGTGATAAAGGATATGAGGTGATTTTTAAATCAACCTCATGTATAATTAAAGATGCATCTAATGACACAACTCTGTTCACTGGTTATAGGAAAGATAACATCTATACTATTGATTTAGATGATATTGTTGTATCAGATGAAAAATGTTTTGCTGTGAATTCTTCTAATGACTGCTGGATTTGGCATAAGAGATTAGGACACGTAGGAATGGATACCTTAGCTAAGATTACTAAGGAAAATTTAGTTAGAGGTATCCCTAAGATATCCTTTATAAAGGATAAAGTCTGTGAAGCTTGCCAAATGGGTAAGCAGATCAAAAGTTCCTTTGCATCAAAGAATGCAATCTCTACCTCAAAACCACTTCAACTCCTTCATATGGATCTCTTCGGTCCTTCGAATATAGCAAGTTTAGGGGGAAAATTCTATGCCTTTGTCATTGTTGACGATTTCTCTAGATTCACTTGGGTTCATTTTCTGAAGTCAAAGGATGAGACCTTTGATACCTTCTCTAGTTTTAGGAAAAGAGTTCAAAATGAAAAGGAGCTCACCATAATTGCTATTCGTAGTGATCATGGTGGAGAATTTGAAAACGAAAGATTCGAACTCTTGTGTCTCAAACATGGGATTGAGCACAACTTCTATTCTCCTAGGACCCCTCAGCAAAATGGTGTTGTTGAGAGGAAGAATAGATCTCTCCAAGAGCTTGCTAGGACTATGCTAAATGAAAATTCTCTTCCTAAGTATTTCTGGGCTGAAGCTGTTGCAACAGCTTGCTATGTGCTTAATCGGGTCTCAATAAGACCTATTCTTGAGAAAACACCTTATGAGCTCTGGAGTGGAAATACTCCTTCTGTTAAGTATTTTAGAGTTTTTGGTAGTAAATGCTTCATCCTTAACACTAAGGACAACCTAGGAAAATTCGATTCCAAATCCGATCTTGGAATTTTTCTTGGTTATTCATTGTCCAGTAAAGCATATAGGGTTTTCAATAAGAGAACTTTAGTTGTGGAAGAATCAGTGCATGTGAACTTTGATGAGAATCCTCAACCAATAATCAATGTGGATGAGGATGATACTTTGGACAAACAACTGGATTCTCTTTCCTTAGAAAAACCTACTGATTCCATTCAAGTAGAAAAACCTTTAGAACCCTCTTCTACTTCTCTTGAAATAGTTCCTGTCAAAGCTGAATCTGCAGATCTTCCTAGAGATTGGAAATATATTAGAAATCATTCAATAGAGGAAATTTTAGGTGATCCTTCTTTAGGAGTTAAGACTAGATCCTCTCTTAGGAATCTCTGTGCCAATGTGGCATTTATCTCTCAAGTAGAACCTAAGAAGTTTGAAGAGGCCGAGAGTGATGAAAATTGGATTATGGCCATGCAAGAAGAGTTAAATCAATTTGAAAGGAGCAAGGTATGGAACTTGTTCCGAGGCCTAAGGATCATCCCATTATTGGAACTAAGTGGGTTTTTAAGAATAAATTGGATGAAAATGAGATTGTTATTAGGAACAAGGCTAGACTTGTTGCTAAGGGGTACTCTCAAGAAGAGGGTATTGATTTTGAGGAATCGTTTGCCCCTGTAGCTAGATTAGAGTCAATAAGAATGCTTTTAGCTTTTGCTTGTTTCAAGAACTTCACACTCTTTCAAATGGATGTAAAGAGTGCATTCTTAAATGGATATATTAATGAAGAAGTTTTTGTTGAGCAACCCTTAGGTTTTGAAGTTTTTGATAAACCCGATCATGTCTATAAGTTAAGGAAAGCTCTTTATGGTCTAAAGCAGGCTCCTAGAGCATGGTATGACAGATTGAAGAACTTTCTTGAAGAAAGAAATTTCATAAAGGGTAACTCCGATTCAACTCTGTTTACCAGGCAAAAGGTCTATGATATTCTGTTGGTTCAAATTTATGTCGATGACATTATATTTGGCTCAACTAATGTCAACATGTGTAATGAGTTTTCTTCTCTCATGCAAAGTGAATTTGAAATGAGTATGATGGGGGAGTTAAAGTTTTTCCTAGGATTCCAGATTAGTCAATCTCTTGATGGAATTTTCTTCTGTCAAGAAAAGTACATTAAGGAACTCCTTAAGAAATTCGGATTAGAGAATGTCAAATCTTCTAAGACTCCCATGAGTACCACAACTAAATTGGATAAAGATGAAAAAGGAATTAATGTAGATATCAAGAAATATCGTGGTATGATTGGTTCTCTGTTGTATCTGACTGCAAGTATGCCAGATATACTCTTTAGTGTTTGTCTCTGTGCTAGATTTCAAGCTGCCCCTAAGGAATCTCACTTATCGGCTGTCAAAAGAATTTTCAAATACTTAAGTGGGACTCAAGATTTAGGATTATGGTATCCAAAGGGCACCTCCTTTGATCTTGTAGGCTATTCAGATTCTGACTATGCTGGTAGTCTTATTGATAGAAAAAGCACCAGTGGCACTTGTCAATTCTTAGGAGAGTCTCTAGTGTCTTGGTATTCTAAGAAACAGAATTCTGTTGCATTATCAACTGCTGAAAGTGAATATATTGCTGCTGGCAGTTGCTGTGCACAAATGTTATGGATGAAACAGACTCTAGAAGATTATAATCTGTTTTATAATAGGATTCCTATTCGGTGTGATAACACCAGTGCTATAAACATCTCTAAAAATCCGATTCAACATTCTAGAACAAAACACATAGATGTCAGATATCACTTCATTCGTGATCATGTTCAAAAAGGTGACATATCTTTAGAGTTTGTCAATTCCGAAGACCAATTGGCAGATATTTTCACAAAGCCTTTAGATGAGAAACATTCTGTGGTATTAGAATAAGATTAGGTCTTCTCAAGTATGAGGAAAGTTAAGTTTTTTTTTTTTTTATTTTTTTTATTTGTTTTTATGACAGATTGAAGAACTTTCTTGAGGAAAGGAAATTTCATAAAGGGTAACTCCGATTCAACTTGTTTACCAGGCAAAAGGTCAATGATATTCTGTTGGTTCAAATTATGTCGATGACATTATATTTGGCTCAACTAATGTCAACATGTGTAATGAGTTTTCTTCTCTCATGCAAAGTGAATTTGAAATGAGTATGATGGGGGAGTTAAAGTTTTTCCTAGGATTCCAGATTAGTCAATCTCTTGATGGAATTTTCTTCTGTCAAGAAAAGTACATTAAGGAACTCCTTAAGAAATTCGGATTAGAGAATGTCAAATCTTCTAAGACTCCCATGAGTACCACAACTAAATTGGATAAAGATGAAAAAGGAATTAATGTAGATATCAAGAAATATCGTGGTATGATTGGTTCTCTGTTGTATCTGACTGCAAGTAGGCCAGATATACTCTTTAGTGTTTGTCTCTGTGCTAGATTTCAAGCTGCCCCTAAGGAATCTCACTTATCGGCTGTCAAAAGAATTTTCAAATACTTAAGTGGGACTCAAGATTTAGGATTATGGTATCCAAAGGGCACCTCCTTTGATCTTGTAGGCTATTCAGATTCTGACTATGCTGGTAGTCTTATTGATAGAAAAAGCACCAGTGGCACTTGTCAATTCTTAGGAGAGTCTCTAGTGTCTTGGTATTCTAAGAAACAGAATTCTGTTGCATTATCAACTGCTGAAAGTGAATATATTGCTGCTGGCAGTTGCTGTGCACAAATGTTATGGATGAAACAGACTCTAGAAGATTATAATCTGTTTTATAATAGGATTCCTATTCGGTGTGATAACACCAGTGCTATAAACATCTCTAAAAATCCGATTCAACATTCTAGAACAAAACACATAGATGTCAGATATCACTTCATTCGTGATCATGTTCAAAAAGGTGACATATCTTTAGAGTTTGTCAATTCCGAAGACCAATTGGCAGATATTTTCACAAAGCCTTTAGATGAGAAAACATTCTGTGGTATTAGAATAAGATTAGGTCTTCTCAAGTATGAGGAAAGTTAAGTTTTTTTTTTTTTTTTTTTTCCTTATTTTTCTGTCTTTATTGTTCACATCCTCCGGTCCTTTTTCATTTTTTCACCGGAATATATACATCATCCACTGACCGGATGATACTTTTTCTAATCTGTCAACACGTGTCTTTAATCGGACAATATCAATCTTACATGTGTGATTTCCGCATGTCGGGCGTAGTTCTCTCTCGTTTAAACTTGGCTTTCTCTTCGAAACGCTTCATCTTTCGCGCCCTTCCTTTCTATCGACAACCCTTGCTCTCTAGGTCGTCTTCCCAAAATTTCTCCAATGGACCAAGCTTTTGCACACGATCATGAGGCTTGTTCTTCAAGGGGTGGTGCTGTTCCTGCGAAAAAGAAAGCCAAACCCAATCCTAGACCGGCACGGGTGCTCCCTCGGGGAACCAGTTGGCCGTCGCTCTACTTCATATCTGAGGCGGCTGAAATCCGATATCACGGCGACTTTAAGGACAAAAAGTTGATTCCGGGTCGTGGTATGGTTCCTGACGAACTTGTTTCTTTAAATATTGTAGCACCCCTGGCCGATATTGGATTACTAGGACTGTTTGAGGTTGAATCCTTCTATTTTCCCTCTGCCATTAGGATGTTCTATGCTAATCTTAGCGCTACTTCTGATCAGTCAGTAATATCTAGCTATGTGCATGGGAAAACCATAGAGCTTACCTCAAAATCCATCAATGAACTTTTGGGAGCCCCCCAGTTGGATAATCACCCTAAAATTTATTCTATTGGCCAAGAAATTCCGTTTCTAAAGCTTTCTGTGGCCAACAATTCCTAAAGAAAATTGCTCTAGATCCGAGCAATATTCCAAACCCTCTCAAAAGCAAGCATCTAACCATTAGAGCTAGGCTGCTTCATCAAATGATCTGCTACAATGTCATTCCTAAAGGGGGACATTATGATGACATTAGCAGCATGGAGCATGTCATCCTTTATGCTATCTATATGAAGTTCCCTGTAGATATTGGATACATCATCCTGCGAAGGATGATTCAGAGTGTTTCATCAGGGACCACATCCTTTCCCTACAACCTCCTACTCATGAAGATTTTTCAGAAGTATCAGGTTGAATTTCCTGAGGATGAGCATCCCACCTGTCTGAAACATACCAGTTATTACTCCAAGGATACCTTGTAAGGATGGGAATTAAGAAGAACCGTCAAGGGGTTTTTGTCTTGGATCAGTCCAAGCAGAGGGTAGCTAAGGTCAAAGCTGCCAAAAAGGGCAAACAGGACGTGTGTTTGGATACATAATCATCTGTTCAAGAAGGGGGTGGTGATTCTGAGATCCCTGCCTTTGATTTTTCCCCTCCTAGTCCTAGGGTCACTCGGCCTAAACGTCCTCCACCATTGACCAGCCGCCGTGCCCCTTCTACAAGGATTAGCCAACCTGCTCCAATAGCTTCTGCACATCCATTTGAGGCTATTTCTGCCCCTTCTGCACCTAGCCTACCTTCACCTCCTTCTCCTCCACCTTCTCTCATACTGCCTTCACAGCCTGCTCTTCCTTCCACCTCTCCGGTGTTTCGAGCCATTTCCTCGATCATCAAATATGGTCCACCAGTTCCCTCCACCTTACCCACTCTGCCTCCACCTGCCTCATCTGAGCATCCTCTGCCTGCAGCCCCTTTGGCAACTGCTCAGGCCGAAGTTGTTCCAAGGAGGAAAAGAAAACTTGTCCTGGCAGAAGAGTCTGATCAGGATAATGTGGATGCTCCTTTGTCTCCTACTGCTCAATCTTCTACTCCCACACCTCTCCTTCCTCCCACAGTTCAACAACTAGTGTCTCCAGTCCTTCTCCCTGCTCCAATAGCTTCCCTACCTCTTACAGTTCATGGTACCTCACCAATTCCTACTGTCACTCCTGCCACTCCTATCCTTTATAAGAGGAGATCATCTATCAGTGAGGAACAGTACCTTGAGCTGAAGTCATGCCTTGCAAATCTAAAGACAGACTTCGATTCAAAGTTAAATCAACTCAAGGTGGATTTGCAAGAAGCTGCTGTGGTGGAACGGGGTCAAATGGATCAGAAATGGGACAGGCACACTAAAATCTTCTCTCGTGATCTTAAGGCTCTCCAATCTAAAGTTGAGGGTCTTTGTCCTGCACCTCATATTCCTCTCAGACCTTCTGAGCCTACTTATGAAGACCTCCTCCTTCCTTTCTCCATACCAGAGGTTGTTACAGATTCTAGAGTCTCCTCAAATCGTGCCTTCTCCAAGTCAGGATCTGGTGGTTTCTCCAGAACAGTTCCCATTGTCAATTCCTGCACGGACTTGGTGATCTTCAGGCACCTCTACCTCGTGATCTTGATACACTTCAAGCTCTAGTGGATGCCTACTTCAATCCTGCACTCACATTGCCCTCTTGGCTATTCATGCTTTTGGAAGAGATTTTTAGAGTCCTGTCATAAAAGATGATTTTGTTTTAATCTGTATACAGTTTCTTTATAGATCTCTATTTTGAATCAGGAACTCTTTCTCTTTTAATATTCTTGTGTTGAATGCCATGTTTTCTGCTGTCTTCTCTGTTATTGTTTTTGATAAGGTCAATGGGGGAGACATGTATGCAAAATGTTTGTCTGATTTAGTCGGAAGACTTCAACAAAATGCTCTTCCGGCCACAAAACGACAAAGGCGGAAGACTTCAACAAAATGCTCTTCCGGCCACAAAACGACAAAGGCGGAAGACTTCAACAAAATGCTCTTCCGGCCACAAAACGACAAAGGCGGAAGACTTCAACAAAATGCTCTTCCGGCCACAAAACGACAAAGGCGGAAGACTTCAACAAAATGCTCTTCCGGCCACAAAACGACAAAGGCGGAAGACTTCAACAAAATGCTCTTCCGGCCACAAAACGACAAAGGCGGAAGACTTCAACAAAATGCTCTTCCGGCCACAAAACGACAAAGGCGGAAGACTTCAACAAAATGCTCTTCCGGCCACAAAACGACAAAGGCGGAAGACTTCAACAAAATGCTCTTCCGGCCACAAAACGACAAAGGCGGAAGACTTCAACAAAATGCTCTTCCGGCCACAAAACGACAAAGGCGGAAGACTTCAACAAAATGCTCTTCCGGCCACAAAACGACAAAGGCGGAAGACTTCAACAAAATGCTCTTCCGGCCACAAAACGACAAAGGCGGAAGACTTCAACAAAATGCTCTTCCGGCCACAAAACGACAAAGGCGGAAGACTTCAACAAAATGCTCTTCCGGCCACAAAACGACAAAGGCGGAAGACTTCAACAAAATGCTCTTCCGGCCACAAAACGACAAAGGCGGAAGACTTCAACAAAATGCTCTTCCGGCCACAAAACGACAAAGGCGGAAGACTTCAACAAAATGCTCTTCCGGCCACAAAACGACAAAGGCGGAAGACTTCAACAAAATGCTCTTCCGGCCACAAAACGACAAAGGCGGAAGACTTCAACAAAATGCTCTTCCGGCCACAAAACGACAAAGGCGGAAGACTTCAACAAAATGCTCTTCCGGCCACAAAACGACAAAGGCGGAAGACTTCAACAAAATGCTCTTCCGGCCACAAAACGACAAAGGCGGAAGACTTCAACAAAATGCTCTTCCGGCCACAGGCCTTGGATTTACAAGAGTCTGAACTAGCATTCTCTACCTCTGCTGCTCTTTCAGTACAGGAGCCATCTTTAGAGCCCTCCAGTCCAATGGATACAACCCCTATCGCTCCTCTGGAAGTGCCTCAATCTCTGCTGCTCCTCAAATCGTGCCTTCTCCAAGTCAGGATCTGGTGGTTTCTCCAGAACAAGTTTCCAATTGTCAATTCCTGCACGGACTTGGTGATCTCTTAGATCTTGATACACTTCAAGCTCTAGTGGATGCCTACTTCAATCCTGCACTCACATTGCCTCTTGGGCTATTCATGCTTTTGGAAGAGATTTTTAGAGTCCTGTCATAAAAGATGATTTTGTTTTATCTGTATACAGTTTCTTTATAGATCTCTATTTTGAATCAGGAACTCTTTCTCTTTAATATTCTTGTGTTGAATGCCATGTTTTCTGCT
This sequence comes from Begonia masoniana, assembly GCA_022432975.1. Taxonomy (NCBI): domain Eukaryota; kingdom Viridiplantae; phylum Streptophyta; class Magnoliopsida; order Cucurbitales; family Begoniaceae; genus Begonia; species Begonia masoniana. The sequence goes on from CM039504.1 coordinate 13,873,133, forward strand.
GTCTTTCTCTGTTTATTGTTTTGATAATGTCAATGGGGGAGAATGTATGCAAAATGTGTTGTCTGATTTAGTTCTGGATATGCTCTCTGTTTGTTCTTTTGATATCAGATGCATATATTACGGGGGGAGCTTAAATTATGGGGGAGTTATACGTAATCAAATTTTGATAGGTTGTCATCATCAAAAAAGGGGAGATTGTTGACTTAAATTAGTTTAAGTCTTAATTTGTTTTTGATGATGAATTTGTCTGCTTAATATTGTAATTTGATTATGTCTATTAATTGAATTTAATGAAATGCATTGGAGTTAGATTTGTTGGAGATACCCTTAAAAGGGTATTTTAGTTTTTAATGCATATGATTAAGTGTACAGGGCTGAAATGTGTTAAGCAAAAGAATCAGTCCACCGGTCACAAACGACAAGAACGGAGTCGTTTAAAGGGTCAGTCCACTGGTCACTAAACGACAAGGCGGATGACTAAATGGAATTAGTCCACCGCTCACTAAAAGAATAGGCGGATGAGCTAAAAGAAAATACCCCACCGCTCGCTAAACGACAAAGGCGGATGTTCGAAAAGAATCAGTCCACGCTCGCTAGACGACAAAGGCGGAAATCAGTCCACCGCTCGCTAGACGACAAAGGCGGATGAGTAAACCAAAATGCTCTTCCGGTCACAAAACGACAAAGGCGGAAGACTTCAACAAAATGCTCTTCCGGCCACAAAACGACAAAGGCGGAAGACTTCAACAAAATGCTCTTCCGGCCACAAAACGACAAAGGCGGAAGACTTCAACAAAATGCTCTTCCAGCCTCAAAAATTACTCTTCCGGTCACTAAACGACAGAGGTGGAAGACAACTACAAATCAATCATCCGACGCCGGTTCAAGCGTTTTAAGCTTCATCATCCGACGCCGGTTCAAGGGTTTAAAGCTTCATCTTCTGTTGGCGGTTCAAGACTATAAGTCAGCTTTGTCTTCCGCCAGAATTCAAATTAGCCGCGAAGCTACAGTGACGTCGTTTTCAGCCATAACTCCAGAACATTAATGGCGACGACGATTTGCAACTACAAACGGCAACGGCTACCTGATCTTGTACGGAAGCTGCTCCAACGGTAACTAAACTTCTATTATTGGATAAGGAGCATTGAAGCCAAGCCTTAATGAAGACAGAGTATATAAGCTGAGCTTAGAGCACAAAGTCCCAACTTTTGCCAATTTGAATTCTGAGCCCTAGCTGCGAAAGTTTAACTCTCTGTATTTTCTCTCTACATCTCTCAATCCTAATTTGAGATTCATCTTGTGAGGTTGTAGTGTGAGCTTAATATTTTTTACAAACTCAAATCTGTATAAGGCAGTGGATTGACGCCCGTGAAAGTTCAATCCAGAATTGTAAAGGCAGTTGATCGGAGCCCGGAATCCCGATCTGTTTTCTCGTGAGGAGAAGTAAGGAATCTTCAAGGGGGAGCCTTGGAGCGTGGACGTAGGCAGTTTGGCTGAACCACGTAAAAAATACTGGTGTCAATTTTCTCTCTTACTCTCAACTTTATATGTTTGCTTGCTGCTATTATTCAAACTGAAATTAGAAGAGAAATTCACCAGACTATCAAATTAAGTTTAAAAAGTCTAATTCACCCCCCCTCTTAGACAATTCCGATCCTACAATGGAGACCCTCTGTTCCAAATGCAACGCACCAGCGCCTGAACGAGCGGCCATTCTCCAGGGACCAGGCACATGTTCCCAAGAGCATTTTTGGTAACGGTGGACCGTCTCTTTAATGTGGTCCCCCGTTCTCAAGTGCATTTTGAGAACGGACGCCTGTTTCCTAGAGAACGGGCCACCGTTCTCAAAAAGCACTTGAGAACGAGCGGCTGCATTAAAAAGACAGTCCACCGTTCTCAAAGAACGGGCGCCCAGTCCCTAAAATTTTATCGAGTACTGGGTGACTGATCCGGGACATTGACTCTGTAAATGCAAATATATTGCAATTATGTTGGCATTGATTTTTTGGCAAATTATATTTATGGAGATAATATTTTATTCCACTATTTTCCAAAGTGATAATTTATTTCTTGCTAATCAATAAATATTATATTCAGATTATCGATGGATGCATATTGAAGATCATGAAGATTTTGTGAAAGAGAAAAATAAGGAAACATGAATATTAGGAAAGTCGTTGAAAAATCTAAAGACACTTGTTTTTTGGTAATCTTTGTTTTGGAAAACCGATTTGATAAAGATTCGGTGCATAATGTTAGGCTTCGAGATCACATGATTAATGAGATGCTTTCTTAAGTTTTTGGATCAATATCCAAGTTGTTGAAGATATTTTCCTAAAATGTCACACGTGGTGTCACACAACCGTTTTTATGAGATTAGGTTTCCTTATTCCTTGCGGCATTAAATCTGTTTTGGTAACTAAATTAAATCAAAGATATGGGAGTTACCAATGATATTTACAGGTTTGTTTCTGTGGAAACAATTGACTTAATTTTGATTATTCACGAGAGAAAGTTTCTTCGTTTTTGCAAGCCGTCGTTTTCTTTCACTCTCTACGTTTATGCGTATGGGTTTGTGATTATTTCACACACTCTTCTTATGCTGAGGATTTCATCGATTATCGGAGTGTGTTAATTTATTGCGTCCAAAGACAACGACTCGGTGTTTCAGACGGTGTCGTAGGAGGCAATCTTCCTTATTCTTCATTGAAACTTAGTCTCGGAAGGAGGCTGCATTCGAACTCGGAAGAAGTTCTGTTTATTGACAAGGGGAGCTTGTCGTTCTTGATCGTGGGGAAGGGGATCTTGCCATAACACAGATTCCGGGAGGAGTCGCAAACAACAAGGGGATCTTATTGCTTTCTAGATCTCGGGAGAGATCGATCTTAAGTTAAGGGGAGCTCGCAAAAACACTTTCATTGGGAAGTTAGGAAGAGGCGGTGACAAAGATAAGAGAGAGTCTTTATTTGTACAAGTCCGATTGTCTTATAACTTTGTTAACTCGTGAAATATTTTTATATCTGGGCGTGGCCCCGCAGACGTAGGCTGATTGCCGAACTGCGTTACCAACCTTCTGTCTCATTTATTTCTGGATATTTATATTGTCCATCATTGCATTAATTATCGGTGTCACACGTAACACTCTGTGTGACATCGCATAACTAATCTTTAATCTTTTAGACTCTCCGTTCTTAAAATTAGGGCTGAGAACGGGAGGTCACAGTCCCGAAATGGGCAACCTATCCCCCACAGTATATAAGGAATCGGCCGACCATTCCTCCCTCCACCCTGGTAAATTCAAAAATTTCTCTCAGCCTCACAGGGTTTTAACCCAAAATCATATAATTTCACGCCCAACTATGTTGATTTCTCCAACCCTATTTGTTTCCTTCGAATACCATCCAAAAAATTCCACAAATCTTACAAATTCGAGCAAAAAATCTTCAAAATCCCCAAATCTCTAAATTGCCAAATTCCATTGAAATAAGTCTCAAATTTTTCATTAAACGAAAGGGTGGCCCCTCACAAGGAGGTATGTCAATGCCATAAGGTGCCCCGACAAACTGGACACCGTCAGCACAAGTGCCACGACTGCCAAGTGGGTATCTGTCTATGGAATTTCGAAATCAGCCGTGTTATTTGATATGAATCATTTGATTCATATGAGCCTAGTTGACATCGAAGGAACTTGGGTGCTGAAGAGAGATCAGGGGCATCTACCTCTCGGGATGTGCCTATGGAGGAAGTCATCGCGCAGCCATCGTTTCCCCAGATGGCTAGTAAGGGGGATGAACTAAAGCATCGTATAGAGTTCCTACAGAGAATTCATCACAATTCCAACATTGCAAGGTTCGTGAAGCCACGATCGAGAGATTTGATTGTCAGAGCTCAGGTTCTTCACAACATGCTAATCTATGACCTTCTAGCTCAAGATGGACATAGAGATCTAGTTGCATAGATCTGTATGTCATGGAGAAGCTGTACAATGGGAAGACTTTCGACCCTGTCTTTGTGATTTTAGGTCACATCCGTGAAGTCGGGTGGACATCCAACAAGAATCTCACATACGGCGCACTGATGATCATCGAGCGAGCTGGGATTCAGCTACCAGTTGGCGAGCAGATAAGAGCTCACAAATTTGTCGACGTATTTGATATGAATCATTTGATTCATATGAGCCTAGTTGACATCGAAGGAACTTGGGTGCTGAAGAGAGATCAGGGGCATCTACCTCTCGGGATGTGCCTATGGAGGAAGTCATCGCGCAGCCATCGTTTCCCCAGATGGCTAGTAAGGGGGATGAACTAAAGCATCGTATAGAGTTCCTACAGAGAATTCATCACAATTCCAACATTGCAAGGTTCGTGAAGCCACGATCGAGAGATTTGATTGTCAGAGCTCAGGTTCTTCACAACATGCTAATCTATGACCTTCTAGCTCAAGATGGACATAGAGATCTAGTTGCATAGATCTGTATGTCATGGAGAAGCTGTACAATGGGAAGACTTTCGACCCTGTCTTTGTGATTTTAGGTCACATCCGTGAAGTCGGGTGGACATCCAACAAGAATCTCACATACGGCGCACTGATGATCATCGAGCGAGCTGGGATTCAGCTACCAGTTGGCGAGCAGATAAGAGCTCACAAATTTGTCGACGTATTTGATATGAATCATTTGATTCATATGAGCCTAGTTGACATCGAAGGAACTTGGGTGCTGAAGAGAGATCAGGGGCATCTACCTCTCGGGATGTGCCTATGGAGGAAGTCATCGCGCAGCCATCGTTTCCCCAGATGGCTAGTAAGGGGGATGAACTAAAGCATCGTATAGAGTTCCTACAGAGAATTCATCACAATTCCAACATTGCAAGGTTCGTGAAGCCACGATCGAGAGATTTGATTGTCAGAGCTCAGGTTCTTCACAACATGCTAATCTATGACCTTCTAGCTCAAGATGGACATAGAGATCTAGTTGCATAGATCTGTATGTCATGGAGAAGCTGTACAATGGGAAGACTTTCGACCCTGTCTTTGTGATTTTAGGTCACATCCGTGAAGTCGGGTGGACATCCAACAAGAATCTCACATACGGCGCACTGATGATCATCGAGCGAGCTGGGATTCAGCTACCAGTTGGCGAGCAGATAAGAGCTCACAAATTTGTCGACGTATTTGATATGAATCATTTGATTCATATGAGCCTAGTTGACATCGAAGGAACTTGGGTGCTGAAGAGAGATCAGGGGCATCTACCTCTCGGGATGTGCCTATGGAGGAAGTCATCGCGCAGCCATCGTTTCCCCAGATGGCTAGTAAGGGGGATGAACTAAAGCATCGTATAGAGTTCCTACAGAGAATTCATCACAATTCCAACATTGCAAGGTTCGTGAAGCCACGATCGAGAGATTTGATTGTCAGAGCTCAGGTTCTTCACAACATGCTAATCTATGACCTTCTAGCTCAAGATGGACATAGAGATCTAGTTGCATAGATCTGTATGTCATGGAGAAGCTGTACAATGGGAAGACTTTCGACCCTGTCTTTGTGATTTTAGGTCACATCCGTGAAGTCGGGTGGACATCCAACAAGAATCTCACATACGGCGCACTGATGATCATCGAGCGAGCTGGGATTCAGCTGGAGGAAGTCATCGCGCAGCCATCGTTTCCCCAGATGGCTAGTAAGGGGGATGAACTAAAGCATCGTATAGAGTTCCTCGATGGCAGAGTCGAGGAGCTCATAGAGTCCCAGAGAGAAATGATGGAGACTCAGAGAGAGCTGATAACTTCTTAGAGAGAGTTAATGCAGTCCCATAGAGATCTAATGGAGTCTCATAGAGAGCTACTGCAGTCCCATAGAGACATAAGGCATAACCTCATGAAGTGAATGACAGACAATGTCAACGATCTCTCACCATAGTTTAATTTATATTTTGTACTTCATTTTATGTACTTTACTTTATGTTTGTAAATCTCATATGATAAATACATAAATACTTACAGTATTATATACTTACATTACAAAATATAATAAATACATAAATTACACATTACAATAAATATTTAAATTATAGCTTATAATTGTTTGAATAGTCACATGTTTCTGCCCTGGCCGTGTGTAGAAGATTTCTGCACATAATGAAAATTATATTATACAATAATGAAAATGTGTTTATGAGAAAAATAGGTTTAAAAGTACATGTGTCCCGTTAAATGTGTGGAAACCCATAAATGTGTCTTGAGAAGCAGCGCCTGAAGTAGATCCTCTATGAGGACAAGTGCAACTATAATGCCCCTGCTGCCAACATATACGACACGATATCCTTGAGTTTTTTCGACTAGCTGTCAAACTTGATGACTCATTTACATCTCGCACTCTTGTCCTTTTCGGCCTACCAGGTTGGCTCTTTTTTTTTGGTGGAACGATTTCGTTCTCATTTTCTATGGGCGCTCACATTTGGTGGCCGCTAAAGGGATGAATAAATTGTGAGTACATTTGCAGGTAAGTTTCCCGGTGATAGTAATGGCGCACGTAATTTTCCTGTGCCACTCTCAAGAAATGCATGCAGGGAATGAAATGGACACATGAGATTCCAGTAAGCTCTCACCTGTAACAATCGCACATACACGTATTCATGTAGACAACATATTGTTTGTTGTCGTTACTGACCTCAAATCACGCAGCTCCCGCAAACACAAGGCTCCAATTTTGAGCTGTACATTCTAGCTTCCCAAGCTTCTTTCTTATCTGCGGACACAGAACGTGCGTTGACGAGACCAACTTCTCACATTTTTCACTATTCAAGTCATTAAACACTTTCGGATCATCTCGAATATGGTCAAGATCGGTTTGTCCCTGCATGCAATAGAACTGTATTGAATGACTCGCATAAATTATTCAATCTCATTTCGCACTTGGGAATTTAAGAAAACGCATGGCTAGCCAATTATATAGGCTCTATGTCTCGAAGATATTTGTGGGCTTCTGGGCTAATTTGATGTAACTTTCTCATTTCTATTTCGAAATGAAAACTTATGGTTGCCTTGGCCGCATTCCACATTGCATCTATGTACACTCTGCCAAGAAATTAGTTTTTAAAGTTTGTGTACATATGTTAGAGGTAGTAGCGGTGTTCGGCCAAACCTATTTGATCCTGTACAGCAAACAACAACTTCTTATATTTGAAAGAAAAACAGAGTCAACATAAAACAATATAACTACCACAACGCCCTAATATTTCAAATAACGATTAGAAATTCATTATACCTTTTATTGATCCAACACAATTGTCCATCTGTATCCATCTTCAATGTCTAGGTCTTAATTAATATTTATAAAAATCACGTCCATGAGGCTCTGCACTCTGACTTCACATTGGCAACAACAACGTAATATATGTCATTATTGTCATCAATACTGATGACTGTGAGTAATTGGCCGGGACATGAGCCCTTAAGATGACAACCATCCAAACAGATAATACGTCTGCTACACGGCAGCAAACCTGCCTTTGCAAGCAGCCATGCACATGTACATTCTTTCGAATACACATGCTTCATTAGCATTAGAGTCTACCAAGTAAGTCTGAAGGCGCACTGTGCTACCCGAATTTGATTTAAATATTTCCCCTGCGTACGACCATAGTAGCTTGTACTGCTCATCGACCTTCCCTTCGTTAAGTTTCGAGTTTTGCTTCTTGCTCTCCTAGCAAGACTTGGTATAATGTTAACATTCAAATTATTCCTCACCGTCTTGATTTTGGAAGAAATTTCCCACGTAGGTTGACTTTTGAACCTATCAAAAAAATTGTCTGCCACTCATTTTGTAGTAGCGTGTCGATTTTCAATTTTCTTTGCATAGTTATGAGAATCGATGAAACTCTTTATTTGGAAAGTAAGCTCATTTTGCATCTTCGAAGTATGCAATCGCCACTCACATCCGTTTTCACACACTACCGTGAGTCGCCAAGATTCGTTTTTGATGAATTTGATGTCATAACCCATCTTCAAAGCATATTCGACTATTTATTCTCTAATAGTTTTTAAATAACTATATTTGTTTTCTAAAACAAATCTCATTAAAATTTCTTCCCTTACCGGTATGCTTTCCACTTCATCATCTTCCGAGTCTACTGGAGTTCGAAGCTCATCGTCTAGAGTTTTCGAGGTCGAATGCACCTCTATATCTTCATTACCTTCTAAGTGATCGAATGTTCAAAAATCACTGTATATGGGGGTGGCGTCCGAATACCAGTCCATATTGGCACCATAAGTTGTTGTCTCGTCTGCCTCAACCGATTTATTTAAATCAGAATCCATCACCATCGCTAATAAAACGAGAAAATTGGCCGTAGCAAGAAAATAGTGTAGAGGTTTTAGAGTTTTTCCCGAGCCGGGTGTGAGAATGGAGTGTCGTGTTGACTCCTTATATAATGCTTGATAACGGTCGCCAGTTCTCGTGAACGGGCGAACGTTCTCTCCATTATTGTCCCACTCGTGATTTCAGTCATGGGTGGGACAATAATTCAATCTCCTGGAGAGAACGGTCGCCCGTTCCTAGGCTGGCACCCCCCGTTATCAATTATTATCTCACCCGTGGCTGAAATCTCGAGTGGAACAATAATGAAGAGAACGGCCGCTCATTCTAGGGCGGAGACCCTCTGTTCTCGATTCACGTGCACCGCACGTGGATCGGGGGTCTCCCCCTTAGACCTAACCTGTCTAGTGCCCCATAGGCACTAAAAAGTACGGTCGTCCGTTCAAGATGTAAACAGTCAACAAAGGGTAATCGGACGACCGCTAGGGTTTGATTTGTTATATTTCGGATATTTTAAGGTTTGATTTGTTAGGTATTTTAGTTTAGAGGGTTGTTTACAAAAACTAATAGTTTTGGGTTTAAATTGGTTTTTACCTTTTGTTTTTCTTAAAATTTTGACTGAATTTACACCTACTCTTTCGTTTTCACTTCTTTCCACATTCCTCCTTTTTTATACATATCTAGTATTTTCTTTCTTCCTACAGTATTTTGTTACTTTATACCGATAAAGGAGAGCGTAGACCAGAGCAAGAGAGAGTCAAGCCAGTGCCATTTGGTTGGCCAAAGTAGTCTAGCGGCAGTGAAGAGACGATAGTAGACCAGACCGGGGCACCACCAGAATACCATAACAAGGATCTAATTTCTTTTGCTGCTATAGTCAATAATTCAGATGCACTTTATACGTCTGTCTTACTTATAATAGCTAGCAGACAAGTTTTATGTCACTAAACACGATACATGTTTGCTTTATCTGAACTTTGAATAAAACAGAAGGAAAAAGGAAAATTTTTCTTTTCGTCTTCTTTGGTCGGAGACTTTGATCTGCCATCCATCAATCGTCGTTCCTCCTATCTGTATGCACAGTGTTGGCGGCCCACAAAGAAGAAAGCCCCTGCCTTTTGGTCCTTACCTTCTCCGTCTGTTGCTTGAGCAGAGGCCCGTGCAAAGATAATCTCGTGCACTCCGTATTAAACATTTTTTTATATCAACACGTATTCTTCAAAATATCTTTCATAAATAAAAATAAACAATCCATTAATAAACTAACGACCTTGCGTCTTCTAGAGATAAAGTAGGTCAAAAAAGAAAATGAGTGAACGCAGTGTATATTATTTGTAATATTAAATAAACAACAAGTAAACGTCACGTAAAACTATATAAAATTAGGACATAAAGGTAAGATTATCTTGACTAAATCCTTTAGAATATACCAAGAAAACAAATAAGAAAAGTCTACAAACTTGGCTTTATTGTCAACCTTATCTTCATTTACTTCGTATAAAAGTTTAATTGGCCAAATGCCTGGATTACTTCTGATTTTGCACAACTAACACTTCAAGAAATGGACTTTTGCAAGACTAGATATTCATAACTTACTAGAATTGGCAGAAAAATAACAATTAAAGTACACAAATCAGTCATTTGTTGAATTGATCAAACACAATCACAATTAACAAAAAAAAAAAAAAAGATAACTTGTCACGACGATGACGACGCATGCGTCGGCGAAACCCTGGCAGCATTTTTCGTCCGTTGCTTCTTTACGTCGTGGAGTAATTCGGCGAAGCGAGTGAGAGCTTCCTCGTTTGTGCCTGCTTCTTCAATGACTTGGTATTTTCCAGTTTCCAAGTTAATCTTAGAAACTGTTTTTTGTAGAAGCTCTTTTCCAACTCTCTTCAGATTGGCTAAGTTCTCTTCTGTTGCTATGTCAACGGATGATTCTTGGCCCTCCAGTGTATAATCCTGTTCAAATGCAAGGGTTTTACTAACACTACTGGTTCTTTCTTGATGACTAAAAAAAATTGGATCAAATTTGTTCGGTCAATTTTTTTTGTGAAATCCTTTAATATTCTCAGTATAATATTGTTTCCTTTTGATCGAATCCTGTACAGATTTGTTCTCATGATTAATCTAAAACGCATTATACTAGATAGAGAGGAGAACTCTACTTATATAAAACTCTCAATTTCTACTCTCTCAACCGGTGTAAGATTATACAATTATAATGCTACGAGTTAGGCCTTCATAATTAGAATTTTGAGCGCCATTGCTTTTACTACCCGTGTTTTCACATTTTCTATCATAACTTAACTTTGAATTCTCTTATTTCAATAAAATCGAATTTTTTTATACAAGAAAATAAATTATTTTGCAGTGATAAGTGACAAATTGCTCGAGTTGATTATCTTAGAAATAAGGATATTACCTGAATACGAAGGTAGTTGTCAGTGCTGTCCATGCACTGGAAAAGAGTGGACAAGTGAAAGTCAACGACATCATCGCTTGCATCGCTGAAAATCTCGACGATGGGCGTAGAGCCGTCGTGAAACACCCAGCTGAGGAGGCCCCACTTAGACACCTCCGCCGCACTGTATCTAACTACATTCTTTTTTGCACCAGTGCCCAGTGATAGAACCAGCATTCTCTTGCATTCCATTGGCTTTATTTTCTCTTCCTTATTCAGCTTCATAGATCTTGTCATCTCTGTTATGGCCATTAATGTCTGTAGAATCTCAATAATAAATTTTTGTTATTGTCACCTTTACTGATGATCATATCTAATACACTATATGGCTAATTATTTCATGCACAGTCTTGATTATAACATCTTTTTTTTGGATTTGACCATAAAAATCCTTGAACTAGTTGAAGATGTAATCCTTTTATTTGGTTTTGGGCTCTTATAAGCCCTCACGAGAATGAGTCATCACATAAATGATGTAGAAAAGGGTAATGTGACGTTTACACTCTAATTTCGCATAACGTGACAATCGCGTGTCCTTCACTCATTACAATTATTACGGTATAAAATAAATATATAAAATAATAATTTATGTGACACAATGAGTGAGCAACATGCAATCTTCGTGCCAGAGTGTCAAATCATTTTGTCAACATAGCATTACTCTGCAAGAAGTATGATCAGTAAGTAAGAAATGTTACATGTTGAAAACTCACAGGATTGTTGGCAACAACACCACCATCAATGAGATTGTACTGCCTAGGCTTGTCATTAGAATTAGCTTTTTGAATCTGAAAGAAATGTGCCGGGAGGTATGTTGGAGCTGCCGAGGTGCCGAGACAAACGTCTGCTAGCTTAGCATCCTTCGACCCATCATCTTTCGCCTTCAAAGAAAACCAAATTTAGTTTAGAAAGAAAAGAAAAATCGTCTCATATTTGTTCTTCTTCTCGTGTCAGGCTCAGCAAATGACTCGTGGTCGGGAATGAAATTTTTTTATCAAGCCTGCTCTAGCCGAGCTCGGACCTTTTTCTACAGGCGAGCCTTGGACGAACTTGTTTTTTCAATAGGTGAGTGGCCCGCGGTATGGCGTGCTAGAACTCTATCGCCACGACGCTAATGCCAAAATCCTCTACAATATGTTAAAATAGTGGGTGTGCGCTCCCGCCTGGCCGTCCCAAGTTATAAGGTCGGCGAGACCGACCTTAGACGACTCTATCAGAGTCAACCCGGCTTAGCCCTGGCCTTTGATTCAGCGGGGCAGGAGGATGATTCTCGTTTATGTACTTGTTATAACATGACTTTTCTTTATTATTATTATTATTATTATTGAAATTCTGTGAATATAAATATTTTAATACATCCGTGGTGTTGAAGATGACTGGTTCAAGAATCTTGACGTCATAAGCTGGAATGACTACATTTGTTAGAGTGTCCTTCAGGGTAAGATCTCCAAGCAGCCTAGTTACCAATGATTTAAGGTATGCTCCGCTGTATTTAGGGCCAGTAAGTTGCACCAAAAGGCTCCTCACTGTGCTAGAACACCTTCATTAGAAATGGGTAAGTCTCAGATTGAAACCTTTTTTTTTTAAATCACACAAAATACTGAGAAAAAGTGAAGAAGTCACCTTGTTTGAGGGAAAATTTTAGGGCTCTCTTCTAAATAGAAATCAACAATTTCTTGTGCAGTATACATGGGTTTCTTATTGTTTTCCTTGTTTGGAGCTGTAAGCATGGTTGTTACCAATCCTCCCGTGCTTGTTCCTGCTATTACATCAAAATAATATGCAATTCTAGCATCTTCTCCATCCAATTCCTGTAAAAAAAAGAACGAAAGTTCGAGGGAGGGAGAGAGAGAGAGAAAGAGAGAGAGAGAGAGAGAGTAACCTGAAGTTTGGATTCAAGAAAGGCAAGGAGGGTGGCAGGAATGATGCCTCTAATGCCACCACCGTCAATGCTAAGCACTGTTAGCATCTCTCCTTCTACCAAATCTGATTCTTTTTTCATTGTTGTTTCAATCTCTTGCTTAGCAAATACTCCTCTCTTCAGTGGTACAAGATTATCAAAAGGATCATTAGGGTTTTTATAGGAGAATTTGAACACAAGGACTACACCCTAAGACTAAAACATAATTTTTAAATACAAAATTTACATTTTTTCTTGTGTGATGAAGATCTCCAATGACTTCTTGCATCCTTTTGTTGATTTAGTCCTCCCTTGGGTGTGGTCTGGGTTGGGTACGAAGTTTAACTCTCTCTATCATTTATACAAATATTTTATCGGAAAACAAAAAATCAAGAATTTCATGAATTCCAATTGTTGAAAAACTTGATTAATTTTAACACAAATTGTCACTCCACGATCTAACATGTACTATAAAATCTTTGTTAATATTTTTACACATAAGTTTTCTTGACTATGTCTGTTTAGACAAATAAATAGCTTTCGTGTCCCTTTAAAAAACATGAGAGGTCTCCAAAAGGTAGGTAGAATGTTATTCTATTGCAAGTTTATGGCAAAGAGAGAAAAATGACAGTGATTTTTCACCAAATACAGCAAATTGAGGGGTGAATCAGATAGTTATTTGACGATGATCCAATTTGTAGTTCTTGATTAATTTTGTTTTGACATTTATGAAAAGAAAGGTAAAATGTCACAAAAAATACTCGCACAAATCTTTAGAGTATGACATGGAGCATTTATTCACGGAGGACAAAAGCCAAGTCATCCGTGATTGAGAGTTGAAGTTGGAAGTTGATATATTACGTTTATTCTCTTATTCTATTGTGATAAAAAATTTGTTCACGTGTCAAACAATATTGGTGCACTTGATGTAATAAATTATAAATAAATAATTTATTACAATAATTACACTTTTGCAAGAAATTTCATCTCTACATGAACATTATTTCATTTCTGATTAGTGGTCACAGAATGCGTAACTTGATCCATTAATACAGTGGGCTATGATGCTAATTACATTATTTCATTTATGATTAGTTGTCACAAAATGCGAAACTTGATCCATTAATACAGTGGGCTATGATGCTAATTACATTATTTCATTTCTGATTAGTGGTCACAAAATGCGAAACTTAATCCATTAATATAGTGGGTTATGATGCTAACTAAAGCAAAAATAGTTTTTTGAAGTCTCCCCCGGGGAACAATTAGAAAACTAAGGGTTTAGTGTTTGGAGCTATCCAAGTGACTTATAGTTGACTGCTACAGTAAGAGGATAACTCTTCTTTTGAAGAATGGACGAGTCGTTGCATATCATAATAGTTCATGCATGCTAATATTAACCATGTTTTAGAGCCTAGTAATGTATGTACTCTGCAGTGTGTTTCTTACAAGCTCGTAGGGAGTGAGGTCATTCACAACACTACTCCATGAACATGAAGAGTGCTAATTCTGTCATGGTTTACTTAAGTTGCAAAATATTTAGAAAATCAAATCATAAACGAAACAACACCAAGCTTTGGCGTAGTTTGAACAATTTGTTCTACGTCCACGATTCTAGATTCCAAACCAACTTCTCTCTTATTAGGAGGAAAAGAATACTGAAGAGAAAAATCACCCTCTCAGCATGCCCGTTCACTGCACGCGTGTTTCGGTCGACGACGATTCCTTCGGTGCTTCAGCAGAAATTTCTGTTTCGTCAGGTACAGGACACACACCCACTCAGTAGATTGTTCAGCAAGTTGCTCTCTCCCTCAACGTTCTTCCTGCTTTGTTTTTAGAAGCACACTAGCACCTATTCTTTTCTGAAGCCACACCCCTCTTCAGTAATCTTTCCCCACTTTTACCATAATTGACCAAGGCCATTATGGATCCGAGCTCATACATTAGTCTCATATTCCAACAAACTCCCTCTACGGGACATGTGTGGGCTCTGACAAACCCGCTCTTCGCCGACAAACCTCAAGCTTCTCATTTGGCGAAGGCTTCGTTAACATATTCGAACAGTTTTCACTGATGTGCACTTTTGCCAAGTGCAACTGCTTCGTCGTGAGCAAGTCTCGAATGCAATAGTACCTTACATCAATTTGTTTGTACCTTGAAGATGAGTTCTTGGAGAGGTGGATAGAGCTCTGGCTATCGTTGTACACAATGTACTTCTCTTGGTGTAAACTCAATTCCTCAAGGAATCTTCTCATCCACGAAACCTCCTTGGAACTCTCAGTAATCGCAATGTACTAGGCTTTTGTGGTGGACAACACAAGACACTCTTACAGCTTTGATTGCCAAGATATGACTGCTCCTAAAAACGGACTTCCTGGAATCAAGGTCACTAGTCATATCTAAATCGGTATAACCAACTAGCATAGGATCACCGCTACCGAAACAGAAATTGGAAGTACCTCGGAGATATTTGAGTATCCACTTTACTACTTTTCAGTGTTCTTTACCTAGATTGGAGAGGAACCGGCTAACAACTCCAACGAAATGAGCAATGTCGGGGTCGAGTACAAACCATGACATACATCAAACTGCCAACTGCAGACGCATAAGAAACTCGACTCATATTTGTCTTGTCTTTCTCACTTGTAGGGCATTGCTTCGTATTGATCTTGAAGTGACCTGCAAGTGGAGAACACATAACTTTGGTATTGCTCATGATGAACCTTTTAAGTACCATCTCGACGTAGTCTTCTTGAGACAACCAAAGTTTTTCATTCTTCCTATCACGAGAGATCTTCATGCCAAGTATCTTTTTTCGCCGCACCCAAATCTTTCATCGCAAAAGACTTGCTCAACTCTCCCTTCAGCTTAGTAATCTTGCTAGTATCATGGCCTATGATCAACCTATCGTCAACATACAAGAGAAGAATAACGAATTCATCGTCGGATTACCTCTTGATGAACACACAATGATCTGACGATATCCGGTTGTACCATTGACTCACCATGAAAGAGTTAAACTTCTTGTACCATTGTCGTGGAGCTTGTTTGAGGCCATACAAGCTCTTCTTCAACTTGCACACAAGTTGCTCTTTTCCTTTGACTTTGAATCCCTCGGGCTACTCCATGTAGATCTCTTTGTCCAAGTCACTATGAAGAAACGCAGTTTTCACATCAAGTTGCTCGATCTCCAAATGCAAACGCGCAGCTAAACCAAGAGCAACTTGGATTGAGAACATCTTCACCACCGGTGAGAATATTTCTCTTCAAAGTCGATTCCCTTCTTCTGACTGTAACCCTTCACAACTAACTGAGCCTTGTACCTTAGCTGTGAGCTTGTATTTTTCAGTCTTCAATCTGTAGACCCATCTGTTCTTGAGAGCTTTCTTGTCTTGAGGTAACTTCACCAAGTCGTACGTATGATTCTCGTGAAGAGATTGTATCTCCTCTTCCATGGCTTTCAACCATTCTTTCTTCTCATTAATGGAAGTCGCCTCTTTCTAAGTGTCTGGCTCTCCGGCATCTGTGAGCATCACATACTCATCTGAGGTGTATCTTGTCGAAGGACGCCACTCTCTAGTGGATCTCCTCAAATGAGGTCTGGTAACTCCTGAACCTCTTCTTTGACTTGCTCAGACGGTTCAACATCCTGAGTTGTGGGGACTTCGCCATTTGCAGGACCGGTATCATGCTCCGGTTATGCTCCCCCTTGATCGGAATGCTCTACAAGTGTAGAAATTTGATCTAAATCAATCAAATCATCGTTGTACGTATCTTCCATTTTTGCCTTATTGGTGTCTTTGATGCCTTGGTCTTCCATAAACACGACATCTCTGTTTCTGACAAGCTTTTTCTGTACCGAATCGTAGAACCTGTAGCCAAAATCATCAAGACCATAGCAGATGAACACACACGGCCTCGTCTTCACATCGAGCTTCGAGCGCTCGTCTCTCAGAATGTGAACAAAAGTCTTACACCCAAAGATGCATAGGTGATTATAAGAAACTTCTTTTCCTGACCACATTCTGTCTGGAACTTCGAAACCCAATGGAACACTCGGCGTGAGATTCAAAACATGAACCACTGTACTCAAGGCTTCACCCCATAAGGATCTCGGCAACTATGACGTAGAAAGCAAAGATCTCACTTCCTCAACAAGTGTCATGATCATTCTCTCAGCTAAACTGTTCAACTGAGGAGTCTTCGAAGGTCTCTTTTGATATCGAATGCCCTGCTCTCTGCAATACTCATCAAAAGGGCCGCAGTACTCACCCCCATTACCTATCCGGATGCACTTGAATTTCACACCTGTTTCTCTTTCCACACGAGCATGAAACTGCTTGAAGACGTCTAACACTTGATCTTTTGACTTTAACATATACACCTAAATCTTCCTTGAATGATCATCGATGAAAGTCACAAAGTACAACGCACCACGAAGTGTTCTTGTCTTCATCAGACTGCACATATCGGAGTACACCATGTCGAGTCTACCCCGTTTTCGCGAATGAGAAGCTGTAACATTTAGAATTTCAAAATTTTAAATTCAAATTGAAATCCCCCAAATCAATTCAAAAATCAAAAACTTAATCTATGATTTGAATCCTAAAATCCCTTAGATTCACATTGATATCGATTCTAAACAACAATCAATGAACCTAGTCTAAAAATCATCTATATTCAGAGGAAGTTTGGATTTCCAACCGAGAAAATCTCTGAAAATCTGATTGGAGATCGGATTTAACAGCTACAAATCCGTTTGAGATCGGATTTTGGGGAAGTTGGTTCAGAATCCCTCCTATAAATTGAGGTGCTCAGGAGAAGAGAAATTCACACCAAAGTTCTCCTCTCCCTCTCGAGCCTCCAGTCAGAAGACTTACCTCTATTTGCAGTTCTGATCTCTGGCAGCCGAGCTCCGACGAAGCTCGCTTGAACTCCGACGACGACCCATCGGAGTAAGCTCCCTCTCTCTCCGTTTTCTTCCCCTCTGTCGAGCTCTCTCTCCCTCTCTGATTCTCCCTCTCACTTCTCTGCTTCTCTCGGCAGAATCCTTCACGAAGAAGAAGGGTTGGTTTTATTTTAAAACCTGAACCGGCCCAGCAATCCAGACCGAACCGATTCATTTAATTTGGTCCGAACCAAACCAGCAGTGAACCAAACCACGACCCGAACCGGTACTGTTCACCCAACCCAACCCGACCCGACCCGAATCGGCACCGTTTACCCGACCCGACCTGACACTATTCACCCTAACCGGATCTGAACCAATTTTGACCCGAATCAAACCAGACCGATAGGAGATTTAACCGGTAAGAAATTTTTGCCCAAATTCTTTTAAAGTTGGAATTATTTAAGTGAGATTTTAATATTGGTATTAGAATTAGGCAGGAAAGATTTTGGAACCATCCGATTCAATTCTAATTGATCCAACCGATCCGATCCGACCTGATAACACAACGTAAGGAAATTCTGCTCAATTTACTTTGAAATTAGATTTATTAAGTAGGATTTTAATACCAAATATTTTAATTGAGCAGGATATTATTCTGAAAAATTTTTGGAATATCTCGATAAACATTTATTGCTCGAAATCCAAGTAAGTGTAAATACAATGTTTTGGCTACGACCCTATATCATATGATAAAATATTATTTTTCTTATTATTGTTTTATTTTATCACACTTTTTCGATGATTGAACACATATGTTAGAATATTGATCTAGAATTGTTTAAAAGATAAAATGGATAGGATATTTGCATGTGTATGAAAAAGTAAAAGGAAATTGACGGCAAATATGTGATAGCAAAACCCTGAACGAGAGTGAGATGGTGAGCTTGAACGTTAAAAGTAAAAGTAAAAGATGACGAAGTCATGATGGCCAAGTCTTAAAAGATGGTTCAGGAATGTGTTTCAACCACTATGTAACAGTTAACAGAATTTTCACCCTAACCGGATCTGAACCAAATTTTGACCCGAATCAAACCAGACCGATAGGAGATTTAACCGGTAAGAAATTTTTGCCCAAATTCTTTTAAAGTTGGAATTATTTAAGTGAGATTTTAATATTGGTATTAGAATTAGGCAGGAAAGATTTTGGAACCATCCGATTCAATTCTAATTGATCCAACCGATCCGATCCGACCTGATAACACAACGTAAGGAAATTCTGCTCAATTTACTTTGAAATTAGATTTATTAAGTAGGATTTTAATACCAAATATTTTAATTGAGCAGGATATTATTCTGAAAATTTTTGGAATATCTCGATAAACATTTATTGCTCGAAATCCAAGTAAGTGTAAATACAATGTTTTGGCTACGACCCTATATCATATGATAAAATATTATTTTTCTTATTATTGTTTTATTTTATCACACTTTTTCGATGATTGAACACATATGTTAGAATATTGATCTAGAATTGTTTAAAAGATAAAATGGATAGGATATTTGCATGTGTATGAAAAAGTAAAAGGGAATTGACGGCAAATATGTAATAGCAAAACCCTGAACGAGAGTGAGATGGTGAGCTTGAACGTTAAAAGTAAAAGTAAAAGATGACGAAGTCATGATGGCCAAGTCTTAAAAGATGGTTCAGGAATGTGTTTCAACCACTATGTAACAGTTAACAGAATTTAGTAAAAGTAAAAGTAAAAATTTTGTAATTTACATGTATTTCCACTTACTGAATTATGTCATGGTTTTAATTTATGATGTAGGTGAATTTTTATCTTTGGAAGAATTAGTTGCAATTGAGAACCCTCTAGTGGCAAACGAGCATACAGAAGAAGAAGATATTGTTGATTTGAGGAAAACGATTTAAATTAAGTATGCTTTAAATTTTAAAAATAATATTTAATGTTTTATTTCAATTTAAGATTTTGAAACAGTTATGTTGAATTTTAAAAGTCTCATAAATTGTTTTAAATTATGCGATGATTTCAAGTTTCCGACAAATTTATTATTTTGATAAAGCTTCTGCACATTTAAGAGTTTCCATTTATTATTATGTTTTTAATATTATGAAAATAAGATTTTTAACGCTCGATTTCAATTCAAATTGAGGAAAATTCTAAGGTTTTCAAAATTAGGGTTTTAAATTGGGAGATTTTAAATCGGGGCGTTACAAAATGGTATAAGAGAAACAAGGTTTATAAAACGATTCTGTAGACTACTCTGTATGCTCACGTGCACCTGGAAGATTGTCAATCAGCAAGTAAGTGATCAAAAGTTTATATTTTGATATAAAAGTACGATGATTTTTGTAGTTGATTTTAAAGTAAGTAATTTCTCTTTTATTCTTTTGCAAATATTTTTATAAAATCTTAAATCTGTTTTAAAACTTTAATATATATTTTGTTTAAGAACTTCAAGTATTTATTTAAAGCAATCATTAATGATGAACTTTATAGAAGGGTTGAGAAGAGTTATTGATTAGGTTAATAAATGATCAGACGAGGGCATGATGGTAATTAGAATTTTACATAGTGGATAACATATTTAAGGAAAAGTCCAGTGAGAGTAGCCGCCACTATCCCCTATCCCCTATTTTCCTCTTTTGGTGTTCAGCTCGAGCTGTAGAACTCTCTAAGCGATTCTCTCGCCCGATTCTCCTTCAACCTAGGTAAGTCTTGTTTTCTTGCATTTTAGCGATTAGTCTACTGAGGGAATACAATGTGAAGATTTCGAGGTTTCTGTGATTGAGGGTGGGTTCAGGTTCTTGGTGATAAATGGGAATGCACGGGTAGCAAAGTTTCAAATCGATTTCCTTAAACATGTTATTGATTTTTTGTAAGGTTTAGTAAGAGTTAGATTAATGTACTGTCATGACCTTAGGTGAGCGAGCTTCTGGAGTAGTTGTAACCGAGCATTTTCAGGAGAGCCAGGTAAGTAAAGTATGCATGTGCCTTCGGGCCTACATCACAAAACAGTAGGGTTATGCATCTTGTGAATGATTTTTTATCATGCATCATGTTTTTGAAAGATTACAAAAATGAATTTCCATGTAAGAATGGTGAGGTATGAACTGAATGTGACAGACAAACTATTAAGGGAATTCATCCACCCCTTAATCGAGTAGAGGATGTATGACATTGGGAGAATTGATCCCACTCCCAAGGGAACCAAGGGATCAGATCAGCTATTAAGAGAATTCATCCGCCCCTTAATCGAGTAGAGGATGTATGACATTGGGAGAATTGATCCCACTCCCAAGGGAACCATGGGATCAGATCAGTTTATGAACGTATGTGTATGCAACTGAGATGAGAAAGTAGAAATTGCATGTTTAGGAATTTATGTTTCAGCAATTCATCTCATTACTGCTTTACTTACTTAGCATTAGGCTAATAGATGAGTTTTGTGATGTAGGTGTTGAGGAAACTGCAGGTGAATTTCCTGAGTTTACTAAACCAAGGGATCAGATCAGCTATTAAGGGAATTCATCCGCCCCTTAATCGAGTAGAGGATGTATGACATTGGGAGAATTGATCCCACTCCCAAGGGAACCAAGGGATCAGATCAGCTATTAAGGGAATTCATCCGCCCCTTAATCGAGTAGAGGATGTATGACATTGGGAGAATTGATCCCACTCCCAAGGGAACCAAGGGATCAGATCAGCTATTAAGGGAATTCATCCGCCCCTTAATCGAGTAGAGGATGTATGACATTGGGAGAATTGATCCCACTCCCAAGGGAACCAAGGGATCAGATCAGCTATTAAGGGAATTCATCCGCCCCTTAATCGAGTAGAGGATGTATGACATTGGGAGAATTGATCCCACTCCCAAGGGAACCAAGGGATCAGATCAGCTATTAAGGGAATTCATCCGCCCCTTAATCGAGTAGAGGATGTATGACATTGGGAGAATTGATCCCACTCCCAAGGGAACCAAGGGATCAGATCAGCTATTAAGGGAATTCATCCGCCCCTTAATCGAGTAGAGGATGTATGACATTGGGAGAATTGATCCCACTCCCAAGGGAACCATGGGATCAGATCAGCTATTAAGGGAATTCATCCGCCCCTTAATCGAGTAGAGGATGTATGACATTGGGAGAATTGATCCCACTCCCAAGGGAACCAAGGGATCAGATCAGCTATTAAGGGAATTCATCCGCCCCTTAATCGAGTAGAGGATGTATGACATTGGGAGAATTGATCCCACTCCCAAGGGAACCAAGGGATCAGATCAGCTATTAAGGGAATTCATCCGCCCCTTAATCGAGTAGAGGATGTATGACATTGGGAGAATTGATCCCACTCCCAAGGGAACCAAGGGATCAGATCAGCTATTAAGGGAATTCATCCGCCCCTTAATCGAGTAGAGGATGTATGACATTGGGAGAATTGATCCCACTCCCAAGGGAACCAAGGGATCAGATCAGCTATTAAGGGAATTCATCCGCCCCTTAATCGAGTAGAGGATGTATGACATTGGGAGAATTGATCCCACTCCCAAGGGAACCAAGGGATCAGATCAGCTATTAAGGGAATTCATCCGCCCCTTAATCGAGTAGAACTCACTCTTGCAAACAGCCATACGAGGGAAGGGTGACGGAATTTTGAAAAACAGACGCACTCAGCTACTAATTAGCAATTTAGATCATTACAGTAACCATTAAGACAAAACAATCCAGTATATTCCTAGCATTCATCTTCGATTTCATCAGTAACCAACAATAAAGCAATTACCAACCCAGCACTCACCACGGCAAGCCAGTAAGTTCATGCAACCCATCAAGCATAGAAATAACGACCTTAACTGGAAATATCAGCCCATCCCCAGCAGCACTATCAATCGCTCCTTGAGTCTCTCTCTCTCTCTCTCTCTCTCTCTCTCTCTCTCTCTCTCTCTCTCTCTCTCTCTCTCTCTCTCTCTCTCTCTCTCTCTCTCTCTCTCTCTCTCTCTCTCTCTCTCTCTCTCTCTCTCTCTCTCTCTCTCTCTCTCTCTCTCTCTCTCTCTCTCTCTCTCTCTCTCTCTCTCTCTCTCTCTCTCTCTCTCTCTCTCTCTCTCTCTCTCTCTCTCTCTCTCTCTCTCTCTCTCTCTCTCTCTCTCTCTCTCTCTCTCTCTCTCTCTCTCTCTCTCTCTCTCTCTCTCTCTCTCTCTCTCTCTCTCTCTCTCTCTCTCTCTCTCTCTCTCTCTCTCTCTCTCTCTCTCTCTCTCTCTCTCTCTCTCTCTCTCTCTCTCTCTCTCTCTCTCTCTCTCTCTCTCTCTCTCTCTCTCTCTCTCTCTCTCTCTCTCTCTCTCTCTCTCTCTCTCTCTCTCTCTCTCTCTCTCTCTCTCTCTCTCTCTCTCTCTCTCTCTCTCTCTCTCTCTCTCTCTCTCTCTCTCTCTCTCTCTCTCTCTCTCTCTCTCTCTCTCTCTCTCTCTCTCTCTCTCTCTCTCTCTCTCTCTCTCTCTCTCTCTCTTCAAATTCCTAAACTACCCTCCTTCTCTCCCTCCCTCCCTTCTCGTAAAACTCCAGAACCCCTCTCTCTCTCTCTCTCTCCCTCCCTCCCTCCGTAAAACTCCAGAACCCCCCCTCCCCTCTTTAATATCAATTATAACAACTAAATCGAGTAGAACTCACTCTTGCAAACAGCCATACGAGGGAAGGGTGACGGAATTTTGAAAAACAGACGCACTCAGCTACTAATTAGCAATTTAGATCATTACAGTAACCATTAAGACAAAACAATCCAGTATATTCCTAGCATTCATCTTCGATTTCATCAGTAACCAACAATAAAGCAATTACCAACCCAGCACTCACCACGGCAAGCCAGTAAGTTCATGCAACCCATCAAGCATAGAAATAACGACCTTAACCTGGAAATATCAGCCCATCCCCAGCAGCACTATCAATCGCTCCTTGAGTAGCTTCCCTAAACCCTAATTGTCAAGCTCCGTTAAACTCCCAAACTCGCCGGCCGAGTCAGCACCAGAGTCAGCACCAAAACTGCCAACTCTATCAAACTCCGAATCATGCTCCGATCGACTCGAATAGAAGCGCGAAGAAAATAATCCCAGATTCAGCGTGGCGTCTGGAGAGCAGGAAAAGAGCGTCCCCGTAGTGAAAGCAGATTGAATAAGAGAAGTGTGATAGGATGAAAGAAAGCTGGAGTTTGAAAAGAGATGTCTTTGCGATCGCGAGAGAGTAGACGAAGGAGGCGAGAATAAAAAGGAACAGAAGGAAGTGGAACGAGAACGCCATAGACTGGAGAAAATCTTCGAGGTCGCCATCGTTAGAGTTATGGGTGGCCGGAGAAACAGAGCGGCCGAAACATAAGGTTTGTAAAAGGCTGGAGATTTTAGAAAGCAGAGAACGAAAGTGTGTGTGTGTGTGTGTGTGTGTGTGAGAGAGAGAGAGAGAGAGAGAGAGAGAGCCATCGTTAGAGTTATGGGTGGCCGGAGAAACAGAGCTGCCGAAACATAAGGTTTGTAAAAGGCTGGAGATTTTAGAAAGCAGAGAACGAAAGTGAGAGAGAGAGAGGGGGTAGTTTAGGTATTTTGAAAAGAATCTATTAAATTTAATTGAAAAATTGACGGTAGGGTTTAAATTGTAAACGTTTTATACGTTAGGGTTTGATTGGGTACAAAAAAAACGTTAGGTACCAAATGGTCACTGACCCCATACGTTAGGGTCTAAATGGTACTTTTCCCTTATTTTTACTTAAACGATTTCCGCTGCAAGTTTTCAAAAAAACAAAAAAAAAAAGAAATACGGTTGAAATTTTCAGTCATGTAGGGGATGGTGTGAAAAACCGAGTTCAGATAACTCGGGGCGTGACAGTGTGGTATCAGAGACATTCAGTTAAACCGTTCAAAAGATTACTCATCAGTGCCAATCGTCGCATGGAAGTACTCCAACAACTGTAAGTGTTTATGTTAGCCCCAGTAATTAGATATTTATGAACATAGTTAACCTTGTACAAGAAGTCAGTTTAATGGCCAGACGCCCAGGAAGACCTAGGATACCGAGAGAAATGCCAAACTTGAGGAGTGAGGAGGAACCTAGTGTTATTAGACAACTGACAGATTTGGTACGTCAGCAAACAGACTTAGTACGTCAGCAGTCCAATCAGTTAGGAGTGTTGCTGAACCGAGAGGTACAGGGGAGTGCCAACTCAGGTTCTAGCAATGAGCATTCAGGAGACCGATTCCGGAAACTTCAGCCGCCCACGTTTGATGGAAAATCATCTAACCCGATTGTTGCTGAAGAGTGGTTGAGGAAGATTGAAAGCATGCTCCGGTGTGCCAACGTCGGAGAAGGAGACAAGGTCACCCTGGCGACCTTTCATTTTGCTGGAGACGCCCAGCTTTGGTGGGAGACAATTGAGACCACCACTGACATTCTGACTATGACTTGGTCACAGTTTAAGGACATTTTCTATGAAAAATATTTTAATAGCACAGTCCAGGCAGCAAAGAAGGTAGAGTTTTTGAACTTGAAGCAGACAGGGTCTGTGGCTGAGTACGTTAGACAATTTGAGTCCCTGTCCAGATTCGCTGAACACTTTATTCACCGAAATGAAGATAAGGTGTTTCAATTCATGAATGGACTGAAACCAGAAATGTATAGAGGGGTCAAGTTTTCGTGTTATAAGGGTTTGCCCTTCAGTGATGTTGTGTTCACAGCATTGGAAGTGGAAGAAGCTGAATTGAAATGCGCTGGACTAAAGGAAACCCCGAGAAAGTTTGTTAAACCACCACCGCAAAGAGGAGTGAAGAGATCCAATGAAGGCCAGCACAGCCAAGGGATAGGAAAGAAGGTACCAGATACCAAGACGTTTCCTCAGTGCCTAAAGTGTTCGAAGAATCACTTGGGCGAGTGTAGATTTGGATCAGGTAAGTGCTTCAACTGCGATGAGGTTGGACACTTGTACAAGGATTGCCCAAAGCCCCGGATCGTTCGATATTTCCATTGCAACAAGGTTGGCCATGTCAACAGAGACTGCCCAGCTTTGAAGGGTGGCCCTGCCAGGATTAAGCCAAGAATATTCTCCATGATGGATTCAGGTGATGAGGACCAGCCTGCTGTAGTGTCAGGTACTGTATTGATTAACTCTGTACCTGCCTTTACTTTGATAGATTCGGGTGCAACTCATTCTTTTATAGCCTCTGCATTTGCTGATAAGTTAGATGTACGGTTTACTCCTTCTGAGCATGTGTATAACGTAGCATTACCTTCTGGTGAGCACATGCACTCCAGTCAAGTGATGCCTAATAGTGTGGTGTTAGTAGGGAATATGAATTTGCCTGCTGACCTCATTGTTATGGACATAATGGGATTTGATGTGATCCTAGGAATGGATTGGTTGTTTAAGCATTATGCCACAATAGATTGTAGAACTGGAATTGTTAGTTTTCAACCCCCTAGTGGTTTAAACCATACCTTCCAATCCCTGAAGAAGAGTAAGGAAATGACTGTAATGATTTCTGTTAGTTGTAGACCCTCCCCTTGCAGAGAGTATTTGTGCTTTTTTGGCCAGTGTTTTAGACACACAACTAGTAGAAAAATCAAGCCCCAAAAATGTTTTAGTTGTCTAAGATTTTCCAGAGGTATTTCTAGATGACCTTCCTGGCTTGCCACCAGATAGGGAAATTGAATTTGTGGTAGATGTTTACCCCGGCGCTGAGCCTGTATCTAAGAATCCATATAGACTAGCACCAACAGAACTTAAAGAATTGAAGAAACGGTTAGAGGATTTGTTGGAGAAGGGGTTCATACGCCCTAGCTTTTCACCATGGGGTGCACCTGTCCTTTTTGTCAAAAAGAAAGACGGATCAATGCGTTTGTGCATAGACTATAGAGAATTGAATAAGCTAACTGTCAAGAACAATTATCCACTGCCGAGGATTGATGATTTAATTGATCAGCTTAAGGGTGCAAGAGTTTTCTCTAAAATTGACCCTAGGTCCGGTTATTACCAGTTGAAGGTTAAATCTGAAAATATCCCAAAGACTGCCTTTCGCACAAGGTATGGACATTATGAGTTTTTGGTTATGTCTTTTGGTTTGACAAATGCGCCAGCAGCCTTCATGGATCTTATGAATAGGGTGTTTCGCGAGTATTTGGACAAGTTTGTCACTGTATTCATAGAAGACATTCTAATCTATTCTAAAACTAAGGATGAGCATGCAGAACACCTAAACTTGGTGTTAGGATTGCTGAAGCAGCACCAACTTTATGCCAAATTTTCTAAGTGTGAGTTTTGGTTGGAGAGAGTTCACTTTCTTGGCCATGGATATCTGTTGATCCAGCCAAGGTTCAATCAGTTAAGGAATGACCTCAACCGAAGAATGCCACTGATATCCGAAGTTTCCTTGGACTAGCAGGGTATTATAGAAAATTCATCAAGGGATTTTCAAAGATTGCCACACCCCTTACTATGTTAACAAGGAAAAATGTGAAGTATAATTGGACTGATAAATGGGAATCCAGTTTCCAGACCTTGAAGCAGAAACTGACCAATGCCCCAATTTTAACTCTTCCTGTCGAAAATGGTAAATTCAGTATTTATTGTGATGCTTCTAAGATTGGACTTGGTTGTGTTTTGATGCAAGATGGAAAGGTTATAGCTTATGCTTCTAGGCAGTTAAAAGTACACAAAAAGAATTACCCCACACATGACTTAGAATTAGCTGCTGTGGTTTTTGCATTAAAGATTTGGAAGCACTACCTGTATGGACAAACCTGTGAGATATTTTCGGATCATAAAAGCCTGAAATACATTTTCACGCAAAAAGAACTGAATATGAGGCAACGTAGGTGGTTAGAGTTTGTCAAAGATTATGATTTTGAGATTAAGCACCACCCTGGCAAGGCGAATGTGGTGGCTGATGCTTTGAGTAGAGTGACTCCTTCAGTCTCTCCATTGATTCTAGAAATACCGATAGCTTTAGAGACAGAATTCCAAAGATTTAACCTGGAAGCTGTATCTAGTGTGTCAGCCATGCTTTCGGCCATATCTTTGAGGCCAACTATTTTGGAGAAAATAAAGGAAGTTCAAATGAATGACGCTGAGTGTAATAAGTATAAGTTGTGCATAGATTCTACTGACAAGTCGGATTTCAACTACTCAGCTGGTGGATTTCTCAAGTTTCGAAATAGATGGTTTGTTCCGGCTGATACGGAACTTAGGAAGGAAATCCTATTTGAGGCACATTCCTCCAGATTTTCTGTTCATCCTGGAGGTACGAAAATGTACAGAGATCTCAAGCAACATTATTGGTGGCCGGGTATGAAGAGAAGTTTGGCGGAGTATGTGGAGTTGTGTCTGGTCTGCCAGCAAGTCAAAGCCGAACATCAGAGGCCTGCTGGAACATTGCAACCCTTACCAGTTCCCGAATGGAAATGGGAACAAATAACTATGGATTTTGTTATAGGATTACCTAGAACAGTAAAAGGTCACGATGCAATTTGGGTAATAGTTGATCGTTTAACCAAATCAGCTCACTTTCTGCCAATGAAGATAACATACTCGATGGATCAATTGGCTGAGTTGTATGTGCACGAGGTTGTCAGACTGCATGGAGTTCCAAGCACCATAGTTTCAGACCGAGACTCCAGATTTACATCTAAGTTTTGGAAAAGTTTGCACAAGGCTATGGGAACACAGCTTAGTTTTAGCACAGCCTTTCATCCTCAAACTGATGGACAATCCGAGAGAACTATCCAAACGTTGGAGGATATGCTTCGTGCATGTGTACTGGAATTTCAAGGTTCTTGGAGTAAGTATATACCATTGATTGAATTCTCTTATAATAACAGTTTTCAAGCAACAATAGGCATGACACCATACGAGGCATTATATGGACGAAAGTGCAGATCTCCATTATATTGGGAAGAGGTTGGAGAAGCACAATTGATTGGTCCTGATATTGTGCAGTAGACAGTGGAGAAGATTGCTCTTATCCGACAAAGAATCTTAACAGCTCAAAGCCGGCAGAAAAGCTATGCAGATAAAAGACGAAGAGAATTAGAATTTGATGTTGGTAATGAAGTTTTCCTTAAGGTGTCACCTTTCAAAGGAGTTGTGAGATTTGGGAAAAGAGGCAAGTGGAACCCCAGATACATTGTACCTTTCCAAATCGTGAAGAGAATTGGGAAGTCAGCATATCAACTTAAGTTACCAGCCTCTCTGGAGGGAGTTCATAATGTGTTTCATGTTTCTATGCTTAAGAAATGCGTTAGAGATCCTTCACAGATTATAGAACAGCAGAACATTAAAGTCCTTCCTACTCTTGCATTTGAGGAGAAACCAGTAAAAATCTTAGATTATGCAGTAAAGGTATTACGCAACAAAGAAGTTCTACTGGTAAAAGTCTTATGGCATAACCAGAGCGTTAAGGAGACAACTTGGGAACCCCAGCAGGACATGATGGACCAATATCCATAACTATTCAGGTACTGAATTTTGAGGACAAAATTCTTTTAAGGAGGGTAGATTGTAGCACCCGGTTCCATTGAACCAAAAAAAATTAATCTATCATTAATGATGAACTTTACAGAAGGGTTGGGGAGAGTTATTGATTAGGTTAATAAATGATCAGGCGAGGGAATGATGGTAATTAGAATTTTACATAGTGGATAACATATTTAAGGAAAAGTCTAGTGAGAGTAGCCGCCACTATCCCCTATCCCCTATTTTCCTCTTTTGGTGTTCAGCTCGAGCTGTAGAACTCTCTAAGCGATTCTCTCGCCCGATTCTCCTTAAACCTAGGTAAGTCTTGTTTTCTTGCATTTTAGCGATTAGTCTACTGAGGGAATACAATGTGAAGATTTCGAGGTTTCTGTGATTGAGGGTGGGTTCAGGTTCTTGGTGATAAATGGGAATGCACGGGTAGCAGAGTTTCAAATCTATTTCCTTAAACATGTTATTGATTTTTTGTAAGGTTTAGTAAGAGTTGGATTAATGTACTGTCATGACCTTAGGTGAGCGAGCTTCTGGAGTAGTTGTAACCGAGCATTTCTAGGAGAGCCAGGTAAGTAAAGTATGCATGTGCCTTCGGGCCTACATTACAAAACAGTAGGGTTATGCATATTGTGAATGATTTTGTATCATGCATCATGTTTTTGAAAAATTACAAAAATGAATTTCCATGTAAGAATGGTGAGGTATGAACTGAATGTGACAGACAAACTATTAAGGGAATTCATCCACCCCTTAATCGAGTAGAGGATGTATGACATTGGGAGAATTGATCCCACTCCCAAGGGAACCAATGGATCATCAGATCAGGTATTAAGGGAATTCATCCGCCCCTTAATCGAGTAGAGGATGTATGACATTGGGAGAATTGATCCCACTCCCAAGGGAACCATGAGATTAGATCAGTTTATGAACGTATGTGTATGCAACTGAGATGAGAAAGTAGAAATTGCATGTTTAGGAATTTATGTTTCAGCAATTCATCTCATTACTGCTTTACTTACTTAGCATTAGGCTAATAGATGAGTTTTGTGATGTAGGTGTTGAGGAAACTGCAGGTGAATTCCCTGAGTTTACTGACGAATAGATGGAGTTGAAGGAGCACTTCTCTGCCACGAACTGGTATACTGATGAGGCGGATTAACTGTTGTCTGATGGTGTGAAAGTTTAGTTGACAGTATTTCAATTTAAGTATGTTGAATTTTCATTACATAAGTGATTTCAATGTTTTGAATACGATTTCGAGATTTTCCTGTTAATAGTATTCTGTTGGGATTTAATGTTGGCACTCACTGGAATTTTTAGTAATGTAATGGTTTGAAACATTTTTGAATGGTTTCAGTGAAGTGAGTAAATCATTTTCCATAGGTTGAGTTGTTGTTCTGTTGTCTGATCGGATGAAGGAAATCATCTGGCTGACGTCATCGGAAGATATAAGCAGAGAGTTTGTCGTTTAGTCACCGGTGGATGTAGAGCAAAGTCGATCGGATGAAGGAAATCATCTGGCTGACGTCATCGGAAGATATAAGCAGAGAGTTTGTCGTTTAGTCACCGGTGGATGTAGAGCAAAGTCGATCGGATGAAGGAAATCATCTGGCTGACGTCATCGGAAGATGTTATTTTGTTTGCTGTCGGTAGATGAAGTCTAACAGTAGATGTCGGGTTATAGCTATGTGTCTATCGGAAGATATAAGCAGAGAGTTTGTCGTTTAGTCACCGGTGGATGTAGAGCAAAGTCGATCGGATGAAGGAAATCATCTGGCTGACGTCATCGGAAGATGTTATTTTGTTTGCTGTCGGTAGATGAAGTCTAACAGTAGATGTCGGGTTATAGCTATGTGTCTATCGGAAGATATAAGCAGAGAGTTTGTCGTTTAGTCACCGGTGGATGCTATCGGAAGATGTCTTCAGTGGAAGCCATCAGATGATATAGAACAAAATTTGTCGTTTAGTGATCGGTAAATATAGCTTGTTTTATCGGAAGATGTTATTTTGTTTGTTGTCGGTAGATGAAGTCTAACAGTAGATGTCGGGTTATAGCTATGTGTCTATCGGAAGATATAAGCAGAGAGTTTGTCGTTTAGTCACCGGTGGATGTAGAGCAAAGTCGATCGGATGAAGGAAATCATCTGGCTGACGTCATCGGAAGGTGTAGAGTGTATTTTGTCGTTTAGTCACCGGTGGATGTAGAGCAAAGTCGATCGGATGAAGGAAATCATCTGGCTGACGTCATCGGAAGATTTAGAGTGCATTTTGTCGTTTAGTGACCGGTGGATGCCGTGTGTAGATCCACCGGATGTTGCAGAAAGTCTTTTGTCATTTAGTGACCGGTGGATGTCGTGTGTAAATCCATCGGATGATGTAGAGAACACTTTGACGTTTTGCAACCGGATGATGTTTTCCATTTTCTGCTCCAGCCCCTTTTTGTTGACTTTGTCCAGCGGGCAATGCGTTTGACTTTTGAAACTTATGAAGTATACTGCGATTTAATCCTTATTCCTTTTGCCGATTATTCCTCAAAATTCCAATTGAGTATTCAAGCATTGTACAATAGCTTTGTTTAACTTTATTTTTACTTAAACGATTTCCGCTGCAAGTTTTCAAAAAAAAAAAAAAAGAAATACGGTTGAAATTTTTAGTCATGTACGGGCATGGTGTGACAAACCGGGTTCAGATAACTCGGGGCGTGACACAACTACTCCTGATTAAAAGATTTGATCTCGATTAATAAACTTCCTTAAAACATATATAAACCCTAGAGCCTAAGATACGCATAAGAGGCAAGTATATTACGATTGGATGTTTGAGTATTAAACAACACCAACCTTACTAGTATCCTAACTAGTTTATGGACTTCTCCAATAAAACTTTAGAATATTGGCCTGCAATAGTTAAGAACTAAAGTCAGTAACCACAACTTAAACATTTTTGGATAGAAGAGCTTATATAATAATTAGTCTTTCCATGTAAAAATTATCAAATTCTCAAGTTAAGGATTTACTAAGGATAAAAGATAAAGTAGTATTATGGATTAATTTGAGAATATTAGACAAGACAAGGAATGACATAGATAAATTTAAAGATGCTTAGATGATGATACCTACTCCTTAGAATTTGGTAACCTCAATTCCATTAACAACCACTTATGAATCCTTTTTTGGAGTACACCCATTATCTCAAGTTTTAGATAGAACTAACCCTTTATCCATCCTAGTCATTATGGACGCATTTGCTCAATTGACACGTCTGAAGGATTTCGTGTGACGACCCGTCTTTCAACGGACTGATAAGGAACCACCCATTCTCCGCGGATCCTGGGGCTGACCTGGGCCGGAGGTGGGTAAAGCTCCGCGGATCCTGGGGCTGACCTGGGCCGGAGTGGTTTTCTCCGTTGACGCAGGGCCGTTAATCGCTTGGGCCTCCGTTGAAGCAGGGGCCGTTACGAACCCACATCGCTTGGGGAAGTACAGGAAATGAAACATATGTAAGAGATCCCTCCCAACATAGCAAGACGCGTTTTGGAGCACGATTGATGACGGATCCCATAAGAACTCCGAAGTTAAGCGTGCTTCGGCGAGAGTAATTCCAGGTTGGGTGACCTTCCGGGAAGTGCTCTCGCCAAACAAAGCCGTGAGGGGAGGATATTGGGTTGCGGCCCAATCCCCGGAGCGGACAATATCTTGCTGGGGAAAGGGGTCGTTACAAATGGTATTCAGAGCCTGTACCCAACCAGAAATGTGGCCAACGAGGACGTTGGGCCCCCGAGGGGGGGTGATTGTGACGACCCGTCTTTCAACGGACTGATAAGGAACCACCCATTCTCCGCGGATCCTGGGGCTGATCTGGGCCGGAGGTGGGTAAAGCTCCGCAGATCCTGGGGCTGACCTGGGCCGGAGTGGTTTCTCCGTTGAAGCAGGGGCCGTTACGAACCCACATCGCTTGGGGAAGTACATGGAAATGAAACATATGTAAGAGATCCCTCCCAACATAGCAAGACGCGTTTTGGAGCACGATTGATGACGGATCCCATAAGAACTCCGAAGTTAAGCGTGCTTCGGCGAGAGTAATTCCAGGTTGGGTGACCTTCCGGGAAGTGCTCTCGCCAAACAAAGCCGTGAGGGGAGGATATTGGGCTGCGGCCCTAATCCCCGGAGCGGACAATATCTTGCTGGGGAAAGGGGTCGTTACATTTCGTGTCTCTAATAATAATTTGACTATAAGATTTATACTATATGAAGATTTACTAAAAATATTGTTTGAGTACTAAGAAGTTTAATTTGAGTTGAAAAGTTATTAATGCGGACATAGTTGATCAATGAGAAGTTAATGATTTTAGATGAAACAAATGATGCTAGAATATACCTTACGACTTAGTTAAAAAAAAATAAAAAAATTTAAAGATTGTCTTGAGTAATTATTTGGTTATATATGTTTTAAACAACTTAGAGAATTAGAAATGATATCAGATTTTTTTAATTTGAGGATATATGAGATCCATGAAATTCTCTGTAGATTTTATAATTAATTGGGAAACTTAAGTTGATCATTACTCAAGAAAATAGATGTCATCTAAAATTAGTTAAGGAGAAGGAATTAAGTGATTTGAGAATTTATAATAATCAAGGATAAGAAAACGTTTGATGTTAAATCTGATTTGAAGATATAATTGCGTAATAAGTAATGGATGTATTGAAGATTTTATATTAGAATCTAAGAAAATTTTGAGAAAGTAATGTTGGATTCTATTTGACAAATTTTTGGAATATAAATTGATCAATAATCATTGAGAACTTTAAGTTTAAATTTATGTGTTAATTTGAATTGATCATCGTTAGAGGGATGCATGAAGTTACATTGTAGTGGAGTAATTATACAAAAATTCTTAAAGATATGAAATTCAATGAATTAAGGATTTAGAATAATCTTTGTTCGAGTAAACATAGATATGGAGTTATAATATACGACCTTGAAATTTTGAGATTTTAATTTATTAAAGTGAAGTCGAGAAATGTAGGAATAAATTATGTGTTCAAGTGCATAGTTTATAATGATTTTGTTTGGAGACATATTAATCAGATAATATTTGATAAATAATTGAGGCTATAGTTGATCAAATTGAATGCAGTGAACGTAGTTATGAGATTTACATTCAACTGTGTAGTTAGAATGATCATTGTTTGAGAAACTATAGGGATGATATCGTAGTTGAGAATTGATTAAATTTTTGAAGATATAGTTTATCAAAATGAAATCAAAATCTTTAAATAAGAATTTAAATTTTGAGAATGTAGTTAATTGGAATAGACTTGAGGATTTATATAGATATCATTATTTCGGTAAGCATAGATTGATCGTTGTGAATAATTAGATTTTGAGAATATAATTGATTGAGGACATAATTAAGGTATTAAATACGAAATTGATACTTAGGTATTTAATAAACACTGCTCAAAGAATTATGAAGTTTGGACTTTTATTTTGAAGATATTTTGATGTTGTAGTTGATCAAAATGACATTGAGATATATAGGTATGACATTTATGTATATTCAATTTAAGAACCGTCATTACTCGAGGGAAATTTAGAGTTTATATTTTATTGATGAACGATTAAATTTTGAGGATATAGATGAGTAAAAGAAAAACACAATTTCAAGGATTTTAAGAATGAAATTTACATTGAATACATAGATTAGAATAATTATAGCTAAAGAAAAAAAAATATGAATGCTAGATTTTATTAGACATTAGGTCGATATTAAGATTGAAGAATATGAATATTTAAGAATTGCAACTATTATATCAACATTAATATAGTTATAGCAGTATAACGATAAATAGCAGTTAAAATTAATTCTTGACAAAATAAGGAAAGTTTAAGTATATGAATAAGAATATTTAAGAATAGACAAATACATTTATATATCAGAGTAGCGTAGCAAAAGCATAGTAAGCTCTAATCTAAAAAACTTGAGAATAACATGAGAACTGGACGAACTTAAGCGCTATTATACCTATGAGACCTCTAGACCTTACAATCAATCTCGACCTACTATATGAAGAAATATCGATTCAAATTCTAGATTCAGAAGAAAGAGAATCAATGAATAGGAAGGTCTCGCTTGTCAAGTGCTTTGGAGAAATAGAAACATGAAGGAAACAACTTGAGGAAGAGAATAGAGCATGAGAAAGATTTGCTCAGAGTTATTCGTGTATTTAAATTTCGAGAACGAAATTCTTTAAGGAAGGAAGATTGTAACATTTAGAATTTCAAAATTTTAAATTCAAATTGAAATCCCCCAAATCAATTCAAAAATCAAAAACTTAATCTATGATTTGAATCCTAAAATCTCTAAGATTCACATTGATATCAATTCTAAACAACAATTAATGAACCTAGTCTAAAAATCATCCACATTCAGAGGCAGTTTGGATTTCCAACCGAGAAAATCTCTGAAAATCCTATTGGGGATCGGATTTAACAGCTACAAATCCGTTTGAGATCGGATTTTGGGGTAAGTTGGTTCAGAATCCCTCCTATAAATTGAGGTGCTCAGGAGAAGAGAAATTCACACCAAAGCTCTCCTATCCCTCTCGAGTCTCCAGTAAGAAGACTTACCTCTATTCGCAGTTCCGATCTCTGGCAGCCGAGCTCCGACGAAGCTCGCTTGAACTCCGACGGCGACCCATCGGAGTAAGCTCCCTCTCTCTCCGTTTTCTTCCCCTCTGTTGAGCTCTCTCTCTCCCTCTCTGATTCTCCCTCTCACTTCTCTGCTTCCCTCGGCAGCATCCTTCACGAAGAAGAAGGGTTGGTTTTATTTTTAAACCTGAACCGGCCCAACAATCTAGACCGAACCGATTCATTTAATTTGGTCCGAACCAAACCAGCAGTGAACCAAACCACGATCCGAACCGGTACTGTTCACCTGACCCGAACCGAAATAGCACTGTTCACCCGACCCGGCACTATTCACCCGAACCAAATTTTGACCCGAATCAAACCGGACCGATCGGAGATTTAACCGGTAAGAAATTTCTGCTCAAATTCTTTTAAAGTTGGAATAATTTAAGTGGGATTTTAATATTGGTATTCGAATTAGGCAGGAAAGATTTTGGAACCGTTCGATTCAATTCTAATCGATCCAACCGATCTGATTCGACCTGATAACACAATGTAAGGAAATTCTGCTCAATTTACTTTGAAATTAGATTTATTAAGTAGGATTTTAATACCAAAGATTTTAATTGAGTATGATATTATTTTGAAAATTTTTGGAATATCCCGATAAACATTTATTGCTCGGAATCCAAGTAAGTGTAAATACAATGTTTTGGCTACGGCCCTACATCATATGATAAAATATTATTTTTCTTATTATTGTTTTATTTTATCACACGTTTTCGATGATTGA
Source organism: Begonia masoniana (assembly GCA_022432975.1). Taxonomy (NCBI): domain Eukaryota; kingdom Viridiplantae; phylum Streptophyta; class Magnoliopsida; order Cucurbitales; family Begoniaceae; genus Begonia; species Begonia masoniana. The sequence continues at coordinate 13,909,643 of CM039504.1, forward strand.
GCACATATGTTATAATATTGACCTAGAATTGTTTAAAAGATCAAATGGATAGGATATTTGTATGTGTATGAAAAAGTAAAAGGGAATTGACGGCAAATACGTGATAGCAAAAGCCTGAACGACAGTAAAATGGTGAGCTTGAACGTTAAAAGTAAAAGTAAAAGATGACGAAGCCATGATGGCCAAGTCTTAAAAGATGGTTTAGGAATGAGTTCCAACCAGTATGTAACAGTTAATAGGATTTGGTAAAAGTAAAAGTAAAAGTAAAAGTTTTGTAATTTACACGTATTTGCACTTACTGAATTATCTCATAGTTTTAATTTATGATGTAGGTGAATTTTTATCTGAGGAAGAATTAGCTGCAATTGAGAACCCTCCAGTGGCAAGCGAGCATACAGAAGAAGAAGATATTGTTGATTTCGAGGAAAACGATTTAAATTAAGTATGCTTTAAATTTTAAAAACAATATTTAATGTTTTATTTCAATTTAAGATTTTGAAACAGTTATGTTGAATTTTATCATTTAATAAAGTCTTATAAATTGTTTTAAATTATGCGATGATTTCAAGTTTTCGACAAATTTATTATTCTAATAAAGCTTCCGCGCATTTAAGAGTTTCCATTTATTATTATGTTTTTAATATTATGAAAATAAGATTTTTAATGCTCGATTTCAATTCAAATTGGGGAAAATTCTAGGGTTTTCAAAATTAAGGTTTCAAATTGGGGGATTTTAAATCGAGGCGTTACATAAGCTCTCTTGAAGGTTACTCGAGTCAGCTTGCCTGCCAAAAAACGAACACACCATTTTAGAGAGTCATTTTTCATACTTTATAGTAGGTTCTTCTTGACTAGAATCATCAAACCCTTCTCGCTCATATGGCTAAGCCGGTTGTGCCAAAGTTCTACCGCACCTTCATCGTCCACCGTATTGATTGTGCAATCCGTGATGTTCGTGTTCATCACATACATTGAGGAACATTTTTCTCCCCTCACTACAATCAAAGAGCCTTTGGTGAGGTTCCATTTTCCATCACGAAAGGTGTTGCAAATCGAGATCAAATTCATGCAGATGTAGGGGATATGCTTCACATCTCTAAAAAACAAGGAGTTGCCATTTTCGGTCTCCAAACGCACGTCTCACATACCAATAGCTTTTACAACGCCATCATTTTCCATTCTTACACTTCCAAAATCATCTGAGGTGTAGGACGTGAAGAAATTCCTCCGTGAAATAGCATGTATCGAAGCGCCACTATCGATCAACTCGTATCTTGGCAAGCGAGATTGACGACGTCTCCGTTGTACACAATAAAGAACTCCTCGGAGGCCGTGGCTACATTCTCGCTTGTATCACCCACTTCGACCTTCTTTTCCTTTCCCTTTGCATTCGGATTCTCCTGAATGAACTTTTGACAAAATCTCTTGATGTGTCCCTTCTTGCCACAATGATGACACTCAAAATTAGTTTATTTTCCTGACTTGCTTTGACTTCGATTTCTGTTGCCCGGACTTTTGCTTTGACTCATCCCTCAGTTTTTAGTGATTAGAATGTCTGACTGCAAAGAAGAAGAACCGGTCAATTTTCTTCTCCTCTCCTCATTTAGAACACTACTCTTGACTACATCCATAGCTAAAACATCATCCGGGGCCGAATTGGACAACAACATTCTAAACGTCTCCTACGAGTCCGGTAATGTTCCAAGAAGCATCTGTAACACCCGACATTCTCAGTCAGGTGATATTCTTAACGGAATTAACAGTCACCTCTTTATTTGACCTTCTATCTAATAATTATATGCCAAAGCTTATTGGATTTCTATTGTAGTGGCAGAATTGTAATTAGGGAGGAACTTATCTGGTATAAGTAGAAAGTGGAAACCTTAAACCCCAATTAAACCTCACTGTAGCCGACACATTTACTCTCAGCGATTTCTCTCCTCCCAGAACTCTCTCTCTCTCTCAGCAGGTAGCCTTCTTCATCAACAGCCGATTCTCCTTCGTTCTCGCCGATACTCAACTTACCAGGTAAGACTCAGTGAATGTAGTTACGGGTTATCTCTTTGAGCTCTGTTTCCAGTTAGAACCCGAGGTTTCAGATTCTTTAATGGCAGAATAATAATAGGACCATTTCTGATACGCGTTTAGTAAAGGCATTACGAGTTGATTCTGAACATTTAGATAGCTGTATGCGATTAGTTACTGGGTTGAATCTGGTTATTTAGATTGTAGAAATTTAATCCACGCACACAAGGTGCTCGACTGATGAATATAGAAAATACAAGTAAGATAAGCATTAGGATGATTTTTGGTTAGCATTATTAGGATTTTATTTTTTAACTTGGTAATGTGAAATGATTCAGGTGAAGAAGATTTGAAATGAGTTTTCTATTAGCAAAGGACATCAGGTAAGTGAATGTATTAAGACTTCCGGCCAATAGAGCCCTACATCACAAGGACATTAAGTTAGTTTCAGTTGTCTGATGCTTGTTCTGTGTTAGTAAGATTTCTTGTATTTGGATGATTTATGGATGTTGAGAATTTTGTTATGTGACGTTCTGGTAGAGTCTATGAAGTCGACTGTTCTGGTGTGATACTTTCTATAGTCTGATGATTCAAGAGCATCCATGTCATGCATTATGATTTACTTCTCAAGCATATGAAAATGTTTTATGAGCATGTTTTCCCATGAACAAGATATGACAACGAATATGAAACTTATGCAACCGGATTAAGTGAGGGTTGGGGGCGGTTTGCCGTATGTCACTGTCCAAAGAGAAGGACCATGAATACGGCCCGAAAGGGACTATGTACACTTGCACTGTCATCCCCCCTTTACGGCATAAATCCTCCCTTAATCCATATGATGAAAGTGATGGACAAGAATACGAATAAGAATAAGAAAAGAGCATGAAACGAACATGAACATGATTTTCTTGTAACTATGCATTCACGTATACATGTTAGTATTGCATTTCTTACTAAGCATTAGGCTTATAGTTTAAACCTTATGATGTAGGTGACGAGATATCAGGTGAGGATTCCAAAGCTAATGAAGATGTCTAAGTCTTGTTGCTGGAAGGTGATCAAGGTGCAATTCTGTGGCTGGATGGCGATTGAGACCCCTGGTTAATGCTCTATGATTTTGTTATGATTAAGAATATGGTAATTTAAGCATGATGAGTTTATTTTTATAACATTGAGTTTTAAAATTGTCTGGTTGTCTACTGAGTCTGGGAATGATTATAAGGATTATTAAATGATCTGTTGTTAAGTCTTCCGCTACATGTATTCTGGATGAGTCTCTGATTTCCATTTATAAGAGTGATTAGTCAATGAAGTTAGAAGTCTGTGCATATCTATGCCACTGATAACTGTACTCCATCGGAAGATGTATGAATTTGCATCCACCGATAGATGTTCTCTATCGGAAAATGTATGAGTTTGCACCAACCGATAGATACCCCCCTATCGGAAGATGTGTGGGCTTGCATCTACCGATAGATGTTCTCTATTGGAAAAGGTCTTAAATGAACACGTGGATTGCACAAGTCTATCGGTAGATGTAAGTAAAATGTCTTGTCGTTTTGCTATCGGTTGATGTGAGTAAAACTTTGTTGCTTAGTAATCGGCAGAAGCGAATAAGTCTTCTGCCGGGTGGTGTCTAAAGATTCACACGTATGGCACGTGCCCATCGGTAGATGTCTTCTACTGAGCGATGCCTAACGAGTCATGCGTAGAGCACGTGACGATCGGATGATGTGCTTTCTATCGGTAGCTGTCGCTCGAGAACGATAAAGTCGTGTGATCTGTGGGCATTTTTCCTTCTGCCCGATTATGTCATAGATTAATGTCTGAATCTAGTCGCTCTATTCTGTGGTGATGTATGCTAACAACTTTACGGGAGTCGAGTTCTTGAAGGTCGAGTTCTGTCAGATATGCTAATGGCTTTTAAAAAAAAATGTGTACAGAGTGTAATTTAGAGTTAGTGTTCTACGAAAGTTATGAATTACGTGACGACTCCAACTGGGGTCAGTTACAGCATCAAACCCTAAACTTCTTCATCAAATTTGATTTTCATTTCAGCCAACTGATTGATAATTCCCTGAAATGTATTTAACTTCTTCATCAAAAAATAACTTATTGTTGCTAGTCTTCCGAGCGTACAACTTCTAAAGATTTTTCCACAAGCTTTGAGCATTCTTTTCCTCACTGACATGATTAAGGACGTTATCATCTACCCACTATCGAATGTAACGCACACTTGACAATGATAAAATTTTCATTTGACGTCAGATTTAACCGCCGGCTTCCCACCAGTAAACACAGGTAAATAATAGTCCTTCACATAGAGAAAATCATCCATCTTCTCTTTCAACACATGATAGTTGGAACCATTCAACGTGACCATCTGACTCGGGTTACTCTCCATGATTCAAATATGCACTCATACTACAACAAACCAAATAGCCAAACCAGCAAAACTCAGAGCTGAACAAGTAATTTCACACAAGTCTGTTAATAAAAATCAAATGGAACTTCAAACTGGCCCCGTCATTAATCCAGCCAACTGGGATCGAATGCTAGCTAGAACCAACCCTCAATATCCACTAACGTCACAGGGCCACGATAATCCACAAAGTAATAAAAACATTTCAAGGTAAAATGCATTCCGCATAGACAAAATTCTCCATTAATACTGAAACCAAAATCACCCTCACAGCAGCTTGTTCAGCAAGCTGATCTCCCTCTACGTTCTTCCTGCTGTTCACATAAGCACACACACACTTCTACTTTTGCTTTCATTTTTAGAAGCACACCGCTTCGTGGTTTGCAAATCGAAGTTCCTCTTTCACTCAGGTTGGCAGCAGGACGGAGCGTGCCGTCAACAATCTTCATTGTGCTTCCCTCGTCCAGCGACGCAGAAGACAGACTCAAAGAATGAGGGGGGAACGAATGGTGGAGGGGCAGCGATTCTGTGCGTGGGTAACGACGCTTCGGAGAACAAGCAGAACTCTACTTCAGATCGACACAGCAGCGCCATACTGCTCTATGCGAGTTTCTTCTGTTCGTGATTCTTCACTGTCGGCGACAAACAGCGGCAGACTCTTATAAACGAAAATGGTTGATCGAGGTTCGACGCGTTCCGTGCGTGCGCGGCGATCAACTGAGTAAGAGGCAGCAGAGTTGAAGACCCAACCCGTTCTTCTCTGACGAAGAAGACGACGGTGCGCAACTCCTCTTCTTGCTCTGATACCAGTTTAAAGAGAAAAATTACCCTCTCAACACGCCCGTTCACTTCTCACGTGTTTCGGTCGACAATAATTCCTTCAGTGCTTCAGCAGAAATTTTTGTTTCGTCTGGTAGAGGACACACACCCACTCAGCAGCTTGTTCAGCAAGCTGCTCTCGCCCTCGGCGTTCTTCCTACTCTATTTTTAGAAGCACACCGGCAGCTATTCTTTACTGAAGCCACACCCATCTTCAGCAATCTTTCCCCACTTTTATCATAATGGACAAAGGCCATTATGGATCCGGGCCCATATATTAGCCCCGAATCCCAACAAATACAATTTACAAGACTCCATTCAATACTAGAGCCCCCTAAATCATAGATAGTTTCTCTCTAACTCACACACAATTGATATCTTCTCGATGCTAATTGTACTTCTACTAGAAATAACGGAATAACTGCCTTATTCCTACATACAGAGCCAAAAGTAAAGATGAACCACATTGAACAACTTAGATTGTTGGTAGATTACCATAAGTAGAACTAAGTGACCACCAACAATAAATACGTTGTCGAGAATTAACAAATTAATAGACTGGTTTAAAGGATCCAAATTTTATTGAAGATATGCATTGTCACGTCCCAAAGGAGACCTAAGACAAAATGAGAAACAATCCGACCCAAAAACAAATCAAATCATTCGACTCTTAATTTAAATTTACTTAATATGCAGCGAAAAACTTTAATTCGAATAAAAGTCAAACCCCATATCCAATGAGCTAATTCAAGGTCCATAAAATGACATTAGATATAAAGTAATAACATAAGTTAAATGTAATGTTCGAGAAAAGAAACAACAATAAATAAGTATCAAAGAGAAAAAAAAAATCAAAGACGAACCTCACAAAAAGTCTCTGAAACAAGAAACTAATAATATTAGGAGATAAAAGTAACGGTCACCGAGCTAAGTCCCGAGTCGACAACTGGTGGTCTTCTCGACTAAAATGTGAAAGAGAGAATCATTTGTGGTGAGTCAACTTAACTCAACAGAGGTAAAATTTATATTCAACATTTAGATTTTTAATAAAAAAAGAGGGAGCATGTCGAATTCAAAACTTTCTATCAAACTAATTTATAAAACAAATAAAAGGCCAATCGTTAAAAACATCTCACTTAATGTGTCCTACTTTACATAACAATAACTTCGGTGAAAATAGAGTCGCTTAGAGACATGACATAATCAACTGTCATGTTACTATAGTTAATAGAAACAATCACATTGTTTAACAATAGAATGTAAATAAAGAAAACTGGTGCACAGACTACCCAATTTAGTTTTTCTCCTGTTCCAAAAAGCAGATTGCTCCAGAAGCTGTGCTGAAAATCACCAAGAAGGATCCCAAACGCTGAAGGAGAAACCAAAAAGAAAGAGAGCGGAGCTGTTTATTTTAATGGAGGTGGAGAAAGGAAAATTTCCTTCTGTACATACGCTTGAGCTGGAGGAGAACAAAACTTTCCTTCTTCACCTTCCTATACCAAAATTTCTTTACCATAAATAAGGAAAGGGAGGAGTGAAAGGGAGAAAATCTCTCGACTCTGTAATTGGCTTAAAGAGAGTGAGAGAGAAAGAGAGTCATGAAAAAATAATACCTTAACTACAAGACGGTAGCATTAAATGAGCGGGGCTCGGCTTGCAAACTGGCTCGATTTAAAATTTTGTTTGGACGAGCTCGTTTGGCTTGATGAGCTAGATTTTTCAAGCTCGGCTCAACCGGCTCTTTTGTCAACTCTACATGACGATTACATCAAACATTATGCTTTGGCATCATCGAGTAAAGATTCAAGAAGAAGACATTTTGACTTTCTACAATTATCCTTTCAAACGTCACAACCAATAATATTCGGCAAGATTTACAAGGTAATCTTCTCAAAGCAAAGAAAACAAAATCACGTGGCATATAAAACAATAAACATTAGTTTAAAAAAGAATTTACATCACGTATTCTTGGGCAAGTTTTATAATCATAAATATTTTAGATGAATAGGAAATGAAAACTAGCTTGACTTTGTTGATAAACTTAACTTCATTGATGTTAGATAAAAATTAAAGCACTTAATTATCATTTCTTCCACGCTGGAGTTCTTTTGACTCAAGAAATTCAAATTTTCTAGTCTCCTATGCGGAAAACGGAAAAGTCTAATCTTGTCTAGCTTATTCTAAGACTTTAACCTCAATCATTACATTTACTACAAACGGTCGAGATTAAACTATGATAAAATTAAATTAGAAAATAAGAAATTTGAGAATATTTACAAAAATTGGTAAAAGAAATTTGTGGTCAAGATTGATTGTTATCCTATGCAACAAACCTAGAGATGACAAACAAGCCAAGCTCACTTAGCCTAGCAAATTAACGAGTCGAGCCTAACCAGCTCAACTAGTCGAGTCTAATAAGCCCGACAAAAAAAAAAAAAAAATCAACCCGAGCCTGACGAATCAAATATACATAAATGTTTCCAATTTATATCAATATAATGTGTTTTTTAAAATTTAATTGTTAAAGTTAAAGTAACAATTTATCATTATAATGTCAAAATATAATAATTAGTTATTTAGTTAACAAAATTATTTTATTAATATATGAAGTAGGAAAAAAATCAATTAAAACACTAAACTATATAGTGTTTTTTAATTCAAACACTAAATAATTTTTTCGTCAATTCAAAAATCAAATTATGCACCGTTAGCAAATCGAACTAGTCTATACGTTAAAAATTATATAATTCAAACAATGAATTGAAAAGGGAAGATATCACCCAATTTACCTTCTTTTGTTTTCTCTCTCTCTACCTACCTGAATCCATTAGCAGAAACAACGAAGAGCAGAGCGATAGAGAGACAGATTGGTCTGAGGATTGCTGTAATGGTTGCAAATGCTTACAAGTTTCTCCAGACTTTGAGCATTCCCCGGGGCGCAGTAGTAGTGATAGGCAGAAAATGGGAAGTTTTGTCTGTTGTTTCTATAAATCTTTCTGTCGTCCGGAGTAATGTGGAAGGTGTTGGGTTTTTTCCTCCTAGTTGGAGGGGCCCAACTTGATAAGGCCTTAATTTTAGACTCATGTCTTGAATAATATATTTAGAAGACCTAGTCTCATTTAGTGTGTGTATTCATTCATAAAAAAACAACAAGAGAAGAGAGAAAAGAGAAAACAATACTCATTTTTGGAGTTCATTGCAGCACCCAAAGGAGAATTGAAATAGCTGGAGTTTGAACCGTTGGATCGGCTTGAAACTTTGTTAGCGTGTTCGTGACATCTAGGACTACATTATGAACGGTGAAGATCGATTTTTGGCTTTTTAAATTTTCCTGACAAAGGAAACAAAGGAACTATATTGATTTGGGTACCCATGTTAACTTCTTTTTGTTTGCTCTTTCTTGTGCCTTGTTGTTTGCCAAGATTGTTATTTGATCTTGATGAAAGTTTTATATGCCTCAAGTTTAATGATCTAGAGAAAACCTTTGATTGTACCCATATTGATCATAATGAATTATTAAACGACCTATACGGGTCCCGTGGTTTTTACTCTCATCTTGAGAGGTTTTCCACGCTAAAATTTGTCTTGCATTGTGGGTGTGATTGTATTGTTAATTGTTCAATTTTCTTATACTCGGATTATTAGAAAGTTTGTTTTGAATCAAACTTTTGTTGCAACGAACACTTTATAATCAAATTGGTATCATAGTTTTTTTATTTGGGTATAAAGATGGAGAAAAATGGTGAGCTTGAATGGATCTAATTACAATGTTTGGAATGGTAAAATGGAGGACTTGCTCTATGTCAAAGGATTTCACTTGTTGGTGTTCTCTACGGACAAGTGATAACTCTTATTTTAGAGTTATTTTATGCAAATTTCACATAAGAAAACTTATATGAATTGAGTGATTGCGATAATAAATTGATATGAATTTACTATAATTGCTATGTAATGCTGCAGCATTAGTGCTTTGATTGAATTTAATATTTTTAATGCAGATTTTCTATTAAAAGCAGATTTTTTATCCTTGAATTTTATATTTTCATAATTAAATGCTATTTTTATAGTGGGAAATTCAAATTCAAATGCTGAAGATTTGTGAATGCAAAAATCAAGGAAGAATAATTTGGAAAGAGAGAAAGGAGACTACAATTAAGTAAAATCAAATAGGTTGAAGATTTTGTGGAGAAAAGCAAATGACACATGGCATATAGAAAATGACAAAAAGGAGGGAAAAACAAATTGGAAGAAGAAGATTTGGAAGGATGGAAACACGTGGAAAAAGGAACCAATGAGAGAGAAAACCATTTTGGAATAAAAATGGAGCAATAAAAGCATATAAATCTGGAGAGAGAAAGAGGGAGGATGACATGCATAAAAAAGGGATATTTGAAAACAGATAGGAGATTATATTCAGAAAATTCCAGCGAGAGGTGGGTTTGTTGAACAAGAAGCTCTGGATCTGGAAGAGACCACCGACGCCGAGTCTTGAATTTTCTCCTCTTTCTCTTATCTTTATTGCATTATTTTTCTATGAACAATTTTGTTAGTTTTAATTAAATTATGTCTAGTAGCTAAACTCTTTAATCTTGGTTAGAACGATAGTATTTGTTGCGATATTTTGCTACGATCTTGGTTTTGTTTCTGAAATTATCTATTGAACAATTATTTGTGAAATTTTGTTGCTAAGTCAGATCGTATCGATAGATAGGTTGACGATTCATGTTTATATTGTATCGATAGGTAGATATAAATTTTAGATGCACGAATAATTAATCAAATTAAATTGTTACAACGTAGTTAACATTAATTTGATTGGCGATAAGAATAGCACATATCGAAAATTCAATATTAGTTACATTCTTTCAAGGTAGAAAGAAATTCTGATTTGAATTTACTTAGGCAATTCGAAAGAATCCTAGAAATCAATTTTTATTCTTGCTGTTTTTTAGATAATGCTGCAGAGCATTACCAGAGCATCAGTAGTAAAATCATCGTAACGAAGAAATCGATCCTAGCCAAGGCCTTCTTTTATCGTATTTATCTCGTTTACTCTGATTTATTTTGTTTCATCGCAATTCTGAATTTATTTATATTTATTTATATTTAAAATCTCAATATTTTTATAAGAATTTTATAGCAAATTTAAACACAATTAAGAATATCCTCGTGGGATCGATACTTTACTTACTCTATTACTTCGTTAGCGACACGTGCACTTGCGTGTAAGTGTGCAAAAACACTAACAAGTTTTTGGCGCCGTTGCTGGGGATATTGATTAGTTGTGATTATTTTGCTATAATCATTTTATTTTATTTTAGTTTGTTTATCTATTTTCAGATATTATTGATTTATGTCGGACGAAGAAAACGCACAGGATCTTGTACCCATAGATCCATAAATTGAAAGAACATTCAGAGTGAGAAGAAGACAAAATCAGCAACAATTTATTGAAGGAGAAAATATGGCAAACGTAGAGAGAGAAAGAGACAATGCTGAAAGGATTATTGATGATAGAAATATACCTTTACAGGATTTTGCAATTCCTACACTCAATGATCTTAATCCTGGAATAGTCAGACCTGATCTCCGTGCCATAAGGTTTGAGCTGAAACCAGTAATGTTCCAAATGCTCCAAACTGTTGGACAATTCACTGGAGCTATCACAGATAATCCTCATCGCCATTTGAAGGTTTTTGGAGAAGTTAGTGATTCATTTAACTTCCCTGGTGTATCTGCAGAAGCCCTGAGATTGAAACTCTTTCCATATTCCTTAAGAGATCGCGCCAGAGATTGGTTAAATAGCATTCCTTCAGACACCATCACCACTTGGGGGGATTTAGCGAAGAAGTTCATTATGAAGTATCACCCACCAGTAAGGAATGCAAGGATGAGGAATGAGATCACAAGCTTCCAGCAAAGAGATGGAGAATCACTCTACGAAGCATGGGATAGATTTAAAGATTTGCTGAGACAGTGCCCAAATCACGGGATACCTCACTGGATTCAACTTGAAACATTTTACAACGGACTGAATGGACAGACCCGATCGATTATTGACGCAGCAACCAACGGAACGCTGCTATCAAAATCTTTTAATGAGGCATACGATCTGCTGGAGAGAATGGCAGTGAACAATTATCAATGGCCATCAGACAGGAACACTACTACAAGGAGAGCACCTGGAAGCTATGAGATAGATGAAGTAGCAGCTCTTAATGCAAAGATAGCCTCACTCGAAAATGCCATCAAAGCCATGAACAAACAGCAACAACCAGTAACCAGAGAGATTTCTTGCATTTTCTGTGGGGAGAACCGTGATGATAGTTCATGCCTGACTAATCCTGAGTCGGCAAATTACGTGGGGTATAACCGAAATAATAACCCATATTTACAGACGTATAACCCTGGATGGAGACAACATCCGAACTTCCAATAGAGTTCGCAGCAACAGAACAATGCAATACCTGCAAGATCTGTTGACAATTATGCCCAGAATTATAATCAGTAACTCCAGAAGCCAGTAGTTCAAGAAAAACCAGACAACTTTGCAAGGGAGTATGCTGCAAAGACAGATATAATTTTGCAGAATTTATCAGCTTCGATAAAGAACATTGAAACCCAACTGGAGCAGCTAGCTCAATCTTCGAACTCAAGAAGCAGTGGACAATTACCCAACGACACTGAGATTCCACAGAGAACGAGAAAAGAGCATTGCAAGGCTATTATATTAAGGAATGGAAGAGAAGTGGAGATTCCAGAGAAGCCAACAAGAGTGGAGAAACCAAAGAAAAGTAGCCAAGAAAAAGAAGCAGAACAACAACCCAGCACTAAGGGTTTTCAAGAAAGAGAATTAATGATTGAGAAAGAAAGAACTCAGGAGGCCGAGGAGAATAATTCTGATTCTGGAGAAATTAATATCAATGCCGCAGTTCCGCTCGCAGCATCGCAGCAGCATCGACCTATAGAAATGCAATTCCAGAATCCTCCTCCACCATTTCCACAGAGACTTCAAAAGCACAACCAGGAAAAACAGTTCAAAAATTTTTTGGACGTTTTGAAGCAACTCCATATCAACGTACCTCTAGTGGAAGCTCTTGAACAGATGCCGAACTACGCTAAATTCATGAAGGACATCTTATCCAAAAAGAGGAGGTTAGGAGAATATGAGATGGTGGCTATGACTGAGGAAACCAGCTACATTTTACAGAATAAGATTCCACCGAAGTTGAAGGATCCTGGTAGCTTCACTATTCCTTGTACAATTGGCAATAATTATTTCGGAAAAGCTCTGTGTGATCTTGGAGCTAGCATAAATTTGATGCCCATGTCAATATTTAAGAAGCTGGGAATTGGAGAAGCTCGGCCAACAACAGTAACTTTGCAGCTTGCTGACCGATCACTAACCCACCCGCAGGGAAAGATTGAAGATGTGTTGGTAAAGGTGGACAAATTCATTTTCTCTCCAAATTTCATTATACTAGACTATGAAGCTGATCGAGAGGTGCCAATAATTTTAGGAAGACCATTTTTGGCTACTGGCAGAAATCTGATCGATGTTCAGAGAGGAGAACTGACAATGAGGGTTAACGACCAAAAAGTTACTTTCAATGTTTTAAAAGCCATGAAATGTCCCTATGATGAAGAAGAGTGTTTCAGCATTTCTGAAGGAATCAAAGCAGCAGAAATAAAACAATTTTCAGGCAGATATCGAAGGCAGTTTGAGGCATTAATTCGAGCAGAAGATGGTAAAGAAAATGGAGAGCATTCCAGCAAGGAAGCAGCCAAAGTGGAACTCAAACAACTGCCACCACATTTGAAGTATGTATTTTTTGAACTCAACGAAACATTTCCTGCTATTATTTCTACTGCTTTGTCTAACATGCAGGAGCAAGAATTAGTGGAGGTTCTAAAGAGATATAAGCTAGCCTTAGCATGGACAGTGAAAGACATAAAAGGGATAAGTCCAAGCATCTGTATGCACAAGATAAGACTGGAAGAAGGAGTTACAGCAACCATAGATCAGCAGAGAAGATTAAACTCGATTATGAAAGAAGTTGTGAAGAAAGAAATACTCAAGTGGTTAGATGCAGGAATTATCTACCCCATTTCTGATAGCTCGTGGATTAGCCCAATTTATTGTGTTCCAAAGAAAGGAGGAACAACTGTAGTGGCTAATGAGAAAAGTGAACTAATTCCAACAAGAACAGTAACAGCGTGGAGGATATGCATGGACTACAGAAAATTGAATAAAGCAACCCGAAAGGACCACTTTCCTCGTCCCTTTATAGATCAAATGTTGGATAGATTAGCAGGAAAGAAATTCTACTGTTTTTTGGATGGTTATTCGGGGTATAATCAAATAACTATAGCACCAGAGGATCAGGAGAAAACAACCTTCACCTGCCCATATGGAACTTTCGCCTTCAGGAGAATGCCTTTTGGTTTGTGCAACGCCCCAGCAACGTTCCAGCGTTGTATGATGGCAATTTTCTAAGACATGATTGAAGAATGTTTGGAAGTCTTTATGGACGATTTCTCCATTGTTGGAGATTCTTTCGAGAATTGTCTGGAAAATTTAGAGAAAGTGTTGAAGAGATGCATGGAAACTAACCTAGTTTTAAACTGGGAAAAGTGTCATTTTATGGTTCCAGAGGGAATAGTTCTCGGACACAAGGTTTCAGACAAAGGTTTAGAGGTGGATAAAGCAAAGATCGAAATTATTGAGAAACTACCTCCACCAAAAACAGTGAAAGGAATCAGAAGCTTCCTAGGGCATGCAGAGTTCTACAGGCGCTTCATTAAAGATTTTTCTAAAATATCGAAGCCACTATGCAGTTTACTAGAGAAGAATACCTCATTCAACTTTGACAAAAACTGTCTTGAAGCCTTTAACTTGCTGAAACAAAAATTGATTACTGCGCCTATGATAGCTGCACCCAACTGGAATTCGCCTTTTATTTTAATGTGTGATGCAAGCGACTATGCAGTGGGAGTGGTTCTCGGGCAGAAGAAAGAGAAAATTTTTCACTCCATTTACTACGCCAGCAAAACCTTGAATGAAGCTCAAAATAACTACACAACAACAGAGAAAGAGCTACTAGCTGTAGTTTTTGCATTTGACAAATTCAGAGCATATTTAATTGGCGCCAAGGTTATCGTTTACACTGACCATGCAGCAATAAAATATTTGGTTGCTAAAAAGGATGCTAAACCTAGGCTTATTCGATGGGTGCTGTTACTTCAAGAATTTGATATGGAGATTCGAGAGAGAAAGGGGTGCGAAAACCAAGTGGCTGATCATTTATCTCATCTGGAGAATATTGGAGAGCAACAAAATGATGAAATGATCAAAGAATTCTTCCCTGATGAACAACTACTACAGCTGGAAGTTTCTTCAGCTCCCTAGTACGCAGATTTTTGTGAATTTTATTGTAAGTAATATAATTTCTTTTGATTTAGATTATCAGCAACGAAGGAAGTTCTTGAAAGATGTTAAACAATATTTCTGGGACGAGCCATTTCTTTTCAAACAATGTGCTGACCAGCTGTTAAGAAGGTGTGTCCCTGAAGAAGAAATGCAATCAGTGCTGCAGCAATGCCACGCAGCACCATATGGCGGTCACTATGGAGGAACTAGAACAGCAGCTAAAATTTTGCAATCAGGTTTGTACTGGCCCTCTCTTTTTAAGGATGCTAATGAATATGTTAAAAATTGTGACAGATGCCAAAGAGTAGGAAACATCTCAAGGAAACACGAGCTTCCACTTACAAATATTTTAGAAGTGGAGATATTCGATGTATGGGGGATAGACTTCATGGGACCTTTTCCACCTTCTTTCGGGAATCAATATATTTTGTTGGTTGTAGATTATGTATCTAAATGGGTTGAAGTAGTGGCACTTCCAAATAATGAAGGGAAAAGTGTTTTTAAATTTCTGCAGAAAAATATTTTCACACGTTTTGGAACACTGCGAGCAATTATAAGCGATGGAGGTTTACATTTCTGCAATAGGATGTTCACTGGATTACTGGAAAAATATGGAGTCAGACATAAAATAACTATAGCATACCACCCTCAGAGTAATGGACAAGCAAAAGTATCTAACAGGGAAGTAAAACGGATTCTGGAGAAGGTGGTGAATCCGAACAGAAAAGATTGGTCATTAAAATTAGATGACGCGTTATGGGCATACAGAACTACATATAAAACACCTATGGGCACCACACCTTATAATTTGATTTATGGGAAAGCTTGTCATTTACCAGTAGAGCTTGAGCCTAAAGCATATTGGGCAATCAAAACCCTAAACCTGGATTTACAAAGAGCAGAGAAACATCAGTTTTTGCAGTTACAGGAGCTGGAAGAATTAAGGCTGGGAGCTTATGAAAATGCAAAAATTTACAAGGAAAAAGTGAAGAAATGACATGATAGAAAGTTACAGGCAAGAACATTTTTGAAAGGTGAAAAAGTCTTGCTATTTAATTCTAGAATGAAGCTTTTTCCAGGAAAGCTTAAATCAAGGTGGTCTGGGCCATTTGAAATAGTGGAAGTATTTCCATATGGAACAGTGGAGCTGCATGATGAAAAAAATGGAAGGAATTTCAAAGTAAATGGCCAACAAATAAAACATTATTTTGGAGAGAAATTGACAAAAATTATGTCAATTTCCCTACAAAATGTGGAAGAAAATTAAGCAAAAGGAAAGTCTGGCTGAAGACTTATGTAAAAACTTAGCGCTGTGAGGGAGGCAACCATCAATAATATCCTTTTGTGCGTTAATTTAGTTGCATTTTCATCTATTATTTTTGTCTTATATGTTTTATTTTTTTAGTTTAAATAAGTTATTTTTGAATTTCACTCTTACTTATTTTTTTACTTATCTTCACCCAATCCCTCTCGAAGTGATTTTAGGGTTAATTTCTGCTTGCAACCCACCGCCGACATTCAGTGAGATTTTTCTTTCGAGTCTCCGAGCAAAATTTCACCAATTTTTCCTCTGCTCCACACCGCTGCTACTAACGCCCACAGCATTACGTACTATTGTGTCGGTAACAATGAGGCCAAGGCAAAAAGGGAAAAAGAACGTTAAGCAGGTAAATAAAATGGCTTTCATCTCCGAAGAGGCAAAGCTGCGATACGAGCAAGGATTGCAGCAAAGCAGCTTTGCTCAAGAAAAAGGCTTCTTAGTCGCAGATGAGCAGCTATTGAGGTACCCGAACTATATTACCTCTGTTATTCAGGAGCGTAAATGGGAGAAATTTTGTGAGGTTCCAGGGACAGCAGTAAAAAATATTGTGAGAGAATTTTATGCAAATTTTGAGGGAGATTTGCCCGAGTGTATTCAGGTTCGAAAGTGCGATGTGAGATTCAGACCTTCAGCGATCAATAATTTCTACAATCTTGAGGAAGTTGAAGATGAGTTTTACAAATACGAAGATAATTTATCATCGGAATTTCTGGAATCGGCTTTAAAGGAAATAGCAGTGACTGGTACAGATTGGGTGAGATCGAAAACAGGTTTTCTTTCCATTCCTCGGCTATCTCTGCTTCCAAAGGCCAAGGTTTGGTATCATTTTCTAAAACTTCGGATATTCCCCTCTTCTCATGGTCAACATGTGACCAGAGATCGTGCCATTCTGCTATATTATATTCTGACCAATAAAAAGATAAACATTGGTTTGGTCATCTACAGAAACCTTTGTGCAAATGCCCTCAAGCCAAAAAGGCAGCTGTTGTTTCCTTCTTTGGTGTCTGGATTATGTGCAATGGCTGGAGTAATTTCTGAAGCTGATGAAGAGGAACTCTCTCCCGGCCCAGTGATGACACCAATTATTATAAGGAGAATTGCATCGGAAGGATTGGGCGCTGGAGAACAAGAAGCAGAAGAGAATGCTGCAAGTGGAGCTGCAGCATCCTCCAGCAATAGCAACTTACAACAGCAATTACTTGACAGTTTGGTATCAGTGTGTACAAGGCTCGATCGGATTGACAATGACATTTTGGCTTTGAAGACGAAATTTATACTTCAAGAAAATCTCCAATACCAAATGAGAAAATCTATGAAGAGTCTAAAACGTAAAAACAGGATATTCTGGCAATACACCAAGCTTCAGGACACAGCATCAGCAGCCAGCTTTGCTAAAAAGCCGGAAGATCCAGCTTCTATTTTCCCATGCTTCCCAACAGCACTTTTCCGAGACTCGGATGATGAGTCAGAACCTGAAGCATGAATTCCAGGGAAGCTCTAAATTTTCAATCTCTTTTCTTTTCGTTTTATATAAACTTCATTTTTCTTTGAACCTTATTTTGTTTGGCAGTGGGGACACTGCCAACTTTTAAGTGTGGGGGTGCTATTTGGTGTTGCTGTTTAGTATTGTTTGTTTAATGTGAATGTTTATCTAATTTGGATGATTACTATTTGTTACTGTTTTAATTTTCTCTGGATGTTGATTGAATTTTGGTTGTTTAAATTTTATTTTAGGGAAATTAGTATCTGTTGATTGATGTTTTGGTGCTTGTTGTTCTCTTTTGGTTTGCTACATTTGTCTTGCTAAAAAAAAATAATAAAAAAAAAAAAATAATAAATAAATATTTTTGAAAAACATTGCAAATTTAATTTCCTAATATCTTCTAATTTAGTGAGTTATTGAATAATATCATTATCACACATTATTAGAAATTAATTAAGATTTGTTACCATAAGCTTAGTTGTCCCTAACACACAAACTCCTTTTGGTTGCTTAGGAATATCATCATTTCTATATATTACAATTATATCTAAGTGTCAATAATTTAGTGTTTGATTAAAGAAATTAGCAATTAGAGAATTCTTCAATTTCGAGTGAGCCTTTTGGATACTCGATGGATAGAAATAAATTAGAGGAACTTTGGGAGGAACTCCGTTGCATAATTATTGGCTATACTCCTCTATTTCATATGAGTATATATCTTGAGGTAACACTATTGAGTAACCGGAGGACTTTATCATCAATGTTGTCAATCGCGTAAAAAGGTAGTGTGACTTATAGATAAAGTCAATGTACAAAAAAAAAAAAAAAAAAAAAAACCTTAACCCCCTCACTTATTTAAAAATAAAATAAAAGAAAGAAGAAGAATCTTTAAATGTTAATGGATTTATGAAGGATATTAGAGAGTTGGCATTCTATGATATGTATTGTGATTTCTAGTTTTGATAATTGAACTTAGCAATTCAAATGGAATTTGAGCACACACACACTTTGAAATTGAGTTTATTTGGGAATTAAATCTTGGTTGATTACTTTTAATTGTGATAGTGAGATTGTTCAATGCTTTACAAGTTACGAGATATTTCGGAAATTACATAAATTTTAATGCTACTTTGGGAACTTATGTTTGTTTTGCATCACTCGAGGACGAGTAATAGTTCAAGTTTGGGGGTATTTGATAACTCTTATTTTAGAGTTATTTTATGCAAATTTCACATAAGAAAACTTATATGAATTGAGTGATTGCGATAATAAATTGATATGAATTTACTATAATTGCTATGTAATGCTGCAGCATTAGTGCTTTGATTGAATTTAATATTTTTAATGCAGATTTTCTATTAAAAGCAGATTTTTTATCCTTACCTTGAATTTTATATTTTCATAATTGAATGCTATTTTTATAGTGGGAAATTCAAATTCAAATGCTGAAGATTTGTGAATGCGAAAATCAAGGAAGAATAATTTGGAAAGAGAGAAAGGAGACTACAATTAAAGAAAATCAAATAGGTTGAAGATTTTGTGGAGAAAAGCAAATGACACATGGCATATAGAAAAGGACAAAAAGGAGGGAAAAACAAATTGGAAGAAGAAGATTTGGAAGGATGGAAACACGTGGAAAAAGGAACCAATGAGAGAGAAAACCATTTTGGAATAAAAATGGAGCAATAAAAGCATATAAAATCTGGAGAGAGAAAGAGGGAGGATGACATGCATAAAAAAAGGGATATTGAAAACAGATAGGAGATTATTATTCAGAAAAATTCCAGCGAGAGGTGGGTTTGTTGAACAAGAAGCTCTGGATCTGGAGGAGACCACCGACGCCGAGTCTTGAATTTTCTCCTCTTTCTCTTATCTTTATTGCATTATTTTTCTATGAACAATTTTGTTAGTTTTAATTAAATTATGTCTAGTAGTTAAACTCTTTAATCTTGGTTAGGACGATAGAATTTGTTGTGATATTTTGCTACGATCTTGGTTTTGTTTCTGAAATTATCTATTGAACAATTATTTGTGAAATTTTATTGCTAAGTCAGATCGTATCGATAGATAGGTTGACGATTCATGTTTATATTGTATCGATAGGTAGATATAAATTTTAGATGCACGAATAATTAATCAAATTAAATTGTTACAACGTAGTTAACATTAATTTGATTGGCGATAAGAATAGCACATATCAAAAATTCAATATTAGTTACATTCTTTCAAGGTAGAAAGAAATTCTGATTTGAATTTACCTAGGCAATTCGAAAGAATCCTAGAAATCAATTTTTATTCTTGCTGTTTTTTAGATAATGCTGCAGAGCATTACCAGAGCATCAGTAGTAAAATCATCGTAACGAAGAAATCGGTCCTAGCCAAAGCCTTCTTTTATCATATTTATCTCGTTTACTCTGATTTATTTTGTTTCATCGCAATTCTGAATTTATTTATATTTATTTATATTTAAAATCTCAATATTTTTATAAGAATTTTATAGCAAATTTAAACACAATTAAGAATATCCTCGTGGGATCGATACTTTACTTACTCTATTACTTCGTTAGCGACACGTGCACTTGCGTGTAAGTGTGCAAAAACACTAACAACAAGTTCGCAGACAAAAGCGATGATGAGTGGAATTTGTTGCATAGACAAGTATGTGGTTACATTCGTCAATGGGTTGATGACAATATTTTGAATCATGTGATATCGGTTACTCATGCTCGTACACTTTGGTCCAAACTTGAAGAATTGTATGAGAGGAAGACGAGAAATAATAAGCTATTTTTGATCAACCAATGATGTTCTTAAGGTATCAAGGTGGTTCTCCGATGACCGACTACTTGAATATTTTTCAAGTAATCATTAATCAATTGGCTGCAATGAAACTTAGCTTTGATGACGAGATATAAGGTTTATGGCTACTTAGGTAACATAATATAATTTACAAGACTCCATTCAATACTAGAGAGCCCTAAATCAGAGACAGTTTCTCTCTAACTCACACACAATTGATATCTTCTCAATGCTAATCGTACTTCTCTACCAGGAATAACGGAATAACTGCCTTATTCCGACCAGAGCCATAAGTAAAGATGAACCACATTGAACAACTTAGATTGTGGGTAGATTACCAGGAGTAGAACTAAGTGACCATCAACAATAAATTCGTTGTCAAGAATTAACAAATTAATAGACTGGCTTAAAGGATCCAAACATTATTGAAGATATACATTGTCACGTCCCAAAGGAAACCTAAGACAAAATGAGGAACGATTCGACCCAAAAACAAACCAAGTCGTCCAACTCTTAACTTAAATTTATTTAATATGCACCGGAAGACTTGAATACAAACAAAAGCCAAACTACATATCCAATGAGCTAATTCAAGGTCCATAAAATGACATTAGAGATAGAGTAATAATATAAGTTCAAAGTAATATGCGAGAAAAGAAACAACAATAAATAAGTCTCAAAGAAAAAAAAAGATCAAAGACGAACCTCACAAAAAGTCTCTCGAACAAGAAACGAATAATATTAGGAGACAGAAGAAACGATCACCGAGCTCAGTCCTGAGTTGACAATTGGTGGTCTTCCTAACTAAAACGTGAAAGATAGAATCATTTGTGGTGAGTCAACTTAACTCAACAGAAGTTAAATTTATATTCAACATTTAGATTTTTAATAAAAAAGAGGGAGCATGCCAAATTCAAAACTTTCTGACAAACTAATTTATAAAACAAATAAAAGACCAATCGATAAAAACATCCCGCTTAATGTGTCCTATTTTACATAACAATAACTTCAGTGAAAATAGAGTCGTGTTAGGATTAGACGCTCTAATCCACCTGTGACGAATGATCAAGAAAATCGAAAAAGAAAAATGAGAAAATAATGGACACCGAATTTTACGTGGAAATCCTAGAAAGAGAAAAAACCACGGGCAGAGGAGAGAATCACTAATATCAATTCGGTACAATGAGTTTTGCGACTCAAGCATCAATATATAGAGAAAACGTAAAACCCTAATATTGATAATGGACCTGACCCGGCCCAACTAGAATTCGGGTCACACCAAATTCTAACAACTCCACCTTGACACAATTCCACATGAGAGATCCAACGGGCTACTTGGCCCAACCCAAAGCAAATCTAGAACACTGAACTCTGACAATCTCCACATTCAATGAAATTTTAGTGCAAGGAAACAAATCTACAAAACCTCATTAAACATAAGCTCCTCTACCACAAAGGACCCAGATGGGCCAACTCGCAACTCAGCATCCGATACCGTTCAAGTTTAAGCCCCGCTTAAACTTGAGAGACTTACTTGAGAAGAAATCACATCTCCTCCTCCTCCATGGTATCACTGAACTATCAAGGATGTCGCAACGAACTGCATCTGAACATGTTGAAGACTCCACACCGGAATCGTTACCCTCAAACACATTCAATACACAACTCACAGTTTCATCATACCGTCCCGGAGTTTTAACATTCCACATGGTTCTGCCTTTGACGATACCATTCTGACGTGAAACTGAAACTGATGACTGAACATCTGTAATAGGCTGACTCATCGGCTCTAATGTTCCCTCAGATCCCAACCTGAACTTCACCTGAGAACCTGACTTCTTCCAAGTTTTCTTAACTTTTCTTTTAGAAGGTGAATTCACAAACTTTGCATCCTTATTACCCATCACATTGAATGTGGAATCCGCGATCTTCGCATGCATCACATATAATGAGGAGCATTTTTCTCCTCTCGCCACGATCAATGAACCTCTAGTAAGCTTCTATTTTCCATCACGAAAGTTGTTGCCAAACTCTTCGTCGTCGAGCTTGCCAGTCGAGACCAAATTCTTGCGGATGTCGGGGATGTGTTTCACACCTCTCAAAACCAAGGTGTTGCCGATGTTGGTCTCCAAACGCACATCTCCCATACCAATAGTTTTTGCAACGCTACCATTTCCCATCCTCACACTTCCAAAGTCACCCGAAGTATAGGACGTAAAGAAATCTCTCCGCGAAGTGGCATGTATTGAAGCGCCACTATCTATCACCCAACTCGTATCTTGGCAACCAAAATTTACGACATCCCCGTCGTACACACTAAAGAACTCTTCGGTGATTGTGGCTACCTCCTTGCCTTTGTCATTACCGTTCTTCTTCGGTGCTCTACAATCCTTCTTCATGTGACCCTGCTTGCCACCATTCTAGCTCTCAAATGTTCGCTGGGACTTGAACTGATTCCTCCCATTCTTGGACTTGGATCTGTCCCTATTTTCAACATTCAAAGCTGAGCCTGTCGGTGTTTCACCAGAATCAATCTTACGAACCTCCTCAGTAAGAATACGATCCCTCACATCGGTGAATATCAGTTTAGCACTTCCAACTGAGTTCCTAACTGCTGCCCTCATAGGCTCTCAGCTATTCGGTAGAGACGCCAATAAAATTAAGACATGAACCTTATCCTCAAAATCAATTTCCACAGATAGCAATTGATTCACAATAGTATTGAATTCATTTAGATAAGTTGCGACAGAAGCACCATCAATCATCTTCAGATTAAAAAGCTTCTTCATAAGAAATACCATATTATTCGCAGATGGTTTCTCGTTCATATCAGATAGAGCCTTCATCAGACTCGTGGTGGTCTTCTCCTTCGCCACGTTGTGAGCAACGCTTTTGGCTAGCGTCAATCAGACGACTCCCAAAACATGTCTATCAAGGAGATTCCATTCACCGTCTTCCATCTTCTCTAGTTTCACACTCAAAGGAAGATGAAGTCTTTTCTCGTTCAAGTAATCCTCGATTTGCATTCTCCAAAATGCAAAATCTGTCCCATTGAATTTTTCAATAATGTATCCTATGTTATCTTCGTCTGACATCGTTATCAATAATCAATGCCCAAAATAGATATTTTCAGATAAATTATTCAGCCTCAATAATTAATCCCCACAATATCATTAAATCTGCCAAATAAATTTTTCGAGCCCGAAAATATCTGAATCAATAACCTTGCCCAAATATTTCTCCAAAATTGCTGCATTTTAAAATTAGAATAAATCCTGCAAAATATTCTGAACCAACAAAAAATTGCCCAACAAACCAATAATTTTCTGATTAATGATTCAACCCAATAATTAATCCAAGTATGCCCAAAAAACAGATAATTTTATTCCCAAAAATATCCCAAAAATTTGCTGTTAGTCAAAGACCAAAATTCAGTGGATCCGATTGAACTTAGATCGGAGTTGAAGAATGGGCGGCGGCGGCGATTCTGCTCTTCAGATGACAGTTCGCGGCGGCGGCGACCTGTCGGACGGTGAACGTATCGGAGCGACTGGGCGCTGCTCTGTTCGTCGCTGGTCGGGCAGAACAGAACAGAACCTCTCTGTTCCTCTTTGGCCAAGCCCTCACCTAGGGCTTCTGATCGGAGTTTGGCTACAGAGGAGATTCGCGAATCCCTTCTCCTCTCTCAGATGCTTACAAGTTTCTCCAGACTTTGAGCATTTCCCGGGGCGCAGTAGTAGTGATAGGCAGAATATGGGAGTTTTGTCTGTTGTTTCTATAAATCTTTCTGTCGTCCAGAGTAATGTGGAAGGTGTTGGGTTTTTTCCTCCTAGTTGGAGGGGCCCAACTTGATAAGGCCTTAATTTTAGACTCATGTCTTGAATGATATATTTAGAAGACCTAGTCTCATTTAGTGTATGTATTCATTCATAAAAAAACAACAAGAGAAGAGAGAAGAGAGAAAACAATACTCATTTTTGGAGTTCATTGCAGCACCCGAAGGAGAATTGAAATAGCTGGAGTTTGAACCGTTGGATCGGCTTGAAACTTTGTTAGCATGTTCATGACATCTAGGAATACATTATGAACGGTGAAGATTGGTTTTTGGCTTGTTAAATTTGCCTGACAAAGGAAACAACGGAACTATATTGATTTGGGTACCCATTTGTTAACTTCTTTTTGTTTGCATTTTTTTTTTGTGCCTTGTTTTTTGCCAAGATTGTTATTTGATCTTGATGAAAGTTTTGTATGTCTCAAGTTTAATGATCTAGAGAGAACCTTTGATTGTACCCATATTGATCATAATGAATTGTTAAGCGGCCTATACGGGTCCCGTGATTTTTACTCTCATCTTGAGAGGTTTTCCACGCTAAAAATTGTCTTGCATTGTGGGTGTGATTTTATTGTTAATTGTTCAATTTTCTTATACTCTGATTATTAGAAAGTTTGTTTTGAATCAAACTTCTGTTGCAACGAACACTTTATAATCAAATTGGTATCAGTGCATAGTTTTTTTATTTGGGTATAAAGATGGAGAAAAATGGTGGGCTTGAATGGATCTAATTACAATGTTTGGAATGGTAAAATGGAGGACTTGCTCTATGTCAAAGAATTTCACTTGTCGGTGTTCTTTACGGACAAGCCCGTAGACAAAAGCAATGATGAGTGGAATTTGTTGCATAGACAAGTATGTGGTTACATTCGTCAATGGATTGATGACAATGTTTTGAATTATGTGATATCGGTTACTCGTGCTCGTACACTTTGGTCCAAACTTGAAGAATTGTATGAGAGGAAGACGGGAAATAATAAGCTATTTTTGATCAACCAAATGATGTTCTTAAAGTATCAAGGTGGTTCTCCAATGACCGACCACTTGAATATTTTTCAAGTAATCATTAATCAATTGGCCGTAATGAAACTTAGCTTTGATGATGAGATATAAGGTTTATAGGTTCTTAGTACTTTACCTAGCTCATGGGAGACTTTTAGAACGACGTTGTCGAATTCAGCTCCAAATGGTCTTCTCTAGATGAATTTAGTCAAGAGTAGTGTGTTGAATGAAGAGATGAGACAAAAGGCACAAGGTTCCTCTTTGCAATCTGAGGTGTTGGTTACCGAATCTAGGGGAGAAGTCAATGTCATAGTTTGAGTGATCGTAGCACATCACATGGGGTTTCCAATAGGTGGGCAAACTTTGAGTGTCACCATTGTGGTTTGAAGGGCCATATAAAGAAGCATTGTCAAAAGTTGAGGGAGGAGAACAAGGAGAAAAACAACAACATCGCCACCACCGCCAACAACAAAGAAGGTAAAAATTATGATGATATTGCTATTGTAGATGATTTTCTTGTTGTTTGTGATAATGATATTGAGAATGTTAATGTATCTTGTGATGAGATATATTGGATCGTGGATAGTGGTGCTTCTACCCACGCTACCTCACGACGAGATCTTTTCTCAACATATGAGGCCGGTGATTTTTGTATTGGTCGTATGGGCAATAGTGGTCAAGCTAAAGTGGTCGGAATAGGTAATATTTGTGTTGAGACGACTAATGGCACTACTCTTGTTCTAAAAGATGTTAAGCATATTCCCGATATTCACTTCAATCTTTTATCGGTTGGAAGGTTGGATGATGAAGACTTTTGCAATTCCTTTTCGGGTGATGAATGAAAGCTTAAAAAGGGATTAATGGTTGTTGCAAAAGTCAAGCGGCGTTTGAATTTGTATGTCGTCCGGTTTGGGATATCCAAGTGTTACATCAATACTTGTGAAAATGATTCTTCTTCTAAGTTGTGGCATATACGCTTGGCTCATATAAGCGATAAAAGCTTAGCTATGTTGGCTAAGAAGAATGTGCTATGTAGGGTTTCAAATGCACACTTGAAGAGGTATCCACATTGTTTGGCCGGAAAACAAAGAGGGGTGTCGTTTAGATTGTCTGCATCAAAAAGAAAGTCGGAGTTACTAGACTTGGTCCAATGTGTGTGGGCCAATGAAGACAATGCCACTTGGTGGTGCTTATTACTTTGTAACTTTTATCGATAATCATTCTCGAAAAGTTTGAGTTTATACATTGAAGATGAAAGATCAAGTATTAGATACCTTCAAAGTGTTTCATGCTTCGGTCGAGAGGGAAACTGGGAGAAAGTTGAAGTGTATTTGAACGGATAATGGAGGAGAGTACATTGGACCTTTTGATGAGTATTGTCGAGAAAAAGGTATTCGTCACCAAAAGTAGCCTCCGAAAACACCGTAATTGAATGGGTTGGCCGAAAGAATGAATAGGACATTGGTGGAAAGGGTGAGGTGTTCGCTTTCACATGCAAAGTTGTCGAGATATTTTTGGGGTAAAGCATTGAGTACGGTGGTACATGTCCTAAACCTCACACCATATGTTCCCGTGAACTTTAATGTGCCGAACCGTGTTAGGAGTGGTAAAGATGTCTCTTATGATCATCTACGACTATTTTGGTGTATGGATTATGTGCATGTTTCCAAAAACGAGAGATCAAAGTTGGAATACAAGACCAAAAAGTTCGTGTTTGTCGACTATGAGCATGATGAGTTTGGATATCGGTTCTTTGATCCGATTAATAGGAAACTTGTTCATAGTCGAAATGTTGTATTCATGGAGGATTATACTATTGCAGATATCGACAAAGTGGACAAGGTTGTTCCTACTCAAGCAAATGAAAAAATGGTTGATATGGATCCAATTCCAATTGCTTCTACCCCGATAATCACCAACGACGTCTCAATTGAACATCAAGGTATGATTTACATGTTGGTAATCTTTTAAATACTAATGATTTTGTTGATGTTGATGTTGATTCTAGCGTTGAAGCTAATGTTGAAAATGGCGATGAGCAAGAGAATGAAAATGTTGAGTAATTCATTTCTTCTAATGAACCAAGGCGGTCTAATCGTGAGAGACGTCCTTCGGTTAGGTACCCGTCACATGAGAATGTGTTTCTCACCGATGGAGGAGAACTTGAGAGCTATCAAAAAACATTGGAAGATGAAAACAAAAAAGAATGGATGGATGCCATAGAGGATGAGATACAATCCCTTCGTGAGAACAAGTTGCCTAAGGGCAAGAAGACCTTGAAAAATCGATGGGTATATCAATTGAAGCAAGATATGCATACTTAACAACCTCGATACAAAGCTCGGTTGGTAGTGAGATGCTACTTGCAAAGAAAAGGTATTAACTTTGGCGAGATTTTTGCTCCCGTAGTGAAAATGCAATCCATTCGTATTATTCTTAGTTTAACCACTAGTCTTAATGTAACACCCGGCATTTTTGCCATGTAATTGTTTTCCCGAAACCATTTGTGCGGGATTAACATTTATATTTATACAACGTATGTTTTGGTTGAGTTGTTGGAAATGTTTAGTGAAACTAAACTAATGTGTAACCAAAACAAATTAATTAGGTTAAAAGCTACTGGAAGGGTAAATGTGGAAGTAATTAAGGTAGGTGGAAGCAAACCAATGGATGAGTGCCAAGTGGCAACTTGTTGAAGAAGATATGTCTTCTCTTCCCTCCTACGTGAAAGTTTCCACTTCTCCATCTTCTCTCCCTCTATTTTCTCTCGGCCAGGCAACAAAAGTTCACCCAAACGCCTTTGATCTCCTAGGGTTTTCCTTGTTTTCTGCCTAAGATCCAAGCATTCCAGGGACATTCGAGCATCTGACACCGCAGCAACCAGGTAAGTTCATACGTTTATGTTGGCCCTTATGGCCCTACAACTTGGAGGTACTAGGTATGGTTTGGGTAGATAGGTTCTAGGTTATGTTTTAAGTTAAACATGTCTCTGTTATATTCTGTTTCCCTGTTGTATCCATTCTGCCATCTGTGAATGTTGAGTATTGCACTTATCCATGCATACACGTTTTCCAGTAAAATCATGCAAATGTTTTCAGCACTGGTTTTGAAGTAAGTAAAGATAAAATCCTGTAATGTAATGAACGGTTAAGTGTGGACGAGGACTGGCATCCTGTTCTTGTCCTTCCCTGGGACTCATGTAAAATTTATCCCCGCCAAGGATACCCTGTACCTTGTCCTTCCCTGGGACACCGGCAAAATTACTAACAAGTGTCATGTCCAGTATGTTATGTATGTTATGCGCCAGTTCCTCTATAAGCCTCACTTATACCACCATGTGCAGTGAAACGTAATGTAATGTTCTGTCACCGTTTTTCTGAAAACTGCATGCATAGCATTTTGCATCACTGCATGTTGATTATGTTCTTACTGAGCTTTAGGCTCATAGGTGAACTCCCTGTTGTAGGTACGGATATTCCAGATGAGGACCCGGTGCCTCAAAATGACGAGCTGATGTAGTTGGTGGATCGAGCTCACGGGGTCTGGCTGTTGCAGTCAGACAAGATGTATTCCTGTGAGCGTGTATTTTTGAAAGTTAAGCCGAGTCCTGTATAGACTTTTGTGTTTTGTTTTAAAACTTCTGTTTTGGTGAACTTGAAATGTATGTCAAGTTTCTGTAACACTTTTGGAAATCTGTATTGATATTCAAAACCTCTGTATTTGACAGTTGAATTACGTTCTGAAGTATTCTGGAATTGTTTGGAATATTTTCTGTTGGCATGTGCATGGATGGTTTCTGGTTTTAGAGCTATCCATGCAGTTTGTTTTCTCGAAATTTGTCATCTGTGGTGAAAGTTTGAAACTTGTATGCCTTCTGTTTTTCATGCTTCCTGCCAGCAGGTATCTTCGTTAAAAGATGTCATGGTGCAGGATGTCTTCTTGAAATTTTGTCCATTGTAAAGTATATTTTTATAACTTCTTTTGAATCGGGTTTGAAGGTTTTGAAACCTTTATGCTTCCTGTTTGAGGTTGCCTTCTATATGTCTTTCTGTCAAAAGTTGTAATTCTGTCTTTAAAACTATGTCTTCCGATTGCGTCTTCCGGTTACTGTTCACATTTTTCTTCTACCGGTGACGTTATTTGTCTTCCGGTTGACGTCATCTTCTCTTCCGATGACGTCAGCATAAGTCTTCCGCCCAGTTTATAACTTTGCCTTCCGGTTGACGTCATCTTCTCTTCCGATGACGTTGGCATAAGTCTTCCGCCCAGTTTATAACTTTGTCTTCCGATGACGTCAGAACGTCTTCCGGCTGACGTCATCATCTTCTGCCGGTTATGTTTGCTGCCTTTATCTTCCGATGACGCTATCCACTGATTTCTCCTCCGGTTCAGTTTGAAACTACACCTTCCGCCACTGTTTCCTGTTTCCATTTCCGCCAGTCTTATGCCTATTTCTGTTCGGTTATCTATTATTGAGATTTGTTTGCTTTCCATTCCAGAGAACTCTCTCTCCCCCTGCAAATGTTTTCGATTACTCCCTGCAGTTCTCCCTCTCTGTTCACTGCTTTGATTGTTCTATTAGTTTAAAAAAAAAATAATAGTCACCGTTTCCTGTAAATGTCCCGGAGTGACGGCTCCGATCCCGGAAACCGATTCGGATCCGGTTTTGGGTCGTCACACTTAATCTAGAGGTTGAACAAATAGATGTGAAGACGACTTTTTTTCACGGGGATTTACAAGAAGAGATATACATGGAACAACCGGAGGGTTTCCAAGAAAAAATGAAAAAAAGGCTACACTTACAAATTGGTGAAGAGCCTTTACGGTTTGAAACAAGCACCATGACAATGGTATCAGAAGTTTAGTTCGGTAATGATTGAACATGGGTACAGGATGAACAAAACTGATCATTGTGTTTTTGTGCAAAAATTCTCCGATTGTGATTTTATTATTCTTTTGCTCTATGTCGATGATATGTTGATTGTTGGAAGGAATATTTCAAGAATCAATTAGCTAAAAGGGACATGGAGTAAGTCGTTTCTATGAAAGATTTAGGATCAGCTCGTCAAATCCTTGGGATTTGAGTCATCCGTGATCGAGATGACAAGAAATTGCATTTGTCGCAAGAAAAGTACATCTAGAAAGTTCTTCAACACTTCAACCTGGATAAAGCTAAAGTGGTGAGTGTTACTTTTGTTTCTCACTTTAAGCTTAGTCATAATCATTGTCCTTCTATCAATGATGAGAAGTTGTCTATGAAGAACATTCTGTATTCTTCAGCGGTTAGTAGCTTGATGTACGCTATGGTTTGCACAAGACCCGATATAGAGCACGCCTTTGGCATGGTGAGTAGATCTCCAGGGAACGACAGATCTTAGACTAACTTTGGGATGTGAGAAACCTATGCTGGTTGGGTTTATAGACTCAGATTTGGCCGAAAGCTTAGATGATCAAAAATCTACTTTGAGACATATGGTGACTTTTGCCAAGAAAGTCATGGCTTGGCAATCTAAATTGCAAAAGTGTGTTGCTCTTTCTATTATAGAAGTCGTGCTTATAGCCGCCGTGAAGGCAATAAAGGAATTTTTGTAGTTGAGAAAGTTCACGATGGAACTTGAGTTGAAACAACAAATGTACGTCTTATTTTGTGATAATCAAAGTTTAATTCAATTTATCTTGTGAAAAAATCTTCTTTTCACTCGAAGTTAAAACACATTGAAATTCATTATCATTGGATTCGTGACGTTTTGAATGATAAGATGTTGGAACTTGAAAAGATTCACACAGATGATAATGGATCAGATATGTTGACAAAGGTGTTGTCACGGAATAAGTTTGAGTTTTGTCACTCAGTTGCCGGGTTGACAACGCCCTCCAACTAGTCGATTAGGGGAGTTTGTTGGGTTTTTTCCTCCTAGTTGATGGGGCCCAACAAGATGATGTTTTAATTTTAAGTCCATGTCTTGAATAATATGTTTAGAAGACCTAGTCTCATTTAGTGTGTGTATTCATTCATAAAAAAACAACAAGAGTAAAGAGAAGAGAGAAAACAAAACTCATTTTCAAAGTTCATTGCAGCAACCAGAGGAGAATTGAACTAGCAAAAGTTTTAACCATTGGATCAGCTTGAAACTTTGATAGCTTGTTTGTGCCATCCAGAACTAAATAATGAACGGTGGAGATAGGTTTTACGATTCTAAGTCTGCCTAACAAAGAAAAAATGGGACTGTATTGATTTGGGTACCCATTTGTTAACTTCTTTTTGTTTGCTCTTTATTGTGCCTTATTGTTTGCCAAGATTGTTATTTGATCTTGATGACAGTGTTGTATGCCTCTAGTTTGATGATCTAGAGAGAACCTTTGATTGTACTCATATTGATCATAGTAGATTGTTAAGCGGTTTATACGAGTCTCGTTGTTTTTACTCTCGTCTTGAGAGGTTTTCCACGCTAAAAATTATCTTGCATTGTGGGTGTGATTTTATTGTTAGTTGTTCAATTTTCTTGTACTCGGATTATTGGAAAGTTTATTTTGAACTGAACTTCTATTGCAACTAACACTTTCCAATCAGAAGGGTGGACAGTTAATGAAGTTTTCAGAGCTGCACCATGCCAGAGTTTTTAAGTTGATGATCATTTCGCTGTATCTAGTTACGTCAGTGAGCACGTCCCCATCGCATTACTGAACCGTCGTTCTTCTAGCGGCAGCCGATGTCTATTAGGTAGATGATGCGAACCACGCCAACGATATGACGATGACTCACGATCGGAGTATTGGCGCCGTCGCTAACCTAGAATCTACAGTTCGATTTGGAGGAAATCCTTGACCCAAAATCTATACAGATTCGAACCTTAGAATGAAGATGATACCACAAATGGATATGTTTGTTCATTTGATAAGTCGTGATTTTGAACGCCACAAGAAATCTTGATAAGTTCGGAGTTTCTTCAAGAAACTAAGAGAATTTCTCTACTAATTGATAAAAATGTAATCTGCCATTTACACTCATTGTCCCCAAATTTATAAAACATGAAACAATATTGATGAAAATACCCTTGTAATGAAAACGACACTAAACGCCCTTAAACGACAATACGGAAGTAACTAAAAAGTAAAACGACAATGACATGAATTTCCTCCCAAAATAGTTGGGATTACTAGAACAAACTCCGGTTCTTGGTTTGGAACGCAATTTCCTTCTTGAAGCACGCCTTCACAGACCAAATTGCTCATTTGCGCCTTGATCCGCTTTGCATTTGCTCTCTTTATTGGGCCAGCTACTTGTAATGTATCCATCTTGATGTTCTCATCATTCTCTCCCTCTTGAAAAGGATTTGTCCTCAAATCAGAATCTGCATTAAAAGAACTCAAGTCAGAAATATTAAACATTGCACTTACATTGTACTCACCAGGTAAATCAAGCTTGTAGGCGTTGTCGTTAATCCGCTCAAGCACTTGGAATGGTCCATCGCCACGAGGAAGTAATTTAGAACACTGTTGTGCGGGAAATCTCTCTTTGCGCATATGCAATCAAATACAATCTCCAGGTTCAAAAATTAGCTGGCGTCAACCCTTGTTGGTGTTCTTGATGTATTGATTGGTTCTCTAATCATGTTTTGCCGAGCTTGCTCGTGGAGTTGCTTCACGACTTCTGCCTTCTTCTCCCTATCTAAATTCACTTATTAAGAAACAGGTAAAGGTGATAAATCAAATGGGGTTAGCGGATTAAAACCATAAATAACCTCAAGCGGTGAAAATTTAGTGGCTGAATGAATTGAACGGTTTTAGGCAAACTCAACATGTGACAAATATTCCTCTCACGACTTAATGTTCTTGCTAATGACTGCCCTCAACAGCGTCGATAAAGTTTTATTCACTACGTCAGTTTGACCATCAATTTGAGGGTGACAAGTAGTTGAAAAAAAAAATTTTGTTCCTAATTTTCCCCACAAAGTCTTCCAAAAGTAGCTTAAGAACTTAGCGTCGCGATCCAAAATTATTGTCCTCGGCATCCCATGTAACTAAAATATTTCTTGAAAGAACAATTCAGCAACATTAAAGGTATCATCAGTTTTATGATAAGGAATAAAATGAGTTATCTTAGAAAACTGATCTACAATCACAAAAATTGAATCCTTATCACGCTTAGTCCTGGGTAACCCTAACACAAAATCCATCGAAATGTCAATCCAAGGCGACCTAGAAATAGGCAGAGGTGTGTAAAGCTCGTTCGGTTGAACTCTCGATTTAGTTTGCTTACAAGTAAGACACCTACCAACCATCCTCTATACATTTCTTTTCTTGTGGGGCCAATAGAAATGTTCTTGTAGAATTTCTATAGTCTTTGCTACTCCAAAATGCCCCATTAATTCTCCACCATAGAACTCCCTAATCAATAAATCACGTAAAGAACAGTTGGGAACACACAATTTACCTTCCCTAAATAGGTACTCGTCGTGTCTAAAAAAACTTTCCAAACCCAGATTTCTCACACAACCTCTAACTGTAACGACCCTAATACTATTCCTAATTTCCCGTACGAAATTTTTCTTTTTAAGCCTCTAAATCAATTAAAAACATCCTCGAAAACCTTTAAAGAAAATTCATTTATCATACAAAAACAGTTTACATAAACCACTCAACCTTCTATCATTCCTCATTTTATCAACTCATCACTTCTTCACAATATCATTTCTATCTACATTTCAATTATACATTTTACATAAACTTTTCAAACATTCACACGTTCTCGTAACTCTACCAAAACCGACTCTAAACACGATTAAAATGAAGTACATTTTCATGAAAATAACTGCATGGTTCCGTTTAAAAGTGTGACATATCCTCCTGTTTACAAAATACCAAGCAGTTCATAAATCCAAATAAAAAACCTTAACAAACGTTTTATAAAACAAATCTATCAACCAAACAGAATCAAACACCCTAAAACGTACCAACTACCAATTAAACTAAAAACATTCCCATAACGTTAAATTAATGATTTAAACAAAACATTTGAAACATCAGCATAAAAATCTAACACCTAACCAGAACCAGCATTCTAAAATGATCTAACAGTACAATTAGCCATCAACGTCAAAATATCACCTATCAACTATATCATTTCTATAACTATCATCATTAACCAAACTCTCAATACCGTTACTTACATCCCCACGGGTCAGGTAAGCATCGACTGCGCAACACACACCGCAATCCATCTTTCGTCAACTGCCTCATGCCTCAGGAGGAGGAAGCTCGTCCTCACCTGTTTCCTCGTAACCACCTACACCATACAGACATCTATGAGATAAAATCTCAGTAAGCTCTAGTAAATGCAAATGCGTGCTGTCATATGAATCTGTTAAATCATGCATGGTTTCTTTACTTACTTTACTTACTTATACCGAAGGGTCATTTAAACTATATACCGAAGGGTCATTTAAACTATATACCGAAGGGTCATTTAAACTATATACCGAAGGGTCATTTAAACTATATACCGAAGGGTCATTTAAACTATATACCGAAGGGTCATTTAAACTATATACCGAAGGGTCATTTAAACTTTTCTTTACTTTGCTTTGCTATAAACTGTATACCGACGGGCCATTTAAACTATATACCGAAGGGTCATTTAAACTATATACCGAAGGGTCATTTAAACTATATACCGAAGGGTCATTTAAACTTTTCTTTACTTTGCTTTGCTATAAACTGTATACCGACGGGCCATTTAAACTATATACCGAAGGGTCATTTAAACTATATACCGAAGGGTCATTTAAACTATATACCGAAGGGTCATTTAAACTATATACCGAAGGGTCATTTAAACTATATACCGAAGGGTCATTTAAACTTTTCTTTACTTTGCTTTGCTATAAACTGTATACCGACGGGCCATTTAAACTATATACCGAAGGGTCATTTAAACTATATACCGAAGGGTCATTTAAACTATATACCGAAGGGTCATTTAAACTATATACCGAAGGGTCATTTAAACTATATACCGAAGGGTCATTTAAACTATATACCGAAGGGTCATTTAAACTATATACCGAAGGGTCATTTAAACTTTTCTTTACTTTGCTTTGCTATAAACTGTATACCGACGGGCCATTTAAACTATATACCGAAGGGTCATTTAAACTATATACCGAAGGGTCATTTGAACTATATACCGAAGGGTCATTTAAACTATATACCGAAGGGTCATTTAAACTATATACCGAAGGGTCATTTAAACTATATACCGAAGGGTCATTTAAACTATATACCGAAGGGTCATTTAAACTATATACCGAAGGGTCATTTAAACTATATACCGAAGGGTCATTTAAACTATATACCGAAGGGTCATTTAAACTATATACCGAAGGGTCATTTAAACTATATACGCTTTGCTTTGCTTTGCTTTGCTATAAACTGTATACCGATTTCTTTGCTTGCTTTACTATAAACTGTATACCGATTTCTTTGCTTGTGTGCTTTGCTATAAACTGTATACCGATGGGCCATTTAAACTATATACCGAAGGGTCATTTAAACTATATACCGAAGGGTCATTTAAACTATATACCGAAGGGTCATTTAAACTTTTATTTACTTTGCTTTACTTTGCTTTGCTATAAACTGTATACCGACGGGCCATTTAAACTATATACGGAAGGGTCATTTAAACTTTTCTTTACTTTGCTTTTCTATAAACTGTATACCGACGGGCCATTTAAACTATATACCGAAGGGTCATTCTTTCTTTGCATTTACTTTAAAACATCGTGCAGAAATTCATTTTCATAACATTTGAAATACGTGATGCATGAGCAGATATGAACATAAACTAAACAACCAACATGCATACATCAAGACCAAATTAGAATAACCTATAACAATTATAAACCTATCTACCCGACCCAAAGCAATTTAAAACAAACAATCCATTAAGATCCTCGACGCTACATCGAAGTACGGTGTAGGCCAATTGGCCAGAGAAGATCACGAGAACTTACCTCGTGCCCGTTGCAGCTCTTGCTCCGTCCACGAGCGTTGTTTACCGATTCGGTTTGTGCGCGAGACGGGCCGGAGATCGCACGTCGCCGTTGTCTGCCTGAGAACGGCGAGAAGTCGCCGCCATTGGCTGTCGGAGAGGCGTCGCTCGTCTCTGTCGTCGGGCTGTCGTCGGGAGCTCGGGTGTGGGTCGCGGTGAAGAAACACAGCAGAATGGTTTTTTAACCATTCTGCTGATTTAATTAAAATTAAGTTTTTAATTTTAATTTTATTTTTATTTCATTATTTATTTTAATTAGTTTATTTATTTATTGAACATCACTACCTCTCGTGTTTTCAACCGTTTCGAATTTCTTATTTCGCCAATAAATCCAACTTATTATCTGGGTTCTATTAAAACTGTCCGTTCACAAATCGGACCTCGTTTACTATTTTTACTAAAACGTCCTTTATATTACGAAAAGCGTATTTACTCGGAATATATCGATATTATTCTGAGAATTCCTTAAATTTCTTTAAAATTCCTATTAATTGTTAGGATCGTCATGACGCTTTCTTTTCGTAAAACGGACCTGATTTGACATATTTACAAAAATGCCATTCTATATTAAAATAATAATATCCTCAAAAATCCGTACGAGTCGGATATTACACTAACTTTCTCTCAAATCAACATCATCAATGTAAAGCTACTTGATATGTTCGAATCCAAGTAATTTAGCGTCTAGGGTTTAGATTAAAACATACCTGCGAGAAAGGGCATCAGCAACCACATTCTCCTTACCTTTCTTGTACTAGATGACGTATGGAAATGGTTCAAGAATTCAGACCAGTGACCGTGGTATTTATTCAGCTTGTGTTGGCTCTTGAAATGCTTCAAAGTTTTATGATCGGTTCGGATCACGGACTCCTTTGGCATAAGGTAGTGTTGTCATGTCTCGAGGGCGCGAACTACTCGTAGAGCTACTTGTCATACGTTGGGTAGTTGAGCATTGCGTCGTTTAACTTCTTGTTGAAGTATGCAATTTGTCTTCGTTCCTGCATTAAAACAGCTCTAATCCCTACACCTGAAGCATCCCACTCAACCTCGAACATTTTATCAAAGTTAGGTAAAGCCAGTAAAGGGGCATGCGAAAGTTTATATTTCAGAATTTTAAACGCATCCTCTTGTGCCTCGCCCCACTTCAATGGAACATTCTTTTCATCACGTCGGTGAGCGGTGCGGCCATGGTGCTAAAGTCCTTCACGAACTACCGGTAGAAGCTAGCAAGTCCATGAAAACTTTGCACATGTTCAACAGTCGTCAGAGTTGGCCATTCTTGAATCGCGCAGTCTTTCTCATTGTCAACCTGGATTCCCTGCGCGCTAATAACAAAACCATGAAAAGCAAGTTGGTCGATGCAAAAGGTGCACTTGCCCTGGTTACCGTACAATTTCTCTTTCCTAAAAACAACCAAAACTGCTCGCAAATGGGAAATATGGTCATGCAAATTCGAACTATATATCAAAGTATTATCAAAGTATACAACCACAAATTTATCAATAAACGGACACAAAACATGATTCGTTAAGTGCATGAAAGTACTAGGTGTATTAGTTAGCCCATATGGCATGACCATCTACTCGTACAATCCATGTTTTGTTTTAAACACCATTTTCCACTCATCTCCTTCCTTCTTTCTAATCTGATGATACCCACTCTTAAGATCAATCTTTGAAAGGACACAGAAACTATGCAATTCATCAAGCATATCATCTAAACGAGGAATAGAACAACGATACTTTATAGTGATATTGTTGATTGTGCGACAATTTGTGGCGACCCCAATCCCATCAGGGCCGCCGCGAACTTTCCGTGACATACATTTACTTAACCCTCGTCCGTTGACATAAAATTTTTCATTTTTCTCCTTAACACTTTAAAGAACGGACTTTGAACGATCGATCCTCTTCTATCGACATTTAAGACCTAACTTAAAACGTACGTAAAACAACTCGTTTAGGGTCAGAAAACATCATTTTAGACTTGGGACCCAAAATAATATGGAAGACCTAGTCATGGGGCGCGCCCTACATTGGGTGCGCGCACCCATCGCGCGCCCTGCGCGCTAATCGTGGGCACACTGCGCGGCCACGACGCACGCCCTGCGCGCTAACCGCGTGCTCACCGTGCGGCCACGAGGCACGCCTCGCATGCCTACCGCTTACCGCGTGCCAATCGCTAGGCCACAACGCACGCACCTTTGCCTCACTACGCGCTCCTCGTGCGCCACCCGTGCACCGCGCCTCGCTGCGCACTCCTCGCGCACCACCCGCGCGGTCGCACGCGCCCTGCGCGCCTGACACCCTGTGGGAGCAGATTCATCGGCCTTACCGTCAATGGATCGGCGCCCTTTTGGGTGCCAGACTTTCATTTTCAAGTTTTGTTCGATCCATCGGCCAAATGCACTGATGGATCGGCGGGCTCTTCGTTTTGCGCTCGTTAATGGCGGATGGATCGTCCACAGGCACCGATCCATCGGCGGAGCCTCTTGTTTCAGCGTGAGAAACCAGAGCTCCAGCCGATTGATCGCCCCTCAGGTGCCGATCCATCGGCTGGGCAGGGCTGCGCGCCCTACTCGACCTCTGCCTGCACGCTCCCTCGCTCCCAGCGGCACGCCCCCACGTTGCTGTCGTGCACTCAGCGCACTTCTCTTCTCCTTCTCCCTTTTTCCTTTGCATTTTCTCCACTTTTTACCTACAAAAATCACCCACATCATATCCTCAATTTACTCATATATCTCCACCTAATAAACCACATTAATGCACAATTTCTCATCCCTAATTCCTCAAATCCGACTCAATATCTAAACCATTTCATCCATATTAAAGCACACAGCAGAAAAACCTATAAAAACATCACCAAAAGCAAACCCATCCATAAGAAACTATCCAAAACAATATATCTCCAAGCCAATCCTCTATACATTCAAAAATCATATCCAGTTAATTCTATATCTACCATATACACCTATGTTTACCAAAAATAGCTCGGAGCACACCCACGGGTCGGTTAGCCATGCCAAAACACTTCCCGTTGCCACGAGCACCATCCGTCGACCGCCTATACTTTATCGTCAAGAGAAGGTTTTTCACCTTCGATCTCGTCACCTACATCATACAATTTAAACAGTAAGCCTAATGCTTAGTAAGGAGTGCACTAAAAATAAAATATTCATGAATTTATGACTTTCGTAAAAACATGTTCATTTCTTTCTCTTTAACATTAATATAATTGTCTACTCTGTAGACCACATACTTGTCCCGTGAGAACACATGACTTGCCCCGTGAGAACACATAACTTGCCCCATGAGATCGTTACTTCGTTTTTCATCTTTTACTTTACTTTTCATAAAAACATGCTTATAAAACGTTTCGTGTGCTCTTTTCAGAAAAACATGATGTATGAAGGAATTACCCGTATAACAACCGTCAAAGACAATTCATAATCATTTCTTAAACATACGTAGCTCGTAAGTGAACAAAAATACATAACTAATAGCTAACGTTCTATCCTAGGCTACTAGACTCACCAAAACCCAACAACCATTAAACATCATCATCACACTTATATCTTAGCATCGATACGACATATGACCTTAAGGGCCGAAAACCTAACACACACTTACCTGGCGTCCTTAGCAAAGCCGAGCACTGCCTCTAAGCTTGGTTTACCTAAGACATTTCACAATTCGTCATTAGAATCGATTCTACATAAACCTCTTCTAATACCAAACGAAACTCCTAGCTAAGACAAATTTCCTAAAACTTTGGTTTACGTCATTCTGACATTTCACCGAGCACATTGCGCTCACAAATTGCTAACCTCCATTAATTAATTGCATTCATACTCACTTCAACAACCCAAAAATCCAACCAACAACCATTAATTCACCTTAATTATCATCAATAATCATAAATACTCTATCAATAGTCATTAATACGGTTAATCTAACAATTTCTAACATAAACCTATAATTTCTCAAACCCTAAACCGAAACCCTAATGAAATACAACCCTAAAAATTGAAACTATATGTCTAGAATACTAGAGTTTTACCTAGAGCGTTGATTGAGGAAGAAAAATGGAAGAAGAAAATCACCGGAGGGGAGCGTTGATCGGCCGTGGAACAATCGGCGAAGAGGTGAATCGCCTAAGGGGGGAAGGGGTGTTTTGTTCTCTGGAGATTTCGTGAAGTGTTTAAGAAAGAAGAGGGTTTTTTATTTTTAAATAAATTTAACCTCACAAATTACTCTTTTGCCCCTCCACCTAATCCTCTATTTAACTCGCTATTTAACCTATCGATTTGGATTCTCTAAAATTTCTTTATTCCTCGAATATTCCAATTAATTTCTAAGGTTCTAACAAAACTTCTCGTTCGTAAAACAGGCTTAATTTACTATATTTACGAATTTAACCCCTATATAGCGGAAAATCTGAAAACCCAAAAATTCGGGTGTTACACAATTGGTGCACATTCGCCATGTTTCGTCCTTCTTAGGAATCAAAAGAACAAGAACAGCGCACAGACTCATGCTCTCCCTCACGTACCCCTTCTCCATCAAGTCTTCCACTTGACGTTGTAATTCCATTGTCTCTTCCGGGTTGGTGCGATAAGCTGGCCAATTCGGAATGGAGGCTTTGAGTACAAGGTCAATCTGGTGTTGAATCCCGCGAATGGGTGGCAAACTTTCTGGAAGCTCATCGGGAAATACGTCCTCGAAGTCTTGCAAAAAAAAACAACTGGACTTGGAAGGACGAAATCTGGCTTGTTAGTATTCAAAGCCTCTTCTTTGTACGTGAGAATGATCATTGGCTGTTTGTGGGCAATGGCTTGTTTCATATCACTCTTGGTTGCAAAGAGATTATGTTTAGAAATGGACGAGCTCTCTGGTTTTCTCTCAGGTTTATATATATAGGGTGAAAGATGTTTTCTTTGTTTCCACTCTTTTCTTTCTTGTTCACTCGATTTCTACAACCTAATTGGGTCTGCAAAGACCTCTCTCGGGGATAAGGGTACTAACGTGATTGGCTTGTATTTGTGGGTGAATGAATACTTGTCGGTGAAACCATCATGTTGCACCCTTCGGTCAAATTGTCACGGTCTTCCCAGCATGATATAACTAGCTTGCATCGGTACCACGCCGTACTTCACCTCGTCTTCGTACTTTCCAAATCGAAATGGTACCTCCACTTGCTTGGTGATGTGTACTTCTCCGCTATCATTCAACCATTGCAGCTTGTAAGGTCGTGGATGTTTCAATGTTGAAAGTCTTAATTTCTCCACCATGGAAGCACTAGCCACATTGGTACAACTTTCCTCGTCGACTATGACGCTGCACATTTTGTCTTTCACGTGGCACCAGGTGTGAAAAATATTTTCTCGCTGCACCTTATCATCTTCATCCTCCTTTACCTACGCACTCAAGGCACGTCGTGTAACCAAAAGGAAGTCTCCATTGGCAGCTCCTACTTCCTCATCATCCATGGAATCGTCCTCCAATGACGGCATATCCGACTCAACCTCGTCATCACTAGCCTCGGACTCGACCTCTCCACTCTCTCGTAGCACCATCACTTGCTTATTCGAGCATTGACTCGCGATGTGTCATCTCCCGAGACATTTAAAATACTTGATCTCGCTGGAGCGATTGGGTGTAGGTGTCGGTTTGGCTTGAGTGGGAATTGGTGTAGTTGTTGCCGACTGTTCAAACTTACCCTTGGAAGTGGAAGGACTCTCGTCCTTCTTCGGATACTTTGGTTTCCAAGGCGTTTGGTTCGAACTCTGTTGACGGTTACTACTACGTCACTGCTGCTGTCTCTCTACCTTCAAGGCCATGTGAATCAAGTCTTCGACCTCAACGTATTCAACCCTTTCAAGAATCTAGACATTATCGCTTCTCGATCCTCCTCGACATTGGCTCGTATCATCGCCACCTCCATATCCTTGTAATACTCATCCACACTTCGACTCCCTTTCCAAAGGATCTGCAATTTGTTGTGTAGATCTCGCTAGTAATGACTCAGTACAAATCGTCGTCGCATCGTTCTCTTTATCTCTGCCCAACTCTCAATGGATAGGTCTTCGTCTTGCCTTCGATCGAGACACAACTTGTCCTACACACTATCACATAATCCTTAAATTCTATGGCAACAAGCTTCACTTTCTTTCGCTCAGAGTAGTTGTGGCAATAAAAAACTAGCTCTATTTTCCGCTCCCAGCCCAGGTACTCCTCCGGATGACTTTTTCCTCGAAACTCAGGAATCTTCATCTTGACGTTTCCCAAATTGTAATCGCGTCGGCTTCGGCCTTGTCTTTTGCGGTCGTTCCCATGTCTTCCATGACTACCCACAGACACCCTACCAAGATCGTCTTTCAAGTCTCTCTCGTCAATTTCATTGATCTCTTCTGGAGGGACCTGCCTCTGCTGGTTTCTTTGCGGTGTAATCTGCCCAATTTGAGGTTGGGCTCATGTCGCAATCTATTCTACTTGGTCAATTTGCCCGTGGATCTCTTTGAACCCTTGTCTCATCAACCGCCTCATCACCCCTATTATCGCCTACATTTGTAAATTTAAAATGTTAGCTGGACGTTGGTTGTCGTTGTCTTCTGTGTCGGACATGCCAGGTATTCTCTGCAAGAAAGTAGAAAGTGAAGTAAAATAGGACCTCACAACACTCCCTCACGTGTTTCACTCGAAATGTGGAAAAAAAATTCGCTTAATTACACTCGTGTTTGCTTTCAATAATACTGGTTTTTACCCTCTGATATGCTCACTTACTCGTGCCTTTTTCCACTCGAATTCTCATTTATTTCTTTCGAAACTAACCGAATAGTGATGAAGATACTTCCTGCAGCTAACAAAAACAACAAACCAAAGCAACATAACAAAAGTAGATAATGGCAGAAACAGATAAAACAATTAGCTGAAAAATTGCCCAAATTTTTTATTTTTATTTTTGAAAACCCTTAACTAGTCGAAATTGAATTGAACGATTAAAGAATCAATCAATAACCTTCATACAATTTGAAATAGGGCCTAATTCTGATACAGTACGGATTTTACTTTGCCAAACAAAACCGAATTGGACCTAGACAAACAGAACCGATTTTTTTTTTTTTTCTGAATCAGTATGGAATTGAACAGAAACAAAAAGAATGATAGATTCAACCTTGAACTCAACTTAGCTATAATACCAAATGATGCGAACCACACCAACGATGTGACGATGACCCACGATCGGAGTATTGGTGCCGTTGCTAACCCAGAATCTACAAGTCCAATTTGGAGGAAATCCTTGACTCGAAATCTATACGGATCCGAACCTTGGAATGAAGAGGACGCCACAAACAGATATGCCTGTTCGTTAGATAAGTTGGGATTTTGAACGCCACAAGAAATCTTGATAAGTTCGGAGTTTTTTCAAGAAACTAAGAGGCAAATTGATAAAAACATAATCTGCCATTTACACTCATTGTTCCCAAATTTATAAAACATGAAACAGTATTGACAAAAATACCCTTCTAACGAAAACGACACTAAACCCTTTAAACGACAATCCGAAAGTAACTAAAAAGTAAAACGACAATGGCATGAACACCATCCCAAAACAACTTGGATTACGAGAACAAACTTCGGTTCTTGGTTCGGAATGCAATTTCCTTCTTGAAGTACAACTTAACAGACAAAATTACTCATTTGCTCTTTGATCTGCTTCACCTTTGCTCTCTTTATTGGCCAGCCACTTGTAATGTATTCATCTTGATGTCCTCATCAGTAGAACTTAACCTCACTTTGGAATGCTCTTGGGTCCTCCTCCTCTTTTGATGTCCAAACTTAACCTCACTTTAGAATTCGGATCTTCCATTCTTTCAAAAACCATTATACACACATCAAGTATGTGTTGGGAATAATAATTAGTGGGAACAATAATAATGTCGCCGCTGTAAAATGTGGAGAATACTGATCAGGATAATATCCAAGAAAGACTGCACTTGGCAGTCTACTTAGACAGAATTACCTTTCCAAGTATGTTTTCAGGAAAGACTAGAGGGGTCACAAATGGACCCACTTAAAATTCAGTTTCTTAGATACAACTCACTTACACAGTACAATTACACTACTAAGTAAGCAGTATGAAAAATGATAACAGATGCGATCCGAAAAATACCAAGAATATTTTCTCACATCGTTAAATATAACAACCAAAAAGTGAGAAATAATAATAGAAATAAACATTGAGAATTTTACGTGGAAACTTAAATCGAAAAAAATCACAGGGATCGAGTCCAGAAAAATATCACTATGAAAAATAAGATTTTACAATATTCTTCTAGAAGCCGAACATTCTATAAAATATTCACTAAGAGAAATTAACCACTCTTAGAACTCACAATATGCACAAAAGCACTCTACCTATTTTTAACATACACTCTTTCTTTTCTCTCCTT
Source organism: Begonia masoniana (assembly GCA_022432975.1). Taxonomy (NCBI): domain Eukaryota; kingdom Viridiplantae; phylum Streptophyta; class Magnoliopsida; order Cucurbitales; family Begoniaceae; genus Begonia; species Begonia masoniana. Next base: position 13,954,284 of record CM039504.1, read on the forward strand.
CGAAATAATCCTCACTCTACTATTCTCTTCTTCTTCACTATAGAATTGCTTCCTCCTTTTTTGGTTAATGGAATACTCTCTTCAAGCTTCTATTTATAGAGGCTTGAGGGAGACACATTTCTCATTTTGATGAATGAAGGCTGCAAGAAAAAAGAAAAAACTTCTTCTTGCAACAAATGGAGACTTTAAAAGTCTCCATTCACACACAAGACCCCCTCATCATTTAAGGAGAGACCCAACAAATCTCCCTCTCCCGATTTATAAAGAGGTATCTCTAATCCTGCTGAGCGTCTACAGAATTCGTGTTTATTCCTTTGCAAAGTCTTTGTCATCATGTCTGAGCCATTTTCATCCGTGTGATTCTTCTCAAGATACACTCGCTTGTTATCCAACTCATCTCGTATACATCAAGCTGCCAACTGCTGAGGCATATGGAATTCTCTGCATTTCTATTTTTCCTTCTTCAGTGAAAAAACTTTGTTCGGAAGTAAGTTTGAAATATTTAGTAAGTGGAGTGCTGACCGGCTTTGCCTTATCCATATAGAATTGACTAAGAACTTTCTTGATATATTTCTCGTGTGATATCTATAATTTTTCATTATTCTTATCACGAGTGATACTCATCCCAAGCATCTTTTTTGTCGGTTCTAAGTCTTTCATGGCAAAAGACTGGTTAAGCTCATTCTTTAACTTAACAATCTTGCCTCTGTCTCGGCCGACAGTCAACATATTGTCGATATAAAGTAGAAGGATTATAAATGTACCATCCGTGAACTTTTTCGCGAACACACAATGGGTTGAGGAAGTTTTCATGTCTCGTTGATTTCCTACAAAGAATTCAAAATTTTTGTACCATTGTCTTAAAACTTGCTTTAATCCATACAGACTCTTCCTCAATCTACATACCAGATGTTCTTTTCCCTTGACAACGAACTCTTATGACTGATCCATGTAAATCTCTTCTTCTAATTCACCATGCAAAAAGGTTGTCTTTACATCGAGTTACTCGATTTTCAAATTGAGACTTTAGGCTAATCCAAGTACCACACGTACGGATGACATTTTGACGACAGGTGAAAAAATTTCCTCAAAGTCAACCCCCTTCTTCTGACCAAAGTCTTTCACGACCGGTCGTGCCTTATATTTTGGTTGTGAATTTTCTTCTTTGAGTATGTACACACATTTGTTCTTCAGTGCCTTTCTTCCTTTTGAAAGTTGAACCAACTAATAATAATGGTTCTCATGCAATGATGTCATCTCATCTTGCATCGCATCTAACAAGTTCTTCTTTTGTTGATGCTTCATAGCTTCATCATAACACTCAAGTTCATCGCCATCAGTGATCATCACATACTCGTTTACAGAGTATCTTCTCGATTGTCGACGATCTCTTGTTGACCTCCTTAACTCTGGTTCTGCAACTGATTTAGGAGAAATCTCTATTGCTCTCTGCGGGTGAGAGATTTGGGTTTTGGGGTTTAGTGATGTATCGGGAATGCTTAATCAGTATAGCCCCAAACTGGCTTCCTTAGACTTCAGTAGTTAGATAAAGTTTAGTGGAGATCTAATCCATAATCTGTCAATGGTTTTAGGTGAGCAGATTTTTGGAGTAGCATATAGCCGAGCGATTTCCAGGAGCCAGGTAAGTAAAGTAATGTGTGAGCCTTCGGGCCTACATCACAAAACAGTAGGTTTATGCATGTTTGAGTGTTTCTTTTCTTTACGTCATGCATTAGGTTTTTGAAGAATTACGAAAATGAATTTATGTGCAAGGTTATGAGGAGTATGAATTGAATGAAACAGAGTAGCTGTTAAGGGAAGTAATCCGCCCCTTAACTGAGTAGAGGATTTATTACATTGGGAGAACCGATCCCACTCCCAAGGGAATTAAGGGATCTGTATTAGCTGTTAAGGGAAGTAATCCGCCCCTTAACTGAGTAGAGGATTTATTACATTGGGAGAACCGATCCCACTCCCAAGGGAACTTAGGGATCAGACCAGTTTATGAACGATGCACAACTGAGTTGAGAAAATTAGAAACTGCATGATCAGGGTTTATGTTTCAGCATACATTTCATTAATGCTTTACTTGCTTAGCATTAGGCTAATAGATGAGTTTTGTGATGTAGGTGTTGAGGATACAGCAGGTGATTTCCCTGATAGCATAACCGAGTAGATGAGGTTGGTGGAGCACGGCTGTGCAACGGTCAGGCATCTGATGGGGCGGTTTGACTGGTGTCGTTGACTAACAAAGATTATTGACAGTATTTCAAATTTATTATACTGAGCTTTCATGACAGTAGAAATTTTAATGTTTTGGAATTCGCTTTGAGTTTCTTTTCTGATAACGATATTCTGTTGGGATTTCAAGATAGTACTTTGATTCTAGTGACACGAAGGTTGGGATTGTCTCTGGTTAGTTTTAGCAAGAATGAGTTACTTGAAGTTTTCAAAAGTATTCTTAGTTTTCTCTGAATTTAGTATTCTGTTGGTTTATTACTGGATTTGCAAGTGAAGCGATTAGAGTTGTTGTTTTGCTCTCTATCGACAGATGATATCTATCGGTAGATGTTGAGTAAATTTAAATTCTATCGGAAGATGTCTTCAGAAAAGCCATCGGAAGATGTAAATTTTAAAGTCTATCAGTAGATGCTTTAAGGAGTTACGTGAGTAGCACGTGTCGGCAGATGTAGTCCATTCCATCGGAAGAGGGAGAAACCCGTTTGTCGTTTAGCGAATCGGAAGGTGTAGAGTAACCCGTTTGTCGTTTAGCGAATCGAAGTGGTGTGTGAAGTTACCATGATTTCATCGGCAGATGAAGTGGTGTGTGAAGTTACCATGATTTCATCGGCAGATGAAGTGGTGTGTGAAGTTACCATGATTTCATCGGCAGATGAAGTGGTGTGTGAAGTTACCATGATTTCATCGGCAGATGAAGTGGTGTGTGAAGTTACCATGATTTCATCGGCAGATGAAGTGGTGTGTGAAGTTACCATGATTTCATCGGCAGATGAAGTGGTGTGTGAAGTTACCATGATTTCATCGGCAGATGAAGTGGTGTGTGAAGTTACCATGATTTCATCGGCAGATGAAGTGGTGTGTGAAGTTACCATGATTTCATCGGCAGATGAAGTGGTGTGTGAAGTTACCATGATTTCATCGGCAGATGAAGTGGTGTGTGAAGTTACCATGATTTCATCGGCAGATGAAGTGGTGTGTGAAGTTACCATGATTTCATCGGCAGATGAAGTGGTGTGTGAAGTTACCATGATTTCATCGGCAGATGAAGTGGTGTGTGAAGTTACCATGATTTCATCGGCAGATGAAGTGGTGTGTGAAGTTACCATGATTTCATCGGCAGATGAAGTGGTGTGTGAAGTTACCATGATTTCATCGGCAGATGAAGTGGTGTGTGAAGTTACCATGATTTCATCGGCAGATGAAGTGGTGTGTGAAGTTACCATGATTTCATCGGCAGATGAAGTGGTGTGTGAAGTTACCATGATTTCATCGGCAGATGAAGTGGTGTGTGAAGTTACCATGATTTCATCGGCAGATGAAGTGGTGTGTGAAGTTACCATGATTTCATCGGCAGATGAAGTGGTGTGTGAAGTTACCATGATTTCATCGGCAGATGAAGTGGTGTGTGAAGTTACCATGATTTCATCGGCAGATGAAGTGGTGTGTGAAGTTACCATGATTTCATCGGCAGATGAAGTGGTGTGTGAAGTTACCATGATTTCATCGGCAGATGAAGTGGTGTGTGAAGTTACCATGATTTCATCGGCAGATGAAGTGGTGTGTGAAGTTACCATGATTTCATCGGCAGATGAAGTGGTGTGTGAAGTTACCATGATTTCATCGGCAGATGAAGTGGTGTGTGAAGTTACCATGATTTCATCGGCAGATGAAGTGGTGTGTGAAGTTACCATGATTTCATCGGCAGATGAAGTGGTGTGTGAAGTTACCATGATTTCATCGGCAGATGAAGTGGTGTGTGAAGTTACCATGATTTCATCGGCAGATGAAGTGGTGTGTGAAGTTACCATGATTTCATCGGCAGATGAAGTGGTGTGTGAAGTTACCATGATTTCATCGGCAGATGAAGTGGTGTGTGAAGTTACCATGATTTCATCGGCAGATGAAGTGGTGTGTGAAGTTACCATGATTTCATCGGCAGATGAAGTGGTGTGTGAAGTTACCATGATTTCATCGGCAGATGAAGTGGTGTGTGAAGTTACCATGATTTCATCGGCAGATGAAGTGGTGTGTGAAGTTACAGATGAAGTGGTGTGTGAAGTTACCATGATTTCATCGGCAGATGAAGTTGTGGGTGAAGTTGTGTAGACGTCATCGGCAGAAGCCTTTGGTTTTCTGCTTCTGCTCCTTCCGTTGACTAGTCGTCGGCAGACGAGTTCAACTCGTGACGTCATCGGCAGGAACCTCGTTCCGTTTCCTTCCGTTGACTTTGTCGTCAGCAGATGAATTCGACTTTTGTAATCCCTTGAGTAGTCCATCATTTAAAACCTTATTTTCTCTTGACCGAATACTTTAAACATTTCCATTAATCTTTCCAACAATATTTTCACAGCTAGTTAAATCCCCATTGTAGTTTTAAATAATTTTCCGCTGCAAAGTTTTCAAATGCTTTGAACGTTTAGAAAATGTCAAATTTTGAATGTCGAATGAAGTTTTAAATTTATTCGAAATTTCTTAGTTATGATCAAGTAATGAGTAGCGAACCGGGTTCAGATAACTCGGGGCGTTACAAGATTCTTTAGTATTTCCTCCGTTAAAGGTTGATTTCCCCAGACCAACCTTTACTAGATGCTTATCAGTGGTCTCCATATCTTTATTCTTGTCTTCAAAGATCTGATCTTTAAAGAAGACAACATCTCGGCTTTTAACAATTTTCTTGTCAACTAGATCCCAAAATCTATATCTGAATGTGTCACTTCCGTATTCGAAGAATATGCATTCCTTAGCTTTGTTATCTAGCTTGGACCTCTCATCTTTGGGAATATGGACGAACGTTCTGCATCCAAACACCTTCAAATGCTTATAAGAGACATCTTTTTCAGTCCATAGTCTATTTGACACTTTTCCACTCAGAGGTGCTGATGGAGATAAATTAATGACATTTACTGCAGTCTTCATTGTTTCTCCCCAAAATATTTTAGGAAGTTTTGAATGTGACAACATGCATCTTATCTTCTCCACAATCGTCTGGTTCATTCTTTCTGCAACACCATTTTGTTAAAGAGTCTTTGAAACTGATCTTTCGTGTCTGATCTCGTGCATCTTACAGTATTCATTGAATGATTCCATATATTCTTCACTATTATCTATGCGAATGCATTTTAACTTTTTTTTAGTTTCCCACTCTATTAGAGTATGAAACTGTTTGAAAACGTTAAACACCACATCTTTTGATTTGAGTGCATAAAACCAAACTTTTTTGGAGTGATCATCAATGAATGTCACCATATATTAGGCACCGCCTAACGTTTTCATTGACATGGGACCACAGACATCTGAATAGATGACTTCTAACACTTCTGGTTTTCTTGATGCAATATTCTTTTGATAGAAAATTCTGTGTTGTCTTCCAACCAAACAGTGAATACAATTTGGCAAAGATTCATGTCTAAGATGTGGCAGACATTCTCTCTTACCAAGCAGTTGAAGTCCTCTTACGCTTATGTGGCCAAGTCGTTTGTGTCATAACTCGATTGATGAGTTATCTTGGGCAGCATTACAGATATTTCGTTCACAGTCACTTGAGTCACATACAAACTAGACTCTTTGATTCCTTTCGCTATGATTAGCAAGCCTTTGTTGATCTCCTATTGTTCGCCAACAAATTTTCTCTTGTAACCAACCTCATCAAGAGCATCGACTGATATTAGATTTAGTCTAATATCTGAAACATGTCTGACATCTTTAAGCACTAACTCACATCCTGTGTTAGTCTCTTTTTCCAATTATTCTGGAAACGTGACTGTTCCTCATTTTAACAAAGCCAAAATCACCGCTGGTGTAAGATGTAAAATATTCTACTTTTGAAGTAACATGATAAGATGTTCAAGAGTCACACACCCAACATGATAGCACTTAACACCTTTATTACTTTTCGACTTTGACCTGCCTGACGTGTTGGCTCTAGAAAACTCACATTCCTTTAATCTTCCTCTTGTTACTGATTAGGCCTCCATAGAAGAGTATTCATTGTTCTTCTGTCTGCTTTCTTCTTCAATAACCATTGAATATCAACTTTGTCTTTGCAGCACCGTTGGCCAAATTTATAATAGGGTAATCGTACAAATCAAGCAAACTTTGAAGTAAAAGTTCGTCTCGGTCATTCTCATCAATTTTGTGCTATAATGCTGTAAGTTGAGAAAATAATGTGTTTAGAGTATTGATGTGATCAATCACCATTGTCGACTCTGACATTCAAAAAGTATATAATTTTCTTTTCAAGAAAATTTTATTATGCAACGACTTTGCCTCATATAATTGTGTCAACGTAACCCAGATCTGCATGGCGGTTGTACTTACTGAGATACTTGAATAAATTTCATCTGCTAGAGCAAGATACAAAATGGCAATAGCATCCCATCTACTTTGTTCCATTTTTCATCTTCAACGTTCATCGATCTGTCGCTGATAGCCATAGCACAACCATCTCTCCACAATAACGCCTTCATTTAATTTCCACAGTGAGAAATTATTTCCGTTGAATTTTTTATTTTCAATCTTTTCCGCCATAATAACGAGCCTCTGATACCACTTTTTGGGAATAATAATCGGTAGGAACAATAATAATGTCGCCGCTATAAAACGTGGAGAGTACTGATCAAAATAATTTCTATGAGAGACTGTTCTTGACAGTCTCCTTAGACAGAATTACATTTCCTAGTATGTTCTCAGGAAAGGCTTGAGGGATCACAGACGATCCTACTTAAAATTCAGTCTCCTAGACAGAACTCACTTACACAGTATAATTACACCACTAAATAAGCGGTATGAAAAATGAAAGCAGATGCAATCCGAAAAATACCAATAATATTTTTCCACTCCGTTAAATATAACGGCCAATAAGTGAGAAATAATAACAGAAATAAACACTGCAAATTTTACGTGGAAACCCAAAATCGGAAAAAATCATAGGGACCGAGTCTAGAAAGATATCACTATAAAAAGCAAGATTTTACAATATTCTTCTAGAAACCGAACATTCTAGAAAATATTCAATGAAAGAAATTCACCACATTTAGAACTCACAATGTGCACAAAAGCATTTCACGTATTTTTAACTCACACTCTTTCTTTTTTTCTCCCTCGAAATAATTCTCACTCTACTATTCTTTCATTTTTCATTGAAAAATTGTTTTCTCATTTTTCAGATAATGGAATGCTCTCTTCAAGTTTCTACTTACAAAGGCTTGAGGGAGACACATTCCTCGTTTTGAGGAATGAAGGCTGCAAGAAGGAGGAAAAAACTTATTCTTGCATCAAATGGAGACTTTAAAAGTCTCTGTTCCCACGCAAGGTCCCTTGTCATTTAAAGAGGGAACCTAGGGTATGGATTTGAACAATAAAATATTATGCAAATTTATTCACAGAATCCAAAAATAACGGGTTTTCAAGACTTTTTACTCACAACTTTAAGCATCCCTCTCGTGTCATAATGGTAACCTCCAGAAAATCCTTCTGTCGCATCGGCTCTCAGGTACAGCATCAGCCAGAATACTGGTTTGAGGTCTTGAGCTTGTGAGTAAACACCCTGTAAATGCAAAGATTTGCATATGAGTTGGCAATTGTATTTTTGGCAATATATATACATATTTATGGAGATAATATGTTAATTTCATTATTTTTCACTTTAATGATTTAATTCTTGGTGATCAAGAAATAGCCAATTCTGATTATTGGATGGCTTCCTAATATCAATGATGAAGATTCTGTGGAAGAGAAAAATAAGGAAACTTGATTATTTGGAAAGTTATTTAAAAAGGTATATGCACTTGTTTTTTGGAAAAGTTTTATTTGGAAAGCCGATTTGCTGTAGATTTGGCATGATTTGCTGGGTTCTGAGTTCCCATGATTAATGGGATGCTTTCCTGAATTTTTGGATGAATATCTGAGTTGTTATGGAAACTTTCCTAAAGTGTCACACGGAGTGTCACTCAACCGAATTAGTTAAGATTTGTTTTCCTTATTTCTTGCGAAGTTAAATCCGATTTGGTAACTGAACGAATTGAAGATATGGAAGTTACTAAGGCTATTTAAGGTTTTCGTTTTCTGTGAAAACTGATTGATGACGGATTTTTGATTTTCGTGGGAAAAGCTTTATTTGTTTCTTGTGCCGTCGGTTTTCTTTCACTCTCATCGCTTCTGCGTTTGAGTTAGTGATTGTTTTACACACTCGACTTAATCTGTGGATTTCATCGTTCTACTGAGTGTGTTGTGTATTGCATCCGAGAACTTTGATCTGGTGTTCCAGGAGGTGTCCCAGGAGGCAATATTATTTGTTCTTCATTGAAGCTCAGTCTCGGGAGGAGGCTGCATCCGAACTCAGAAGGAGTTTTGTTTCTTAGATAAGGGGAGCTTGTCGTTCTTGATCGTGGGCAAGGGGATCTTGCCATAACACGGGTTTTGGGAGGAACCAACAAAAAGGGGATCTTGTTGTTATCTAGATCTCGGGAGATGTCGTTCTAAAGTCGATGGGATCTCGCAAAAAGAGTTTCCTTGGGGAAGTTAGCTAGAGGAGGCGACAAAGATAAGAGCGAGTCTTTATTTGTATAAGTTCGATTGTCTTGTAATTTTGTGAACTCAAAGAAATGTTTTTATATCTGGAAGTGGCCCCGCAGATGTAGGCTGGTTGCCGAACTACGTTACCAACCTCCTGTGTCATTTATTTCTGCATTTTTATATTGTCTATCATTGCATTTATCATCGGTGTCACCCTGTAACACCCTGTGTGACACCGCAGAACTAATCGTAATTTTTCAATTGGTATCAGAGCGGGTCGCTTCTGTTTCTTAAGCGAGATCAGCGGGACAAGATTATAGTTCATGTGCGATGGATTCTATGAAAGAAGGAGGTTCTACAATGCGTCCACCATTATTAGATGGGAGTAATTATGCTTATTGGAAGGCATGGATGAGGGCATTCATTAAAGCTATTGACGAGAAGGCTTGGAGGTATATTTTAACTTGTTGGAATCCCCCTATGAACACCGATGCAGAAGGAATTGTATCTCCAAAACCCGAAGAAAATTCGACCACAAATGAGGATGCTTTGGCGAATAGTAATTCAAAAGCTCTCAATGCTATCTTCAATGGCGTTGATCCAATTCAGTTCAGACTCATCTCTACATGTGAATCGGCAAAGTGGGCATGAGAAATTCTTCAAACCACCTATGAAGAAACGTCTACGGTAAAGTTGTCTAAAATGCAAATGTTAACTACTCGATTTGAGAATCTGAACATGCATGAAGATGAGACTATTGGCGAGTTCAACACCAAACTATGTGACATAGCAAATGAAGCGTTTGCTCTCGGTGAGATGATTTCCGAAGAAAAACTTGTGCGAAAAACTCTATGGTCTTTGCCACAAAGATTTACTTATAAAGTTACTGCCATTGAAGAAGCCAAAGATGTGTCTAAAATGAAGCTAGAAGAGTTGATGGGATCACTCAGAACTTTTGAAATGAATCTTGGAGGAGAGACCGAAAATAAGAATGCAAAGGGAGTTGCTTTGAAAACAGAGATACAAAATTACAACCAGCATGATGAAGATGACTTGGAGGAATCACTAGCCCTGCTTTCGAAGAATTTCAGCAGAGTTATGAAGAGATTTGGAAGAAATACTCGCGGTGTCAAGCATGGTGTCACACACTTCAAACATGGTTCTTCAAGCAACAAGAAGCAGAGAGAATAAACTAATGTGTCTGGTCAACCATTAAAGAATAAAGGTATTCAGTGCAGAGAATGTGAAGGATTTGGGCATATACAGGCAGAATGTGCTAACACCTTGAAGAAAAAGAAGAATTCTCTAAATGCAACCTAGAGTGAGGATGAGTCAGAAAACGAAGATGAATTTTAGAGCAATCATGTGGCACTTGCTGGAAATATAGAACATGAAGAAAACGGCAGTGTTATACACGGTGTCACAGACGGATTTTCTAGTAGTAGTGATGAAGACGGAGAACCAGTCACAGAAGAAGATCTTATTGGAGAATATAAGTTTCTACATGAGAAATGGACCGAGCTTATTAAAGTAAATCAGGTTCTACACGCACAAATTAGAAATTTGAAAGATGAGAAGAACAATCTTCAAAATGTTATTGATGATTTGGAGACAAAGCTGAAAGCAAGTCAGGATGAAGCTAATGTTTTAACCAATGAGATAAGCCTCATGAAGAAGAATGTTAAAATGCTGAATTCGGGTTCTTCTAATCTCGATGATATTTTAAATATCGGCAAATCAAGCGTAAATCGTTTTGGATTTGGATTCAAAGGCAAAAGTTCAGGTTCAAAAAATGTAGCAGTAAAGGAAAACCGCTCTATAATGAAGTTCGTAAAGGGAAGCTCAGTGTCACAGCCAGTGTCACAGCCGGTGTCATAGCCAGTATTAGCACCGACATTTGATTACAAAGGGAAGCAAATTGCAAACAGAACTTCTAGAATTGACAGAAAATCAAATTCCTATGACTCCTATCGTGCCTCAAGCAGTAAAGGTAACAAATATGTCACTATATGTCATTATTGTCAACGCCGAGGTCATATTCGCCCTAAATGTTTTACTTATCTTGCTGACTTAAGATTGGGTACTGTTAGAAATGCCTCTTCCTACAGATTCCCGTATCAGAAATGGGTGATGAAATCAAATTTGAACTGTAATGTTACACATCTTTCATTAAAGGCAATCGGAACTAATGCATGGTATTTTGATAGTGGCTGTTCTAGACATATGACAGGTGAAGAGAGATACTTGAAGGATATTGTACCTGAATCCGTGGGAAAAGTTACATTCGGCAACGGTGTCTCATCAGATGTCATTGGCAGGGGAACGTTGAATGTTCCTAGTTTATCGAAGTTGAATAATGTTTTATTGGTAAATGGTTTGAAGTCCAACCTAATCAGTATTAGCCAGCTTTGTGATCAAGATCTGAATGTGCAATTTACGAGAGAAAGATGTGTTGTGTCCGATCAAAACAAAAATTGTGTTATTGAAGGAGTTAGATCATCGGACAATTGTTATCTTATTTATTCCTCGTCTACCTGCCTTCGGTCGAGTATGGAAGACACTATCTTATGGCATAGAAAGTTGGGACATATTAATTTCAGAATGCTGGAGAAGCTTATTTCGAAAGGTGCTGTTTGAGGAATTCTTGAATTAAAATTTGATGAAGACAAATTATGCGGACCATGTCAAATCGGAAAACAAACCAAGGTGTCACACCCGATGTCCCAATCATCCACGACTACCCGTGTGCTTGAACTGCTCCACATGGATCTAATGGGGCCAATGCCTGTTGAAAGTATTGGCGGAAAACGGTATGTCTTCGTTACTGTTGATGATTTTTCAATATATACATGGGTGGAGTTTCTAAGAGAAAAGTCCGACACATTTAAAGTTTTCAAATCAATGTGCACTCGTCTCCAACGGGAAAAAGATTGTGTTATTATGAAGATCATACGTATCCGAAGTGACCATGGAAGAGAGTTTGAAAATTCTGAATTCTCGGATTTATGTAAACATCTCGGAATTGCTCATGAATTCTCGGCACCAAAAACTCCTCAACAAAACGGAGTCATTGAAAGAAAAAATCGTACGTTGGCAGAGATGACTCGAGTAATGCTACATGAAAGAGATGTTCCTCAAAAATTCTGGGCTGAGGCTATGAATACAGCTTGTTATACCATTAATCGGGTGTATCTCCGCGGTAAAACGTCTATGACACCCTATGAGATATGGAAAGGTAAAACTCTGAATTTTAATTATTTTCATCCGTTTGGCAGCCTCTGCTTTGTGTTGACTGACAGGGAACACAGGGGGAAACTTGATCCCAAGAGTGATGAGGCAATCTTTCTCGGTTATGCTACAAATAGTCGTTGTTGACTTAAATGTTGGTTAAGTCTAAATATGTTTTTGATGATGTGTTTGTATGGTTAATATTGTAATTTGATTATGTTTGTTTAGTGAGAATAATGAATTATTCAGTTGATTCAATCTGTTGGAAATGCCCTTGGAAAGGGTATTTTATTATTCTAACAATCGGGTTAAGTGTACAGGGCTAAATAGTTTATACAGGGCTGAAAAATTGATAAACAAAGACTACACATGCCGATCGCTTGACGTCAAAAGGCTACATTGCTTCTGCCGATGGAATAGTCAAGCTACTCATACCGATGGCGTTTTTGAAGTTGCACATACCGATAATGGTTCAGCGCTAATGCTTGTGCCGATAGAGTTCAAGTTGCATCTGCCGATAGCGTCAAGGCGTGCATCTGCCGATGGCTTTCAAGCTACATCTGCCGATGGCTTTCAAGCTGCATCTGCCGATGGCTTACAAGTTGCATCTGCCGATGGAGTACAAGTTGCATCTGCCGATGGAGTACAAGTTGCATCTGCCGATGGAATTCAAAGCATGCATCTGCCATTTGAATTCAAAGCTTGCTTCTGCCGATGACTTATCATGTTGCATCTACCGATGGCGTTTTGAAGATACTCATGCCGATAGCTGTTTTAAAGTTGCTTCTACCGATGATCTTCCGCCAGAATTCAAAATAGCCGCGAAACTACAGTGACGTCGTTTTCAGCATTAACTCGAGAACTTTAATGGCGACGACGACTTGCAACTACCGACGACAACGACTACCTGATCTAGTACGGATGCTTCCCAACGGTAACATTTTCCATTTGAAGAAAGAAGCATTCAATTCTGAGCTAAAAATAAGACAGAGTATTTAAGCCGAGATTAGAGCACGAAGACACAACTTTTTTAGCGAAAATTCATTGTTGAGCCCTAACTTGAAATTATTCATACTCTGTAATTCTATCTACATCTCTCCTTTACAAAACTTGAGATTCTGTTTTGAGAGTTTGTAGATTATTGTAATCTGTGATTCAAAATCTGAAAACCCTGTAAGGCAGTGGATTGACGCCCGTAAAGTTCAATCCAGGATTGTGTAAGGCTGTGGATCGAAGCCCGTAAAGTTCGATCAGCATTTCTCGTTGAGGAGAAGTAAGGAATCTTCAAGGGGGAGCCTTGGAGCGTGGACGTAGGAAGTTTAGCCGAACCACGTTAAAAACTGTGGTGTCGAATTTTCTCTCACTCTCTTTACTTTATTTGATTGTATGCTATTAGTCTATAAGCTTTGTTCAAGAGAGAAATTGATTTAGAAAATTAAGTTAATTTAAAAAGTCTAATTCACCCCTCCTCTTAGACAATACCGATCCTACAGTAGTGCCTATCGGGTTTACAACAAAAGAACTCGAACTGTCATCGAATCTGAAAATGTTTAAGTGGACGACTCTCTGGACACAACTCATAATCCAAAAGATGATGCAGACCACATTTTAAATAATGAAGGCACTAGTGTTCCAACCGGTGTCACAGAGGGTGTCTCAGGCGGTGTCCCAGATCAAACAGAGACTGTTGATGAAGTAGAAGCTGATATCACACACCACAGACAACCATCTACACGTGTTCAGAAGAATCATCCTACAGATGAGATTATTGGTGGTCTGAATGATGGTATACGAACCAGAGATAAGCCGAGGGTGAATTATCGAGACATGATCAAAATGGCATGCTTTACATCGACAATCGAGCCAAAAATTATGAAAGAAGCATTGCTAGATGAGTACTGGATAGGAGCTATGCAAGAAGAACTCAGCCAATTCTCCCGAAATCAAGTTTGGGACTTAGTACTGTGTCCTCCCGATGTGAACGTTATTGGTACTAAGTGGATTTACAAGAACAAGACCGATGAACATGGCAACATTACTCGCAATAAAGCTCGGCTAGTTGCTCAAGGGTACTCTCAGATTGAAGGAATTGATTTTGATGAAACATCGCTCCGGTTGCTCGTCTTGAATCTATTCGGCTTTTATTGTCTATTGCTTGTGTTATGCGGTTCAAGTTATATCAAATGGATGTGAAGAGTGCATTCCTCAATGGGTTTCTAAATGAAGAGGTTTATGTTACTCAACCAAAGAGTTTTGAAGACCCTCATCATCCCGAGTATGTTTATAAATTGAAGAAGGCATTATATGGGCTTAAACAAGCTCCTCGTGCGTGGTATGAACGTCTCACACAATATTTATTAACCAAGGGATATGAGCGAGGGGGAGTAGATAAAACTCTTTTTGTCCGGCGTGCCAAAGGTCAGTTTTTACTTGCTCAAATATATGTTGACGACATAGTGTTTGGCTCGGTGTCACAGGCGATGGTGGATGAGTTTGTTGCTCAAATGACCGGTGAATTCGAGATGAGTATGGTTGGAGAACTCACTTATTTTCTTGGGCTTCAAATTCAGCAAGAAAAGAATGGTATTTTTATCTCTCAAGCCAAATATGCCAAGACTTTATTGAAAAAATTCAAGCTCGAAAATGCACGTCTGCGTAGAACACCCCTTGGGACACATGAGAAAATTTCCAAAGACGAGAAGGGTATTGTTGTTGATCCACCTTTATATAGAAGCATGATTGGAAGCCTATTATATCTTACTGCCAGCCGACCAGATATCTATTATAGCGTGGGTCTATGTGCTCGATTTCAAGCAAATCCGAAAGAGTCACACCTAGTGTCGGTTAAACGAATTCTAAAATATGTTGGTGGAACAACTGATTATGGCATTTGGTATTCTTTTGATTCTAATACAAGTCTGGTGGGTTATTGTGACGCTGACTGGGCAGGAAGCTCCGATGATCGAAAAAGCACTTCGGGTGGATGTTTTTATGTTGGACACAACTTAGTGTCATGGTTTAGCAAGACGCAGAACTCTATTTCTCTATCTACAGCCGAGGCAGAGTATATATCAGCAGGTAGCAGCTATACGCAGCTTCTTTGGATGAAACAAATGATGAAAGACTATGGTGTCACACAGGGTGTCATGACCCTCTATTGTGATAATTTGAGCGCTATCAATATTTCTAAAAATCCTGTTCAGCATTCACGGACAAAGCATATTGATATACGGCATCATTTTATTCGATCTCTTGTGGAGGACAAAGTTTTTAATTTAGAGCATATGGTGACCGAAAAACAAATTGCCGATATTTTCACCAAGGCATTGGATGGTGTACGATTTGAAGAGCTGAGGTTTGCCCTAGGCCTCTGTGTTATGTAAGCTGGTTATTGCTTTTATTTATTTAAAAAAAAAATCGCCACTTGCATTAGGCGTTTGTTTTTATTTTGTGTATTACTCATCCTCTGCTGAAAGTGATCATTCTGGATATTATGATATTCTGTGGAGCAACACCGTATGCGACATGCAAAATTCTGACTATTCTCATGAAATATTGGAAGTCTATTTTTAATGAAGTTTGGAGCATCATTATTATATTGGGTTTATTTCCCAACTTGCAGAGTCCTGAATTATTCTTCAAAGATTCATTATACTGGTTTATGGAGGAGATTAGGAATAGCTACAAGCTTCTGGCAAGTGATCTGGTTAATGTTCTGGAAGGTGTTCCTGAGGATGTTCCATCTTTTGACAATATTTCAAATTGAAAATGCTTCTGATTCTGTATTGTTATCCTGTTTTATCAAGTTTCTTGAAGGTGAGATGGAATTTTTGAATGATCAGCAAATGGTAATCGAAGATAGAAAATGAAAAGATAGTTGTTATTAGATACTTGATGACCTTGTCGGAAAAATGTCTGCTAAAGAAGCTGCTGGCGATATTTTTGAGAAGAAGAAAGTTGCTAATGTGAAGGAACAGGTTAAGGAAACCAAAATTGTTTAAAAATTCAGGAGTTTCAACGAATGTCACTAGGGGTGTCAGACGCATCTTGCCCCATGGAAAAGATTTTCCAGCTTCACAACTTACAGATAAGTATGAGATTCTTGATGCCGACTTCTCATGGAACTGGTGTTAACAGGACAATAGCGGCTTTGCTGTTCAAAGTTGGAAATTCAATATCTTTTGATTTTATTTGACCAAATTATGAAACATGAAGACGGCTCGAATACACGGTTAGCTCTCCCATTTCCCTCTCTTATATATGGCGATTCTGGTGCTTATCTGAATATTATACCTTCCTGATTTTGGCTATCTCCCTTTGGTGATTATTTGGTGATTATGATGCTTTTATAGAGATTGATATTCTCTGCTATACATGTTTGTCTTTTTATGGCAAAAAGGAAGAGTATTTTGGATTTATGGATTTATAGTGATATGCTCTGATCTCTGATGATGATATTATGAGTGATATGTTTTATGATGATTGAAGTCTCAATTCAGGGGGAGTTCTTGAAATTATTGATTATATTGATTTTACCAAAAAATGCCAAAGGGAGAGATTATAAATGCAAAGATTTGCATATGAGTTGACAATTGTATTTTTGGCAATATATATACATATTTATGGAGATAATATGCTAATTTCATTATTTTCAATTTGATGATTTAATTCTTGGTGATCAAGAAATAGCCGATTCTGATTATTGGATGGCTTCCTAATATCAATTATGAAGATTCTGTGGAAGAGAAAAATAAGGAAACTTGATTATTTGGAAAGTTATTTAAAAAGGTATATGCACTTGTTTTTTGAAAAGTTTTATTTGGAAAGCCGATTTGCTGTAGATTTGGCATGATTTGCTGGGCTCTGAGTTCCCATGATTAATGGGATGCTTTCCTGAATTTTTGGATGAATATCTGAGTTGTTATGGAAACTTTCCTAAAGTGTCACACGGAGTGTCACTCAACCGAATTAGTTAAGATTTGTTTTTCTTATTTCTTGCGAAGTTAAATCCGATTTGGTAACGAAACGAATTGAAGATATGGAAGTTACCAAGGCTATTTAAGGTTTTCGTTTTCTGTGAAAACCGATTGATGACGGAGTTTTGATTTTCGTGAGAAAAACTTATTCGTTTCTTGTGCCGTCGGTTTTCTTTCACTCTCATCGCTTCTGCGTTTGAGTTAGTGATTGTTTTACACACGCGACTTAATCTGTGGATTTCATCGTTCTACTGAGTGTGTTGTGTATTGCATCCGAGGACTTCGATCTGGTGTTCCAAGAGGTGTCCCAGGAGGCAATATTATTTGTTCTTCATTGAAGCTCAGTCTCGAGAGGAGGCTGCATCCGAACTCGGGAGGAGTTCTGTTTCTTAGACAAGGGGAGCTTGTCGTTCTTGATCGTGGGCCAGAGGATCTTGCCATAACATGGGTTTCGGGAGGAATCAACAACAAGGGGATCTTGTTGTTATCTAGATCTCGGGAGAGGTCGTTCTAAAGTCGAGGGGATCTCGCAAAAACAGTTTTTTTGGAGAAGTTAGCTAGAGGCGGCAACAAAGATAAGAGGTAGTCTTTATTTGTATAAGTCCGATTGTCTTGTAATTTCGTGAACTCAAAGAAATGTTTTTATATCTGGGAGTGGCCTCGCAGACGTAGGCTGGTTGCCGAACTGCGTTACCAACCTCCTGTGTCATTTATTTCCTCGTTTTTATATTGTCCATCATTGCATTTATCATCGGTGTCACACGTAACACCTGTAACACCCTGTGTGACACCGCAGAACTAATCGTAATTTTTCACACCCAACTACCAAACCCACCTTTCTTCTCCCACTGAACTTGGAAGAAAGAGATTCCAGCAAGATTTTATCTTATCAAGTGCCCTGCATAACAGTCTCTTAAATTTAATCTTATTCTGCTCTGTTTTGATGGCTACGGCTGGAAACTTCAGTCCAGGATTATGATCAATCCAAATATTCTCTTCTTTTTGTCTTATAAAACTTGTGAAATTTTTAGTTTTCTTTGGTTTTCCTGGTTTTTAGGTAGACGAAACGGTTATGAGTTCAAAAACAAGGAATCAAGGTGTGATATCGTAATTTTTTAATTCAATGCTTGAATTGAAAAAATTTCATAATTTTGTATTTGAATTGAAAAATTTTAACGTCATTTACCATATTAGGTCGATTTGCTATGGTGAATAGTTTCGATATTCGAATTAACGAAAAAAATTATTCAGCGCTTGAATTGAAAAACACATTATAGTTTACTGTTTTATTTGATCTTTTTTACTATATAAAGTAACATGTATTTAAGAAAAAAAATATTTAAATAATCTAACAAAAAAAGTATCACACAAATATCATTACAATTATTTAATATTTACATCATTGTAAATTATACACATGTTAACTAGGTTGACACTTATTCTAATTGAAGATTATTTGTAATTAGAGGTGACAAATGAACCGACTGAGCCGAGCTAACCCTGACTACCAAGCTTAAAGAGTTAAATGAGACGAGTTTAACTAACCTACCTAAAAAAAGTTTTTAACCCAAACCAACTTGCAAACATTAGTGTTTTTTCAAGTCATAGACTAATTAAACAACTAAAAGTCTAAACATACGTGTTTTTTCAAGTCATAAACTAATTAAACAACTAAAAGTCTATACCTCTTTCATTCATTGAATTGATCCAAAAAGTCAATAATAAACAACGACAACGATGTTGCCATCGTTGCCATGAAACATAAATTTCAATTGTCTTTATTGAATCCAGATGTGACCAGATGTAACACCCCACAAGTTACAACAAACAAAAAGACAATAAATTGAATCTAAACAACACAATTTTTGTATCAATGACGATTTCGATATGTTAACGACTTGTGCGTCTCTTCTTTTCATCTGAGAGTAACTTGGCGAAGCGAGCGAGAGCTTCGTCGTTAGTGCCTCCCCCGACTTCTTCGTGTTCTCCAGATTCCAAGTTAATCCTAGAAATTGTTTTGGTTAGAAGGCTATTTCCAACTTCCACCAGCTTCTCTAAATTCTCTTTTGTCGCCATATCCACCGATGATTCTTCTCCTGTCAATTTATCGTCCTGCCATCTATCAATTAGTATCCTTCAAATAGTTCTAGAAAATCGAAATAGTTGGATCAAATGTGACAAATAACATTGAAATCTTGAGTTTCACTCAAACTATTAGCATTTGTAGTAAAAAAAATTAAATTAATTTAGTATTGTGACAGCTCGCGTTGTGAAGGTATGGGCAATCCAAGATTATGTTGATTGTGAGTACCCAGTTCATATCAGTGATAGTGCGCAATCTTAAATCATTTGAGAAAGTAGAAATTGAGAGAGTACAATGTGTTTTGTACTAATTCAAAAAATAAATCTGTGTTGGTTCATGATTAAAGTAAGCAATATTATAATGGTAGTATGAAAGTATGAGAGGAATACACAGTATTTATATGAAAAACACATTGGAAACGTGGATAAGTACCTGAATACGAATGTAGTTGGCGGTGCTATCCAAGGATTGAAAAAGAGGTGGACAAGTGAAAATCAACGACATCAGCACTTGCGTCACTAAAAACATCAATTATGGGACTATCGCCCCCGTGAAACACCCAGCTGAGGAGACCCCACTTGGACGCCTCTGCCACGCTGTACTTCTGTTCATTCTTTGGCAAACCTGTGCCTAGTGATAGAACCAGCATTTTCTTGCATTCCATTGGCTTTATTTTTATCTTCTCTTCCTTATTCAGCTTCATAGATCTTGTCATCTCGGTTATGGCCATTAATGTCTGTAGAATCTCAACATTAATCTTGTGTGACGCTCTACATTTCGACTGATTTGATCATGTGGCATTAATTATTTTGTCAAAACACGGGAGGGAGGGAGGCACAGTGATGGAGATGTTCAGAAGAACATATGACCCTCAAAGAGAATTCGACCGTAACCAAAGTTTTGATTGATCGGTCAAATTCTCTCCGAGGGTCGATTCCTTCTAGACATTTTCAATTGAGGATTCCTTTTGGATCATAGAAGATAATATTGAAAAGCAAGAAATGGATCATGGCGATGGTAATAACAAATATGATTACTATTAGTTGTTACTGGCTAAAAACTTACAGGATTGTTACATGCAACTCCACCGTCAATGAGATTGTATTGTCTAGGGTTTTCGTTGCTATTAGCTTTTTGAATCTCAAAGAAATGTCCCGGGAGGTAAGTCGGAGCTGCCGACGTGCCGAGACACACATCTGCTAACCTAGCATTCTTCAACTCATTCGTTTTTGCCTTACAAAAAAAAACCAAATTTAGTGTACCAAAAAAAGAAAAGAGGAAAAATATGTACATTTTTTTGGAATTAAGTGAAAATAAATATTGAAAAATTACATCATGGGTGGTGAAGACGACTGGCTGAAGAAGCTTGATGTCAAAAGCTGGAATGACAACGTTTGTGAGAGTGTCCTTCATAGTAAGGTCTCCAAGCAGCTCATTTACCAGCGATTTAAGGTAGGTCCCATTGTATTTAGGGCCACTCACTTGTTTCAAAAGATTCTTCACTGTGCATAGGATATTTTGAGGGCCAATTTCCAAGCATCCACTTAAACACCTTGACAAAAAATGGGCAAGTAACAAATTTAAAACTTTATTTCTTAAAATCTCATAAAATACTGGAAAAAAAAAAACTTGAAGAAGGCACCTTGACTGTGGGAAAATTTTAGGGCAGTGTTGTAAATAGAATGGGGTTATTTCTTTTGCCTCATACATTGGCTCCTCCTTGTTGTTCTTGTTTGGAGCTGTCAGCATGGTTGTTATCAATCCACCTGTGCTTGTTCCTGCTATTACATCAAAATAATATGCAATTCTGGCATCTTCTCCATCCAATTCCTATCAGAAAAAACAACAAAAGTGAGAAAGAGAGAGCCGGGGGGGAGGGGAGAGAGAGCGAGAGAGAGAGAAAGAGAGAGAGAGAGAGACCTGAAGTTTGGATTCAAGAGAGGCAAGGATGGTGGCAGGGATGATACCTCTAATGCCACCGCCGTCAATGCTAAGCACTGTTAGCATATAACCTTCTGCAGAATCAGACTCCATTTGCATTCAGCACAAAAATAATTTCAATCTTTTGCATCAATGGTATATGATTCTCAAAAGGATAGTGAAGGTTCTTATAGAAGACTCTGACACCGTTATCAAACTGAAATTAATCAGTTGGGCCACATTCGGTAAAACTATCACATACTTTTCAAATTCCAACTGTTCAATTTTTTGTTGATTTAGTCCTTGGAGTGTTATTTAGATTGATGTACGAAGCTCTCTCTCTCTCTCACACGTTGTACATTTAATCCTCCTGCGAGTATTTTTTTTAGGTCAGGTACGGATGTTAGATCTCTCTCTCTTTCCACATAATATTTCAAAGTTGAAAAAATTAAATAATTATTACACAAATTGTCACTCCATGATCTAACATGTAGTGAAAAAATCTTTACTAGTCATACAAAAAATGAAGTCTACAAAAATTAGGCAAAGTCTAGAAAAAATGAAGTTGATGCGAAAGAGAGATGGATAGAGAGAGAGAAAAAAACGAAAGTGACTTTTCACCAAACATAGCAAATTATAGGTGTGAACTGGATTTCGATTTGCCTTGATGATTAACAAAACTTGCTGGACAATTAGACGCCAACTTTTAAAAATAGACTTAATAAAAAAGAACTTAGCCAAAAAGCCTATGTGTGGAGGATATTGAAGATATGTTTTTTTTTAATTAAAAAACGAAATTTTCTTTCATTCCGTACACACGTTAAAGAGAGTCGTTTTTTTAAGTCTTTGATAAGGCATAAGTATTAAACTATGTTTGAAAAGTAAGCAAGAATAAAATTTGGATGAACCAAATTAAATGCATTGATAATATACACTTGGTATATAAATGTTTGGGGATAATGTTGTCACCGCCTAGAAACAGGCTAATTCAGAAACATTAGTGTTGCAAATCAAGGAGCGTATCCAAAGGATCCAATTCAGGTGCCCGTTAAACCAGTTACAAGAGCTCGAGCAAGGAAATTCAATGAGGCACTTAATAGGCTAATTCAAAAATTATGGATTCAAAGAGATTCATGGAAGTTCATTGACAGAAGCCCATGTTTACCACCTAAGTGCGTCAATCTGATCCAAGCTCTAGAAGATTCTGAACTTCTGCTTATTTAAAGCTTATTTCAATTAATTAAACATGAATTATCATATTTGTGAGGACAAATTTCTCTTTGGTTCTTTGAACGTCCTTTAGAACTCTTCGAATTTCATCTGTGGCGTTCTCCCTGACTTATCAATCAATCATATCAAAGTTCTTACTTCCATATAGGTAACGGGTCGTGGGTCCTATTAGAACTTGTCTAAGAACGGTCTTGGTTTCCTTGTCTTGTTTACGGGTTTCGTTATCGATTGGCGAAGTTCGTATCAATTAGGTTGAACAATATTGTCCAATTTTGAATAATATTGCACTAGTTGAAGATGAAACACTACATGGAAACAACAACACAAATAGTACAATATTGTACTTTGTAGAATACTAGTTAAAGGGCAATATTGTACTTTGTGGGTTTCTTCAATTTTGAATAATATTACCTTAGTTGAAGATGAAATACTACATATAAAGAGCAACACAATATCACAATTTTTCAATGCCCTCACAAAGATGGATCACCACAGGTCAAACCTCAAAGAGAACCTGATTGCGAACCTAAGGATTTAGTTCATCATTTGCAGCGAAAGACTTTAAATCAAAATTTTACAAGTCCTAACTCATTTTGGATGAGCTGATGTCAACATGGTGACTGCAAGAATATTAGATAGCGAAATAAATTAAATAAAAGGAAATATTGTCGAAGGAAAATAAAATGTGTGTATAATCATATAAACTCAAAATAAAACAAACGAATAAATGAATTCTTGGTGTAAGAAAAGTTAAACACTCCAACGAATCGGCTACTGCTGATCCTAACCGCCATAATTTTTTCTAGATAAAAATATAATCATTTAGGGTAAGCTGACTAAACTCGGTATGAACACCTATCGATGTACATAATGCATTAATAACTAGTTTTATTTATAATTAAATAATTAGAAAATGTGTCCATGAATGGCTTTTATTATTATCAAATTTATCATTTTAAGAACTAGTTCCATGAACAATTAGAGGGGCAAATATGAAAAACAGTATTGCATACTATATTATAGCATATACTAAAAATATTGCCAGTACCTTTTTCTTAGGAAATAGTTGTAGTACAAATAAAGTCGAATCATGACCTTTGCACATTGGTACCTGATGAGGTATAAGAGAAATAAACAATTCTCTAGAAACCAGTGGTTATAAAACAAACTCCTAAATAGGTTTACCTGTTTAAGAATTTTCACATAGGACAAGACATCATGATTTTCCATAGTAAATATATTACGTGACGTGAAAATAATTTCCAACTCAATCGAAAGTTAACCAGAAACAAGTGACTCTTATCGATGGTCCACTACAATCGGAAGCTAAGTCTGGTAAATCAAAATAATTAATATACATATTGACATTAAACGTGTGAATACCATTATACAAATAATATAAAAACCGACCTGTTATAAAACAGAACATGTTGGAATTTTTAGAATTAAATATTACAATACATGAGCAAATTCAATAAAAGAAACTCCTACCTCGACGACAATGAGTCTTCTTACGACTAGAAGAAATATTCTCAAGCAACAGCTATTCCGAATTGTAAGGGACCCAAGACAGAAGGAGGGATAACTCGGCCCAAGAACGAACTGAATCTCTCGACCCTTATCCTTATATTTAATATTATAGCAGAAGTCTTACAAATTGACTACAAGGGCCCGAAACAACTGAGCTAAAACTATGTTCAATAGCGACACCAAATAGTGTAATAATACAGGTCAAATGACCGTGCAAAAATTAAATAAAACAACATTATAACCTCAATAAAATGAAATAAAATTCTCTCAAAGAAAATAAACTTCTAAGGGAATAATGTAACGCCCCGAGTTTTCTGAACCCGGTTCGCTACTCATAACCCGAATATAACTGAGAAACTTTGGACCAAATTTAAAATTTCGCTCGAAAGTCAAAATTTGACAATTTCTAAAACCTCGAAATATTTTAAAAGAAAACTAGCAGCGGAAATCATTTAAGCACAATAGAGTTAAACAAAACTATATAAAAAAGAAATGTTTGAATAATCGGTTGGAATATTAAGAAACAATCAGCCAAAGAAAATAAGGGTTTAAATCGTGTAATACTTGAAAGGTTACAGAAGTCAAACATATCTACCGCCGAGCAAAGTCAACGGAAGAGGCTGAAACATGAACCAGAAGGCTTCCCTGGTGACAAAGCGACAAAACTTTGGCTACATCATCCGGTCACTAAACGACAAACACTTCCTACATCCACCGGTGACGTCAGCCATCATCCGATCGACTTTAACATACCTCCACCGGTGACGTCAGCCGGATGATTTCCTTCATCCGATCGACTTTAACATACATCCACCGGTTAACTTCATTCGCCGATGGTTGAACTTACAGATTTCACTCAAAACATCCGAAATAACCTGACCCTAAATAACATCTGAATTCCAACAAGTGACCATTTAAAACCAACATTTGTATTCTGAACCTATAAAATCCTAAACCAACAGATTGTAATAAAATCAAGTCGGATTTTTCATAACAGGGGACAACTCAGACATTCTAGACCCTTCAGAAAGGTTAGACATTGACAACATTAAAATCACGTTTCCCTTGACAGAGAAGAAAATCTCAAGGATATAAAACATCAAATAGCTACTGTCATTAAATCCTGAATACTCATCAAATAACCACTTAACCACTGGAACTTCACCTACAGACAAATGTTAAACCGCCTCATCAGGACACCAAAGCGCGGTATGAATGTGCTTCAACAACTTCACCTATTCTTTAATAAATTCAGAGAACTCTCCAGTAGTTATCTCAGCACCTACATCACAAAACTCATCTATTAGCCTAATGCTAAATAAGTGAAGCATTATGAAATGAAATGCTGAAACGCTAAAACATAAATTCTTAGACATGCAGTTTCTACTTTCTCATCTCAGTTGCATTCATGTTCATTCATAACTGATCTGATCCCTTGTTTTCCTTGGGAGTGGGATCAATCCTCCTAATGTTATACATCCTCTACTCGATTAAGGGGCGGATGAATTTCCTTAATAGCTGATCTGATTCCTCAGTTCCCTTGGGAGTGGGATCAATTCTCCCAATGTAATAAATCCACTACATCAGTTAAGGGGCAGATTAATTCCCTTAATAGCTATCACAACACGTTCTGTTCATGTCTTACCATTCATTCCATATAAATTCATTTTTCATATTTTTTTCAAAATATGATGCATGATATACAGAAAACACTTAACATGCAAAAACCTACTGTTTTGTGATGTAGGCCCGAAGGCGCACACATTACTTCACTTACCTGGATTCCCTGAGAGTTCCTGGTTATGAGCTACTTCGGGATTCTGTTCACCTAAATTACAAACAGAGCATTAAATTTCATTTCCAAACTATCTAGAAACCTAAGGAGCTAGTTTGGCATTTTTGTTTATCTAGCACTGCCGATTCCATACTATACCCCAAACGAAATCCCTGCATTCACAGCATTTCCAAAAATGCATACATTGAAATCCTTTAGCTACCTAGGCACTAAAACAGCAAGCGGTTGAATCAAAACTCACCTTGGTTGGATGAAATCGGAGGGGAAATCGCCTAGAGGGAGTCTGCTGAAGAGCTGTTGGCCGAGAGAAAAAGATAATCAGAATGGTGGCGGCTACAGTGCATTTAACTCCAAATTCTCTTTCCTTAAATACGTTATCCACTTTTAATTTCTATTTACCCTTTTGCCCTTGAATAGACTTTAACTAACCTAATCACCTTTTTCTCCTAATTCTTCATAAAATTAGCACACCATAGTTTGATAAATTAAATTTGGTTTAATGGGACCTGGTGCTACAAATATAGACGTCGAAAATATTCCTAAGATGGCAACTGGGGATCGATCACCTTGACTTAAACTTGAAAGAGATAACTCGTTTGGGGTGAGCCGACTTAACTCAATAACAAAATAGTTTTATATATAACATTCATTTAGAAAGCAATGCGGGAGCATGTTATTATTAAAAATAATTTATAAAATGATTAAACATATACAGAAAGATGAACGTTAAACTAATCCACTATAAAGTGGTACGTAATTAAAATAGATCATTTTTGTACATCGTATAGATTTGAGTGAAAATGGAGTCATTCAAGAGCTCCAGGCACACAATACCAAAGCCATAACAGAAACATAAATAACAGTGATACTCAAGTGAACACAACAACCACAACAAACCTAATTAGGTTTGAGGTTTTGTGCCCGGAGACGTTTTTAGTTGTTTCATTACTCTAGTTAACAACAAACAAACATATTTTTGTAAGTGAACGTGAATGCTCAATTAGAATGTGTTATGTGAAAATACATATATAATGTAAAACATGACGAGCCATAAAATGAACACATCATTTTATGTGAGAATACATCTCAAAATAAAATTTCAAAAAACTATATAATGTTGTATATAAAATTAAATATCTCCCTCAATTAGACCAATCAATATCCAAAGCTCAAGCAACACAAATAATCCAATAACTAATTAGGTCCATATCTAAACCTCAGTAACTAAACAAAGAATTTTTTTTTTCATAAATCAAAATAAATTCAACACTACAAATGACTTGAAAATGTTTGACTCGAAAGTCCAAATCGAATCTAAAACACCCCTTGAAATGACCCAAGAACGATTGGGCCACAATCTATTCCAGAATTGTGGCTCAATGTTCTTGAGTTGCGACACCAAGGCCTAAACCACTATGTCGCGACTTGAACTTCCCGAGCTATGACTCAGTCTGACAAAATCACCCGCGTCGCAGCTCAATTTCTTGAGCTGCTGCCTGACGTCTTCTCCCTCAATGGTGGTCCTCTATTTTGTGCTGATTTCCATGAATTCTGTCTGAGCATTCATCTAAACAACCAACAAATCATAGGAACATTAAGTATGTTTTTCGTTCACTTCTAATATGTGCCTTTCATCAAAACACAGCTTTATAATCAACATCCCAAAAATTTAGAAGGTTTTCAAATCGGCCTACTAGTTCGTCGACAAGAAGTGTATTCCAGGTCAAGTGAAATGTGGTTTAAGCCTATTTGTGTGGGATTGTTACTAACTGTAAACGCCCCCGACCCACCTGGCTCGGTGCGCTACTTTGTAACCAAACCAACGTTTGAAACATATTTTAAACTAGGCTAACTACTAATCCCTTATTACTAACCATAAGCACTACGAGTACTTTCCCGAAAATTTCGGTAAAAGTAACGCCTGTAATGGAGCTCCAAAATGCTAGGTACCTGCAAAACGATAAACCACCAAACCATAACATTCCCCATCTAACCAACCACACAAATCCCCCAAATACAGTAAGGAGGGAACTAAAAATGCTAACCTCCCCTAAATAAAGAACCAGTCCACGTAAGGGCCGACCATCACCCTAACTATGATTATTTGCCCGCACCGAAGTGCCTTAGTTGCCCGCACCGAAGTGCCTTACACAACGACAAACACACAACGACACGTTGCCCGCACCGAAGTGCCTTACACAACGACAAACACACAACGACACGTTGCCCGCACCGAAGTGCCTTACACAACGACAAACACACAATGACACGTTGCCCGCACCGAAGTGCCTTACACAACGACAAACTCACAACGACAAACACACAACGACACGTTGCCCGCACCGAAGTGCCTTACACATTGCCCGCACCGAAGTGCCTTACACAACGACAAACTCACAACGACAAACACACAACGACACGTTGCCCGCACCGAAGTGCCTTACACTACGACAAACACACAACGACATGTTGCCCGCACCGAAGTGCCTTACACAACGACAAACTCACAACGACAAACACACAACGACAAACACACAACGACACGTTGCCCGCACCGAAGTGCCTTACACAACGACAAACTCACAACGACAAACACACAACGACACGTTGCCCGCACCGAAGTGCCTTACACAACGACAAACACACAACGACACGTTGCCCGCACCGAAGTGCCTTAGTTGCCCGCACCGAAGTGCCTTACACAACGACAAACACACAACGACACGTTGCCCGCACCGAAGTGCCTTACACATTGCCCGCACCGAAGTGCCTTACACAACGACAAACACACAACGACACGTTGCCCGCACCGAAGTGCCTTACACATTGCCCGCACCGAAGTGCCTTACACAACGACAAACACACAACGACACGTTGCCCGCACCGAAGTGCCTTAGTTGCCCGCACCGAAGTGCCTTACACAACGACAAACTCACAACGACAAACACACAACGACACGTTGCCCGCACCGAAGTGCCTTACACAACGACAAACACACAATGACACGTTGCCCGCACCGAAGTGCCTTACACAACGACAAACTCACAACGACAAACACACAACGACACGTTGCCCGCACCGAAGTGCCTTACACATTGCCCGCACCGAAGTGCCTTACACAACGACAAACACACAACGACACGTTGCCCGCACCGAAGTGCCTTACACAACGACAAACACACAACGACACGTTGCCCGCACCGAAGTGCCTTACACAACGACAAACACACAACGACACGTTGCCCGCACCGAAGTGCCTTACACAACGACAAACACACAACGACACGTTGCCCGCACCGAAGTGCCTTACACAACGACAAACACACAACGACACGTTGCCCGCACCGAAGTGCCTTACACAACGACAAACTCACAACGACAAACTCACAACGACAAACACACAACGACACGTTGCCCGCACCGAAGTGCCTTACACAACGACAAACACACAACGACACGTTGCCCGCACCGAAGTGCCTTACACAACGACAAACACACAACGACACGTTGCCCGCACCGAAGTGCCTTACACAACGACAAACACACAACGACACGTTGCCCGCACCGAAGTGCCTTAGTTGCCCGCACCGAAGTGCCTTAGTTGCCCGCACCGAAGTGCCTTAGTTGCCCGCACCGAAGTGCCTTAGTTGCCCGCACCGAAGTGCCTTACACAACGACAAACTCACAACGACAAACACACAACGACACGTTGCCCGCACCGAAGTGCCTTACACAACGACAAACTCACAACGACAAACTCACAACGACAAACACACAACGACACGTTGCCCGCACCGAAGTGCCTTACACAACGACAAACTCACAACGACAAACTCACAACGACAAACACACAACGACACGTTGCCCGCACCGAAGTGCCTTACACAACGACAAACTCACAACGACAAACTCACAACGACAAACACACAACGACACGTTGCCCGCACCGAAGTGCCTTACACAACGACAAACACACAACGACACGTTGCCCGCACCGAAGTGCCTTACACAACGACAAACACACAACGACACGTTGCCCGCACCGAAGTGCCTTAGTTGCCCGCACCGAAGTGCCTTAGTTGCCCGCACCGAAGTGCCTTAGTTGCCCGCACCGAAGTGCCTTAGTTGCCCGCACCGAAGTGCCTTAGTTGCCCGCACCGAAGTGCCTTAGTTGCCCGCACCGAAGTGCCTTAGTTGCCCGCACCGAAGTGCCTTACACAACGACAAACACACAACGACACGTTGCCCGCACCGAAGTGCCTTACACAACGACAAACTCACAACGACAAACACACAACGACACGTTGCCCGCACCGAAGTGCCTTACACAACGACAAACTCACAACGACAAACTCACAACGACAAACTCACAACGACAAACTCACAACGACAAACTCACAACGACAAACTCACAACGACAAACACACAACGACACGTTGCCCGCACCGAAGTGCCTTACACATTGCCCGCACCGAAGTGCCTTACACATTGCCCGCACCGAAGTGCCTTACACAACGACAAACTCACAACGACAAACACACAACGACACGTTGCCCGCACCGAAGTGCCTTACACAACGACAAACTCACAACGACAAACACACAACGACACGTTGCCCGCACCGAAGTGCCTTACACAACGACAAACTCACAACGACAAACTCACAACGACAAACACACAACGACACGTTGCCCGCACCGAAGTGCCTTAGTTGCCCGCACCGAAGTGCCTTAGTTGCCCGCACCGAAGTGCCTTACACAACGACAAACACACAACGACACGTTGCCCGCACCGAAGTGCCTTAGTTGCCCGCCCGAAGGGCCTTAGTTGCCCGCACCGAAGTGCCTTAGTTGCCCGCACCGAAGTGCCTTAGTTGCCCGCACCGAAGTGCCTTAGTTGCCCGCACCGAAGTGCCTTAGTTGCCCGCACCGAAGTGCCTTAGTTGCCCGCACCGAAGTGCCTTAGTTGCCCGCACCGAAGTGCCTTAGTTGCCCGCACCGAAGTGCCTTAGTTGCCCGCACCGAAGTGCCTTACACAACGACAAACTCACAACGACAAACTCACAACGACAAACTCACAACGACAAACTCACAACGACAAACTCACACGACAACAACCAGTGCAACACCACACGACAACCAACCAGTGCAACACCACACGACAACCACCAACCCAGGAGGCGCACTCCCAATGTTAAACAATGCAACACAACATAACAATGTCAAACAATGCAACACCTCAACAAAACAGCAACACATTACTAAGCAAAAACAAATAACCATTACCTACAGTTCTATGGTGTAGGCCCGAAGGCAAAAAGGATGACAACCACTACTTACCTGGCGTCCTATCTCGCTGAGGATACTCGGTTACCTTCGTCCAACCAAACCACATATTTGATCACCTAAAATAACGAAAACTCAACTTAGAATTTTACTAACAATTCTAAGGAAATTCTTAAACCTAACTAACTAACACTTAAACAAAATCTCACTCTAAAACACTAAAACTTGGTTTTACCCAATTTCGAACGTTCAACTTCAAATTTCATTAAAATCAAGCCTACATTCACCAATTACTCTCAAACTACAATTTCTAGTCTAACCCCATTAAAATCTAACTAACGGGCCACTAATTTGGGTTCGGTAAAAATCGACCCGAAACTTCAAACGTGCATAACTTTTCCATCCGTTATCGGAATCGAACGATTCCGGCGGCCACGTACTCCTCTAATAACCTATTTTAACCTGCCAAAAGGAATTTGAAAACCAACGACCGTAGCTAGGTCAAATTGGCAAAAACCCGAACTGCCCCTTTACCCGGAAAATTCCCATTTTCGGTTTTTTTTTATCAATTTTCGCCTAATTCCTCACCAATCGACCACCCACACCCTCAATTAGCCTAAACAATCAAAATCCCGAGACTACACATCACCAAACTCGAAATGCCCAAATCGGAGCCCTCTGATTTTCACTCAATTCGGGCTCACCCTTGCTCGGCAATCCTTGCCAGCACTGAGCTCGGCAATTCGACGCCGAGAGTAGCCATAAACGGCCGGCGATCGGAGCTCTAGCAGCTCGTCGCCGTCGGCCCTAAACAGAACCGAAACAGGGGAGGAGAAACTACCTGTTTTTGGTCGGTTCTGGCGCGGAGAAAACCGGGCCCAGCTCGTCACCGTCGTCTGGCCGGAGAACGCCGGAGTCGCCGGTGCTCGGCGCCAAAGATCCCTCGCGTCGCCTCCCTCCCTCTCCCTTGTTCCCCTCGCGCTCGGCGTCGGGCACTCGACAGAATAGCTTCGGCTATTCTGTTGAGTTTTATTTATTTATTTTATATAATAATAATAATAATAATAATAATAATAATAATAATAATTTCTATTAAACATTAACAAATCATCAATTACCGATTTGCCCTCCCGTACTTTCGGCCTCTTCGAATTTCGTTAAATCTCGTTATTAATTTAACCTAACCCTCGGCTTAATTTCATGAGAAATACTTGAACCTAAAAAAAACCATTTACTTTTCTTTAAATTAATTAAAACAACCAATTTTATTATTCTTTTAAATTTCTTTCCAATTTTCTTTTAAAAAAAATCCCGGGTGTTACACTAATTCCCGAGTTGGTTTCTATCTTAGTTAAGTTATGATTTCCAAAGAATTTTATGAAGGTTTTGAAAGTCTATTTGTAACACCCTAATTTTGAAAACTCTAAAATTTTTCCCAAAATGATTTGAAATTGAGCGTTAATTCATAATTTGAAAATATTAATTGAAAGCTTTAAATTCGCGGAAGCTTTGAAATAAATTCGTCAAAATCTTAAAACTATTACATAATTAAAACAATCTATGAGACTTTATTAAATAATAAAATTCGACAATTATTTCTAAAATCTTAAATCAAAATAAAATATTAAATATTATTTTAAAAATTTAAAGCATACTAATTTAAATCATTTCTCTCGAAATCATCAATATGTTCTTCATCTGTATGCTTGCTTGCCACTGGAGGGTTCTCAATTGCAGATAGTTATTCCTCACACAAAAATTCACCTACATCACAAGTTAAAACTGTGAGAAAACTCAGCAAGTGGAAATACGTGCAAGATGTAAAACTTTTACTTTTACTTTTACCGAATCTTGTTAACAGTTGCATACTGGTTGAAAATTCAACCTTCTTTTAAGACTTAGCCATCTCATTGTCGTTCAGACTTCGTTATCTTTTACTTTTACTTTTAACGTTCAAGCTCACCATCTCACTGTCGTTCAGGCTTTTGCTATCACGTATTTGCCGTCAATTCCCTTTTACTTTTCATACACATGCAAATATCCTACCCATTTTATCTTTTAAATACTTCTATATCGATGTTTTAATATATGTACGCAACCATCGAAAAACATGTAATAAAATAGTAATAAAGAAAATAATATAAATCTTGTGATGTAGGGGCGTAGCCAAAACGTTGTAAAACATTGTATTTGCACTTACTTGGATTCCGAGCAATATGTGTTTATAAAGATATCCAAAAATTCCAAAATAATATCCTGCTTAAATAAAATCTTTGATATTAAAATCCTACTTAATAAATCCAATCTCAAAGAAATTTGAGCAGAAATTCCTTACGTTGTGTTATTAGGTCGGATCGGTTCCAAAATCTTTCATACCTAATTCGAATACCAATATTAAAATCTCACTTAAATTATTCCAACTTTAGAAGAATTTAGGTATAAATTTCTTACCGATTAAATTTTTTATCGATCCGGGTTGATTCGGGTCGGTGAACAGTGTCGGGTCGGGTCTGTGAATAGTGCCGATCTGGTTTGGGCCGGGTCGTTAACAATGTTGGTCCGGTTCGGGTCAGGTCAGGTCAGGTCAGCTTGGTTCGGTTTGGACCAAAATAAGTGAACTGGTTCGGTCTGGATTGCTGGGCCGGTTCAAATTTTAAAATAAAACTAACCCTTCTTCTTCGTGAAGGATTCTGCCGAGAGAAACAGAGAAGTGAGTGAGAGAGACAAAGAGGGAGAATCAAAGAGAGAGGGGGAGGCGTGACTGCAAAGGAAACAGAGAGAGAGGGGGATCTTACATCGATTGGTCGTCGACGGTGGTCAGGGAGCTTCGTCGGAGCTCGGCTGCCAGAGAGGAAAGCTTCGTCGGAGCTCTTGCTGCAGTGGTCGGAGCTGTGAGTAGAGGTAAGTTTTCTGACTGAAAACTCGAGAGGGAGAGCTGTGGGGTGATTCCTCCATCACCCGAACCCCTCTATTTATAGGGGAAGGTTCACGCAGCGCCTCTCCGAGAAATCCGACTGGTTTGGATTTTTCGGCTGAAACCGATCGGCGCCGGATTTCCAGACTGTGAACACTCCCTCTGGAAGGTTCAGATTCATCCCGAAATTTTCTTGCTCAATTCTTCCCAAAATCGAGTTTGCTGCTGAAAATCAGCTACTCGATTCTAAGTCTGATTTTCCTTCTGATTTTGGTTGATAAATAGGCCAGATTCATTCTGGTTCTTTGATCGGATTGTTGCTGTAAATTAGCAATCCGAACCCTAAATCTGATTTTTAGTTGAGTACTGATTGAAAGTTAATTTAGGATATTACATTTATTGTCTAAAAATTAGGGTTGAATTTGAAAATTGGAAATCTTTGATTAAATTGATTTGGGAAAAATTTGATATGTTACACTATTAATATTGGTATACTCATATAGATGTTGGTGATTGACTCCTATTAGACGTCTGGGTATTTGGGCTCTTGGTTTTGGTTGTGATTTACATCATTTGAGGTAAAAGATTTATTTATTATATTCAACTGTACATACATTGTTTAATAAAACTTATTTTGAGATGCGTTCTTATATACTCCTTACGTGACATGTCGTCTAAGTCACGTTGGGTTTATACTATTTGTATGTGTTTACTATTATGATTTATTTGAGCATGCATATCTGTTATTTTAAGTTACGGATCAACTCAATCATGTGAATGAGTTTGATTGACCCATGTGGAGATTTTTGTTTGTGACGCACATTCGATCATTGGAGAATGTGTCGTGTACTGTGAAATAGAGTAATGAAACAACTAATTGCATCATATCCTTGATTGTGAAACCTAAACTTGATCATGGTTGTTTTGGTTCTTATGATCATCGAGTATCGACTTTATCAAAGCCCAAAAGAGACCCGGGATAGAACAAGGAATGACCTGGCCCAAAAATAGTTTGAACCGTTCAACCCTTATCTTTAGAATTTTTAATTAGTTGCGGAAGTCTTTAATTAAAAACAAAAGTCATTCCTAAATAAAAAGTCCAATAGTTTTATAGATCCAATAACTATGTGAAAAAAAAAAACTCTAAGGAAATAAACTTTTAACAATGTTCTAAACTTACTAGAAATAAAATAAACTCTCTCAAAATAAAATAAAAAATACTAAGGGAGAAATCTTCAAGTTTACTCATGTGTTGCCAACTTGAGATCACTTTGATTTAAACCTAAAAAATAGAGGGTCGTTTGGAGTTAGTTGACTAAACTCAATATTGATAAAGTTTTATATTCAATCTTTTAACTTAAAACAATAAATGAGCATATTATGTATAAAACATTTAATAAAATTGATTTGAAAACAATAAGAAGAGCAAATATTAAACAACTCAATATAATGTGGTACACATTTAAAAGAGGCATTTACTATATAATGTTTAAGTGAAAATGGCTCACGCACCTGGGCACATCATGTTGAATGTATAACAAATTAAATAAATAATCGCAATATTCAGGCGATCGCAACAACCATAATCACTTTGATCGTGTTTAGGGTTTTGCGCTTAGGGACACAACCTTTAATTTTTTCATTACTCTAGTTAACAACAAATAAATACATCTTCCAATGGTCGAATATGCATAATAAAAATAAGATCCCCATGTAGGTCGATCAAACTTGTTTCACACGACTAAGATGACCAATAAATTAAAGGGTAACACTGAACTATTGTAACGCCCCGAGTTATCAAAACCCGGTTCGTTACCCAAAAGCCCGTACATGACTAAAACTTCTACCATATATTTTTAAAACTTGCAGCGAAAATCATTTGAAATATTAAGAAATAATCGGACAAAAGAAATAGACGTTTGGACCGTGAAAACACTTTAAAAGTTGCAGAAGTCAAACACACCTGCCGATGAGTAAAGTCAACGGAAGAAGCAGAAAACAGGAAAAATAGAAGACTCCTGCCGATGACGTCACCCGAATGAAAAACCAAAGACATCTTTCGGTAGACTGTATCTGCCGATGCCTAAACGACAATTTACTTCCTACATCTTCCGATGACGTCAGCACACATCTGCCGATGAGTTTACTGAGACATCAACCGATGGACTTAAATCTACATCTACCGATGACGTCAGCACGCATCTGCCGATGAGTTTACTGAGACATCAGCCGATAGATTTATACCTATATCTACCGATGACGTCAGCACGCATCTACCGATGAGTTTACTGAGACATCAGCCGATAGATTTATACCTACATCTACCGGTGACGTTTCTGAAGACATCTTCCGATAGACAACATAACTCATCATTTACCGGTAGAAAACTGAGTACATCTCAACGACTCTTCACAAAACATACACAACACTGATTACAGAAAGGAATTTGCTTACCTTTCTAAGACCATTCAGAAACAGCTCAACCCATTACATTAATCAAATCCAGTAAAATAACCTTTAAAACACAACAGATCATCGTTATTAGAAAAATCTCAAAACGTGTTTAAAATA
The DNA here is from genome assembly GCA_022432975.1 of Begonia masoniana. Taxonomy (NCBI): domain Eukaryota; kingdom Viridiplantae; phylum Streptophyta; class Magnoliopsida; order Cucurbitales; family Begoniaceae; genus Begonia; species Begonia masoniana. The sequence continues at coordinate 13,990,570 of CM039504.1, forward strand.
CTGAAACCATTACTGCTACGGAAACTTAGCATTTCTAAGTTTTAATCACTGTCAACTAAACCTTCTCACCAAACAAACATCAGTTAAATCGCCTCATCAGTTCACCAGGTTCGTGGCATGAGTGTGCTCCCCCAACTAGTCTATCCCTCAATGAACTCAGAAGAATCACCTGCTGTCACTTCTTCACCTACATTACAAAACTCATCTATTAGCCTAATGCTAAGTAAGCAAAGAAATGATGTAAAGAAAAGAATGAAATGCTGGAACATAAATTCCTAGACGTGCAATTTCTACTTTCTCCTCTCAGTTGTTCATGCGTTGTTTCTGTTCAGATCCCCCTGTGAAATTGGGAGTTGGATCAACTCTCCCAAAGTATAAATATCCACTGTCTCATTAAGGGTTGGATTAGCTCCCTTAACAGTAAAGCTGATTCACTGTTCAGATCCCCCTGTGAAATTGGGAGTTGGATCAACTCTCCCAAAGTATAAATATCCACTGTCTCATTAAGGGTTGGATTAGCTCCCTTAACAGTAAAGCTGATTCACTGTTTCAATATGTTCATTCCTTACCATGCCAACATGCATTCAAATTTTATTTTCGTATACTTTTAAAACATGATGCATAACACACACACACAGACACATCCAAGTAAACACAACCCTAACGTTTTGTGATGTAGGCCCGAAGGCAAACAAACAAACTTTACTTACCTGGCCCCTCTGGAAATGCACAGTTTCAATCTACTTCAGAAGTCTTCTCACCTAGGTCATAGAAAGGATGTCAATTAGATTTCTACTAAACCTCATTCTAATCTGTTCGGGAAATCAAGGGAAACTAGCTTGGAAGCTTAGTTCATTGTGCATTTCCGATTCAACACTACACCCGAGCTCGACTCTCACACAGTATTCCTCGAAACTTCACACATTGTACTCCCTCAGCTATCTAGTTGTTAAACTCACAGACAAACTAAGAGAGCTTACCTAGGTTGAAGAAGAATCGAGCGAGAAAATCGCCAAGAGAGCTCTACTGCTCGCTGAAAACCCGAAGAGGAAGAGAGAAGAAATGTGAAATGGTGGCGGCTACAGTTCATTAAACCCAATCTCTCTTTCTTTAAATACGTTATCCACTTTTAAATTGCCCTTTTACATAAATGCCCTTGCTTAGCCACCCGTTAACCTAGCCAATAACTCTCTCTTAATTCTACCATGAAATTGCAATTGAAACCGGGTGCTACAACTATGGAGTGTTTTTCAATCCAAACACTGAACAATTATTTTCGTCAATTCGAACATCAAACTATGGGGTTTTTTCAATTTTATCACCGAACAATTTTTTGCGTTAATTCAAACATGAAACTATTCACTGTTAGTAAATCGAATCAGTATGAAAATACCCCAGAAAATGAAATCCTCAATTTAATGTTCGATTTACCCCAAAAAAGCTAATCAAACTGAATTAATCCTTGATTTAACATTTCTTGAGTGATTAGACAAAATGAATATAATAGAGCAGAGTAATGACAATCTACTATAAAACCAAAAGCTTAAGATTTTCTGCATATCTTACTTCAGACTTGTTCGATTTCCAAGAGTAAATCAAACGTTAAATTAGAGATTTTATTTTCTGGGATATTTTCAAACTGGTTCGATTTGCTAGCAATGCATAATTTGATGTTTGAATTGAAAAAACCTCATAGTTCGATATTCGAATTGACGAAAAAATTGTTCAGTGTTTGAACTAAAAAGCACCTCATAGTTTGTCTTTTATTTGATCTTTACCCTAAATAAAAATGTGTTCAGCATGCTCGAATAAAAACATGCATGCTCGAATAAAAATGTGTTCAATGTAAAATACATAAATAATATTAAAACTAACAAGCTATAATAATGAACATGACATTTAATAATATAAAAACACGTCTCAAAATAATATTTTAGAAAACAGTGTTGTGCTAAACATAAAATTAAACTCCTACCTTAAAACGAATCAAAATAACCAAAGCTCAAACAATACGAGAAAATCCAATAATGTGCCTAGCCCAAATTCTAAGTCTTGGGACCTAGATATAATATCATCACAAATCAAGTGTAAAATTTCACACTCAAATCTCAAACTCTAGGCTTAAAAATGACCCAAAGACAATTGAGTTAAAAACTAAATTTATGTTCAAAATAAGCCCTGAAACAACTCGAAAACGATTGGGTTGAGAATCAGAATCGGGCCTAAAAGGTGTTGGTTTTCGAGGTTCCTACGCATGGCGGAATTCACTATTATTCATAATAATAGTGACATGCGTTACTCTATGATTTTAAAACTATTTTAAAATCATCAAAAAACCATAAATTGAATCGTTAGTCTAAAAGAAATTATTTTTGATAAATATGTAATTTTTCAAAATGTAAACAATTTACATTGAGAAAAATTATTAGATTTAGATTGTGAAATAATAAAAGAAGATACCTCTTAGAGCAACGCTTTTACTCAGGTACTCTCGTCTGATCTTAACAGCTTTAACTCAGGATCAGGTGTTTTTCCCGAAGACTTTGAAACTGTCGAGTCTTCTCTGAAGATCTTTACACTTAAATTTCCTGACGCGTGGGCGTCCCTCTTACAATAATAGTACACTCTTATATTTCTAGAGAGACGTATTCTCAACACATGAGACGTCTCTCTTCGATCTTAGAAAACATTTTTCTAAAATCGAATATGGAAAGGTCACACATTTTCCTCTAGGGATTTGCTCTCTTTTCTTATTTTTCCTTTTTTTTTTAGTCGTTCAGTTATTCTCTATCAAATCACATTTGACAATTTTATAGATCTGTTTTAAAATTAATTTTCAGATTTATTTTAATAAAAACTAATTTTTGAAAAATAAATCTTATCTAATCAAATCTAATTTGATTAGCAGATGATTTATCTAGTAAATCAAATTTATCGATTAATCATATAATTAAAAACAGTTTTTAGAATATATTTATGAAAACAACTTTTCAAGATAATCTCATCTTATGAGATTATTCAGATCTACTTTTAAACATTAAACAAACTATAAGTCAATTGTAGATCAAATCTAATCAAATCAGATTTTCTAGATCTACTTTTATTCAAATTTCAAAAAATCTGATTTTATAGTTTGTTAAATAACTACTTTCAATTTAAATTTGAAGATCAAATCTCATCTGATAAGATTCTTCAAATCTAATTCAAATCCTTTAAAAATATCTCATCTAATGAGATATTTTATTTCGACTTCAAAATATAAAAACTATTTATATATTTTGAATAACAATATATTCATCAGAGTGCCTAATTAATCATTTATATATTTATTCTTGTAACATGAAAATTAAATAGTGATATAAGATGACAGAGGGACCGATGGACCTATAGTTCTAAGCTTCAATAATATTTGTTAATTAATATAAACTCTTTATATTAAATAACACAATTATTAACTCTAGAGTAATTCCACTAAATACCTAGAGTTGTACTCTTAGAACTATAAAGTATATTTACTCAAAGTAATGTCCATTGATATAGTAATTACATATGTATTAATCCTCCATTAAGATTCGTAATAGAGTTAGGTATAAAATCCGTTAACCTCTCATATTACATCTTTATCCTTGACTATCATTAGTTCTTGATTGAATAATTAATTCATAACATTTATGAATTTGCGCGCTAATTATTCAATCCATGAACTAACAGACAAGGGAATCTTGTATTATGGATTTCATTGTATCAATGTTAGCATTCCCAGCTACTCATTTAATTTATTCCCAAAATACAATGTTTATGTAATGTAACTCATACAAAACTGTACCGAATAAATTAAAGAATAAATTAAAATGAAATAGGAGTCTACTAAATACAATGAATTAAGATCATACATATATGACCATCATTATGATAAAATTAAGGGTTTTTTTTAAAAAAAAAAACCTTAAGGTTTTGGTTTTTTTTTTTTAAAATCTTAAGTTTTACTGTTCAACGAAAAAAACCTCCAGGTTTCGAAAATAGGCGAAAAAAACCTTCTAGTCCGGACTGGGCATCGGCCTGTACGGAGAGGCCGGCCGATCCAATTGGACCGGCCGGCCTCCCTTTTTTTTTTACTAAATAAAATGTTAATTTAAAATAATAAAACAACGATATTCAATTTACTTGAAATTTTTACCACACATTTACCACATTATGGGAAGATCATGTGAAAAGTTTCGTGATTTTCTAACACTTGTACGATTTATTATAATTTTAGTTAATTCTTTTATAAAACCGTTATAATAAAACGTACAAGTGTTACAAAATTACGAAAATTCTCAGATTGTCTTCCCATGATGTGGCGAACATGTGGTAAAAATTTCAAGTAAATTGAATATCTTTTGATATTTGTTTAAAATTAATTCAAGTAAATTGAATATCGTTTATTATTTTTTTAAAATTAATTTATAAATTTTAAACAAATATCAAACGATATTCAATTTACTTGAAATTTTTACCACATGTTTGTCACATCATGGGAAGATAATCTGAGAATTTTCGTAATTTTGTAACACTTGTACGTTTTATTATAATGGTTTTATAAAAGAATTAACTAAAATTATAATAAATCGTACAAGTGTTAGAAAATCCCGAAACTTTTCACATAATCTTTCCATAATGTGGTAAACATGTGGTAAAAATTTTAAGTAAATTGAATATCGTTTGATATTTATTTTAAAATAACATTTTATTTAGTAAAAAAAAAGGGAGGCCGACCGGTCCAATTGGACCGGCCGGCCTCTCCGTACAGGCCGATGCCCAGTCCGGACTAGAAGGTTTTTTCGCCTATTTTTGAAACCTGGAGGTTTTTTTCGTTGAACATTAAAACTTAAGGTTTTTTTTTAAAAAAACCAAAACCTTAAGGTTTTTTTTTTTAAAAAAACCCTAAAATTAATTGTTCTTCATTTAACGGATATTATAAGAACAATACAATTTCATTTGGTCCAGTCCTATATAATCATATTATATAAAATATAATCACTTTATGTCACTACATATATAGTCGGGATATGACTATACATCTCAACGAAGTGAACTATATTTATGACTTTATTAATTTGAAGATCCTATACTTCAAATATAAGTCATGGACTATTTTGATTATTTCTTTTTAAATTTAATCCCACATATATCAACATATATGTAAATTTAAAATTGCATAAATAATCAATGATTTTTCTTTGAATTTATAAAGCATATCGAATAATGCAAACATAAAAATTAATCATAAAATTTATTTATTAATTACAGCAATAAAAATGTTCATAACATTTGCTTGTTGGGCACATTATTCCCAACAATCTCCCACTTGCCCTAAAGCAAATGAGACATGTCTCTAATCTCTAATTCTTCAAGATGTTTATCAAAACTCTTTACAGACAACGTCTTGGTGAAGGGATCTGCAAGATTCTCTGTGGTTGGAATCTTCAAAACGGCGACGTCTCCACGTTGCACGATCTCTCTAATTAGATGATATTTTCTTTCTATATGCTTTGATCTTTTGTGGCTTGTCAGTGGCGGTGGTTCAGACATGGCTGTCGGATGAAGCATGTTTTCCCCCCGGTTAGATAAGAAGGGCTATCCAATCGTTGGATGTGCCGCTCCTATCTAGCCAGAGTGAAGCCCCGGTGACATAAATGAAATGAAATGAATAGCGAAAAGGTAGGATGCATATTTTACGAACCACATACGCATAGCATTCATGTGCATTCACGTAGACTTACTGAGCCTCTAACTCACATTTTAATTCTATGGTGTAGGGATTTTGAGACAGGTGAGGACGACGTACCTCCCCCCGAAGTATGAGCACGTTGAAGGAGAATGGCCCGTGGGAGTGTGCTGGCAGTCGGTGCGAATTCTGACCCATGGGGATGTATGTAAATGTTTTGGGAATTTTGATAGATAAAAGTATAGAAGAATTGTATAGTTGAACATTTTAGGATGAGTTGTAACTGGATAGTATTTTGTTGTGTTTTTGATATTTTCAAATAGAGGGAAATGTTTAGTTTTTAAATGGAACCACGCGGTTCGTTTTTATGAAATTCGGTTATGTTTTAAATGAGTTTGAGTCGGTAAACGGGTGATTGGCAGAGTGTGAATTGTATGTGGATGGTAGTGTTGTTATGTGAAGGTTGTTATGAAATGTTTAGAGGTTATTTGATGAGACAAAAAAAATGGTGAAGTGTTTAAGCGTGTTTGTGCAGGGAAATTGAAGGGAGAAAGGAGGAGGAGGAAGAAGAGGCAGCTATTTGGAAAAATTGGGATTCCAGAGAGCTTGCCGATCGATCGCCCACAGGGGGCGATCAATCGGTTGGTGATCGATCGCAGGGGCGATCGATCGCCGTTTTGTGGGGCGATATCGCCCCTCCATATTTTGGTTCAGCCGATCGATCGGCCCTGCATTTCATGGGTGAAATGCCCTGTTTGCTCTCAGTTTCTTTGGCCGATTGTTTTCTTTATTTAATATGTTTTCTTTAAACGAATTTCAAAATAAATTTTCCCTAAGTTAAATGTTGATTAAAGTCTTTAAGGTTGGATTTTACTTAATGCATAAAATGAAAAAATTATACGGGGAATTAAGGGTAAAGAATTAAGGGTCGTTACAGTTATGGTATCAGAGTCCCTGGGTTTTAAAAACGGTTCTGTAGACTGCTCGACTGCACAGCCACTACGCGGACATCCTTCCTCAACTGTAAGTACGTTTTACTTTATTTTCTTGCTTTTGTTTCTTAGAATTGTTTGTTTTAACTTTTATAGGGGTTATAGCAAAATGGTTCGAGGTAGAGATGCTAGGGACGATGCTCTAGATAGGCTGACGGACTTACTCGATCGTCAGGCCCAGCATATGGACCGACAAGCGCAACAGATTGAGAATTTAGTAAACCGTGAAATCAGAGAGCTCAGGATATAGTCATTCCGAATAATCACGGCATGGAGAGGTTTAAGAAGCTACGACCTCCAATATTCAACGGTCAATCGTCGGATCCTACTGTTGCGGAGGAATGGATTCGGACGATGGAAGATATGTTAGCCTACGCAAAGATCGAACCTGGAGAGAAGGTCACGTGCGTTACTTTCCACCTCGCATCGGATGCCCGATTTTGGTGGGATTCGATTAAGGCAACTACAGACGTGACATTGATGAGATGGGAGCGGTTCAATACTGTAACGCCCCGAGTTATCTGAACCCAGTTTACCACACATAATACTAAACCGAACTTTGACTTTCTGAGAAAATTTTAAAATTTCATTCAACGACTAAGACTTGACCCTTAAAACATTAAAACTTGCAGCGGAAAAACATTTGTATGAACGACATTTATTAAATAGTTAAAATATTAAAGACAGTTGGTTGAAAAAGAAAAGAAAACAGAACACTTCTACCGCTGAATAGTTCCAGCGGTAGAAATAGAGACAAAAGAGTCTCGGCGGTAGAAGCCGTACGAATTACATCTTCCACTCACAAAACAACAACGTTTTACACTCGCATCCACCGCTCACAAACGACAAATCTCCTATTCACTCCTACCACTCACAGACGACAAACATTCTCAGCTCACATCTACCGATAGAACAAGTTGCGTCTTCCGGTCACTAGACGACAAAAATCCTCAATTCACATCTACCAATCGCAAAACGACAAATTACTTCCTACATCTTCCGATAGATATAATGCTCGACATCACCCGGTCACAAAACGACAAATTTCTTTACTCACATCCACCGATGGACAACATCCACCGATAGACGATAACACTCAACATCCACCGGTGGACTACATCCACTGATAGACAAAACTCTCAACCTCTACCGATGGACTACATCCACCGATAGATATTACACTCAACATCTACCGATAGACATCATCTATCGATAAAATACTCAACATCTACCGATAGATCAGAAACACTCAACAGAAACAGCATAGCAAACAATTTCACTATAAACAAAGAAAACTCCGACTATCAAAAGAACTTGAGCATTTTACTAAAAATCATTCAAAACTACTTAAATCCGTGCATTACTCCAAAATTTGGTAAAACCACTATTAAAACCAACAGAGTATCATTATCAGAAAAGTCTCAAAATGTATTCAAAAACATTAAAACTACCACCGTCATAAAAACTCTCAACATACTTAAATTGAATCATGGTTCACTAAACTTTCTCATCTACTGCCACCAGTTAAACCGCCCCATCAGTTGCCAGATCGATGCATGAATGCACCCCTCCAACCTATCTAGTTCTCAGCAAACTCAGAGAACACACCTGCTGTCACTTCTTCACCTACATCACAAAACTCATCTATTAGCCTAATGCTAAGTAAGTAAAACAGTAATAAAATAGAATGCTGAAACATAAATTCCTAGACATGCAGTTTCTACTTTCTCATCTTAGTTGCATATGCATTCATTTCTAGTCTGATCCCCTTGTGAAATTAGAAGTTAGATCACTTCTCCCAAAGTCATACATCCTCTCTCTCGATTAAGGGGTGGATTAGTTCTCTTAATAACTGTTCAGATCCCCCTGTGAAATTGGGAGTTGGATCACTTCTCCCAAAGTTATAAATCCCTTCATAAGTTAAGGGGCGGATTAGTTCCCTTAATAGTTTATCTGCTACAGTCTGTTCATTCATTGCCATGCCATTTCATGTAAATTCATTTTCACATACTTTCAAAATATGATGCATGACATACAGACACATTCAAGCATACATAATCCTACTGTTTTGTGATGTAAGCCTGAAGGCACAAGCATACTTCACTTACCTGGTCTCTTGGAAAATATTGGTGGAAGACTACCTCAGGAGCTTACTCAAACCTAAAGTCATAGACAAAACATACATTAGGCTTTCTCTAAACTCTATTCTAAACCACTAGAATTCTAAAGACACTAGTTTGGAAGCTTAGTTCACTGAGCAATCCCGATTTACCACAAAACCCGAACTAGCTCACTCTTATGGCATTCTCAAAACTCACATTTATGCTCTCTCCAATCATTGATAGCTACCAGTACAGCAAGGAATCGAAATATGACTCACCTAGTTTGGAGAAGAATTAAGTAGAAGAATCACCTAGAGAGCTCTGCTGCTTGAGCTGAAGACCGAAAGAGGAAAATAGGGAATAGTGGTGACTACAGTGCATTAATCACAAAGTCTCTTTCTTTCAATAGGTTATTACTATAGGTCTCTATTTACCATTATGCCCTTACTTAGTCACTTATTAACCTAATCAATATTCTCTCAATTTCATCCATAAAATGTATACTATTAGTTGACAAGATAAGTTGGTTTAATGGAACCGGGTGTTACAGTCTACCCTTCTTAAAAAGAATTTTGTCCTCAAAATTCAATACCTGAATAATTCTGGATAATGGTCCACCATGTCCTGCTGGCGCTCCCAAGTTGACTCCTCCATGTTCTGGTTACGCCATAACACTTTCACTAGCTGAACCTCCTTGTTACGCAGTACTTTTGTTGCATAGTCCAAAATTTTCACTGGTTTCTCCTCATAGGTAAGGGTAGGATGAATTTCAATGTTCTGCTGTTCCACAACCTGAGTTGGATCCCGCATACACTTCTTCAACATGGAAACATGGAACACATTATGGATTCCTTCCATAGAGGTTGGTAGCTGTAATTGGTAAGCTGTCTTCCCAATACTTTTCAAGATTGAAAAGGGTCCAATAAATCTGGGGTTTAACTTGCCTCTCTTACCAATCTCACAACTCCTTTGAATGGTTATACCTTAAGAAAAACTTCATCACCTACTTCAAACTCTAATTCTCTGCGTCTTCTATCGGCATAGGTTTTCTGTCGGCTTTGAGCTGTTAAGATCCTCTGTCGGATGAGGGCAATCTTCTCCACGGTCTGTTGCACAAAGTCAAGACCAATCAAACGTGCTTCTCCAACTTCATCCCAATACAAGGGAGATCTGCATTTACGTCCATACAATGCTTCATACGGTGTCATTCCTATTGTTGCCTGAAAACTGTTATTATAAGAAAATTCCACCAATGATAAATACTTACTCCAAGAACCCTGAAATTCTAATACACATGTACGGAGCATATCCTCTAATGTTTGGATAGTCCTTTCGGATTGTCCATCTGTTTGAGGGTGAAAGGTTGTGCTAAAGTTGAGCTGTGTACCCATAGCCTTATGCAAACTCTTCCAAAACTTAGATGTAAATCTAGAATCTCGGTCTGAAACTATGGTACCTGGAACTCCATGTAACCTAACAATCTCTTGCACATACAATTCAGCAAGCTGATCCATCGAGTATGTCATCCTCATTGGCAGAAAGTGGACAGATTTGGTTAATCGATCAACTATCACCCAGATTGCATCATGTCCCTTTGTTGTTCTAGGCAATCCCACAACAAAGTCCATCGTTATTTGTTCCCATTTCCATTCAAGAACTGGTAAGGGTTGTAATGTTCCTGCAGGCCTCTGATGTTCAGCTTTAATCTGCTGGCAAATCAAGCACGATCCTACATACTCTGCCACACATCTCTTCATACAAGGCCACCAATAATGTTGTCTGAGGTCCTTGTACATCTTCGTACTTCCAGGGTGGACAAAAAATTTAGAAGAATGTGCTTCAGAAAGAATCTCATCTCGAAGTTCTTTAATGGCAGGAACAAACCATCTATTTCTAAACTTAAGGATCCCATCATTGGAATAATTGAAATCTGAATTAACAGTAGATTCTATGCTTAATCTGTACTTGTTGCACTCTTATCATTTGTCTGAGCTTCCTTTATTCTACTAGAATTGTAGGTCTCAAGGATATGGCAGAAAGCATGGCTGACACACTGTGCACTGCTTCTAGATTAAACCTTTGTAATTCAGTCTCTAGAGCTAATGGTACGTCAAGAATCAAGGCTGAGGCTGAAGTTGTCACTCTACTCAAAGCATCTACCACAACATTTGCTTTGCCGGGATGGTATTTAATCTCAAAATCATAATCCTTTACAAATTCCAATCATCGACGTTGCCTCATATTTAATTCCTTCTGTGTGAAGATATATTTCAGACTTTTATGGTCCGAGAATATTTCACAAGTTTGTCCATATAGGTAATGCCTCCAAATCATAAGTGCAAATACCACTACAGTTAATTCCAAGTCATGTGTAAGGTAATTCTTCTCATGTGTTTTCAACTGTCTAGAAGCATAAGCTATTACCTTACCATCTTGCATCAACACACAACCAAGACCAATTTTAGAAGCGTCACAATAAATGCTAAATTTACCATTTTCAACAGGAAGGGTTAATATTGGGGCATTGGTCAGTTTCTGTTTCAAAGTCTGGAAACTGGATTTGCATTCCTCTGTCCATGCATACTTAGTGTTTTTCCTAGTTAACCGAGTGAGGGGTGTAGCAATCTTCGAGAATCCTTCAATAAATTTCCTGTAGTATCCTGCTAACCCAAGGAAACTCTGAATATCTGTAGCATTCTTCAATTGGGGCCACTCCTTAACTACATAAACCTTGGATGGATCCACAGATATTCCATCACCCGATATCACATGACCAAGAAAGTGAACTCTGTCTAGCTAAAACTCGCACTTGGAATACTTGGCGTAAAGTTGGTGCTGCCTTAGTACCCCTAACACCAAACTCAAATGTCTTGCATGATCATCTGCAGTACGTAAGTAGATTAAGATATCATCTATAAACACTATGACGAATTTATCTAAATAATCGTGGAACACTCTATTCATAAGGTCCATGAAGGTTGCCGGTGCATTTGTCAATCCAAAGGACATAACCAAAAACTCATAATGTCCATACCTTGTACGAAAGGCAGTCTTTGGGATATCTTCAGATTTAACTTTCAACTGATAGTAACCTGACCTTAGATCAGTTTTATAGAAGACTCTTGCACCATTTAGTTGGTCGAATAAATCGTCAATCCTTGGCAATGGATACTTGTTCTTGACATTTAGCTTATTTAGTTCTCGATAATCAATGCACATCTGCATCGATCCAACCTTCTTTTTGACAAAAAGGACAGGTGCACCCCACAGTGAAAAGCTAGGGCGTATAAACCCTTTCTCCAACATATCCTTCAACTTTTTCTTTAATTCTTTAAGTTCTGTTGGTGCTAACCTATATGGATTCTTAGATACAGGCTCAGCGCCTGGGTAAACATCCACAACAAATTCAATTTCCCTATCTGGTGGTAAACCAGGAAGGTCATCTAAAAATACTTCAGGAAAGTCTTGGACAACTAAGACATTTTGAGGATTTGTCTTTCCTACAAGTTGTGTGTCTAAAACGCTAGCTAAGAAGCACAAATACTCTCCACCTGGGGAAGGTCTAGTGTTAATAAAAGTCATCACAGACATTTTCTTATTCTTCTTTGAAGCTTGAAAGGTATGTTTCAAACTACCAGGGGTTGGAAGCTAACTATTCCAGTCCTACAATCAATTGTGGCGCGGTGCTTAAACAACAAGTCCATTCCTAAGATTACATCAAATCCTATTATATCCATAATGATGAGATCAGTAGGTAGATCCTTGTTTCCTACTAACACAATACAATTAAGCATCACTCGACTAGAGTGCATGCATTCACCAGAGGGTAACGCGACATTAAACATATGTTCAGCAAATGCAGATGCTATGAATAAATGCGTTGCACCAGAATCTATTAAAGTAAAAGCAGGAATAGAGTTGATCAATATAGTACCTGACACTACAGCGGGCTGTTCATCACCCGACTCCATCATGGAGAATATCCTCGGTTTAATCGTAGCAGGACCACTCTTAAAAGCTGGGCAGTCTCTGCTAATATGCCGACCTTGTTACAATTGTAGCATCTGGTGATTCTAGGCTTCGGGCATTCTTTGAATGTGTGTCCAACCTCCTCACAGTTGAAACACTTCCCAAAGCCCAATCTACACTCGCCCGGGTGGTTCTTCAAACACTTAGAAAACTGGGAAAATTTCCTAGCATTCTGTATTTTTCCTCCTGTTCCTTGGCTATTTTGGCCTTCACTTGGCCTCTTCATTCCTCTTTGTTGGTGTGGCTGGATAAACTTTTGTGGGACCTCCTCTGGTCCATCACACTTCCTTTCAGCTTCTTCCACTTCCAGAGCAGTGAACACAACTTTGCTGAATGTCAAGCCTTTAATACCACAAAATTTAACTCCTCGGTAAATTTTTGGCTTCAGCCCATGCACAAATTTGAACACCTTATCCTCGTCCTTGTGAGCAAAATGTCCAGCATCCTGGACAGGGACTCGAATTGCCTACTATACTCGGCCACAGACCCTGTCTGCTTCAAGTTCAGAAACTCCAACTTCTTTGCGGTTGGACAGTGCTGTTAAAATACTTCTAATAGAAAATGTCCTTGATTTGTGACCAAGGCATCGCCAAAACATCAGTGTTGGTCTCTATTGTTTCCTACCAAATTTGAGCATCACCAGCCAAATGAAATGTTGCCAACGTGACCTTGTCTCCTTCTCTAATGTTGGCGCACCTAAACATACTCTCAATCTTCCTAAGCTACCCTTCAGCAAAAATCGGATCAGATGGCTGTCCATCAAACATGGGTGGTCGTAGCCTCCTGAATCTATCTCCAGAATGTTCATTGCTAGAACTCGAGTTGGCACTTCCCTGTACCTCTCGGTTCAACAGCACTCCTAACTATTCGGACTGCTGATGCACTAGGTCTATTTGCTGACGCACCAAATCTGTCAGCTGCCTAATCACGCTAAGATCTTCTTCTCGTCTCGGATTCGGTATCTCTCTTGGTACTCTTGGTCTTCCTGGTCGTCTAGACATCTTACTAGATTCCTGCACAGGGTTAACTACTCTCATAAACATCTAATAACTAAGGCTAACATAAACACTTACAGTTGTTGGAGTACTCTCATGCGACGATCAGCACTAATGAGTAATCTTTTGAACGGTTTAACTGAATGTCTCTGATACCATACTATAACGCCCCGAGTTATCTGAACCCGATTCGCCACACATAATACTAAACCAAACTATGACTTTCTGAGAAAATTTTAAAATTTCATTCAACGACCAAGACTTGACCCTTAAAACATTAAAACTTGCAGCGGAAAAACAATTGTATGAACGACATTTATTAAATAGTTAAAATATTGAAGACAGTTGGTTGAAAAAGAAAAGAAAATAGAACACTTCTACCGCTGAATAGTTCCAGCGGTAGAAATAGAGACAAAAGAGTCTCGGCGGTAGAAGCCTTACGAATTACATCTTCCACTCACAAAACAACAACGTTTTACACTTGCATTAAACCCAAAACCCCTTTCCTTAAATACGTTATCCACTTCCAAATTTCCAATTACCCTTATGCCCTTGCCTAGTCATCCATTAACAATACTTTTACTATCATCATATAAAGTGTGCCATAAATTTTAAAAAAAAAAAGAAATCGGTTTGATAGAGCCGGGTGTTACAATCTACCCTCCTTAAAAGAATTTTGTCCTCAAAATTCAGTACCTGAATAATTCTGGATGTTGGTCCATCATTTCTTGCTGGCGCTCTTAAGTTGTCTCCTCTATGTTCTGGTTGTGCCATAAAACTTTCACCAGAGGAACTTCTTTGTTGCGCACCACCTTCACAGCATAGTCTAGGATCCTTACTGGTTTCTCCTCATAGGTAAGGGTAGGATGAACTTCAAAGTCCTGTTGCTCCACAACTTGATATGGATCCCTTATACACTTCTTCAACATAGAAACATGGAACACACTGTGTATCCCCTCCATAGAAGCCGGTAGCTGTAACTGATAGGCTGCTCTCCCAACTCTCTCCAGAATAGTGAATGGTCCAATAAATCTGGGGTTTAACTTGCCTCTCTTCCCGAATCTCACAACTCCTTTAAATGGTGATACCTTGAGGAAAACTTCATCACCTACCTCAAACTCCAATTCTCTACGTCTCATATCAGCATAATCTTTCTGTCGGCTCTGAGCTGCCAAAATTCTCTGTCGGATGAGGGCAACCTTCTCAACAGTTTGTTGCACAAGGTCAGGACCAAGCAACTGTGCTTCACCAACTTCATCCCAGTACAAAGGAGATCTGCACTTTCGTCCATACAGTGCTTCATACGGTGCCATACCGATAGTTGCCTGAAAACTGTTATTATATGAAAACTCCACCAATGATAAATACTTACTCCAAGATCCTTGAAATTCTAATACACATGCACAGAGCATATCCTCTAAGGTCTGAATAGTTCTCTTGGACTGTCCATCTGTTTGAGGGTGAAAAGCTGTGTTAAAACTAAGCTGTGTTCCCATAGCCTTGTGCAAACTTTTCCAAAACTTAGATGTAAATCTAGAGTTACGGTCTGAAACTATGGTACCTGGAACTCCATGTAACCTAACAATTTCTTGCACATACAATTCAGCAAGTTGATCCATCGAGTAAGTCACCTTTATTGGTAGGAAATGAGCTGATTTGGTTAGACAGTCAACTATCACCCAGATTGCATCGTGTCCTTTTGCTGTTCTAGGTAATCCCACAACAAAGTCCATCGTTATTTGTTCTCATTTCCATTCAGGAACTGGTAAAGGTTGTAATGTTCCTGCAGGCCTCTGATGTGCTCAGCTTTAATCTGCTGACAACATAAACATGATCCTTCATACTCTGCCACACTCCTTTTCATACTTGGCCACCAATAATGCTGTTTAAGATCCTTGTACATCTTTGTACTCCCAAGGTGAACAGAGAACCTGGAAGAATGTGCTTCCGAAAGAATCTCATCACGAAGTTCTTTAACGGCAGGGACAAACCATCTATTTCTAAACTTAAGGATTCCATCAGCAGAATAGTTAAAATCTGTTTTGTCCGTAGAATCCGTGCTTAACTTGTACTTGTTACACTCATCATCATTCGTCTGAGCTTCCTTTATCTCCAAAATAGTAGGCTTTAAGGTTATGGCTGAGAGTATAGCCGATACACTGGATACTACTTCTAGATTAAACCTTTGGAATTCTGACTCTAAGGCTAATGGCATACTGAAAATCATAGTTGGGTTTGGTGTTGTTACTCTACTCAAGGCATCTGCCATGACATTTGCTTTGCTGGGATCGTATTTAATCTCAAAATCATAATCCTTTACAAATTCCAACCATCGACGTTGCCTCATGTTTAATTCTTTCTGTGTGAAGATATATTTCAGACTTTTATGGTCCGAAAATATATCACAAGTTTGACCATACAAGTAATGTCTCCAAATCTTAAGTGCAAAAACCACTGCAGCTAGTTCTAGGTCATGTGTAGGGTAATTCTTCTCATGTGTTTTCAATTGCCTAGAGGTATAAGCTATTACCTTACCATCTTGCATCAACACACATCCAAGACCAATTTTGGAAGCATCACAATAAATGCTAAATTTATCATTTTCAACGGGAAGGGTTAATATTGGGGCATTGGTCAGTTTCTGTTTCAAAGTCTGGAAACTATGCTCACATTCCTCAGTCCATATATACTTCACACTTTTCCTTGTTAACTTAGTAAGGGGTGTAGCAATCTTCGAAAATCCTTCAATGAACTTTCTATAATATCCTGCAAGTCCAAGAAAACTCCTAATATCTGTAGCATTCGTTGGTTGGGGCCATCCTTAACTGCCTGAACCTTGGCTGGATCAACAGATATTCCATCTCCAAAGATAACATGTCCTAAAAAGTGAACTTGGTCCAACCAAAACTCACACTTAGAAAACTTTGCATAAAGTTGGTGCTGCATAAGTACTTCTGACACCAAACTCAAATGCCTTGCATGCTCGTCCTTAGTACGTGAATAGATTAGAATGTCGTCTATAAACACAATGACAAACTTGTCCAAATACTCATGTAACACTCTATTCATAAGATCCATGAAGGCTGCCGGTGCATTAGTCAATCCAAAGGACATAACCAAAAACTCATAATGCCCATATCTTGTACGAAAGGTTGTCTTAGAGATATCCTCAGATTTAACCTTCAACTGGTAATAACCGGACCTAAGGTCAATCTTGGAGAAAACTCTTGCACCATTAAGTTGGTCGAATAGATCGTCTATCCTCGGCAATGGATACTTATTCTTGATAGTTAGCTTATTTAGTTCCCGATAATCAATGCACATACGCATTGATCCATCATTCTTTTTGACAAAGAGGACAGGTGCACCCCACGGTGAAAAGCTTGGGCGTATGAATCCTTTCTCCAATAGCTCCTCCAATTGTTTCTTTAATTCCTTAAGCTCTGTAGGTGCAAGTCTATAGGGATTCTTGGATACAGGCTTCGCGGCTAGATAAAAATCTACAACAAACTCGATTTCCCTATCCGGCGGCAAGCCAGGAAGATCATCTAGAAATACTTCTGGAAAATCTTGGACAACCAAGACATTTTGGGGAGTTGCTTTTCCTACTAGTTGTGTATCTAAAATGCTAGCTAAGAAGCTCAAGTACTCTCCATATGGGGATGGTCTAGCATTAATAGAAGTCATCACGGACATTTCCTTACTCTTCCTTGTAGCTTGAAAGGTATGTCTCAAACTACCAGGGGGTTGGAAACTATCCCTGTCCTACAATCAATTGTGGCGTGGTGCTTAAACAACCAGTCCATTCCTAGAATCACATCAAATCTCATTATTTCCATAACGATAAGATCAGCAGGTAAACTTATGTTCCCTAATAACACATCACGGTCAAGCATCACTTGGTTAGAGTGCATGCGTTCACCAGAGGGTAATGCAACATTAAACACATGCACGGAATGGGTAAACTGTACATTAACTTAACAGCAAAAGAAGATGCTATAAATGAATGAGTTGCACCAGAATCTATTAAGATAAAAGCAGGCACAGAGTTGATCAATATAGTACCTGACACAACAGCGGGCTGTTTCTCACCCGACTCCATCATGGAGAATATCCTCGGTTTAATCATAGCAGGGCCACTCTTAGAAGCTGGGCAGTCTCTGCTAATGTGGCCGACCTTGTTACAATTGTAGCATCTAGTGATTCTAGGCTTCGGGCATTCTTTGATCGTGTGTCCAACCTCCTCACAGTTGAAACACTTCCCAAAGCCCAATCTGCACTCGCCCGGGTGGTTCTTCAAGCACTTAGGACACTAGGGGAATTTCCTGACATTCTGTACCTTCCCTCCTATTCCTTGGCTACCCTGGCCTTCACTAGGCCTCTTCATTCCCCTTTGTTGGTGTGGCTGGACCAACTTTTGTGGGACCTCTTTTGGTCCAGCACACTTCCTTTCAGCTTTTTCCACTTCCAGAGCAGTAGACACAACTTCACTGAATGACAAGCCTTTAATACCACAAAATTTAACTCCTCGGTAAATTTTCGGCTTCAGTCCATGAACAAATTTGAACACCTTATCTTCGTCCCTATGAGCAAAATGTCCAGCAAACCTGGACAGGGACTCGAACTGCCTACTGTACTCGGCCACAGACCCTGTCTGCTTCAAGTTCAGAAATTCCAACTTCTTTGCAGTTTGGACAGTACTGTTGAAATACTTCTCGTAGAAAATGTCCTTGAATTGTGACAAAGGCATCCCCAAAACATCAGTGGTGGTCTCTATTGTTTGCCACCATAGTTGAGCATCACCAGCCAAATGAAACGTTGCCAACGTGACCTTGTCTCCTTCTCCAATGTTGGCGCACCTAAACATACTCTCAATCTTTCTAAGCCACCCTTCAGCAATAACCGGATCAGATGACTGTCCATCAAACGTAGGTGGTCGTAGCCTCCTGAATCTATCTCCAGAATGTTCATTGCTAGAACTCGAGTTGGCACTTCCTTGTACCTGTCTGTTCAACAGCACTCCTAACTGATCAGATTACTGACGCACTAGGTCTGTTTGCTGACGCACCAATTCTGTTAGCTGGCTAATCACGCTAGGATCTTCTTCAGTTCTCAAGTTGGGCATCTCTCTTGGTACTCTTGGTCTTCCTGGTCGTCTAGCCATTTTCTATACTCCTATTCAAGGTTAACTACACTCATAAACATCTAATAACTAAGGTTAACATAAACACTTACAGTTGTTGGAGTGCTCCCATGCGACGACTAGCACTGATGAGTAATCTTTTGAACGGTTTAACTGAATGTCTCTGATACCATACTGTAACGCCCCAAATCATATAAACCCGGTTTGTTACACATATTACTGAACCGAACTATGACTTTTGAGAAAATTTAAAATTTCATTCAATGGTCAAGATTTTGACTCTTAAAACGTTAAAACGTTAAAACTTGCAGCGAAAAATCATCATATAAAAACAATCTTTATTAAAAATTAAAGTATTCAAGGCAGTTGGTTGAAAGAGGAAGAGAAAACTGATCACGTTGTCCGGTCACTAAACGACAAAAGGAAGTCTTCTAATCACAAACAAAACAGAACACATCATCTGGTCACTAAACGACAAATTACTTCCTACATCTACCGATCACTAAATGACAACACTTCTACTACATCTTCCGATAGGCCTAATGCACGACATCCACCGATCAATAAATGAGAAAACTTATTATACACATCCACCGATAACTTTTACTAAGGCATCCACCGATGGCTTTTACTGAAGACATCATCCGATGCTTTTACTGAAGACATCATCCGATTGCTTTTACTGAAGACATCATCCGATGACTTTTACTGAAGACATCATCCAATGACGTCAGCTGGACGATTTATCCAACTACATCTACCGGTAGACAACGTCTTCCGACAGACAACAGAAGCAACAACTCAGCAAAATAGCAAATTTCACTCTAAACACAGAGTAACTCCGACTACCAAGGAACCTGAGCATTTTACAAAAATCATCAAAAACTACTTAAATCCGTGTATTACTCCAAAATTTGGTAAAGGCCACTTTAAAAGAACTAACTGAGTATCATTATTAGAAAAAGACTTAGATTGTGTCCAAAACATCCAAAATTACTATTGTCACTAAAACTCCCATTATATATAAATTGTATCATGGTTCGCTAAACCTTCTCATCTACTGACACCAGTTAAACCGTCTCATCAGAATTACCAATCCGTGCCATTGAAGTGCTCCCCCAACAGCCTAATCCTCAACATGTTCAGAGAACACACCTTCTGTTGCTTCTTCACCTACATCACAAAACTCATCTATTAGTCTAATGCTAAGTAAGTAAAGCAATAATGAAATGGAATGCTGAAACATAAATTCCTAAACATGCAGTTTCTACTTTCTCATCTCAGTTGCATATGCATTCGTTTCTGATCTGATCCCCCTATGAAATTGGGAGTTGGATTACTTCTCCCAAAGTCATACATTCTCTCTCTTGATTAAAGGGCGGATTAGTTCCCTTAACAACTGTTCAGATCCCCCTGTGAAATTGGGGTTTGGATCACTTCCCCTAAAGTCATACATCCTCTCTCTTGATTAAGGGGCGGATTAGTTCCCTTAACAACTGTTATAGTCTGTTCATTCCTTACCATGCCATTTCATGTAAATTCATTTTCGCATAATTTTCAAAATATGATGCATGACATACAAACACATTCAAGCATGCACAATCCTACTGTTTTGTGATGTAGACCCGAAGGCACAAGCATACTCTATTTACCTGGCTCTCCCGAAAATCGCTCGGCTGTAAGCTACTTTAGAAGCTCGCTCACCTAAAGTCATGACAGTATGTTAATCAAACTTTCACTAACTACACCAAGAATCAAACAAAAGTTCGAGGAATCCAGTTTGAAACTCTACTACCCGAGCTGTAACGCCCCAAGTTTCTCAAACCCGGTTTGTTACTCATAAACCCGAACATAACTAAGAAAATTTCTAACCAAATTTAAAACTTCGCTTGAAAGTCAAAATTTGACATTTTCTAAAACCTCAAAACATTTAAAGAATTGCAGCGGAAATCATTTGAGGAAAATAGAGTTAAACAAAACTATAGAACAATGCTTGAATAATCGGTTGAGATGTTAAAGAGTAATCGGTCAAAAGAAATAAAGGTTTAAATCGCGGAATACTTTAAAAGTTCCAAAAGTCAAACGCATCTGCCGCTGAACAAAGTCAACGGAAGAGGCTGAAACAGATAACAGAAGGCTTCTTCTGGTGACAAAAAGACAAAACTTTCACTTCATCTTCCGGTGAGTCTAATACACGACATCCACCCGTCACTAAACGACAAGACTTCTACTACAGTCTTCCGATTAGTTTAATACACTACATCCACCGGTCAAAAGACGACAAAAGTCTTCCTACATCTTCCGATGACGTCAGCCGAATGATTCCTTCATCCGATCGACTTTATCTTACATCTACCGGTGACGTCAGCCGGATGATCCCCTTCAACCAACCTCTGCCGATCGCTAAACGACAAGTTTTACCATTTATCATCCGATAGACTTCGTCTTCGGATAGACTATATCATCCGATAGACTAAATCTATCGGTAGACAAAACAGTTAACGTCCACCGGTGAACTTCATCCACCGATGGTTGAACTTACAAATTTCACTCAAAACATTTAAAACAACCTGGCCCTAAGTAACATCTGAAATCCAACAATTGACCATTTGAAACCAACATTTATATCCTGAACCTATAAAATTCCAAACTAACAAATTGTAATAAAACCAAATCAGATTTTTATAACAGGGGACGACTCAAATATTCTAAACCCTTCAGAAAAATTAGACACCAACAACATTCAAATCACGTTTTTCCTTGACAGAGAAGAAAATCCCAAAGGTGTTAAAACATCAAATTACTACTGTCATTAAAACTATTACGGTCATAAAACTCTCAACATACTTAAGTTGAAACATTGTCAACTAAACCTCCACACCAACTGACACAAGTTAAACCGCCCAATCAACTGCCAGATTGTTGCATAGTTGCACTCCTCCAACCAGTCTAGTCCTCAGCAAACTCAGTAAACACACTTGCTGTCACTTCTTCATCTACATCACAAAACTCATCTATTAGCCTAATGCTAAGTAAGTAAAGCAATAATGTAATGTAATGCTGAAACATAAATTCCTAAATATGCAGTTTCTACTTTCTCATCTCAGTTGCATATGCATCGTTTCTGATCTGATCCCCCTGTGAAATTGGGAGTTGGATCACTTCTCCCAAAGTATAAATATCTACTGACTCATTAAGGGGCGGATTAATTTCCTTAACAGTAAATCTGATTCACATAGTTGTTTCTGATCCCCCTGTTCGATGGGAAGCGGATCAAGTTTCCCAAAGTCTAAATATCCACTGTCTCATTAAGGGGCGGATTATTTCCCTTAACAGTGAATCTGATTCACATAGCTGTTTCATTATGTTCATTCCTTACCATGCCAACATGCATTCAAATTCATTTTTGTATACTTTTAAAATATGATGCATGACATACAGACACATTCAAGTAAACAAAATCCTAATGTTTTGTGATGTAGGTCCGAAGGCACAAGGATACTTCACTTACTTGGATTCCTGGTGGATGCTCGGTTAGGAGTTGGCTCGGAATTGCCGATGAGAACCAAAACAGAGTATTAAGTCAATCCTTACTAATCCTCATTCTAAAGCATTCAGAAAACCTAAGTGGACAGTGGAGTTCTATTCACTAAGCATTCCCAAATTTTACACTAAACCGAATCGACTTCTTCCTGGACAAATCACAAAAATACTATCCACAATCTCCACTCAATCATCCTTAGTCACTAAATCAGTAAGAATAAAGGGGAGAACTCACCTAGATTGGAGAAGGATCAGAAGAAAGTCGCATGGGGAGCTTGCTAAGTTGAACGGGAAATCGAGGAGTGAGAATAAACAGTGGCGGCTAACCTCAATAAAGTCGTCTTTAACTAGGGGTAGACGTACTAATTATAATTACTAAAGATGCCCCTTACTACTCCGTCACTAACCTACATCAGTAATTCCTCACAAGATCATCTATAAAAACATATTGCAAGTTAGTAAAATAAATAGTTCAATGAAACCGGGTGTTACAATCTATCATCCTTAAAAGAATTTTGCCCTCAAAATTCAGTACCTGAATAATTCTGGATGTTGGTCCATCATGTCTTGTTGGCGCTCCCAAGTTGTCTCCTCAATATTCTGGTTTCGCCACAAGACTTTCACCAATGGAACTTCTTTGTTACGCAATACCTTCACTGCATAATCTAAGATCTTTACTGGTTTCTCTTCATAGGCAAGGGTAGAATGAACCTCAAAGTCTTACTGTTCCATGACCTGATTTGGATCCCTTATGCACTTTTTCAGCATAGAAACATGGAATACATCATGTATCCCTTCCATAGAAGTCGGTAGCTGCAACTTATAGGCTTCTCTCCCAACTCTCTTCAAAATAGTGAATGGTCCAATAAATCTGGGGTTCAACTTGCCTCTCTTCCCGAATCTCACAACTCCTTTAAATGGTGATACCTTGAGGAAAACTTCATCACCTACCTCAAACTCCAATTCTCTACGTCTCATATCAGCATAATCTTTCTGTCGGCTCTGAGCTGCCAAAATTCTATGTCGGATGAGGGCAACCTTCTCAACAGTTTGTTGCACAAGGTCAAGACCAAGCAACTGTGCTTCACCAACTTCATCCCAGTACAAAAGAGATCTGCACTTTCGTCCATATAGTGCTTCATACGGTGCCATACCGATAATTGCCTGAAAACTGTTATTATATGAAAACTCCACCAATGATAAATACTTACTCCAATATCCTTGAAATTCTAATACACATGCACGGAGCATATCCTCTAAAGTCTGAATAGTTCTCTTGGACTGTCCATCTGTTTGAGGGTGAAAAGCTGTGCTAAAACTAAGCTGTGTTCCCATAGCCTTGTGCAAACTTTTCCAAAACTTAGATGTAAATCTAGAGTTACGGTCTGAAACTATGGTACCTGGAACTCCATGTAACCTAACAATTTCTTGCACATACAATTCAGCAAGTTGATCCATCGAGTAAGTCACCTTTATTGGTAGGAAATGAGCTGATTTGGTTAGACGGTCAATTATCACCCAGATTGCATCGTGTCCTTTTGCTGTTCTAGGTAATCCCACAACAAAGTCCATCGTTATTTGTTCTCATTTCCATTCAGGAACTGGTAAAGGTTGTAATGTTCCTGAGGGTCTCTGATGCTCAGCTTTAATCTGCTGACAACATAAACATGATCCTACATACTCTGCCACACTCCTTTTCATACTTGGCCACCAATAATGCTGTTTAAGATCCTTGTACATCTTTGTACTCCCAGGGTGAACAGAGAACCTGGAAGAATGTGCTTCCGAAAGAATCTCATCACGAAGTTCTTTAACAGCAGGGACAAACCATCTATTTCTAAACTTAAGGATTCCATCAGCAGAATAGTTAAAATCTGTTTTGTCCGTAGAATCCGTGCTTAACTTGTACTTGTTACACTCATCATCATTCATCTGAGCTTCCTTTATCTCCAAAATAGTAGGCTTTAAGGTTATGGCTGAGAGTATAGCTGATACACTGGATACTGCTTCTAGATTAAACCTTTGGAATTTTGACTCTAAGGCTAATGGCATACTGAAAATCATAGTTGGGGTTGGTGTTGTTACTCTACTCAAAGCATCTGCCACAACATTTGGTTTGCCGGGATGATATTTAATATCGAAATCATAGTCCTTTACAAATTCCAACCATCGACGTTATCTCATGTTTAGTTCTTTCTGTGTGAAAATATACTTCAGGCTCTTATGATCTGAAAATATCTCGCAAGATTGTCCATACAAGTAATGCCTCCAAATCTTAAGTGCAAATACCACTGCAGCTAATTCTAAGTCATGTGTAGGGTAATTCTTCTCATGTGTTTTCAACTGCCTAGAGGCATAAGCTATTACCTTTCCCTCTTGCATCAAGACACAGCCAAGTCCAATCTTGGATGCATCCACAGTAAATGTTACATTTACCATCTTCAACTGGAAGGGTTAAAATTGGAGCATTGGTCAGTTTCTGTTTCAGGGTCTGAAAACTATGCTCACATTCGTCAATCCATATATACTTCACATTTTTCCTTGTTAACTTAGTAAGGGGTGTAGCAATCTTCGAAAATCCTTCAATGAACTTTCTATAATATCCTGCTAGTCCAAGAAAACTCCTGATATCTGTAGCATTCCTCGGTTGGGGCCATTCCTTAACTGCTTGAACCTTAGCTGGATCGACAGATATACCATCCCCAGAGATAACATGTCCTAAAAGTGAACTTGGTCCAACCAAAATTCACACTTAGAGAACTTGGCGTATAGTTGGTGCTGTTTTAATACTTCCAACACCAAGGTCAGGTGCCTAGCATGCTCATCCTTAGTACGTGAATAGATTAAAATGTCATCTATAAACACTATGACAAACTTATCCAAATACTCATGAAACACTCTATTCATAAGATCCATAAAGGCTACTGGTGCATTTGTCAATCCAAAGGACATAACCAAAAACTCATAATGTCCATACCTTGTTCGAAAGGCAGTCTTTGGGATATCTTCAGATTTAACCTTCAACTGGTAATAACCAGACCTGAGGTCAATCTTAGAGAAAACTCTTGCACCATTAAGTTGGTCGAATAAATCATCAATCCTTGGTAATGGATACTTGTTCTTGACAGTTAACTTATTCAATTCTCTATAATCAATGCACATACGCATTGATCCATCTTTCTTTTTGACTAAAAGGACAGGTGCACCCCAAGGTGAAAAGCTAGGGCGTATGAACCCATTCTCTAATAAATCCTCTAACTGTTTCTTCAATTCCTTAAGTTCTGTAGGTGCTAGTCTATATGGATTTTTAGACATAGGCTAGGCGCCGGGGTAAACATCTACAACAAATTCAATTTCCCTATCTGGTGGTAAACCAGAAGGTCATCTAGAAATACTTCAAGAAAGTTTTGGACAATTAAAACATTTTGAGGATTTGCTTTTCCTACAAGTTGTGTGTCTAAAACACTAGCTAAGAAGCACAAATACTCTCCATATAGGGAAGGTCTAGTGTTAATAGAAGTCATCACAGACATTTCCTTACTCTTCCTTGAAGCTTGAAAGGTATGCTTCAAACTACCAGGGGGGTGGAAGCTAACTATTCCAGTCCTACAATCGATCGTGCAATAATGCTTGAACAACCAATCCAGTCCTAGGATTACATCAAATCCCGTTATATCCATAATAATGAGGTTAGCAGATAGGTTCATGTTTCCTTCAAATACAACACTATCAAGCATCAATCGGTTAGAGTGCATGCGTTCACCCGAGGATAATGCTACGTTAAGCACATGCTCAGTGGGGGTAAACTGTACATCTAGTTTATCAGAAAATGTAGAGGCTATAAAAGAATGTGTTGCACCTGAATCTATTAAAGTAAAGGCAGGGGTAAGTTGATCAATATAGTACCTGACACCACTGCAGGCTGGTCTTCATCCCCCGACCCCATCATGGAGAATATCCTCGGTTTAATCATAGCAGGGCCACTCTTAGAAGCTGGGCAGTCTCTGCTAATATGGCCGATCTTGTTACAATTGTAGCATCTAGTGATTCTAGGCTTCGGGCACTCTTTGATCGTGTGTCCAACCTCCTCACAGTTGAAACACTTCCCAAATCCCAGTCTGCATTCGCCCGGGTGGTTCTCCAAAAACTTAGGACACTGGGGAAATTTCCTGACATTCTGTACCTTCCCTCCTGTTCCTTGACTATTCTGGCCTTCACTTGGTCTCTTCGTTCCCCTTTGATGGTGTGGCTGGACCGACTTTTGTGGGACCTCTTTTGGTCCAGCACACTTCCTTTCAGCTTCTTCCACTTCCAGAGTAGTAGACACAACTTCACTGAATGACAAGCCTTTAATACCACAAAATTTAACTCCTCGGTAAATTTCTGGCTTCAGTCCATGCACAAATTTGAATACCTTATCCTCGTCCATGTGAGAAAAATATCCAGCAAACCTAGACAGGGACTCGAACTGCCTACTGTACTCAGCCACAGACCCTGTCTGCTTCAAGTTTAGAAATTTCAACTTCTTTGCAGTTTGGACAGTACTGTTGAAATACTTCTCGTAGAAAATGTCTTTGAATTGCGACCAACGCATCGCCAAGACATCAGTGGTGGTCTCTATTGTTTCCCACTAGAGTTGAGCTTCACCAGCCAAGTGAAATGTTGTCAACGTGACTTTGTCTCCTTCTCCAATGTTGGCGCACCTAAACATACTTTCAATCTTCCTAAGCCATCCTTCAGCAATAACTGGATCAGATGACTGTCCATCAAACGTGGGTGGTCTTAGTCTCCAGAATCTATCTCCAGAATGTTCATTCCTAGAACCCGAGTTGGCACTTCCTTGCACCTCTCGGTTCAACAGTACTCCTAGTTGGTCAGACTGTTGGCGCACTAAATCAGTTTGCTGACGCACTAAATCTGTCAGCTGCCTAATCACACTAGGCTCCTCTTCACTTCTCACATTTGGCATTTCTCTTGGCACTCTAGGTCTCCCTGGGCGTCTGGCCATTATACTAAATTCCTGCACAAGGTTAACTACTTTCATAAACATCTAATAACTAAGGTTAACATGAACACTTACAGTTGTTGGAGTACTCTCATGCGACGACTGGCACTGATGAGTAATCTTTTGAACGATTAACTGAATGTCTCTGATACCATACTATAACGACCCAAGTTTCCCAAACCCAATTTGTTACTCATAAACCCGAACATAACTAAGAAAATTTCGGACCAAATTTAAAACTTTGCTCGAAAGTCAAAATTTGACTATTTTCTAAAACCTCAAAACATTTAAAGAATTTCAGCGGAAATCATTTGAGGAAAATAAAGTTAAACAAAACTATAGAACAATGCTTGAATATACGGTTGAGATGTTAAGGAGTAATTGGTCAAAAGAAATAAAGGTTTAAATCGCGGAATACTTTAAAAGTTACAAAAGTCAAACGCATCTGCCGCTGAACAAAGTCAACGGAAGAGGCTGAAACAGATAACAGAAGGCTCCTTCCGGTGACAAAACGACAAAACTTCCACTTCATCTTCTAGTGAGTCTAATACACGACATCCACCGGTCACTAAACGACAAGACTTCTACTACAGTCTTCCGATTAGTTTAATACACTACATCCACCGGTCATAAGACGACAAAAGTCTTCCTACATCTTCCGATGACGTCAGCCGGATGATTCCTTCATCCGATCGACTTTATCTTACATCTACCGGTGACGTCAGCCGGATGATCCCCTTCATCCAAGCTCTGCCGATCACTAAACGACAAGTTTTACCATTTATCATCCGATAGACTTCGTCTTTTAATAGACTATATCATCCGATAGACTAAATCTATCGGTAGACAAAACAGTTAACGTCCCCCGGTGAACTTCATCCACCGATGGTTGAACTTACAGATTTCACTCAAAACATTTAAAACAACCTGGCCCTAAGTAACATCTGAAATCCAACAATTGACCATTTGAAACCAACATTTATATCCTGAACCTATAAAATTCCAAACTAACAAATTGTAATAAAACCAAATCAGATTTTTATAACAGGGGACAACTCAAATATTCTAAACCCTTCAGAAAAATTAGACACCAACAATATTCAAATCACGTTTTTCCTTGACAGAGAAGAAAATCCCAAAGGTGTTAAAACATCAAATTACTACTGTCATTAAAACTATTACGGTCATAAAACTCTCAACATACTTAAGTTGAAACATTGTCAGCTAAACCTTCACACCAACTGACACCAGTTAAACCGCCCCATCAACTGCCAGATTGTTGCATAGTTGCACTCCTCCAACCAGTCTAGTCCTCAGCAAACTTAGTAAACACACCTGCTATCACTTCTTCACCTATATTACAAAACTCATCTATTAGCCTAATGCTAAGTAAGTAAAGCAATAATGTAATGTAATGCTGAAACATAAATTCCTAAATATGCAGTTTCTACTTTCTCATCTCAGTTGCATATGCATCGTTTCTGATCTGATCCCCCTGTGAAATTGGGAGTTGGATCACTTCTCCCAAAGTATAAATATCCACTGACTCATTAAGGGGCGGATTAATTCCCTTAACAGTAAATCTGATTCATATAGCTGTTTCTGATCCCCTTGTTCGATGGGAAGCGGATCAAGTTTCCTAAAGTCTAAATATCCACTGTCTCATTAAGGGGCGGATTATTTTCCTTAACAGTAAATCTGATTCACATAGCTGCCAACATGCATTCAAATTCATTTTCGTATACTTTTAAAATATGATGTATGACATACAGACACATTCAAGTAAACAAAATTCTAATGTTTTGTGATGTAGGTCCGAAGGCACAAGTATACTTCACTTACCTGGATTCCTGGTGGATACTCAGTTGGGAGTTGCTTTGGAATTGCTCACCTAGAACCATAAACAGAGCATTAAGCCAATCCTTACTAATCCTCATTCTAAAGCATTCAGAAAACCTAAGTGGACAGTTGGGAGTTCTATTCACTGAGCATTCTCAAATTTTACACTAAACCCGAATCTACTCTCATTCATGGTAAATCACAAAATACGTATCCACAATCTCCACTCAATCATCCTTAGTCACTAAATCAGTAAGAAATCATGGTAGAACTCACCTAGATTGGAGAAAGGAATCGGGAAGAAAGTCGCTTGGGGAGCTCTGCTAAGTTGAGCTGAAAACCGAGAGTGAGAATAAACAGTGGCTGCTAAACCTCAATAAATTCTTCTTTAAATAGGTTATCCACTACTAATTTATAATTACTAAAATGCCCTTACTTATTCCTTCATTAACCTAATCAATAATTCCTCCCAATATCATCTATAAAACATTCACTGCAAGTTAGTAAAATAAATAGTTCAATAAACCGGGTGTTACACGAGCATTCCCCTTTATCACAAAAACCCGAACCTACTCTCAATCTTAGCATCCTAGAAATCCTCACATTGCACTTTCTCGGTCATCTAACTACTAAGACATAAGAAAATGAGGAAAACGTACTTAGGTTGAAGGAAAATCTGGCGAGGAAAATAGCCCAGAGGTTTCTGCTGGAGAGCTGAAGGCCGAGATAGAAAATGGGAAATGGTGGCGGCTACTGTGCATTAAACCCAAAACCTCTTTCCTTAAATACGTTATCCACTTCTAAATTCCCAATTACCCTTATGCCCTTGCCTAGTCATCCATTAACCCTACTTTTATTATCATCATATAAAGTGTGCCATAAATTTAAAAAAAAAAAAGAAATCGGTTTGATAGAGCCGGGTGTTACAGTATGAATATAGAGTGATGTTGCCTTCGAGAGCGCATATGCAGTCCGATCGTATCTTCCAAGGCAATGTCGTCTCGGTAGGGATTAATACCCTCTATGCTTGCTTGATAGTTATGAGCATAGAGCGGTACGATCTTATATTGGGAATAGACTTGCTGGCACGCCATTTCGCTACCATTGACTGCCGATCTAGATTGGTAACTTTTCGACCTCCGGATAAAGAAGAGTTTTCATATTCGAGTGGGTCACCTATTTCCTATTCCATGAAGGTCCGAGAGCAGTTTAGAGGTGAATGCTCAGTTTATCTGGCTACAATGGTCAATACTCAGTTGCTTAACGGGGTAAAGCCAGAAGACCTTCCAGTGGTTAGAGAATTCTCTGAGATCTTCCTTGACGATCTTCCCGATGACCGCCGGATAGAGAGATCGAGTTTGTTATTAATGTTTATCCAGGCTTAGGGCCTGTATCGAAGAATCCATACAGACTGGCACCTACTGAACTAAAGGAGCTGAAGACTCAGTTAGAGGAGTTATTAGACAAGGGGTTCATTCGACCCAGCTTCTCTCCTTGGGTTGCGTCAGTTTTGTTTGTTAAGAAGAAGACGGAACTCTCCGAATGTGCATCAATTATAGAGAGTTGAATAAGCTAACGGTGAAGAATAAGTATCCACTGCCCTGGATTGATGATTTGTTTGACTAACTACAGGGTGCCCGAGTGTTTTCGAGGATTGACCTACGCTCGGGTTACTATCAGTCGAAGGTCCAGAGGGAAAATGTACAGAAAACGGCCTTCCGAATGAGGTATGGGCACTATGAGTTTCTCATTATGTCTTTTGGACTTACGAATGCCCTGGCAGTATTTATGGACTTAATGAACCGCGTCTTCAAGGAGTATTTTGACAAATTTGTAGTTGTGTTCATTGATGACATATTGATCTATTTGAAGACGAAAGAGGAACACGAAGAGCACCTACGGATGGCTTTGGAAGTTTTACAACGATGCCAGCTTTACCCAAAGTTCTCTAAGTGCAAGTTTTGGCTGGACAGAATAAGCTTTCTCGGCCATATCATATCTTAGGAGGGAATCTCAGTGGATCCAGCTAAGATTGAGGTTGTTGGGGGTTGGCCACAGCCTAAGAACGTGCGAGAGGTACGTGGATTTCTCGGATTGGCAGATACTACAGGAAGTTCATTGAGGGATTTTCAAAGATAGCAGTCCCTCTATCTCGATTGACGAGAAAGAATGAAAAGTTTGTATGGTCTGCTGCATATGAAAAGAGCTTCAATGAGCTGAAACAAAGACTGACTACAGCACCAGTGTTGACATTGCCTGTGGAAGGCGATAAGTTCAGTATATACTGCGATGCTTCAAAGATTGGACTTGGGTGTGTGTTGATGCAGGAGGGCAGGGTCATTGCTTTATGCTTCTAGGCAGTTTAAGCCGTACGAGCAAAATTATCTGACACACGACCTTAAGCTTGCAACAGTTGTCTTTGCTTTAAAAATCTGGAGACACTATCTGTATGGGTAGCAGTGTGAGGTGTTCTCCGACCACAGGAGCTTAAAGTATTTGTTTACGCAGAAAGAACTTAATATGCGACAGCGAAGGTGGTTAGAGTTCGTTAAGGATTATGATTTTGAAATTAAATACCACCCAGGGAAGGCAAATAAGGTCGTAGACGCTTTGAGCAGATGCCTTCTACTAGTCAGTCTATGCTTGCATCGATGTCGGGAATGCTAAGGTCTGAGATCGAGAAGTTTGATGTGGAAATTGTGGCCGAGTTGTCCACTATGCTCACGAACATTTCTCTTAGGCCAACAATAATTGACAGACTCCGAGAAGCTCAGAAGGAAGACTTGGAGTGCGAGAGATACCGATTGAGTATGAAATCTGAGGACCCGTCCAATTTCAGCTTGTCGGATGATGGTGTATTAAGATTCAAGGCATAGGTGGTACGTGCCTAATGATGAGGAGCTGAAGAGAGAGATCTTAACCGAGGCACACTCCTCGGCATACTCAGTGCATCTGGGGAGCACAAAGATGTACAGAGACCTGAGACAACATTTTTGGTGGCCGAACATGAAGAGGGAGATTGCCAGGTATGTGGAAACCTGCCTAGTTTGTCAACAGGTTAAGGCAGAAAACCAAAGGCCAACCAGGATCCTTACAGCCACTGCCGATCCCGGAGTGGAAATGGGAGCAAATCTCTATAGATTTTATTGTTGGACTCCCAAGAACGACGAAAGGGCACGATGGCATCTAGGGTGATTGTGGACCGTTTGACAAAGATGGCCCACTTTCTATTAGTGAAGATGACCTATTCTATGGATCAGCTCGCCGAGCTGTATGTGCTAGGAAATCGTCAGATTACACGGAGTGCCTATTTCGATTGTCTCCGATAGAGATGCCAGGTTGACTTCAAAGTTCTGGAAGAGTTTGCATAAGGCCATGGGAACTCAGTTGAATTTTAGCACGGCGTTTCATCCTCAGACTGAAGGACAGACAGAAAGAACAAATCAGATTCTTGAGGATATGCTTAGAGCTTGCGTGCTGGTGTTTCAGGGCTCGTGGAGTCGATATTTGCTCTTAATTGAGTTCTCGTACAACAACAGCTTCCAGACTACGATAGCATGGCTCCGTATGAGGCATTGTGCGGTCGAAAGTGTAGGTCTCCGCTATACTGGGACGAGGTTGGCGAAGCTAGTATAATCGGCCCAGATATTTTGCAGCAAACAGCGGAGAAGATCGCTGTTATAAAGCAGCGTATAGAGATAGCACAGAGCTGCCAAAAGAGTTATGCTGATACCAGACGGAGAGAATTGCAGTTCAAGGAGGGTGACAAAGTATATTTAAAGATTTCTCCGTTTTAAGGCGTTATGCGATTCAGAAAAAGAGGCAAGTTGAACCCTCGATATGTGGGGCCTTTTCCTATTTTGAAGAGAATCGGGACTATGGTGTACAGGTTGCAACTCCTGGCATCCATGGAAGGTATTCACGATGTGTTTCACGTGTCCATGCTCAGAAGATGCGTACGTGATCCGTCACACATCATCGAGACAAGAGAAATTGAGGTACAACCAATGCTAACCTACAGGAAAAGCCGGTACGAATTTTAGAGTCCTCCATCAAGGTACTACGCAACAAAGAGATTCCGCTAGTCAAAGTCCTATGGCGGAACCATGATGTGGAGGAGACTCGGGAGAGGACAGCAGGATATGATGTCGAAATATCTTAAACTATTTGTTTAATCAAATTTTGAGGACAAAATTTAAATAAGGTGGGTGGAATGTAACGCCCGGTTTTACGGGATTTTATAATTCTAATATAAAATGACATTTTTGTAAATATGTAAAATTAAGTCCGTTTGGCGAACAAAAAGTTTTAAGGGGGCCTTAATGATTAATTGGAATTTATGGTGAAATATGAAGATTTGGAGAAAACGGATCATTAGCTAAATAACGAAATAAGTAACGAAAACAAATAGAAAATCAATAGGAGGGCGATATGGTAATTTTGTAAACCAAAATATTTAATAAAATCACATTTCCTCCCTCCCCTCAACGTATCACGATTTCTCTCTGCATTCTCTCCCTCTCCTCGTGCAATATTTCCTCCCGCGGCGATCCCTCTCTTCCGGCGACGAGAACTCCTCCGACGACTCGATTTCCTCCACGTTTTCTCCTTCAATCCCGACCCTAGGTAAGAATCTACTGTTTTGGAACGTTAAATTTCAACTTTCGTGGAGTTATACGGTTAGGGTTTCGTTTAGGGTTTTGTTAAAAACGTGGATTAGGGTTTGAAATCGATAGATTTATCGTATTTGAGAATATAATGGACGTATTGGGCATTATTGGACGAAGTTAAATGATTCGTTGAGAAATGTTAGGGTTTTATGATTTTCGAGGTTTTGGGAAACTCCGTTTATGGAGTTTTGAGGTGTCAAGCATAAATTGCTCGATAAAATGCTTCAATGAGTTAATTTAGAGTTTTAGGAGATTTCCTTAGTTAAGGTTTCAGTTAGTTTGGAAGTTTAACGGTTTAAACTCAGTTTAAATGACGAATGTTGTGTATTTCCCTAGGTGAACAACGCTCGTGGACGAAGCTTAAATTGCAACGGACGCGAGGTAAGTCTTCGTGACTTGTTTGGCCAATTTGGCCTACACCATAAGATTTTGTCGATCGAGGAATTGGACATGCTTGTTGTGTTAGGTAATTAGGTTGGGTAGTTAGTTAGTTATATTGTTGAATGTATAAGTTTATTGTTTGTTGTGCTTTGTTTTCGTTATGTCATTGTACACGTGCTCGCATCATGGTTTTATGAAAAAGCACGAAAAGGAATTTCCATGCATGTTTTTACAAAACGGAAAAGGATAACGAAAAGGTAAAGAGAATGTAATGTTGGTCACGTCGGTGGCGGTGGTTCAGACATGGCTATCGGATGAAGCATGTTATCCCCCCGGTTAGATACGAGGGGCTATCCAATAGTCGGATGTGCCGCTCCTATCTAGCGAGAGTGAAGCCCCAGGTGACATAAATGAAATGAAATGAATAGCGAAAAGGTAGGATGCATGTTTTACGAACCGCATACGCATAGCATTCATGTGCATTCACGTAGACTTACTGAGCCTCTAGCTCACATTTTAATTCTATGGTGTAGGTGATTTTGAGACAGGTGAGGACGACGTACCTCTGCCCGAAGTATGAGCACGTTGAAGGAGAATGGCCCGTGGGAGTGCGCTGGCAGTCGGTGCGAATTCTGACCAGTGGGGACGTAAGTAAATGTTTTGGGAATTTTGATAGATAAAAGTAAGAAGAATTGTATAGTTGAACATTTTAGGATGAGTGGTAACTGGATAGTATTTTGTTGTGTTTTTTATATTTTCAAACAAAGGGAAATGTTTAGTTTTTAAATGGAACTACGCAGTTCGTTTTTATGAAATTTGGTTATGTTTTAAATGAGTTTGAGTCGGTAAACGGGTGATTGGCAGAGTGTGAATTGTATGTGGATGGTAGTGTTGTTATGTGAAGGTTGTTATGAAATGTTTAGAGGTTATTTGATGAGACAAAAAAAATAGGTGAAGTGTTTAAGCGTGTTTGTGCAAGGAAATTGAAGGGAGAAAGGAGGAGGAGGAAGAAGAGGCAGCTCTCTGGAAAAATTGGGATTCCAGAGAGCCTGTCGATCGATCGCCAGGGAGGGCGATCGATCGCCCCTCTTTGGTCACGCTCTGGAAGAAATTCCAGAGCGTGTGCGATCGATCGCCCACAGGGGGCGATCGATCGGTTGGTGATCGATCGAAGGGGCAATCGATCGCCGTTATGTGGGGCCATCGATCTGCTAAAATGGCCAATCGATCGGCCCTGCATTTCATGGGTGAAATGCCCTGTTTGCCCTCAGTTTCTTTAGCCGATTGTTTTCTTTATTTAATATGTTTTTTTTAAACGAATTTCAAAATAAATTTTCCCTAAGTTAGATGTTGATTAAAGTCTTTAAGATTGGATTTTACTTAATGCATAAAATAAAAAATTTTATACGGGGAATTAAGGGTAAAGAATTAAGGGTCGTTACAGATGGTAGTCGTACTACCCTATCGCTATGACGAAGTGTAATGATAGGTTGACTAGAAATAGTGGTGTTTCTTGTAACTCGTGGATCAACAACTGTTGTTGTAACAGGTCTAACCTGGTCAGATCGAATCTCTTTTAAGACGATCATACTATGAGGTTTGTAATTTGTTATATAGTCATGCTCTAGAAATGTGGCATTTGTCGATACAAATACCTTATTATCTTGAGGAATATAAAACAAACCTCCTCTCGTGCCTATCGCATATCCAACAAACATGCAAACCTCAGTTCTTGGTTCCAACTTCCCAGTCTTACCTACTAGCACATGTATTGGACAACCCCTTATGCGAAAGTGTCTCAAACTAGGTTTGTGACCACTCCACAACTCTAAGGATGTTTTAGGTATAGACTTAGATGGAACTACATTAAGTATATAGGTTGCTATTTGTAAAGCATATCCCCAAAACGATTTTGGAAAGAGAGAATAGCTCATCATGGATCTTACCATATTAAGCAATGTTCGATTTCTTCTTTCAGCAACACCATTTTGCTGAGGCGTGCCTGGTGCTGTTAGTTGGGAAACTATCCCATTTTCTAATAGATAATCCTTGAATTTACTGTCAAGGTACTCCCCACCTCGATCTGATCGAAGACACTTTATTGTCTTACCTAATTGGTTCTCAACTTCAGCTTTAAAATCTTGAAACTTTCTAAAAGTTTCAGACTTAAGCTGAATCAGGTAAGTATATCCATATCTTGAGTAATCATCTATGAATGTCACAAAGTACTCATAGCCACCTCTAACCCGTGTAGATATTGGGCCACATGATGAAGATGGTTCCACAACATTTGCTTCACGTCTTCTTATCCACAGAAATAGACTCAAAAATGGTCAGCTCATTCAGCAACTGAGTCAAATCATAACTCAATTTATTCATGAAATAATTGCTTTTAAAATGGAGGAATTGTGGGATTAGGCTTTCTAAAATCATGTCCACTTGTGTTGCATCATCAATATGAGCTCCATTAATTTCAGCTTCATGAATAGTACTGATCATCATCAGAACATGTTGACGTGCGGGGACTCCTGCTTTCATCTTATAGTTCATAACTCTCATTATTGCTTCATGTCGGGCTTGGTCAGATAGTCTGCCAAACATGCCTTGAAGAGACTCCATTATCTCATAGACAGTCTCACAGTTCTCAAATTTTGCACTGAGAACATCAGACATGGTTGCAAGCAAATAACAATGGGATTTGATATTTGCTTTGATCCATGTATCATAATCATCTTTCAGAGCCCGTTGAGCATTAGTCGCAGGAGTAGGAGGACATTCCTCCATCAGCACGAATTTCAAGTTGTCATGCACAAGAATGAGATTCAAATTCTTTTTTCACTTAACAAAATTGCCGCCGTCTAACTTTTCAGTCGCAAGCAAATTTATCATTAATTGAGACATGATGCTGTAATAAATAAATAAAATTATAATCAATTTTATGTTATAAAATTCAAAATGTTATGGCATGCTAGTATGATTCATGAACAAGCTAATCACAAAAATATGTAAATGCTATTATAGCCTCGATAACATAATAAATCTCCTTATAGTAGAAATATTATCAATTAATAAATTTACTCAAAATATCTCATATTTTCGAAATTTATTAACTTACCGAAAATTTTGATCAAAATATAACTAACACGTTTAGTTATATTTTCATGAATGTAACCCACTATTTTGGATTTATGAAACTTAACTTATAGTCGCCGCCTTAGGGTCAGGACAACTATAAAATACATTTCACATATGCTATCTCTAAGAAACCAACCTTAATATTGACCTAAGTGAACACTCTCTTTAGGGAGGATAAAAATCAAAATCATCTTGGAGCCCCACTTAGGTCTCACGGTGTTGTGCCAACAGTGGAGACCATGGGATGTTATGCCTAACTTCCCACTCTTACTCATTATTTTGAATTAGTGATTATCGAATATCAAATATTCCCTCGTATCGATAAATTAATCATATTAATTTATCAATACTTGATTATTAATCTTATCATCATATTATAAAATTAATAATTTCAAAAAATCAAATTATTTGAATTTTCTAAAATAAAATAATTTTTAGCAAATTAAAAATTATTTTATTTTTTATTCTCACATCATTCAATAAAATGAATTAATATTAGTTTTAATCAAATTAAAACTAATTTATTTAATAAACTCTTTATTAAATCAATATGCAATTTAATATATATTTAAATGCATGACATGTGAGAAATTTAAAATAAACCTAAACATGCATAATCTATATGACATGTGAATGCATAACAATATAACAAATTATATCAACATAAAAATAAATAAAATAGTGATCGGGTTGACCTTTGGGTATTTCTAAAATTACAACCTCAAAATTAAAATAAAAAATTAAGATTCTAAATCTTCGTCGTCTTCGTAACCACCTCATCCAAAAGATCATCGTAAAAAATTCACAAATCAAATTTGTGAATTTACATTTGTATTTGCACCATCATCTGTTTTCGTCAATAGATCAAATCTTATGACGAAAAGTCCATCCAAGGGCTTGTTGTAACGACCTGGACCCCGTTCCCGCAGGCCCAAGTCGTGCAGGTCTCACCGATGGGCTGCTGCCCACACAGGCCCACCACGTGTACTCACGATCTTCCCTCCCCCTGAAGAAGGTTTTTGCCTTCCCCCCACTCGAACCCAGTACCTTAGGGACAAGTCCCTGGGCTACGAATGAGGAGTACCACTGAGCCAGCTAGCTCAAGTGGTACTCCTTATTTGTACCTCAGGTACTAGTCCCTGAGGTCCTAGTTTCGAGTGGGGAAGAAGGCAAAAACCCTCTTCAGGGGGAGGGAAGATCATGAGTACACGTGTACCGCCCTTCGGGGACCCACGTGGCAGCAGCCCATCGGTGGGACCTGCACGACTTGGGCCTGCGGGAACGGGGTCCAGGTCGTTACAAAAAAGGCATGATCTTCCCTCCCCCTGAAGAGGGTTTTTGCCTTCCCCCCACTCGAACCCAGGACCTCCGGGACTAGTACCTGGGGTACAAGTGAGGAGTACCACTTGAGCTAGCTGGCTCAATGGTACTCCTCATAATTAGCCCAGGGACTTGTCCCTGAGGTACTGGGTTCGAGTGGGGGGGAAGACAAAAACCCTCTTCAAAGGGAGGAAAGATCGTGAGTACACGTGGTGGGCCTGTGTGGCTGCCACGTGGCAGCAGCCCATCGGTGGGACCTGCACGACTTGGGCCTGCGGGAACGAGGTCCAGGCCGTTACAAAAAAGGCGCCTTTTTTGTAACGACCTCCCCCCGGACTAGGGCTCACCCCCGAATCCGAGGCCAGGCAAGTCGTGCAGTTCCCACCGATGGGCTGCTGCCAAGTGGGTCCCCGCAGGGCGGTACACGTGTACTCACGATCTTCCCTCCCCCTGAAGAGGGTTTTTGCCTCCCCCCCCACTCGAACCCAGTACCTCAGGGACAAGTCCATGGGCTACAAGTGAGGAGTACCACTTGAGCTAGTAGCACAACGGTGCCGGATCCCATCAGAACTCCGAAGTTAAGCGTGCTTCGGCGAGAGTAGTACCAGGTTGGGTGACCGACTGGGAAGTCCTCGTGTTTACTAGCTCAAGTGGTACTTGTAACGCCCCGAACCCGCCCCGGCTCGGTGCGCTACGTTTGCAAACCAAACCCGCGTTTAAAACATCGTTTAAAATAATTTTCGTAGATTTTTCGACTCGGTTTTCGGGTTTTTCGAACCCTCGATTTTTGTTGGAAGATGTGCCAAAATACGTTTAAAATATGTCGGAAAAATGTCGGGTCAAAACATTGTAGAAATAGGGAAAATTTGAAAAAAACGAAAAACGGGCTCAAAAGGGGCGCTGGGCGCCGCCCTCGCCCACTCTGCGCGCCTGATGCGCGCGCGCGCCTGCGCGCTGGGGCGCTCCTGTGCGCCCCACCGCGACCACTCGCGGTCCGAGGCCCGACCGATCGGGCCTCCTCGGGTTTTCTCGACCCAAAATGCTTAAAAACCTTCTATTTTGACCCCTTTTGACCTTTCCCCACTTTTTCTCATATTTTTCCACCCCGAACACCTCCAAAATTTACGAAACTTTAACCATACCTCCCCGACACTCGAACCTTCAAATCCCATAAAAATTTTAGAAAACCGACTTCAACCGAATATAATTAAAAATAGCAAACTTAAACCCGACATCGTTTGTTTTAAAATCAAACGGACGGCATAACGCCTAAAACCCAATAAACCAAAACCTGCGATTTGAAACCCGAGAATATATAGTTTAAATCCTCAAAATACCACCACCATTACTAAACAACCCAACGACTCAAAATCTTTAAAAATTCATTACGAAAACCTTTATAAAAACAATGTGCCAACACGTATCAAATCTCCCACTCACCAACTAGATACATCAAAAATACCAAAATAATAATCATCACTCACAACCCTCCGTAGACCATGATCGAGACGCCCCGACAACTGCCTGCACTGGTATGCCCTGTACATCACCAACTACACTCCCATCCTTAAGCCCTCACCTGTACTCCCATCTACACCTACACCACGGAACACAAAACATCAGCCTAATGCTTAGTAAGTAGGGAAATATGCATACAACAAACATAATGCAACACAACCCCTAACAGATGAGGTTTCTACTCACTCAGTTGCTGTTCTTTCGTTTGCTACTCGTTGCTTTTCGTTGTTCATTCACATAACCGAAACTCATCGCAAATGCTAACACCGCACCTTAACGCGACTAGGCAACTCACACGGAGTCCCTCGCAGGTGTCCAACTCACACAGTATCCCACGCAAGTGCCACCCTAACGCGACTAGGCAACTCCACTGGAGTCCCCCGCAGGTGTCACTCACACAAAGTCCCCTGCCAGTGCCACCCTAACGCGACTAGGAAACTCCACTGGAGTCCCCCGCAGGTGTCACTCACACAAAGTCCCCCGCAAGTGCCACCCTAACGCGACTAGGCAACTCCACCGGAGTCCCTCGCAGGTGTCACTCTAACGCGACTGGGCGACTCAACAATAGTCCCTCGCAGGTACCACCTTAACGCGACTGGACAACTCCCATGGAGTTTCCCGCAGGTGCTACCCTAACGCGACTAGGCGACTCACAACAGTCCCTCGCAGGTACCACCTTAACGCGACTGGACAACTCCTATGGAGTTTCCCGCAGGTGCTACCCTAACGCGACTAGGCGACTCACAAGAGTCCCTCGCAGGTACCACATTAACGCGACTGGACAACTCCCATGGAGTTTCCCGCAGGTGCTACCCTAACGCGACTAGGCGACTCCGACACAAACCACCTCACGATTCAACTCACACCATCCCTCACGGTTCAAGCTCGCCATGCAAAACCATGCTTAAAACTCGTTTCTCGTAGTTTGAAAACCGTGATGCATGTCACACAATTACAATACTCAACACAAAGCTAAACAAACAATCAAACAAAGCAAACAACCAATTCCCTACCGTTCCATGGTGTAGGCCCGAAGGCAAACCACACACATCCGCTACTTACCCGGATTCCTTGTGCGTGCTCGCAATTATATGCCCGGTTAGCCAAATCGTTCACTCGTCAACCTAACATAATAAAAGAGAAATCACTTAGTAATACTCTAACCATACGCTTTAACCAACTTTTCAACCTAACACGCAAAACCCAAAATTCCTAGATTTTCTATCGTCCAACCAAATCACTCGCTCGATTACCTAAAATAACAAAAACTCAACTTAGAAATTTACTAATGAACTCAAAAGAAATTCGTAACCTAAACTAACTAAAACTATCACAAACTTCCTTCCCCAAAACACAAAACCCGAATTATGCACCATTTTGACCGTCAAACTTCAAACGGTCGTAACTCCCTCATTTTTCAACGGATTTCGACGCGCCACCCCAATCTGTAAACCTCCACACGTCTACTATCCATTGTAACACTCAAATCAACCAAACAAACACCTTAACCAACCCGAAAATATCAAAGACAGATTCGGCCATTGAGTGTTCACAATCGGTTTTTGTGTAACACTTTTCAAATCTTCATTCTAACCCCATGACCACCTAACCCAATTCATCCAACAACTAAACTATCAAATTTGGAAAGAAAACAAAACCTTGAACCCCAATTTTCGGACTCCATGGTTAGGGTTTTCCAAACCCTAACCAAAATCTCCAAAAACACTCTAAAAACCCTTAAAAACCAACCCTAACAAACATTAAACTAAAACCCCCAACAAAACTTACCTTAAACCTTGGAAAATCTATGGAAAAGAGGAGGAGAGAGGCGCCAAGGTTGCTGGTTCGTGGAGAGGAAGAATGGGGAAGAAGAAGATGACTAAAGTTTTGAAAGTTTTGTCTTTTAATCAACCAACTTTTTACCTTTTTGTTTTTACCACCAATGTTTTTAAAATTACACTTAAACCCTCACTTTTCTCTCATGCATTCCAACGCCAAAACCTCCCACATCATTCATTTATTTCATGTGATTCTCCTTTAAGTTTCTATTGGTTCATTATACATTGACTTTTCAAACCAACTACTTTTGACTTTTCAACTTGTTTTTGTTTGAAATGTCAACTTCTCCACTTCTCTTTTCTCTTCTATACCACTTCCATGCTCATCACAAATCTTGAATAATTAAACCCTCCTAATACGTCTAATCTAAGACATGAGTGCATTGCAGGAAATTCTCGGGTGTTACAGTACTCCTCACTTGTAGCCCAGGGACTTGTCCCTAAGGTACTGGGTTCGAGTGGGGGGAAGGCAAAAACCCTCTTCAGGGGGAGAGACGATCGTGAGTACACGTGGTGGGCCTGTGTGGCTGCCACGTGGCAGCAGCCCATCGGTGGGAACTGCACGACTTGCCTGGCCTCGGATTCGGGGGTGAGCCCTGGTCCGGGGGGAGGTCGTTACACTTGTAATCTCAGATCTCCATCGTAAGATTACAAATTTGACAGTAATGAAAAATGCATAAATCAAATAAATCTCAACCCAAACAACCAACTTAATTTCGATCACTATTTCATGTCATGCAAACATTTATTCACAATATATATTCAGTCATATATATAATGCATAAAATCTA
The DNA here is from genome assembly GCA_022432975.1 of Begonia masoniana. Lineage (NCBI taxonomy): Eukaryota > Viridiplantae > Streptophyta > Magnoliopsida > Cucurbitales > Begoniaceae > Begonia > Begonia masoniana. The sequence goes on from CM039504.1 coordinate 14,033,581, forward strand.
ATTCTAACACATATCACAATTTACATTAAATTGTATCATCAAAAATATTTTTAGACTAATAAAACAATGACTCTAATACCATTTGTTGGTTTTCGAGGTTCCTACGCATGGCGGAATTCACTATTATTCATAATAATAGTGACATGCGTTACCCTGTGACTTTAAAACTATTTTAAAATCATCAAAAAACCATAAATTGAATCATTAGTTTAAAAGAAATTATTTTTGATAAATATGTAATTTTTCAAAATGTAAACAATTTACATTGAGAAAAATTATTAGATTTAGATTGTAAATAATAAAAGAAGATACCTCGCAACGCTTTTACTCAGGTACTCCCGTCTGATCTTAACAGCTTTAACTCAGGATCAGGTGTTTTTCCCGAAGACTTTGAAACCGCCGAGTCTTCTCTGAAGATCTTTACACTTAAATTTCCTGACGTGTGGGCGTCCCTCTTACAATAATAGCACACTCTTATATTTCTGGAGAGACGTATTCTCAACACATGAGACGTCTCTCTTCGATCTTATAAACGTTTTTCTAAAACCGAATATGGAAAGGTCACACCTTTTTCTCTAGGGATTTCCTCTCTTTTCTTATTTTTCCCTTTTTTTCAGTCGTTCAGTTATTCTCTGTCAAATCACATTTGACAATTTTATAGATCTGTTTTAAAATTAATTTTCAGATTTATTTTAATAAAAACTAATTTTTGAAAAATAAATTTTATCTAATCAAATCTAATTTGATTAGCAGATGATTTATCTAGTAAATCAAATTTATCGATTAATCATATAATCTAAAAACAGTTTTTAGAATATATTTATGAAAACAACTTTTCAAGATAATCTCATCTTATGAGATTGTTCAAATCTACTTTTAAACATTAAACAAACTATAAGTCAATTGTAGATCAAATCTAATCAAATCAGATTTTCCAGATATACTTTTATTCAAATTTCAAAAAAATCTTATTTTATAGTTTGTTAAATAACTACTTTTAATTTAAATTTGAAAATCAAATCTCATCTGATGAGATTCTTCAAATCTAATTCAAATCTCTTAAAAATATCTCATTTAATAAGATATTTTATTTCATATTCAAAATATAAAAACTATTTATATATTTTGAATAACAATATATTCATCAGAGTGCCTATAAATGATTAATCATAATTAATCATTTATATATTTATTCTTGTAACAAAAGGTTGCAACCCAAACCAACCTAATGCGTGACCCAAATCAATTTGGGTCTCAGCCAAAGTGATCTGAGCCGCAACCCCCAAAAATTGGGGCTATGCCGTGACTCAGCATGGCCAGAGCCATTGTCCACCCATTATTTTGCCAGAAACCTCCATGTTTTCAAACTAAAACTTCCTCTTATCCAACTAGATTTGTTTCCAAACAACAACAATTTCTTCCAACCGATTACAAAAGAAAATCGAGTTCAACGTACCTCTGTAATTGCTAAATCCAGCCTCTCCAAGTGCAACTTCTGCCTAAAACTCAACTTTATTCCTATGGAATAAGCCCTCCTATTAAAATCCCACACTCTCCTGAAACCTTCAAAGAAAAATGATAATTTTTTTGAAAACCTATACTACGTTTATGATCTTGATTCCCTACCAAAGTTCAATGCCTTTTCTTCCAACTTGCTTCTACAGAATTGATTCTCAATGTTGATCCTCAAATTCCAAAATCAATTCTTTTGTTAGAATCCCAAATTTCTATATAGAGAAAATTAAACTCAAAACCTTGAACTCTTTAGTTATTTTATTTACACTGATTATCTACTCTATCGTTAGCATATTTTAAATTTGTTCTCACAATATTTTTTTTATCGAGATTTCCATATCTAGCTTTATATTATTTTTATATTTTCATTTCCTTCTTTCTTGTTGTTTTCTCTTCTTGATCTATACTACGACAATCCCTTATATTTTCTTTTTTTAAATTACATTTTTCAAATGAACCATGTGTATTTTTTGCATAGATGACGATTGGCAGTGCTATTAAAGATCGATATATAATAATATAAGAGCTCGGGTTTAGGGACAATGAAGACATTATAGAAGCATGGTAGAAACTTTTATAACCCTAAGTTGAGAAAACTTATAGAGAAGTTAATTTTAAGAGAAAAATTTAATTTGGTTGACCAAGAAAAGTCAAAGTCTTCTGGACTATGAAGAGGCGTAGACGTAGTAGGCTTTTCCAATCTGGGCCCTACGTTTTTTAGAGGTTGGGCCCGATCATCTCACCTGTAGGGACAGAATCTGCTACTTCTGGTTGCACACCAAGATCATTTCTTCTTCTGACGCGACTACCGCAATGCGCTCACAGCGCACTTTAGTGTGTTGTTTCTGGTTCTGATTCCCCGTTGCTGTCGCTTTACCTCTGTCCTTCAAGCTTGAAATCTTTCCAAAGACAAGTTTACTTTTGACTCGCCCAACGAATTACTCACTCAGCTACGGTTAGGATCGCATGGCCGATTCCGATTCCAATTCCACGTTCGTTCCGCATTTTTCCTTTGTTGTACCATCTCGTTCTTCTGGCTGTTTCTTTTTAAATTGATAATTCCTAATATGTTGTAGTTTGTATCAATCTATGGATTTGTTTTATCAGTAAGATTTTATGATCGATTTTGTGAGTTGAAATTTGAAGTTTTATGTTTGTTGGACTGTTTTTATTTGAATCTACTCGCAATTGGGATATTTACTTTCAGCTATGTGGATTCTACGGCTGCTGAAATAGTCGTTGTCCGGCATGGTGAAACAACGTGGAATGCTGATGGAAGAATTCAGGTTAAACTGTTCATTATTTAGTTGAACTCCCTTTTTTAATAGGCATCAATCATTTAGTAGAACTTACTGAGCTTATTCAAACATTATGTCATGGTGTATGGTTTGTGATATCCATCCTAAATCATTTTTTTGTAACTTTTTCCATCAATGCGGGGAGGCTCTGTCCAAAATTTGCATGCAATTCCACTCTTAAGGATTCTGTTTCGACATTGGATATCGATAGTTTTTTGTTGGCTCTTCTTGATATCAAAGCGACATTACCTATTGGCGATTAGTGATATTACATGACATCCTCTGCATGGGCATTGCATATCCTTGATCTACTGGAATGAGAAGCTCCGTTTGGCACATCAATGTTCTCATTTGTCAGTTCTAAAGTGTCAAGTTTTTTTTAAAAAATTTCAGATTTGGTCATTCCCATGAAAAGAATCTGTTAAACCTTCTGTTCTTTATTTCTCAATATTAGTCTTCTTGTATCTGCTCCAAATTTGGGCCCTGATCTGCATCTGATTTTATAAATTACTTTACCGAAAACAGGGACATTTGGATGTGGAGTTGAATGATGCTGGGAGACAGCAAGCAGCTGCTGTAACTTCTATCTCATATGTTTATTTAATCTATTTCTTACACCCGCACTGTCTCACTGGCTCACGAGATAATCATTATATTACTTAATGTAAGGTTGCTGATCGATTATCCAAGGAGCGTAAAATATCTGTTGTGTACACATCAGACTTAAAGCGTGCTCTTCATACAGCAGAGGCAATTGCAACCAGATGTGGGGATCTGGAGGTGTGAGTTCATAGAGAACTTTCTGGATTTTGCATTTTTTCTGTAACTACTCTTGTAGAATATAAGGTGTAGATTTCACGTGAAATATAGAGACAATCATGAGGCTCCTCCAAATTTGGTAAAAATAATATATAAAAAGCATAGACATTGAAATGATATTGTTCTGTAATTATAATCTTTGTCTCTGTCTCTCCCCCTCTCTTTCAGCTCTTCTTTGTGCTTCTGCTTCTTTTACTCTTTCTATTATAGTTTTATGCCTCTGTGGACCCAAACATGGTCAGCACTCAGCAATATGTACTATTAATATATCACTCCCAACTTTCAGGTTATTAAAGATCCTAATCTACGGGAAAGACATTTAGGTGATCTTCAGGGCCTAGTATTACGTGAAGCGGCAAGAGATAATCCTGAGGCCTATCAAGCTTTTTTATCTCGGGATACGGATAAAGCGCTTCCAGTAAGTACTTGTTTCTAGACTCTTGAAATAACAGTTGATTGATTTTTTTTTTAAGTTTCTAGTTTTTTCAAAGAAAGCACTCTTGAAAGGAAGACCCTTGCAGCATGGCTGCTAATCAGCCTTTTTTTATTTGACTGTGGCTTAAATTTGAATTTGATTGAATATCTTTTTTGGTCATCATAGCTGTATTAGAACAAAAAATATGCAATAAGGCGTAACAATAAAAAAGTGCTCGAACCCATCAACAAGGTGTGATAGAAGAATCTGTTAATGTTGTACAGCCAAATTATCTTTGTAAAAATACTCTATTGCATCAATTCCATAAACATAACAGGAGGTGAAGCCAACTTCCTACACTTGCCCGTGCATCAATTCCATAAACATAACAGGATGTGGAGGCAACTTGCTACTCTTGCACGTAAAAGAGAATATTGAGGCTAGTTCATGAAGAACATATAGAAATTAGATGTATATATAAAAAAAATAATTTTATTGAGTCCGCAGCATGCAGAAAAATTACATAAGAAAATATAAAATAGAAATGTGATATGTCAAAACCTCCTTTGAGGTTTACTTATTCTAGAAGAGTTGAGTCATCGTCAGTTACAGTTAGATAACTAATGATGACAGGTATTCTGGGGGGAAGGAGATTTAGTAGAGGAGAAAAATAACTATTCTGGGGTGTGCGGAGTTTTCGGTGAAGTGATCCTGGTGAAAGTGTGGTATAATCCTCTTCAGTGAGTCTTTGTAAACGATGACTATGTATTTTTTCAATGAAATTAGAGGTCATATCGAAATGCATAGTAGTTGATTCTTTTACTAAAAAAAAAAAAATGTTACATAGTACCGAGCTAATTGAGGGGCCCATTTCCCTCTCCTTGCAACTCTCCCAGTTCTTTCCTTTATACTCAACATGTCATGGCATCATCACTTTTGTGCATTTTAGGTGTCTTGCATCGAATTGTTTCGCACGAAACTGGGAAATCTTGTGGAGCTATACAACTACAAAAGCCTTTCAAACATTATTTAATAAAATGTGGTGTGGTATTAGAGAAGAGATTTGAATAGTATTTATTAGCTGTTTGATCTAATGCAGGGTGATGGAGAGAGTCTTGATCAACTTTATCAGCGTTGCACATCTTGTTTGACGAATATTGGAAGAAAGCACAAAGGTGAAGTTGCATCTAAAGAACTAATTTTTTCTGCGATTTCGCAAAAATTGTCCATACTGTTATGACAAAAGAATGAAAACGTCAAGGCTGAATTCCTATGTCAGTGGCTTTTTTGACAGGTGAGCGAGTAGTAGTTGTCACTCATGGAGGTGTTATCAGATCATTGTATAAGCGAGCTTCTCCACATAGAAGGTCTGCAGGCAAGATACTGAATACATCTGTCAACGTCTTTCATTTATTCGATGGTGATAAGTGGACTATAAAATCCTGGGGTGATGTTAGTCATCTCAACCAAACAGGATTTCTACAGTCAGGATTTGGAGGTGATAAAACTTCTGGTTAGGTAGTGCACTATACGGTGCTAAATTATGGAGTCATATGATCATGCGATGCTTAAAGTCTCAAGCACGTACAAGAATAAACAGAAGTTGATTGTTTAGTCATGCTGTAGGAAAAATTAAATAAGCCTTATTATTGGATTGTAAAGGCACTAGAAGAATAAGAGAGCATTCTTCATTACTCAACAAATGTATTCAATTACCCATTGAAAGCATCTATCAGTAATATGTAATCACACTATAAATAGGATCAATTTTGTGGGAGAATATATTTTTGACTGATTTTCCATGAAAATGTCTTTGAATTGTTTGTGTTTTTTAATTTTGGCAAGTTTGGATATCATGGTACGTGAGCACAGACTTGAATAGTAATTATATCTGTTCTAATTTCTAAACATGAGTTCTCTCTCAAATGAAGCTGCATGACGAGGAATCGAGGATACGATTTTGAGATATCTTTGTTAGTTACAATGAAGTCATTTTCGGAGTTCGATTTTCGATTTTAAATTTTGGGTTGGCTGTTGCTCACAAATGATATATATGCCCATATTGGTTTCTTGTAGATGTTCTCCTCCTGTCCTCAACTAAATCAAATTAACTTTTCTGGAAAATCCCATTTGTTTAAGTTGAAGGTTAGGGATTTCTGTCAGTCACACCATTTGTTTAAGTTGTAGATGTCCGAGGTGATTGCAGCTATCAAACAACGAATAAAAATTGCTCAGAGTCGACAGAAGAGTTATGCGGACCATAGAAGAAGAGACTTAGAGTTCGCTGAGGGCGATGAAGTATTCTTGAAAGTGTCGCCTTTCAAGGGCGTAATGAGATTCGGTAAGAAAAGAAAGCTCAGCCCACGGTTCATTGGCCCTTTTCCCATTTTGAAGCGTGTGGGAAGCATGGCCTACAGACTGCAGTTGCCAGCATCAATAGATGGAGTTCACAATGTTTTTCATGTTTCGATGCTGAGAAAATGTGTAAGAGATCCAACCCAGATCGTCGAACATGTGGACTTTGATATCATGCCGACGCTGACATATGAAGAAAGGCCCATACAGATATTGGATACTTCACTCAAGGTGTTGCGCAACAAGGTAGTCCCATTGGTGAAGGTTTTGTGGCGCAATCATAGTGTGGAGGAAGTCACATGGGAAAGACAACAAGATGTTAGGGCCCAATATCCGGATCTCTTTGCTTAGGTAAATTTTGGGGACAAAATTTCTGTTAAAGTGGGTGGAATGTAACACCCGGCAATTTTGCCATGTAAATATTCCTTGAATTATTAGACGGAATTAATGAGAATATTTATACATATGTATATTTTATAAGTTTACCGATAGTTTCAATTGAATGTAGGTGATTCGTAAAACCGATTTGAGGAAACTAAATAGTAAAATAGTTAAAAACCAATGGAAGGGCAAAATAGGGAGCCAATTAAGGTTGGTGGGGGATGGCCAATGGTAGCTTGGCACTTGGCAACTTGTTGAAGAAGCAATGTTCTTCTTCTCTTTCCTCCTGCGTGAAACTCTCATTTCTCATCTGCTTCTTTCTACTGCTCTCTGTTTTCTATCCTCCAGGCGACTGCAACCTTTCCAAAAGACTTCCATTCTCCTGTTTTCTCCAGTGAAGGTAATCATCTGCTAAAGTTAATGAGTTTGGACAAGTTAAAATGAGAGTTTTGCTGAAGTTAGGGTTAAGATATTTTGGAGAAAACTCTCTGTTATTGTATGAAAACATGTCGGTTTATTTTCTAAAGGTTTGAATGGAGTTTGGAGCATGTCCTACCAAGTTGTTAGTTAGCATTTGCAGCTTTGCTCATTTTCTTTACGTGCATGTTATACGTTCGTGCATCACCGAGACATTCAGGACTATCAACTCTACAACAAACAGGTAAGTTCATACCTGTAGGTTGGCCCTTAAGGCCCTACATCACGGAGACTCTAGGTTTTTACTTTTAACGGGAGGTTTCGGGTGGATAAGTTAGAGTTATATTTCGAGTCGTCTGTTTTTCTCTTTAGGTTCGGTTGTGGTATTTCGGTTGTCTGCTGTTTTAATTTTAAGCACTGTAAATGTCCATGCATACACGATTTTCTCGAAAGTTCATGTAAAATGTTTTTTGTACACGGTTTGAAGCTAAGAAAGATAAAATCTGAATGTAATGTATTGGTTAAGTGTGGGACGGAGACTGGTGTTCTGTTTTGTATTTCTGTACCGTATCTTTGTTAGTGCCTGATAGTGCACTTCTGTCACGCCTGTTCTCCTATAAGCCCCACTTATACCCCTCTGTCAGTGAAACGTAATGTACTGTACTGTCGCCATATTCTGAAAGTTCATGCATAGCATATGCATCACTGCATTTTTATATGTTCTTACTAAGTTTTAGGCTCATAGTTGAACTCCCTGATGTATGTACGGATCCCGTGGATGAGGACTTTGTACCTCAGACCGACGAATAGGAGGCTGGTGGCGCGAGTTTCAGGGTTGGTTGTGGTAGCTAGACATATTCCTGACCAGAGAGAATGAGGTTTTAAAGTTTTGTGTTATGTTTTAAAAACTTCTGTTATGGTGAATTCTGGAAATGCATGCCAAGTTCTGTACTACTTTTGAGATTTTAAAACGATATATGGCATCTGTATTTATGTTTAAAATCTCTGTTTTTGACAGTTGTATTTATATATTTTGAAATATTCTGGAACTGCCTTGAGTTCTCTCTATTGGTATGTGCATGAATGGTCTCTGGTTTTAGAGTTATCCATGCAGTTTGATTTCTTAAACTCTTGTCATGTTTTCTGTTATGTCCGAAAATCATGTTCTGAATCGTTTTTTTTTTAGAATTTGAAACTTTTATGCCATCTGTTTTTATGCTCCCTGTTCGTATGTCTTCCTGTTAAAAGTTGTCAAATTTTGTCTTTAAAACTACATTTTCCGATCACATCCACCGCTGCTTTTAAAATCACTTCTACTGCTGCCCGTTTAAAAATCACATCCACCGCTGCTTTTAAAATCACTTCTGCCGTTTCGGTTTATTTACATCTACTGCCTTAGGATTCACATCCACCGCTCTGGTTTATTTACATCTACCGCCTGACGTCATTCATCTCACATCTTCCGATTACATCCACCGCTGCCTTTAAAGTTCACTTATGTCTGTAGTTCACTTCCACCGGTGAACAGTTCATTTCTGTCTGTAGTTCACTTTCACCGGTGAACAGTTCATTTCTGTCTGTAGTTCACTTCTACCGGTGAATAGTTCATTCCCGCCCAATTTATTCACATCTTTCGCCTGACGTCGTCCACCCACATCTTCCGCCTGACGTCATCTGCCTACTTCTTCCGCCCCGTTTTATTTACATCTTCCGCCCCATATCACCCGATTCTGTTATTCACTGTAACTTTCTCCCAGTATGCCTTTCACTCTATATTCCTCGTTTATTTTCACTGCATGTATTTTATCACGTTTCCTCTGCATGCCTGTCGTCCATCCAGTCTTTTATTTAAATGTTCAAGTATTCTGATTTCCTTCTGTAATTTATTCTGCAGTCCGGTTTAACTGTTTTACCGTTTTGCTTTTAAATCCAGAGATGGTTTTCTCTCTCTGTAAAGTTTTAAGGGTTTGTTTTTAAAGGTCCAGTCTGTTTGTTTACAAAAAAAAAAAAAATCTCCGTTTTGAATGTCCCGGAGTGATGGCTCCTTGAGCCCCGATCGAGTCGGGGGCCGTCACAGTTATGGTATCAGAGCCGCCAGGTTTTAAAAGCGGTTCTGGGAAAATGTCTGGTTGCGCAACCCGCCACGAGAGATCGCTCCACCGACTGTAAGTGTTTAAATTCACGTAAAAGTCTCTGTTTATAAATTTAGTTATTTTGTCTATAGGGTTTTCTTAGAAATAGTGAGAGGACAACAGGATGAAGCAAGCGAAAGTTTTCGTGCCATTGACAGATTAACTGAGTTGGTGGTTGTGCAGTCCCGCATGGTGGAACGCTTGATGGCCAGGGAAGATACCGAAAATAATAATCATGGAAACGCTCCACGCGACACCAGTGGGGATAGATTCAAGCGACTCCAACCGCCTACATTTGATGGACTATCTACAGACCCAACTCACGCTGAGGAATGGGTCCCGCAGATAGAGAGAATATTTAGATGCGTAAATGTGGAAGAAAATAAGAAGGTTCTATGTGCCACGTATCAGCTCACCAAGAATGCAGGATTTTGGTGGGACACTGTCCAGGCAACAACAGTGGCGTTAAGCTGGGAGGGATTCAAACGAATATTCTATTAGAAGTATTTTGACAGAAGTGCGAAGAAGGAAAAGATGATAGAGTTCTCTCGGCTACGACAGTATGGATCGGTGGCCGAATATGTTCAGAAGTTCGAATCCTTATCCCGCTATGCACCACATCTGGTGGACACCGATGAGAATAAGGTACACCAGTTCATTCAAGGGCTGAAACTGGACCTTTTACGCGGGATTACAACCTGGGGTTTTGATGAGGCACCGTACACAAAGGTGGTGGCCAAGGCTTATCAGTTGGAGGCCTTAGAAATAAAGTCCCAGAGACAGAGGGATTCGTTGAAGAGATTTCCTCGTGATGCCCCACAACAACAACAACAAAAGAGTCAAAATTTACAACCTCAACAGCAACAGAACAGGGGCATTAAGAGGCCCAATGAGACCATCACTTATCAAGACAAGGGAAAGAGACCAATGGGAGCTCCTCAGCTTTCCGTATGGACGCGATGTCGAAAAACTCACTGAGGGGAATGCAGACTCATAACCGGCCAATGCTTTCGATGTGGCAAAGAAGGCCATCACGTCCGGGATTGCCCAATGCTGAACACGAAATCAAATCAGGCTGTACCTAGAGTTTTTACAATGATGGAGAATGATGAGGATGCCACTCAGCATACAGCAATTACAGGTACAATTTCAATATGTGATGCACTTGCTTATACCTTGTGGGACACAGGGGCCACACATTCGTTTGTGGCAGTGGACTTCGTGGTTAGAGAGAAGTTTTGTAGTACGCCGTCAGATCAGCCCTACAGCATTATGCTACCGTCCGGAGAGTTTATACACTCCGAGCAGGTTGTACGGGGTTATATAGTGTTAGTAGGAGATCAGAAGTTGTATGCCAACCTTATCGTCATCGGTATGAAAGGATACAATGTTATTCTGGGGATGTACTGGCTGTTTAGATATTACGCCACCATCAACTGCAGGTCCGGGCTAGTGTCATTTAAGCGCCTGAACGAGGTAGAGTTCTCCTATCAAGCAATACCAAAGAAACACCGTATGCCTGTTATATCTTCCTTAAAAGCTCAACAGCTCATGAGGTCATGATGCATCGGATTTCTTGCCCACGTAGTAGATGTTCAAAGGCAAGGTGAGGTGGAACTTCAAAATATTCCAGTAGTTCGAAACTTCTCGGAGGTCTTTTTAGACGACCTGCCAGGATTGCCACTGGACCGTGAGATTGAGTTTGAAATTGATGTATATCCTGGTGCTGAACCGGTATCGAAGAATCCGTACCGTATGGCGCCGATAGAGCTGAAGGCTCAACTAAAGGAATTGGTGGACAAAGACTTTGTGCGCCCTAGTTTCTCTCCGTGGGGCGCTCCCGTCTTGTTCGTTAAGAAGAATGATGGGTCCCTACGTATGTGCATTGATTACCGAGAGCTGCACAAGTTGACCATCAAGAATAAGTACCCGTTGCCGAGGATCGATGATTTGTTTGACCAGCTGCAAGGAGCTCGGGTATTCTCAAAGATTGACTTACGCTCCGGTTATTATCAGTTGAAGGTCAGGCCTGAGGATATTCCAAAGACCGCCTTCAGGACCCGGTACGAACACTATGAGTTTTTAGTGATATCGTTTGAGTTGACTAATGCCCCGGCGGCATTTATGGACTTGATGAACAGGATATTCCAAGATTTCTTGGATAAATTTGTAATCGTCTTCATCGACGACATCCTGGTTTACTCCAGAAGTGAGGCCGAGCACGAAGAACACTTGGGAATTGTGCTATCGACTCTGAAACAACACCGATTGTACGCCAAGTTGTCGAAGTGTGAATTCTGGTTGAACAGGATTAACTTCTTAGGCCATGTGGTGTCGGCGGAAGGAGTGTCCGTGGATCCAGCCAAGATTCTGGCAGTGAAAGAATGGCCAAGACCGAGAAATGCCAGTGAGGTACGGAGTTTTATCGGGTTAGCTGGTTATTACAGAAAGTTTATCAAGGGATTTTCTGTAATAGCGAAGCCTATGACCCGCTTAACAAGGAAGGACATCAAGTTCAAGTGGTCTGAAGCTTGTGAGGTGAGTTTTCAGACACTTAAGCAGAAATTAACCACTACTCTGTTAGTATTGCTAGTTGAAGATGACAAATTCAGCGTATACTGTGATGCGTCCAAGGTCGGCTTGGGGTGTGTATTAATGCAAGAAGGGAAAGTAATGGCGTACGCATCTAGACAATTGAAGAACCATGAACAAAACTACCCTACACATGACCTCGAGTTAGCGGCAGTTGTGTTTGCGCTGAAAGTATGGAGACACCACTTCTACGGACAATCATGTGAGGTGTTTTCTGATCACAAGATCCTGAAGTACATATTTACCCAGAAAGAGTTAAACATGAGACAAAGATAGTGGTTAGAATTTGTGAACGATTACGATGTTGAGATGAAATACCACCCCGGTAGAGCTAATGTGGTAGCTGATGCACTGAGCAAGATGCCAGCTACTATGCAACCGGCTATGTCGGCCGTATCAATGCCTTTGAGGACAGAGATACAGAAGTTCGATATGGAGATAGTTTCTTGGCTATCGGCCATACTAGCAGACTTGACACTACGGCCCACCGTCTTGGACCAAATTAAGGAAGCCCAGAAGACCAATTCAAAGGAGATGGCTGATATTGTGAGCAAGTTACCTATGGCCTCTTCCGATTTCAGTTATTCGGGAGATGGTATTCTGAAATTCAAAGAGAGGTGGTATGTTCCGAGAGACGAAGAGCTACGAAAGAACATCTTGTCTGAAGCCCACTCATCTTCTTTCTTTGTGCATCCTGGTAGCACAAAGATGTATCAAGACTTGAAACTTCACTTCTGGTGGCCAAATATAAAGAATGAAGTAGCCAAATACGTGGAGTCTTGCATGATATGTCAACAAGTTAAGGCTGAACATCAACGACCAGGTGGGACACTTCAGCCTCTGCCGATCCCCGAATGGAAATGGGAGAACATAACGATGGATTTTGTTGTCGGCCTTCCAAGGACAGCTAAGGGCCATAATAGTATTTGGGTCATAGTGGACAGATTGATGAAGTCGACCCATTTTCTACCTGTGAAGACGACGTACTCCATGGATCAGTACGCAGAGCTGTATATTAATGAGATTATTAAGCTGCATGGCATTCCTGTGTCGATCGTCTCGGACCGGGATCCCAGATTCACTTCCAGGTTTTGGAGAAGTTTGCAGAACTCCTTGGGTACAAAGTTGAACTTCAGCACAGCCTTTCATCCACAGACTGATGGACAATCCGAGAGAACGATCCAGATACTAGAAGATATGTTAAGGTCGTGCGTGCTGGAATTTCATGCTCCTTGGACCAGATATTTGCCGCTTGTGGAGTTCGCTTACAACAATGGCTAGAAGGCTACGATCGGTATGGCTCCATATGAAGCTCTTTATGGCAGCAAGTGCAGATCTCTATTATGTTGGGATGAAGTCGGAGAAGCCAAGCTTATCGGCCCTGAGTTATTACAGCAGATGTCCGAGGTGATTGCAGCAATCAAACAATGAATAAAAATTGCTCAGAGTCGACAGAAGAGTTATGCAGACCATAGAAGAAGAGACTTAGAGTTCGCTGAGGGCGATGAAGTATTCTTGAAAGTGTCGCCTTTCAAGGGCATAATGAGATTCGGTAAGAAAGGAAAGCTCAGCCCACGGTTCATTGGCCCTTTTCCCATTTTGAAGCGTGTGGGAAGCATGGCCTACAGACTGCAGTTACCAGCATCAATGGATAGAGTTCACAATGTTTTTCATGTTTCGATGCTGAGAAAATGTGTACGAGATCCAACCCAGATCGTGGAACATGTGGACTTTGATATCATGCCGACGCTGACATATGAAGAAAGGCCCATACAGATATTGGATATTTCACTCAAGGTGTTGCGCAACAAGGTAGTCCCATTGGTGAAGGTTTTGTGGCGCAATCATAGTGTGGAGGAAGCCACATGGGAAAGATAACAAGATGTTAGGGTCCAATATCCGGACCTCTTTGCATAGGCAAATTTTGGGGACAAAATTTCTGTTAAGGTGGGTAGAATGTAACACCCGGCAATTTTGCCATGTAAATATTCCTTGAATTATTAGACGGAATTAATGAGAATATTTATACAATGTATATTTTATGAGTTTACCGATAGTTTCAATTGAATGTGGGTGATTCGTAAAACCGATTTGAGGAAACTAAATAGTAAAATATTTAAAAACCAATGGAAGGGCAAAATAGGGAGCCAATTAAGGTTGGTGGGGGATGGCCAATGGTGGCTTGACACTTGGCAATTTGTTGAAGAAGCCATGTTCTTCTTCTCTTTCCTCCTGCGTGAAACCATCTGCTTCTTTCCACTGCTCTCTGTTTTCTCTCCTCCAGACGACTGCAACCTTTCCAAAAGACTTCCATTCTCCTGTTTTCTCCAGTGAAGGTAATCATCTGCTAAAGTTAACGAGTTTGGACAAGTTAAAATGAGAGTTTTGCTGAAGTTAGGGTTAAGATATTTTGGAGAAAACTCTCTGTTATTGTATGAAAACATGTCGGTTTATTTTCTAAAGGTTTGAATGGAGTTTGGAGCATGTCCTACCAAGTTGTTAGTTAGCATTTGCAGCTTTGCTCATTTTCTTTACGTGCATGTTATAGGTTCGTGCATCACCGAGACGTTCAGGACTATCAACTCTACAACAAACAGGTAAGTTCATACCCGTAGGTTGGCCCTTAAGGCCCTACATCACGGAGACTCTAGGTTTTTACTTCTAACGGGAGGTTTCGGGTAGATAAGTTGGAGTTATATTTCGAGTCGTCTGTTTTTCTCTTTAGGTTCTATTGTGGTATTTCGATTGTCTGCTGTTTTAATTTTAAGCAATGTAAATGTCCATGCATACACGATTTTCCCGAAAGTTCATGCAAAATGTTTTCTGTACACGGTTTGAAGCTAAGAAAGATAAAATCTGAATATAATGTATTGGTTAAGTGTGGGACGGAGACTGGTGTTCTGTTTTGTATTTCTGTACCGTATCTCTGTTAGTGCCTGATAGTGCACTTCTTTCACGCTTATTCTCCTATAAGCCCCACTTATACCCCTCTGTCAGTGAAACGTAATGTACTGTACTGTCGCCGTATTCTGAAAGTTCATGCATAGCATATGCATCACTGCATTTTTATATGTTCTTACTGAGCTTTAGGCTCATAGTTGAACTTCCTGATGTAGGTACGGATCCCGTGGATGAGAACTTTGTACCTCAGACCTGACGAATAGGAGGCTGGTGGCGCGAGTTTCGGGGTTGGTTGTGGTAGTTAGACATATTTCTGACCAGAGAGAATGAAGTTTTAAAGTTTTGTGTTATGTTTTAAAAAATTCTGTTATGGTGAATTCTGGAAATGCATGCCAAGTTCTGTACTGCTTTTGAGGTTTTAAAACGATGTATGGCATCTGTATTGATATTTAAAACCTCTGTATTTGACAGTTGTTTATCTGTAGTTCACTTCTACCGGTGAACAGTTCATTTCTGTCTGTAGTTCACTTCTACCGGTGAACAGTTCATTTCTGTCTGTAGTTCACTTCTACCGGTGAACAGTTCATTTCTGTCTGTAGTTCACTTCTACCGGTGAACAGTTCATTTCTGTCTGTAGTTCACTTCTACCGGTGAACAGTTCATTTCTGTCTGTAGTTCACTTCTACCGGTGAACAGTTCATTTCTGTCTGTAGTTCACTTCTACCGGTGAACAGTTCATTTCTGTCTGTAGTTCACTTCTACCGGTGAACAGTTCATTTCTGTCTGTAGTTCACTTCTACCGGTGAACAGTTCATTTCTGTCTGTAGTTCACTTCTACCGGTGAACAGTTCATTTCTGTCTGTAGTTCACTTCTACCGGTGAACAGTTCATTTCTGTCTGTAGTTCACTTCTACCGGTGAACAGTTCACTTCTGCCTGTAGTTCACTTCTACCGGTGAACAGTTCATTTCTGTCTGTAGTTCACTTCCACCGGTGAACAGTTCATTTCTGTCTGTAGTTCACTTCTACCGGTGAATAGTTCATTCCCACCCAGTTTATTCACATCTTCCGCCTAACGTCATCCACCCACATCTTCCGCCTGATGTCATCTGCCTACTTCTTCCGCCCCGTTTTATTTACATCTTCCGCCCCATATCACCCGATTCTATTATTCACTATAACTTTCTCCCAGTATGTCTTTCAGTCTATATTCCTCGTTTATTTTCATTGCATGTATTTTATCACGTTTCCTCTGCATGTTCGTCGTCCATCAAGTCTTTTTTTTAAATGTTCCAAGTATTCTGATTTCCTTCTGTAATTCATTCTGCAGTCCGGTTTAACTGTTTTACCGTTTTGCTTTTAAATCCAAAGAAGGTTTTCTCTCTCTGTAAAGTTTTAAGTGTTTGTTTTTAAAGGTCCAGTCTGTTTGTTTGTAAAAAAAAAAATAATCCCCGTTTTAAATGCCCCGGAGTGATGGCTCATCGAGCCCCGATCGGGTTGGGGGCCATCACATATACACAATATCAGATTATGGCTAACGAGATTATCTTATCAATCCTCAATATAATGAACCTATAGAATCCACTGAAAATCCTATTGAATCTAATTTACAATAAGATTTATTAACAAAAATAAGATTTCAAAAATGGTTTATAAAAATTACATTAATTATAAATTTAGATTACAAAATATTTGAAGTAGTAGCTCTTATTGATAGTGGAGCTGATATTAATTGTATTAAAGGACTTGTTCCTACTAAATATTTTGAAAAAACTAAACAATCTTTAACTACTGCTGGTGTAACACCCGGCATTTTTGGCCATGTAATTATTCCCTGAATTATTAAACGGGATTAATTTGATATTAATACAATGTATGTTTTTGTGAATTTTTCAGTGTGTTTTGTGGAAAGAGAGAGTTTCGGTGAAACTGAAGAGAGAAGGAAAGAAGCCATCATCACGGGGGAGATACTTGTCATGTCCTAAGTGTTTGAAAGCCCATCCAGGAGAGTGTGGGCAGTATGCAGGCAAATGCTACAATTGTTTTGAATCTGGGCACCTTTTCCGAGACTGTCCAAAGTCAAGAGTTACTCGGTGTTTCAAGTACAGCGAGCCCGGACATATGGCCAAAGACTGTCCTACACCAAATAAGGGCCCAGCCAAGGTGACACCCTGAATCCTCACCATGAGTGAGCCAGATGGTAAGGATATGTTGGGTTAAATGCAAGGCGAGGTAAACCTTAGAATGATGAAGCTATGCATTAACATAAAGAACCTAGTGTGTTTGTAAGAATGGGACACTTAGGATTTTGTTACCTTAGAGAGATACTTATTATGAAAAATAAGATTTGAAATAGATAGAAATTGGACTCTAGTTAGCAAACCCTTGGAGTTCTAGGATACGATGAACCAGACAGGAGTTTAAAGTTAGGAGTGAAATTTATCAGGAAATACTCTAGACTGTAGTAAGATCATTAGTAAGGTTGCGTGGATAAGGAAAATAGCAAAAGTAGTATATTTAGATTCACGTACAGTGAGAGTGTCTAGATGTAGATCGTATTCAAGAGTTTAATTTAAGTAAATTATTGAGAGAGTATAATCTGAGTGATTACGTAGGATCGAGGATGGAAGTTTAGAGATTTACTTACTTAGAGAATCAAAGTTAGATGTAAGGTGATACTCATATTATAAAAATTGGTGGATCTCTAAAGAGTAAGTACCGTCTTAGGAGATTACTCAATCAAGGGTGGTTGTAGATGTGCGAAAAGATTTTGACCGGCACGATATTGGAGAATACTTAGTGGAGCTAAGGTCGATCAATAATTATTAGCAGTGCTAGGCTTTTGATGTAAATCGACCAAGGAATGTGAGGCAAAAACATAAAAGTTGGGACTAACTTAGAAACCTAGATACTTTGATCAATTAGATAAAAGTTTAGCCTCGTGAATTAAGAGGATGTTCTGAGGTTTAGAGTAATGTGCGCGATGTTAAGAGAGATAGTGAATCAGTGAGAGTGAGTATCTATCGTAGAAAGGTAATAGGTAGGAGATTGAGATTAAGGGTGTTAAGTGAGCTACAACAAGTTTGTAAACAAGGAGGTTGTTGGGCGAATTGTTGTAAAGAGAGTTAGGAGAATATTTAGAACCCGAGTTGGGAGAGCAAAAGAGAGTAGAGTAATTAATAAATTTTGGAGAGAATTTCGAGTATAATTAGATATTTGTATTAGTGTTGAGAAACTTGGGAAAGAGATTTGAAGTAGAGTTAGATAAAAAGGGGAAGGATGGAATTTGAGGCTAGATCATAAGTGTTTAGTGGTGTACGATTTGAAGAAATATAGGAATTGTTGAATGAGAGAGGAACGAGAACTCCCACGAAAAACGTTCAAGTGCATTAGGGATCATGTTGAGTTAGAAGGGTTCGAAGGTTCGACTCGTACGTAACGAAGTGAAACTGCTGATTTTGTAAATAGCTTAGGCCAGAGTTGGCAAGCTTAAGAGTTGATAAGCTTAATTGTGGAATGTAAACTAGAGGTTGAGCTCTAGGTTTTGGACGGACTTAGAAGGAAGAGTCATTGAAGAGATTAGTTAACTCTAATGAAGGATTAAGATAAGAAGATTAGTTATTAAGGATTTAGTGTTCTGTGTGAAGCTAAGGAATTTAGAGGATATTAAATAAGAATGAATGAAAGTTCACATGGAAATTATACGAGTAAACTTAGAAGTAAGTTGAATTCAGGAGGGTTATGAAAGTTTCGACTTTCGACTCATAATTAATGAGGTCGAAATTGACGTGTGTATACACCATTTAGGGTTGTGTTGGAATGTGTTGGAATAACTAATAAAATGTTATGATTGTTCGAGGTAAGTAGGTGTAAGAGCTTGAAGTGATAAGTTAGGAATGAGATGGTAGAGTAGAGGGGAATCTGGAAAATTGAGGATTTAAGATAAGAAGTCTATTTACTAATTCCTTAGGGTTATGTGATTGAGGATACATTTAGAGCTCGAATGGGTTAGGTACGTATTTGATAGACACAGAAGTTAAAAGTCAGGAATTAGATGAACCTAGCACGAGGAAACGCTAGGGTTGAGAACTAAGTTAGAGGGATTTAGTTAAAGTTAATGGACGTATAAGTAATTGAGTTATGAAGTGTATAGTTGGGAAATTTAAAACTTTGGGGGTGTAGGGAATTATCATTACTCGACGGGTGAGTAAGGTCATAGCGTAGTTGAGAACCCAAAAAAAAAAAATTAGGAGAGTAACGTTAGAGTAAGTTGAGAAATAACTAAACCCTCAAATTTTGAGGACAAAATTTTTTTAAGGAGGGTGGATTGTAACACCCAGGATTTTTTCTTAAGCGTGAGTTGCCCTTGGAGTAGTATATGTTGTGAAACCCTAACATAGATCCTAGGGTTTATGTAAATAAGTGAGCTAGGAAGTGAAGATGGTAGAGGATTTTTTTAGAAAGATTAGGTAGAATATTGTTTGTTTTAACTTTGAGGAAAGGAAAGTTAATGGAAGATTATGGAAGTAGCAAGTCTTCCACGTGAAGGAGAGGAGGAATGGTAGTGAAGGGGTTTGATTTTAATTTACAAATTTTTAGTGGCAAATTTTAAAAGGAAAAGTGGAAGGATTTAAAAAGTGGAAAGTGAAGGGTAAAATGACAAGTTTTGGGTCTTCTTCCCCTTCCTCTTCGTGGAAGCCATGGATGAGTATCTCCTTCCTCCATTCTTCAATTTTCTCCAAGATTGAGGTAAGTTTTTAGTGGGTTTTTGCAACTTATGCATCTAAATGAAGGTTTTAGTGTTTTGTTAAGGTTTTATTGAGTTTTGGGTGGAGTTTGGAAAACCATATAGACCTCGAAGTTTAAACGGTTACTACGACGTCGCTACTGATGTCTCTCTACCTTCAAGGCCATGTGAACCAAGTCTTCGACCTCGACGTATTGATGTAGCTCAACCGTGTCGGCGATCTCGCGATTCAACCCTTTTAAGAATCTAGACATTATCGCTTCTCGATCCTCCTCGACATTGGCCTGTATCGTCGTCATCTCCATATCCTTGTAATACCTTGTAATACTCGTCCACACTTCGACTCCCTTGTCGAAGGGTCTGCAAGTTGTGATGTAGATCTCGCTGATAATGACTCGGTACAAATCGTCATCGCATCGTTCTCTTCATCTCTTCCCAACTCTCAATGAGAGTGTCTTCGTCTTGCCTTCGATCGAGAAACAACTTGTCCCACCACACTATCGCATACTCCTTAAATTCTATGGCAGCAAGCTTCACTTTCTTTCGCTCAGAGTAGTTGTGGCAATCAAAAACTAGCTCCATTTTCTGCTCCCAGTCCAGGTGCTCCTCCAGATCACTTTTTCCTTGAAACTCAGGAATCTTCATCTTGACGTTTCCCAAATTGTAATCGTGTCGGCTTCAGCCTTGTCTTTCACGGTCGTTCCTATGTCTTCCACGACTACCCACAGAGACCCTACCAAGATCGTCCTCCAAGTCTCTCTCGTCAATTTCATTGATCTCTTCTGTAAGGACCTCCCTCTATTGGTTTCTTTGCGGTGCAATCTTCCCACCTTGGGGTTGGGCTCATGTCGCAATCTATTCCACTTGATCAATTCGCCTGTGGATCTCGTCGAACGCTTGTCTCGTCAACCGCCTCATCTCCCCTATTATCACCTCCATTTGTAAATTTGAAATGTTAGCTGAACGTTGGTTGTCGTTGTCTTCTGTGTCGGACATGCCAGGATATTCTCTGCAAGAAAGTAGAAGGTGAAGTAAAATAAGACCTCACAACACTCCCTCACGTGTTTCACTCAAAATGTGAAAGAAAAATCGCTCAATTGCACTCGTGTTTACTTTCAATAATATTGGCTTTTACCCTCTAATATGTTCACTCACTCGTGCCTTTTTCCTCTCGAATTCTCTTTTATTTCTTTCGAAACTAACCGAATAGTGACAAAGATACTTCCAACAAAAATGACAAACCAAAGCAAACAGAACAAAAATAGATAATGGCGGAAATAGGTACAACAATTACCTGAAAAATTGCCCGATTTTTTTTTTTTAAAAAAAACCCTTTACTAGTCGAAATCGAACTGAATGATTAAAGAATCAATCAATAACCTCTCATACAATTCAAAATATGGCCTAATTCTAATACAGTACGGATTTTACTTTGCCAAACAAAACTGAATTGGACCTAGACAAACAGAATTGATTTTTTTTTTTTGAATGAGTATGGAATCGAATAGAAACAAAAAAGAAGGATAGATTTGACCTTGAACTCAACTTAGCTCTGATACCACAATCGGAGTATTGGTGTCGTCACTAACCCAGAATCTACAAGTTCGATTTGGAGGAAATCCTTAACCTGAAATCTATATAGATCCGAACCTTGGAATGAAGAAGATGCCACAAACGGATATGCTTGTTCGTTAGATAAGTTCGGATTTTGAACACCACAAGAAATCTTGATAAGTTCAGAGTTTCTTCAAGAAACTAAGAGAATTTCTCTGCAAATTTATAAAGACATAATCTGCCATTTACACTCATTGTTCCCAAATTTATAAAACATGAAATAATATTGACAAAAATACCCTTCTAACGAAAACGACACTAAACACCCTTAAACGACAATCCGGAAGTAACTAAAAAGCAAAATGACAATGACATGAACATCATCCCAAAACAGCTTGGATTACGAGAACAAACTTCGATTCTTGGTTCGGAACGTAATTTCATTCTTGAAGTACGACTTCACAGAAAAAATTGCTTCATTTGCTCCTTGATCCGCTTCGCCTATGCTCTTTTTATTGGGTCAGCCACTTGTAATGTATCCATCTTGATGTCCTCATCAGTAGAACTGGCTCTTGGGTCCTCCTCCTCTTTTTATGTCCAAACTTAACCTCACTTTGGAATTCAGATATTCCATTCTTTCAGAAACCATTATACACAGATTAAGTATGTGTTGGGAATAATAATCAGTGGGAACAATAATAATGTCGCCGCTGTAAAACGTGGAGAGTACTGATTAGGATAATTTTCAAGAAAAACTGCTCTTGACCGTCTCCTTAGATAGAATTACATTTCCAAGTATGTTCTCAATAAATGCTAGAGAGGTTACAGATGGACCCACTTAAAATCCAGTCTCTTTTAGAGAACTCACTTACACAGTATAATTACACCACTAAGTAAGCGATATAAAAAATAATAGCAGATGCGATCCAAAAAATACCAGGAATATTTTCTCTCGTCGTTAAATATAACGGTCAAGAAGTGAGAAATAATTATAGAAATAAACACTAAGAATTTTACAAATCGAAAAAAAACCACGGAGATCGAGTCTAGAAAGATATCACTATGAAAAATAAAATTTTACAATATTCTTCTAGAAACCGAACATTCTATAAAATAGTCATTAAGAGAAATTAACCACTCTTAAAACTCATAATGTGCACAAAAGCACTCCACCTATTTTTAACTCACTCTCTTTCTTTTCTCTCCCTCGAAATAATCCTCACTCTAATATTCTCTTCTTCTTCACTGAAGAATTGCTTCCTCCTTTTATGGATAATGGAATACTCTCTTCAAGCTTCTATTTATAGAGGCTTGAGGGAGACACATTCCTCATTTTGAGGAATGAAGGCTGCAAGAAAAAGGAAAAAACTTCTTCTTGCAGCAAATGGAGACTTTAAAAGTCTCCATTCACACACAAGGCCCCCTCATCATTTAAGGAGAGACCCTACAAATCTCCCTTTCTCGATTTATGATGAGGTATCTCTAATCCTGCTCAGCCTCTACAGAATTCGTGTTTATTCCTTTGCAAAGTTTTTATCATCATGTCTGAGTCATTATCATCCATGTGATTCTTCTCAAGATACACCTGCTTGTTGTCTAACACATCTCGTATCCAATGATACTTGATATCTATGTGTATTGACTTCGAATAAAAGCTCGGGTTCATGCTCAAATGAATAACACTTTGACTTTCACAATACAAGATATACTTATCTTGTTGATAACCCAATTCTGTCAGAAATTTTTGCATCCACAAAATTTTTTTACAGAGTTCTGTAGCTGCAATAAACTCAACTTTTGTTGTAGACAATGCAACTGATTTTTGCCGCTTAGATTGTCATGGAACTGCTCTCCCTCCAAATGTAACCAAATATCCTAATGTTGATCTTCTTGAGTCAATGTCTCTAGTCATGTCTGCATCAGTGTAACCTACTAACAAAGGCTCTTTACTTTCAAAACACAA
This sequence comes from Begonia masoniana, assembly GCA_022432975.1. NCBI lineage: Eukaryota > Viridiplantae > Streptophyta > Magnoliopsida > Cucurbitales > Begoniaceae > Begonia > Begonia masoniana. The sequence goes on from CM039504.1 coordinate 14,056,669, forward strand.
ACTGAATTCAGAAGTACCTCTAAGATACTTAAGAATTCACTTTACTGCATTATAATGCACTCTGTTTGAAAGAAATTAGCTGACTACTCCAACAAAATGTGAAATATCAGATCTCGTACAAACCATGACATACATCAAGTTGCCAACTACTAAGGCATATGGAATTCTCTGCATTTCTGTTTTTCCTTCTTCAGTGGAAGAACTTTGTTCGGAAGTAAGTTTGAAATATTTAGTGAGTGAAGTGTTGACCGGCTTCAGCTTATCCATATAGAATTGACTAAGAACTTTCTTGATATATTTTTCTTGTGATATCCATAATTTTCAATTCTTCTTATCACGAATGATACTCATCACAAGCATCTTTTTTGTCGGTTCTAAGTCTTTCATGGCAAAAGACTGGTTAAAGCTCATTGTTTAATTTAACAATCTTGTCTCTGTCTGGGGCCATAATCAGCATATCACCGACATAAAGTAGAAGGATTATAAATGTACCATCCGTGAACTTTTTCACGAACACTTAATGGTTTGATGAAGTTTTCATGTATTATTGATTTCCTAAAAAGAAATAAAGCTTTTTGTACCATTGTCTTGGGGATTGCTTTAATCCATACAGACTCTTCCTCAATCTACATACCAGGTGTTCCTTTCCCTTGACAACAAACTCTTATGGTTGATCCATGTAAATATCTTCTTCTAGTTCACCATGCAAGAAGGTTGTCTTTACATCGAGTTGCTCGATTTCCACATTGAGACTTCAGCCTAATCCAAGTACCACTCGTATGGATGACATTTTCACGACAGGTGAAAAAATTTCCTCAAAGTCAATCCTTTTCTTCTGACCAAAGACTTTCACGACCAGTCGTGCCTTATACTTTGGTTGCGAATTTTCTTCTTTGAGTATGTATACCCATTTGTTCCTCACTGCCTTCTTCCTTTTGGAAGTTGAACCAACTCATAAGTATGGTTCTCATGCCATGATGTCATCTCATCTTGCATCGCATCTAACCAGTTCTTCTTTTATTGATGCTTCATAGCTTCATCATAACACTCAAGTTCATCGCCATCAATGATCATCACATACTCATTCACAGAGTATCTTCTAGATGGTTGACGATCTCTTGTTGACCTCCTTAACTCTGGTTCTGCAACTGATTCAGGAGAAATTTCTATTGCTCTTTTGTCAACATCATCAGCTGCTTAATCACTAAATTCTCTAATATCTCCTCTGTTAAAGGTTTATTTCACCAGACCAATCTTTACTAGATGCTTATTAGTGATGTCCACATCTTTCTTCTTGTCTTCAAAGGTCAGATCTTCAAAGAAAACAACATCTCGGCTTCTAACAATTTTCTTATCAACTGGATCCTAAACCCTATATCCGAATGCGTCACTTCCGTATCCGAGGAATATGCATTTCTTAGCTTTGTTGTCTAGCATGGACCTCTCTACTTTGAGAATATGGACGAATGCTCTGCATCCAAGCACCTTCAAAATGCTTATAAGAGACATCTTTTTCAGTCCATAGTCTATTTGATACTTCTCTACTCAAAGGTGCTAGGTGGAGATAAATTAATGACATTTACTGCAGTCTTCATTGTTTCTCCCCAAAATATTTTCGAAAGTTTTGAATGTGATAACATGCACCTTATCTTCTGGTTCATTCTTTTTGCAACACCATTTTGTTGAGGAGTCTTTGGAACTGATCTTTTGTGTCTGATCCCGTGCATCTTGCAGTATTCATTGAATGATCTCATATATTTGCCACTATTATCCGTGCGAATGTATTTTAACTTCTTTTTAGTTTCCCCACTCAGTTAGAGTATGAAACTGTTCGAAAACGTTAAACACATCATCTTTTGATTTGAGTGCATAAAACCAAACTTTTCTGGAGTGATCATCAATGAATGTCACCATATATTGGGCACCGCCTAACGTTTTTGTTGACATGGGACCACAGACATCTGAATAGATGACTTCTAACACTTCTGGTTTCCTTGATGCAATATTCTCTTGATAGGAAACTCTGTGTTGTTTTCCAGCCAAACAGTGAATACAATTTGGCAAAGATTCATGTCTGAGATGTGGCAGACATTCCCTCTTGCCAAGCAGTTGAAGTCCTCTTTCACTTATGTAGCAAGTCGTTTATGTCATAACTCGATTGATGAGTTATCTTGCGCAACATTTACAGATGCTTCGTTCACGGTCACTTGAGTAACATACAAACTAGACTAGTTGATTCATTTCGCTATGATTAGTGAGCCTTTGTTGAGCTTCTATTTTTCACTAGCAAATTTTCTCTTGTAACCAGCCTCACTAAGAGCATTGACTGATATTAGATTTAGTCTAATATCTAGAACATGTCTGATATCTTTAAGCACTAACTCACATCATGTATTGGTCTCATTTTCAATTATTTTGAAAACGTGACTGTTTCTCATTTTAACAAAGTCAAAATTACCGCTGGTGTAAGATGTAAAATATTCTACTTTTGAAGTAATATGATAAGATGCTCCAGAGTCACATACTCAATATGATAGCACTTAACACCCTTTTTCCTTTTCGACTTTGACCTTCCTGACGTGTTGGCTCCAGAGAACCCACATTCCTTTAATCTTCCTCTTGTTACTGATAAGGCATCCATGGAAGAGTGTTCCTTGTTCTTCTATCTGCTTTCTTCTTCAAGAATCGCAGTTGCAATATCATTGAATATCAACTCTGTCTTTGTAGCACCGTTTGCCAAATTTATAATAAGCATACGAATCAAGCAAACTTTGAAGTAAAAGTTCGGCTCGTTCATTCTCGTCAATTTTGTGCTCCAATGCTGTAAGTTAATAAAATAATGTGTTTAAAATATTGATGTGATCACTCACCATTGTCGACTCTAACATTCAAAGAGTATATAATTTTCTTTTCACGAAAATTTCATTATGCAACGACTTTGCCTCATATAATTCTGTCAACGTATCTCAGATCTGCTTGGCAGTTGTACTTTCTGAGATACTTGACAAAATTTCATCTGTTAGAGCAAGATGCAAAATGGCGATAGCATCCTCATCTACTTTGTTCCATTTTTCATCTTTAATGTCCGTCGGTCTGTTGCTGATAGTGATAGCACAACCACCTCTCTGCAATAACGCTTTCATTTTTAATTTCCACAGTGAGAAATTATTTTTGTTGAATTTTTTAATTTCAATCTTTCCCGCCATAATAACGAGGCTCTGATACCACTTGTTGGGAATAATAATCGGTGAGAACCATAATAATGTCGCCGCTGTAATACATGGAGAGTACTTATCAAAATAATTCCAAGGAAAGACTGCTATTGACAGTCTCCTTAGACATAATTATATTTTCAAGTATGTTCTCAGAAAAAGCTTGAAGGATCACAGACAGTCCCACTTAAAATTCAGTCTCCTAGACATAACTCACTTACACAGTACAATTACACCACTAAATAAGCGGTATGAAAAATAATAACAGATACAATCTGAAAAATACCAGGAATATTTTTTCACGCCGTTAAATATAACGGTCAAGAAGTGAGAAATAATAATAGAAATAAACACTGAGAATTTTACGTGGAAATCCAAAATCGAAAAAAACCATAGGGACCGAATCCAGAAAGATATCACTATGGAAAATATGATTTTACAATATTCTTTTAAAAATCGAACATTCTAAAAAATATTCAATAAGTGAAATTCACCACTCATAGAACTCACAATATGCACAAAAGCATTCCACCTATTTTTAACTCACACTCTTTTTTTTTCTCCTTTGAAATAATCTTCACTCTACTATTCTCTCATTTTTCGTTGAAGAATTGCTTTCTCATTTTTCAGATAATGGAATGCTCTCTTCGAGCTTCTATTTACAGAGGTTTGAGGGAGACAAATTCCTCATTTTCAGGAATAAAGGTTGCAAAAAGGAAGAAAAAACTTATTCTTGCAGCAAATACAAATGAAGACTTTAAAAGTTTTCATTCCCACGCAAGGTCCCTAGTCATTTAAAGAGTGAACCTACAGTAAGGATTTAACAATAAAATATTATGCAAATTTATTCACAGAATCCAAAAATAACGGGTTTTCAAGACTCTATACTCACAACTTTAAGCATCCCTCTCGTGTCATAATGGTAACCTCGAGAAAATCCTTCTGTCGCATCGGCTCAGGTACAGCATCAGCCATGGATACTGGATTGAAGTCTTGAGCTTGTGAGTAAACACCCAACTGCCAAACCCACCTTTCTTCTCCCACTGAACTTGGAAGAAAGAGATTCCAGCAAGATTTTATCTTATTACGTGCCCTGTTTTAACAGTCTCTTAAATTTAATCTTATTCTGCTCTGTTTTGATGGCTACGGCTGGAAACTTCGTCCAGGATTTTGATCAATCCAAATATTCTTATAAAACTTATGAAATTCTTAGTTTTCTTTGGTTTTCAGGTAGACGAAACGGGGATGAGTTCAAAAACATGGAATCAATGAGTGATACGTAATTTTTTAATTCAATGTTTCAATCGAAAAAATCTCATAGTTCAGTATTTGAATTGAAAAAATATTAACGTCATTTAACATACTAGGTCGATTTGCTATAGTGAGTAGTTCGATGTTCAAATTGACAAAAAAAATTATTCAGCGCTTGAATTGAGGAACACTCTTTACTCTATAAAGTAATATGTATTTAAAAAAAAAAATATTTGAGATAACCTAACAAAAAATATTACACAAATTTCATTATAATTATTTAATATTTACATCATTGCAAATTATACACATATTAACTAAGTTGACACTTATTCTAATTACAGATTATTTGCAATTAGAGGTGACAAATGAACTGACCGAGCCGAGCTAACCCTGAAAAAATCTGGCTACCGAGCCTAAATGAGTTATACGAACCGAGTTCAACGAACGTACCTAAAAAAGTTTTTAACCCAAACCACCTTGCAAAGAGACGTGTTTTTTCAAGTCATAGACTAATTAAACAACTAAAAGTCTATACCTCTTTCATTCATTGAATTGATCCAAAAATCAATAATAAACAACGACAACGATGTTGCCATCGTTGCCATGAAACATAAATTTCAATTGTCTTTATTGAATCCAGATGTGACAAGTTACAACAAACAAAAAGACAATAAATTGAATTTAAACAACACAATTTTTGTATCAATGACGATTTCGATATGTGCGTCTCTTCCTTTCATCTGAGAGTAATTTGGCGAAGCGAGCGAGAGCTTCGTCGTTAGTGCCTCCTCCGACTTCTTCGTGTTCTCCAGATTCCAAGTTAATCCTAGAAATTGTTTTGGTTAGAAGGCTATTTCCAACTTCCACCAGCTTCTCTAAATTCTCTTTTGTCGCCATATCCACCGATGATTCTTCTCCTGTCAATGTATCGTCCTGCCATCCATCAATTAGTATCCTTCAAATAGTTCTAGACAATCGAAATAGTTGGATCAAATGTGACAAATAACATTGAAATCTTGAGTTTCACTCAAACTATTAGCATTTGTAGTAAAAATAAATAAATTAATTCAGTATTATGACAGTCCTGCTGCTATGAAGCATGAGCGATCCAAGATTGTATTGACTGTGAGTACCAAGTTCATATCAGTGATAGTGTGCAATCTTAAATCGTTTGATAAAGTAGAAATTGAGAAAGTACAATGCGTTTTGAACTAATTTAAAAAACAAATTTCTGTTAGTCGAAGATCAAAGCAGACAATATTATATTTAGAATACCGCCGAGTCCACGGTATTTATATGAAAAACACATCGGAAACGTGGATAAGTACCTGAATACGAATGTAGTTGGCGGTGCTATCCAAGGATTGGAAAAGAGTGGACAAGTGAAAATCAACGACATCAGCACTTGCGTCACTAAAAACATCAATTATGGGACTATCGCCCCCGTGAAACACCCAGCTGAGGAGGCCCCACTTGGACGCCTCTGCCACGCTGTACTTGCCTTCCTTCTTTGGCAAACCTGTGCCTAGTGATAGAACCAGCATTTTCTTGCATTCCATTGGCTTTATTTTTATCTTCTCTTCCTTATTCAGCTTCATAGATCTTGTCATCTCGGTTATGGCCATTAATGTCTGTAGAATCTCAACATTAATCTTGTGTTATACTCTATTTTACATTTCGACTGATTTGATGTTGTGGCTTCAATTATTTTGTCAAAACACGGAAGGGAGGGACAGTGATGGATATGTTCAGAAGAACATATGACCCTCAAAGAGAATTCGACCGTAACCAAGGTTTTGATTCGATCGGTCAAATTCTCTCCGAGGGTCGATTCCTTCTAGACATTTTCAATGAGGATCTCTTTTGCATCATAGAAGATAAGATTGAAAAGCAAGAAATGGACCACGGTGATGTTATAACAAGTATGATTACTATCAGCTGTCACTGGCTAAAAACTTACAGGATTGTTAGCTACAACTCCACCGTCAATGAGATTGTATTGTCTAGGGTTTTCGTTGCTATTAGCTTTTTGAATCTCAAAGAAATGTCCCGGGAGATAAGTCGGAGCTGCCGACGTGCCGAGACACACATCTGCTAACCTAGCATTCTTCAACTCATTCGTTTTTGCCTTACAAAAAAAAAAAAAAAAAAAAACAAACAAATTTAGTGTCCCAAAAAAAGAAAAGAGGAAAAATATGTACATGTTTTTTTGGAATTAAGTGAAAATAAATATTGAAAAATTACATCATTGGTGGTGAAGACGACTGGCTGAAGAAGCTTGATGTCAAAAGCTGGAATGACAACGGTTGTGAGAGTGTCTTTCATGGTAAGGTCTCCAAGCAGCTCATTTACCAGCGATTTAAGGTAGGTCCCATTGTATTTAGGGCCACTCACTTGTTTCAAAAGATTCTTCACTGTGCATAGGATATTTTGAGGGCTAATTTCCAAGCATCCACTTAAACACCTTGACAAAAAATGGGCAAGTCTCAAATTCAAAACTTTATTTCTTAAAATCTCATAAAAAAAAAAAAAAAAAAAAAAACTTGAAGAAGTCACCTTGACTGTGGGAAAATTTTAGGGCAGTGTTGTAAATAGAAAGGGGTTATTTCTTTTGCTTCATAAATTGGCTCCTCCTTGTTGTTCTTGTTTGGAGCTGTCAGCATGGTTGTTATCAATCCACCTGTGCTTGTTCCTGCTATTACATCAAAATAATAGGCAATTCTGGCATCTTCTCCATCCAATTCCTATCAGAAAAAACAACAAAAGTGAGAAAGAGAGAGCCGGGGGGAGGGGAGAGAGAGAGAGAGAGAGAGAGAGAGAGAGAGAGAGAGAGAGAGAGAGAGAGAGAGAGAGAGAGAGAGAGAGAGAGACCTGAAGTTTGGATTCAAGAGAGGCAAGGATGGTGGCAGGGATGATACCTCTAATGCCACCGCCGTCAATACTAAGCACTGTTAGCATATAACCTTCCGCAGAATCAGACTCCATTGGCATTCAGCACAAAATAATTTCATCTTTTGCATCAATGGTATATGATTCTCAAAAGGATAGTGAAACTTTTTATAGAAGACTCTGACACCGTTATCAAACTGAAATTAATCAGTTGGGCCACATTCGGTAAAACTATCACATACTTTTCAAATTCAAACTGTGCAATTTTTTTTTGTTGATTTAGTCCTTGGAGTGTTATTTAGGTTGATGTACGAAGCACTCTCTCTCTCTCTCTCACACGTTGTAGATTTAATCCTCCTGCGAGTATTTTTTTTAGGTTAGGTGTACGGATGTTAGATCTCTCGCTCCTCTATCTACATAATATTTCAAAGTTGAAAAAATTTAATAATTATTACACAAATTGTCACTCCATGATCTAACATGTAGTGAAAAATCTTTATTAGTCATAATATTCATGTAATATTCTTCTTTGGTTTTAAACTATACTCGAAAATTAGGCAAAGTCTACAAAAAATAAAGTTGATGCCAAAGAGAGATGGATAGAGGAGAGAGAAAGACAAACGAAAATGACTTTTCACCATAGCGAATTATAGGTGTGAACTGGATTTCGATTGGGTTCGTTACCTGCCGTAATGATTAACAAAACTTGCTGGACAATTCTCCAACTTTGAAAAATAAACGTAATAAAAAAGAACTTAGCCTAAAAGCCTATGTTTGGATCTTGAAGTTATATTTTTTTTAATTAAAAAACGAAATTTTCTTTCATTCCGTACACACGTTAAAAACAGTCTTTTTTTAAGCCTTTGATGAGTCAAAAGTATTAAACTATGTTTGAAAAGTAAGCTAAGAATAAAATTTGGATGAACCAAATTAAATGCATTGATAATATCCAATTGGTATATAAATGTTAGGGAATAATGTTGCACAACCTAGAAATGTGCTAATTCAAAAACATTGGTGTTGCAAATCAAGGAGCGTATCAAAATGATCCAATTCAGGTGCCCGTTTGACCAATTACAAGAGCTCGAGCGAAGAAATTCAAGGAGGCACTTAATGGGTTGATTCAAGACTTATGGAGTCAAGGAGATTCAGGGAAGCCCATTGACGGAAGCTCATGTTTACCACCGAAATGCGTCAATCTGATCCAAGCTCTAGAAGATTCTGAACCTCAACCTATTTAAAGGCTTGTTTCTATGAATTAAACATGAATTATCATATTTGTGAGGACGAATTTCTCTTCGGTTTTTTGAACTTCCTTTAGAACTCTTCGGATTCATCTGTGGCGTTCTCCCTAACTTACCAATAAATCATTCCATAGTTGATTGTGGCATCTTCATCATACCAAGGTTCTTACCTCCATATAGGTAACGGGTCACGATTCCCATTCGAACTTGTCTAAGAACGATCTTGATTTTCTTGTCTTGTATACGGGTTTTGTCTTCAATTGGCGGGGTTCGTATCAGTTTGGTATCAAAGCACAGGCTCTTGCTTAGGTTCGCCTATCCCTTTATTTTATTTGTCTGAACAAAAAAGTACCAGGACCCTTCTAAAAAGTTTTTGTTTCCTTTCCATTATTTGAGTATCCAGGAGCCCTAATTTGACTTTACCACAAAGTGGAAAATTTTTGGGTTAAAAATTGCATTATTTTTTGTGATTCCAAAATCTTGCTAGTACATGTTCATATTATTCTTTCTTTTACATTCTGAGTTTGTGTGATAAGTTTCTGGTGAATTGCCTCGTGTGAAATTTGGATATTGTTTGTTAGTTTTAAAGAAACCGAAAGAGAATTCACGAGTGAGAAAAAGGCAAGAGAGGTGAGCATAATTGAGGGCAAAAGCCAATTGAGCGAAACAAAAAAATAATAATAAACACGAGAGACAATTGAGTGATTCGTAATCTGGCGAAACACGTGAGGGAGAGAAGTGAAGTCCTTCTATATTTTCTTTGCTAACCTCATTTTGTAGGTTATAGTCATGTCACAAAATAGAGGAGAAAATGCCGCCGCTAAGGATCAACAGCCAGTCATTTCGAACCTCCAATTACAGGCAATATTAGGTGAGGTAAGGAAGATAGTGAGGGCTGAGAATGAGCAACTCCATGAGCAGATGGATATGTTGAAATTGGAGAATAGAAGGCAATGAAATTCACCCGTTAGACCTCCACCTAAGCGGATGCAGCAAAAAGAGCAATGGGGTGACTGTGAAGAAGTGGAGGAGGAGTTTGAAGAGCTACTAGTGAACCAGGGTAGGTTTAGGCATGGGAATGAGAATAGAGGAGCAAGAAATCGGGAGGACAATAATTTGGGCAGCATTAAGATGAAGGTTCCATCATTTCTAGGAAAGGCCAATCCAGAAGCCTATCTTGAGGGGAGAGGAAGGTGGAGTTGGTTTTTGATTGCCATAATTATTCAGAGATAAAGAATGTGAGATTGGCAGCCGTTGAGTTTTCAAATTATGCTTTAGTTTGATGAGATCAGTTGGTGATAAATAGGGGATGAAATCGAGAGCGTCCTATTGAGACGTGGGATGAGATGAAGATGGTGATGAAAAAGCGATTTGTGCCTAGCCATTACTACAGAGAGTTGTACAAAAGGTTGCAGGGACTTAGGAAAGGACAACGAAGTGTAGAAGAGTATCATCAAGAGATGGAGAAGGTCATGATTAGAGCCAATGTAGAGAAGACCCAGAGGCAACCATGGCCAGGTTTTTGCAAGGGTTGAATTGGGATATACATGACCAAGTGGAGATGCAACATTATGTGGAGATCGAAGACATGGTGCACAGAGCAATCATTATAGAACAACAGCTCAAAAAAATATAGGAACACGTGCAGGCCATAATCAGGGATCTAATCCTTGGAAACCAAGTTTTTCATGAAGGGAGGACAAGCCACAATTGTAACACCCGGGTTTTTCGGGTTTCCGCTCCAGGGATATTTTTGTAAATAAGAAATATAGGCCCGTTTTGTGAGCGGGAGGTTTTATTAGGGCCCTAGGAATTTATGAAGATTTTTAGTGGAATAGATAAATTTTTTAGAAATCCAAATTGATAGCGTAACGCCGAGTTTCGGTTTTCCGCCTATAGAGTTTTAAGTTTCGGTTTTCCGCCTATAGAGTTTTAAGTCGTAAAAATAGTAAATTAAGTCTGTTTTGCGAACGGAGAGTTTCGTTAGAACTCTAGGAATAAGTTGGAATATTTGGAGAAATAAAAGAATTTTGGAGAAGTTAAATCGATAGACTAAATGACGAATTAAGTGAAGAGTTAAATAAGAGGGGCAAACTTGTAATTTTGTAGGTCAAATTTTAATATAAACCAAAATACCCCCCCTTTCTCTCATTTTCTCTCCAGCTACGTAAATCCCTCTTCCCTTAGCCATTTTCTCCCCTCCCTTCGCCGTTTCTCCTTCGGCCAAGTGACGTTCTTCCTCCGGCGTTTATTTCTTCTTCGTTCTTCGACGAATCAACATTCTAGGTAAGCTCAAAACTCTAGACCCGTTAGTTTCCATTTTATAGTTGATTTCGATTTAGGGTAATTTCCAGTTAGGGTTGAGAAATCGTAGGTTTTGTTAGAAATCAATAGTTTAAGAATATTAATGCCCATTGATGATGCGTTTGTTGTTATTTAGGTAGATTAAAGGGATTAATGGTGTTTGGGTGATTGTTAGGTTAATTTTTAGGGTTGTTGGAGAATTAAGAAAGCCATTAATGGAGTTTTATAAATTGTGAGCGCAATGTGCTCGATGAAATGCCTGAATGACGAAAACTATAGTTTTAGGAAAATTACCTTAGTTAGGAAGTTACGTTTGGCTTTGGAGATCGTTTATTTAGTATCGGCTTTAATGCATTTATTTATTAAATGCCTTAGGTGGACACGACTTTCGGACGGTGCTCAGCATTGCTAAGGACGCCAGGTAAGTGGGTGCTAGGTTTTCGGCCCTTAAGGCCCTACATCGTGTCAATGCTAGACTTTCGTGTTTTGATGATGGTTTTCTGATTGTGGGGTTTAATGAGTCAGGTAGCCTAGGATGTTAGTTATTAGTTGTTTGTTAAGTTTGTTACGAGTAAAATATGTTCATGTACGTTCGTGAATTGTTTTGATAGTATGTTATGCGTAAATTCCTCAGCATCATGTTTGCTCAAATGACATACGAAATGTTTTACATGCATGGAATTGAAATATACGCAATGATTAAATTGGTTGGGGCGGTATGGCCATGACAACAAAACCGTCCGCGAGGACCCTGATCACCGTCCATAATGGACCATGAATACTGTGACGGCCCGAGACCCGATTCCGATCGGAAATCCGAGAGCCAAGCCATCACTCGGAACATTATACAGAAAACGAAACATATTTATTTATTTTTTGTTTAAACAGAAAACAGACGGGACTTTTAAAACAACCCTTAACTTCACAGCTAGAGAAAACCTTCTCGGGATTTAAAGACAAATCGGTAAAACAATTAAACCGGACAGCAGAATGAATTGCAGAAGGAAACCAGAACACTTGGAACAGAATCAGAAAACATATTAAGAGAAAAGCTACAGTGAATACCGGAATCGGGTGATCTGTGGCCGAAGGAGTAAATAAACGGGGCGGAAGACGTAGGTAGAAAATGTAAGTAAACTGGGCAGGTGGATGTGAATAAGACAAAAGTGAACAGTGGCAGCGATGGATGTGAATAAGACAAAATAGATGACGTCAGGCGGAAGATGTAATTTTAAAGGCAGCGGTGGATCTGAATAAGACAAAAATGAACAGTGGCAGCGGTGGATATGAGTAAGACAAAACAGATGACGTCATGCGGAAGATGTAATTTTAAAAGCAACGGTGGATGTGAATTAGACAAAACAGATGACATCAGGCAGAAGATGTAATTTTAAAGACAGCGGTGGATGCAGTTTTAAACGGGCAGCGGGCAGCGGTGGATATGATTTTACAAGTAGCGGTGGACGTAATTTTTAAAACGAGCAGCTGTAGAAGTGAATTTAAAGCAGCGGTGGACGTAATCGGAAGATGTAGTTTAAAAGGGCAGAATTTGACAACTTTTAACAGGATTACATAAAAACAGAAATCGTGAAAATAGAAAGTGTGAAAACTTCACACTTCAGAAAAACGATTCACAACATGATTTTGGGCGTATCAAGAAGACACGACAGAATTCTAAGGAAACAAATTGCATGGATAACTCTAAAACTATAGATAATCCATGCACACCCTAAAAGAGAGATATTCTAAATGATTCCAGAATACTTCAGAATATACACAACTGTCAAATACAGAGTTTTTAAAACTTAAACATCAGAACTTATACATTGTTTTAAGATCTAGAAGACTGTACAGAACTCGATATACATTACCAAAACTTCACCATACAGGGGTTTTCAAACATCAACACCAATCCTATACACCAGGTTTAAAATTTCAAAAGTTATACATGACTTGACATAAATTTTAAAATACCCTCACAGAAACAGAATGTGTCTGGCTGCAGCAACCAACCCCCATGAGCTCGATCCGCCAACTACACCAAATCATCATCTTGAGGCACAAAGTCCTCGTCCACAGTTTCAGTACCTACATCAGAGAGCTCACCTATGAGTCTAAAATTCAGTAAGAACATATAAATGCAGTTATGCATATGCTATGCATGAACTTTTCAGAATACAGTGACATTACAGAACATTGTTTTTATCTGTCAGAGGGGTATAAGTGGGGCTTATAAGGGAACTGGCAAGTGCACGACAGGCACATAACAGATTTACAGAACAGAAACAGAACAGAACAGACAGAGCTGTACAGAACAGTAGGCCAGTCCCTGTCCCGCACTTAACCAATACATTATAGTCAGATTTTATCTTTCTTAACTTCAAAACCGTGCACAGAAAACTTTTGCATGTCTTTCGGGAAAATCGGGTATGCATGAGCATTTACAGTGCTTAAACATAAAACGGCAGGCAACAAAAATATTACAACAGAACGTAATGTGTGACACAGATAACTCAGAACTTAACTCTAACTTCCTCTACCCGAAACCACCAGACATAAGAAATACCTAGTATCTCCGTGATGTAGGGCCTTAAGGGCCAACCTACGGATATGAACTTACCTGTTTGCTGTAGAGTTGATAGTCTTGAACGTCTCGGTTATGCACGAACCTAAAACATGCACGTAGAGAAAATAAACAAGCTGCAAATGCTAACAAATAACTTGTAGGATATGCTCCTAACTCCATTCAGGCTTTTAGAAAACAAACCAACATGTTTTCATGCAATAACAGCGAGTTTTCTCCAAAATATCACAAACCCTAAACTTCAACAAAACTGTTATTTTAACTTGTCCAGACACGTTAGCATAAGCAGATGCTTACCTTAGGCAGAAACAGAAGAAAAATCAAGGAAGATCGAAGGTGCTTCGATGGATGATTTTCGTCTGGAAGAGAGGAAACAGAGAGGAAGAGATGAGTGTGAAGGTTCACGTAGAATAGAGGAGAATAGGTAGGTTTCTCAGCAAGTTATTGACATTTGGCAACCATCCATTGACTCCCTCCCACCAACCTTAATTTCTTCCCAATTTACCCCTCCATGCATCTTTAACTAACGGTTTCATTCACTCATACATTAGTTTGGTTTTCATCCCATTATCCAAATATACATATTTATATATATATGTGTGTGTATATATATATAATTTCCATCGATTTGGTTTCTAACAAAACGTTCATTGTATTAATACCAAAATTAATCCCACATAATGATTCGGGGATAAATTACATAAGCAAAAATGTCGGGTGTTACAAATACTATCCGTAAGGACCATGTACACGCACTTGCCTACTCCCCAGCATAATTCATGTCAAGTAAAAAGAACACGAACAAGTAAATGAATATGTTTTTACGAAAGTCATACATTCATACATATGTTATTGATAGTGCATTTCCTTGTTAAGCATTAGGCTTAATGTTTATGTTGTATGATGTAGGTGAAGAGATCGGAGGTGAGGAGCCTCCTCTCGATGGTCAATCATAGGCAGTTGATGGATAGGAATCGTGGCGATGGAACGTGTTTTGGCAAGGCTTACCGACCCGTGAGTGGCTCCGAACTCTTTTGGTAAAAGTAGGTGTGTGTGTGTGTGTGTGTGTGTAGATATAGAATTTATTGGTTATGGTTTGGTTTTATAGTTGTTAGCTCGGAGAAAACGTGATTTTTGATAGTTGTATTTATATGGGTCGCTTTTGGATGATGTTAGGAGTTTCTACTGCGTATGTCTGATAGCGATAAGTTTGATGATTTTGGTTATGGTTTTGAGATAAAAATGGTGTTTATGTTCGATGTTGTGTAGTGGATTAGGTTGAATCGTATTGGTGATTTTAGGCATTTTAAATATGTAAGGATACGCTCGATTTTTAGAGCAATCCATGCAGTCCGTTTTCGTGATTTATGCCGTGTCTTGGTTATGTGGTCTGGGTAGTGTTTTTGAGGATTTGTGAATGGATGAATGTATGATGATAGAGGGGTTGTTACGTGAAAGTGTGATTTGGTGTGGTTTATGAAGAGAAAAGTGAAAGGGAAAAGTTGGTATTGTGTGTGTGTTGTGCATAAGGGGAAAGAAGAAAATGGGGGTAGCTCTCTGGAATTTCAATTCCAGAGAACTAGCCGATCGATCGCCTGAGGGAAGGGTGATCGATCGGCTAGTAGTGTTGGCCAACGTTCTGGTTTTCCAGAACGTTTGCCGATTGATCGGCTGTCTATGGCCAATCGATCGGCAGTTGTGTATGACGATTTGCCTCAGCCGATCGATCGCCTAAGGGAGGGACGATCGATAGGCTGAAGATTTTAGGGCTGAGGCAGAACCTCAGCTGATCGATCGCCTGAGGGAGGGGCGATCGATCGGCTGAAAATTTTAGGGCTGAGGCAGAGCCTCAGCCGATCGATCTCCTGAGGGAGGGGCGATCGATCCGCTGATGTTTTTTTTTTGGTGTTTTACCCTTACTCTTTTCCTTAGAAACCGAATCAATCCTTCCTCTTTTGTCACTAGCCTAAATTGGAATTGTTTCGACATTTGACGAGTTGATTTAGTGGTGTTTTGAGTTGGACCCAAAGTGTCGATTTAGGTGAATCAAAAGTCTGAGTCTGTTTTATTTTAAAGTGTTAAGTAAAAAACTGAAAAATTTTATGTAAACTTACGAGGGTTTAAGTTAAGATTACGTCATGGCAAGTCCGTGGTGGCCCTGACCAGGTTGGGGTCATCACAACTATGGTATCAGAGTGACCGAGTTTTAAAAGCGATTCTGTAGACCGCCTGCCAAACACGAACCGCCGCACGAGGACTCTCCATCGACTGTAAGTGTTTAAGTTTAAGTATGGTTCTTATATACTTATTTTATGTGTGTTTCTTAATGTGTCTAGGAACAAGAAAATGCCGAAAGCACCTAGACAGACAACTCGAGGAATATCCTATTAGCCAGCTTATAGACATAGCGCACCAACAATCAAAACAGATAGGGATTTTACTCAATCGAGATGGAAATGGTAATGGACAAAGTAGTACTTCGCGGAACTGGGGTAGTGAACAACCTAGGCGGTTTCGACCTCCAATGTTCGATGGATGTGTAATAGATCCGATCCAGGCTGAGGGGTGGGTTCGAGCAATGGATGGATTGTGTGACCTTATTAATGTGAAAGAGGTATATAAGGTTTCATATGCGACGTGTCATCTTGAGGGAGATGCAAGACTTTGGTGGGACACTGTCGAGGCCGTTGAAAATGCTGAGAAAATGTTGTGGGGATCATTCAAGGAATTGTTTTATGAGGAATATCTCTACAAAGCTGCGTGGACAAATAAGATGTCGGAGTCTCCCCAACTTCAACAGACAAGTACGATCGCAGAGTATGTTAGAGAATTCGAAGCGTTAACCCGTTCCGTCAGGCATCTAGGGAAGGAGAAAGAAAACAAGACCTTTTATTTTGTACTAGGATTAAAGAAAGAAATCTTTAAGGGCGTGAAGATATATGGAGCTCAGGATGCTACGTATGAAGAAGTAGTTGTACAAGCTTTTGAGTTGGAAGAAATGGAATGTAAGAATAAAAAGCAAGAAAAGTCCGTTGAATGTGTGCAGATCCCTCAATGTCCACGATGTAAGAAGTCGCATGATGGGGTATGCAAGGCGGGTTCGGGTCGATGCTTTAGATGTAATGGACTTAATCATATTTTCTATAACTGCCCAGAGAAGAACCCTATAAAATGTTTCAAATGCAAGGAAATTGGACATCTCTCCAGGAACTGTCCAAAGAAGTTTTTCCAGGAGGTGCAACCACAACAAAATTAGGGTTTGCATCAACGTCAACGGGGCGATAAGAGGCCTGATGATGCATCGATTGGACAGGACAAGAACAAACGACCTCGAGGAGCTCGTCAAGCTCCTCTATGCCTTTCATGTCTGAAGGATCATTTTGGAGAATGAAGATTGTATTCGGACCAATGTTTTAGGTGCGATAGAAGGGGTCACAAAGCCAAAGATTGTCTATGGCCGAACTGGGAGACCACCAGGTGGTCCTTCGAGAATAACTGCTATGACCGATGATAGGGAAGCTGCCCAACCGTTTGTAGTTCTAGGTGTAGCGACCCTTACCCATATCCTAATTTTTACCAAATTATTACATATATTTTTTTTATCCTTAATAAACTTTATAATAATCGAGCGGAATTTAAATCAAAGGCTAAATCGTTAAAAAAACTTATTCATATCTAATTTAAAACCAATTAAAAGAAACATAACCATTTAACTAAACTTAAATCAATTAAATAAAACTTAAAATAATAATTTAAAACAATTAAATTAAATAAAAACCATCGGCAGGGACAAAAAGGGGATGTTTGTCCCAAAAGTGAGGGGCGATCGATCGCCCAAAACAGGCGATCGATCGCCCTTCGGCGATCGTATAACGGCGAGCGATCGCCCTTTGGCGATCGCGTAGTTTCACCAGTGATCGCCTGCGAGGCGATCGCTGCATATGAGGGGGCGATCGATCGCCATCTGAGGCGATCGATCGCCATGCTCTCTGGAATTTTCCAAAGAGCACGGCCATGAGGGTGATCGATCTCCCCTCCTTGGGGATCGATCGCCACCCACTCTGCCTCCCTCCTTTTCTTTTTCTGTTTCTTCCTTCATCCTCTGCATACCAAAACTTAACACTTAACCCTTTTCCTCATTCATCTTCCATACATTTTGTAAAAACTTCTATACAGTAACGCTATCGTCCACATACATTTCACTCGCTACCTATCACCCGTTCACCGACCCAAAACGCATGAAAAATATAACCAAATTCCATAAAAACGAATCGCGTGGTTCCGTTTAAAAGTTTACAATTCCTCCTGTTTTAATCACTAACAATTCCAATGAAAACTTTCCAAAAGAAATTTATAAAAAAAGTTTCCAAAACATTTTAAAAAAAAACCTCAAAATATAACCTATCAACTATCCAGATTTCCAAACATCCTAAAATGTCAACTATACATTTCTCCTATTCTTTTTATCTATCAAATCCCAAAACATTTACCTATGTCCCCAAAGGTCAAAATCATGCACCGACTGTAACACCCGGGATTTTTTTTAAAGGAAAATTTGGAGAGAAAATTAAAGAATAATAAAAGAGGTTGTTTTAATTAATGTAAAAGAAAAGTGAATGATTTCTTAATTTATGTTCAGGTATTCCCAGTAGAGATCTTAAGCCAAGTACGGGGTGAGGGTCAATTTACAAAAATTTATAATTTAATAACGAGATTGAATGGAATTCGAAATGGCCGAAAATACGTGTGGGCGATTTAGTAATTTGTTTTAGATAAATAAATAAAATAACAAAAAGATTAAATAAAATAAAAATAAAATATTTTTATTTCGAAGAAAAACAGAATGGCTTCATTCTGTTTCTCTTCGACCCGAGCTCCGACGCGGGAGAGAGCCGAGCGATGTCTCTTCTCCGGCGACCCCGCAGCTTCGGCCCCTGCTCAGGCGAGCGACCTTCGGCGAGCTGAAGCCAGAGCGTGGTTCGGTTTTTCCGCGCCAAACCCGACCGAAAAATAGGTAGCTTCTCCTCCCTGTTCCTCTCTGTTATTCGGCCGTGGGGGTAGTCGGCGGGTTGGGTCGATTTCTTGGTTGTTTTGTGACGGAATTGTGGAGAATTTAGTGGTGTGTGAGGGGCGATCCATGGAGGGCTGGAATACCCCTGTTTTCTGAGTGAAAACCGTGAGGTGTGTGCTGTGAATTTGGGGGTTCTGGATTTGGAAACTTTATATTTTGTTAAAGTATGCATAATAGGTTAGAATTTGATAGATTAGTGAGGAATTGAGGGAGTTTTGATAGAAAATCGGAAAGGGGGAAAATTCCGGGTTAGGGCAGAATTTGTGTAACGACCCCGGCCAGGAGCCGTCACGTGTTCATGTCCTTTCATTAATCGTTTGCTTGACTTTTACTATTATTACATTCACTTACTATCTCTCAACAGACTTTCACATTTTACATATATATTTTTTTTTCTAAACTGGTAATAGAGAACGCAGAACCATTAAGGAAGACGAACCCTCTCATGCCCAACTTCCACGCCTCGTCGGCTCAAACTTTCACAGAGTCGAGCGACTGGACTCGGTCATCGGTTTCTTGACAATTTCGGGAAAAGAGGAGTGCCCTCAATTCTCTTAAACAAATACCACTCGGTCTGCATAGGTTGCATGCGTTGACAACCCTCAGAAATTTAGGTCGTCCGGTCATCACGTGTATTACGCGTGACTTCGGCATCTGCCGATGACGTCAGCCGGAAGACTAAACCATCAACAACTATTCCTTCGGCATCTGCCGATGACGTCAGCCGGAAGACTAAACCATCAACAACTATTCCTTCGGCATCTGCCGATGACGTCAGCCGGAAGACTAAACCATCAACAACTATTCCTTCGGCATCTGCCGATGACGTCAGCCGGAAGACTAAACCATCAACAACTATTCCTTCGGCATCTGCCGATGACGTCAGCCGGAAGACTAAACCATCAACAACTATTCCTTCGGCATCTGCCGATGACGTCAGCCGGAAGACTAAACCATCAACAACTATTCCTTCGGCATCTGCCGATGACGTCAGCCGGAAGACTAAACCATCAACAACTATTCCTTCGGCATCTGCCGATGACGTCAGCCGGAAGACTAAACCATCAACAACTATTCCTTCGGCATCTGCCGATGACGTCAGCCGGAAGACTAAACCATCAACAACTATTCCTTCGGCATCTGCCGATGACGTCAGCCGGAAGACTAAACCATCAACAACTATTCCTTCGGCATCTGCCGATGACGTCAGCCGGAAGACTAAACCATCAACAACTATTCCTTCGGCATCTGCCGATGACGTCAGCCGGAAGACTAAACCATCAACAACTATTCCTTCGGCATCTGCCGATGACGTCAGCCGGAAGACTAAACCATCAACAACTATTCCTTCGGCATCTGCCGATGACGTCAGCCGGAAGACTAAACCATCAACAACTATTCCTTCGGCATCTGCCGATGACGTCAGCCGGAAGACTAAACCATCAACAACTATTCCTTCGGCATCTGCCGATGACGTCAGCCGGAAGACTAAACCATCAACAACTATTCCTTCGGCATCTGCCGATGACGTCAGCCGGAAGACTAAACCATCAACAACTATTCCTTCGGCATCTGCCGATGACGTCAGCCGGAAGACTAAACCATCAACAACTATTCCTTCGGCATCTGCCGATGACGTCAGCCGGAAGACTAAACCATCAACAACTATTCCTTCGGCATCTGCCGATGACGTCAGCCGGAAGACTAAACCATCAACAACTATTCCTTCGGCATCTGCCGATGACGTCAGCCGGAAGACTAAACCATCAACAACTATTCCTTCGGCATCTGCCGATGACGTCAGCCGGAAGACTAAACCATCAACAACTATTCCTTCGGCATCTGCCGATGACGTCAGCCGGAAGACTAAACCATCAACAACTATTCCTTCGGCATCTGCCGATGACGTCAGCCGGAAGACTAAACCATCAACAACTATTCCTTCGGCATCTGCCGATGACGTCAGCCGGAAGACTAAACCAACAAACAACTACCCTTCGGCATCTGCCGATGACGTCAGCCGGAAGACTAAACCATCAAAAACTATTCCTTCGGCATCTGCCGATGACGTCAGCCGGAAGACTAAACCAACAAACAACTACCCTTCGGCATCTGCCGATGACGTCAGCCGGAAGACTAAACCATCAGGCCATCTGCCGATGACGTCAGCCGGATAGACTACCTCTTCCAGCTTCCGTCTTACGGTAGAGACTCTAAATCTCAATGACTCCTTCCAACAGAAAGAAAACACAACTCATTCAAAATGCATATAGCGAAGACTTAAGCAACTGACCATTTATAAATCTATATAATCATTCCCTGACTCAGTGAGCCACTAGACAGTTTCAAAGCTCAACGTTTTAAATAATCTCATCCTACTTAAACTACCATATTCTTTAACATAGCGTAACATAAGAGTCTTAACCAGGGGTCATAAATCGCCTCTCCAGTCCCGCACTGTCACCTTGAGCATCCTCCAGCAACCAGCCTTAAGCATCCTCTTTGAACATAACATCCTCACCTGAACCTTCTTCACCTACACCATAAGGTTTAACTATAAGCCTAATGCTTAGTAAGGAATGCATGCTGACAGATATACATGAGTACACAATTTAAAGGGACATAAGTTCATAAACCATTCTTCATTCATGTTCATCTTTATCCTTTACATAACATGTATTAAGGCAGGGAACGAGGGAGGAAGACTGGGGTACATAGTCATTTGCCTATCGCGGCAGTCGTACATAATCATTTGCCTATCGCGGCAATCATGATACATCACTCGGCCTCCCCAGTGGGAGAATTCGCGAGCCATACATATCATTAACTCGGCCTCCACCAGTGGGAGATTTCGCGAGTCATACATATCATTACTCGGCCTCCACCAGTGGGAGAATTCGCGAGTCATACATAGCATAGTCTTTTCCCCGTTCTGCACTTAATTATGGTTACATTTACTTTTCATGTTCTCTACTTAATCATAAACGTGGGCATAATGCATAGACATGAGGTTCACAGAGAAAAGTCATACCATAAGGACAAGTAGAACATCCTGTAACTTTACATTTACTTACACAACTTCTTCATGTCGTGGAAATAACAAATCATAGTCAACAAGTTAACATTTCAGTGATTTCCTAATACCCTTGCGGTGTAGGGCCCTAGTGGCCGGAAATCTTAACACATTCACTTACCTGGATTCCTTAGCAATCCGAGCTTCTTTCCTTTAAACTTCTTCACCTAAAACATGTACATTACAGTAGTTAAAACAAAGTCCTAATAGTCCTAATCATAAACCATCCTAGGATCTAATAGCTAAAGTCATTCCGATTCCTCTGTTGACACACTGCAGTCTGAAATCCGAAACTAGGTGGACAGGTTTTACCATTGATTAAATCCGAGTTGGTTACTTAAAATGCTCAGAATCGATTCGGGATGACATTTCTACTCTCAGATTAAAAAGTCTAAAGCTACTCGGCCACTGCTAAAATATCCGAACTCAGTGCCGAGCTGAAAACAGAGCTCTATTTACTAATGAATGACTACATTGTCCATTTCATACCTCGGGTGTGGATTTGCAGAGAAGAGCAAGCTCGAAACCGGTCGTCGGCAGAGGAAAGTTCTGGTAGCCGAGAGCAAGAACTTGGAAGAGAAGAAATCGCCGAGAGGGAATGTCGGCTACAGTGGCAATAAATGAGATTTAAGGTTTCCATTTCCTATTTATACTAAATCCATCGATTTTAATTTACAAAACTGCCACCCAACCTAGTTTTACTTAACTTGTAATAATTTATCTTAACATTAAATTTTAAATCATAAAGGTTAAATAAGAGGGTGACAATGAAAATTGTCAGAAAATCACCTGGCCGAAATGTCGGGTGTTACAATTTGGTTTTGCCCTTTTTGACCTAGCTAGGGTTATTTGTTTTGAAATTCCTTTTGGCAGGTTAAAATAGGTTATTAGAGGAGTACGTGGCCGCTGGAATCGTTCGATTCCGATAACCGACGCAAAAGTTATGCACGTTTGAGGTTTCGGGTTGGTTTTTACCGAACCCAAATTAGTGGCCCATTTAGTTAGATTTTAATTGGATTAAGTTAGAAATAGGAGTTTGAGAATAGATTGGGGAATGTAAGCTTGATTTAATGAAGTTTGAAGTTGGACGTTGTTATTTATACATAAATTCGGGTTTTAGAGCTTGAGAGTAAGAAATTGGATTAAGTGTTGTTAGTTTGGTTAGTTGATTTCCTTAGAATCCTTTAGTGTGTTACTAAGTTGAGTTTTCGTTATTTTAGGAAAACGGACGTGTGATTTGGTTGGACGAAGTGAACGAGAACGTATCGGGCAACCAGGTAAGTAGAGGACGTTTGTTTTGCCTTCGGGCCTACACCACGGAACGGTAGGTTTGTTGTTTGTTGTTTGGTTGTCTTCTTTGTTGGTTGATTGCTTTGCTTTGTTTTGGTCTGGTCTGGTTAAGTATTTGTGCGACTTGCATCATAGTGTGAAATGCATCGTAGTCCATAGCCTCGGGGGATGTTTGTTTGTTTGGTGTTGTATTGTTGACGTGTGTTGTTGTGTTGATGGTTTCGTGTGATATTGCATATTTGAAGCATGCATCATGGTATAGCACGTTAGAAACGATTAGTGGCATTGTTTGGCATGGTGAGCATGAATGTAATCAGATAAAGTAAAATGTAAAATGCATCTCGAATAGGGTGACTTGTCGGGCTGAGGTTGCTGGTAGTAGCACCCCGAGGGGAACTCTATGAGAGATGACCGGCTAAAACACGAGATCCTGAATAGTGGGCCTTGTCGGGCTGAGGTTGCTGGTAGTAGCACCCCGAGGGGACCTCTGTGAAGGATGACTGGCTAAGATACGTAAATGTAAAATGCATCTCGAATAGGGTGACTTGTCGGGCTGAGGTTGCTGGTAGTAGCACCCCGAGGGGAACTCTATGAGAGATGACCGGCTAAAACACGAGATCCTGATTAGTGTGCTTTGTCGGGCTGAGGTTGCTGGTAGTAGCACCCCGAGGGGACCTCTATGAAGGATGATTGACTAAAATACGTAAATGTCGTGATTAAAGCAACGATCAGCAAACAAACACAACTGAGAGTTAGAAACTGCATTGTGTTAGGTTGATTGCATTGTGATGTTGTTGAGTTGCATTGGGAAGTTATGTTGTTGCGTTGCGTTGTCGTGTTGAGCGTGTGTGTGTGGTTGTGTTAGGGTTGTGTGAGGGTTAATTGTGGATTGCATTTCTTTATATTTATTATCCCCTACTTGCTAAGCGTAAGCTTACGTGTGCGTGTGTGTTCTGTGGTGTAGGTAACGACAGGTGTACAGGTGAGCTATGTGAGTCAGCCAAGACTTGGGAGCAGTCGGAGACGCACGGGGCGTGCCGGTGCGGGCAGTTGTCGGGGCGACTCCACCATGGTCTTCGGGAGATGTGGGGCTTTATATTTGATAGTTTATTTTAGATGTATGTTTGTAGAAATGATGGGAAAGTGTACCTAATTGTAATTGTTGTATATAGTTAGGTTAAGGGTGTTGTGTCGCCCTGTATTTGGAGGTTTTTATATATGTGGGATTGTTGATTGGATAGCTGGTTAGTGAAGTGAGATTATTCTGGATTGTTTGGGATTGGATTGTATGCAGGTATCTAACATTTTGGAGGCGCCATTTTCAGGCGTTACTTTGCCGAAATTTTCGGGAAGGACGCCGTGGTGCTTAAAGGTTAGGATTAAAGGAGTCTAGGCAACTAGGTATGACCTAAAAGAGTTTTAGGAGATTTAGTTTAAATCCTGCGGTGTTAATTTTATTTTTTTTAATGAGGTTTTAGCGTGGGATTAGTTAGCAAAGTAGCGCTCTGAGCCAGGGTGGGTTCGGGGGCGTTACACCGACTGCCAGCGCACTCCCACGGGTCATCCTCCCTCAACATGTTCATACTTCAGGCGGAGGGACGTCTTCCTCACCTGTCTCAAAATCACCTACACCATAGAATTAAACATGTGAGCTAGGGGCTCAGTAAATCTAAGTGAATGCTTGTGAATGCTAATGCTATGCAATGCATGTACAGTTTATAAATCATGCGTCCTACCTTTTCGCTATTCATTTCATTTCATTTACGTCACCGGGGCTTCTCTCTCGCTGGATAGAAGCGGCACATCCGGCGATTGGATAGCCCCTTGTATCTAACCGGGGGAAAAACATGCTTCATCCGACAGCCATGTCTGAACCACCGCCACCGACGTGACCGTCATTACATTCATTACCTTTTCGTTATCGTTTTCCTTTTCATGAAAATATGCATAGAAAACTCATTTTTCATGCCGTTAGAAAAACAATGATGGGTGAACAGATATTATGCCATGAACGAAATAGAAACAAACAGAACATACAAACGACAAACTAACAATTAACAACCTAACAAAACATAAATCTAACTACCCGTTCTAATTACCCCAAACACTACATATCTCCAATTCCTCAATTTAATGTATATTCTTATGGTGTAGGCCAAGACGGCCAAACAAATCACAGAGACTTACCTCGCGACCGTTAAAATTCACGCTCCGTCTACGAGCGTTGTTCACCTAGGGCAAAGCACAGCATTTGTCATTTAAACAAATTCTAAACTATCGAGTTTAGAAAATCACAAACTCCTAGCTAAAGAAAATCTCCTAAACTCTATTCTAACTCATTGAGGCATTTTATCGAGCAATTCGCGCTCATAAATTTTTAAACCTCCATTAATGGAGTTTTCAAGCTCCAAACAAACCAAAACTCCAATATTAACCAATAAATCGATTAACTACGTCCAATAAACCCCAATACATCGATTATAGGCACAACTACGCTAAACCTATCGATTTTGAACTCTATTTCATGTTTTCAACGAAAACCCTAGCGAACTCTAATCATTTTAAACCCTAGAAATCGAAATCTATCATTCCAAAAGCTTAGAGTATTACCTAAAGAGCGAAGACGAAGGAGAAACGTGAAGACTTGAGTCGCCAGAGGAGGAGAATCGCCGGCGTGGAGGAGAAACGCATGAGAGGAGATGAAAATCGCCAAAAGGGTGGAGAGAAATTGGGGTTCGCGTGGGTGAGAGGGAAAATGAGAGAGTTTTTGTATTTTTATTAAAATTTGACCTGCGAAATTACTTATTTGCCCCTCCCTTTAATTTCTATTTGTTTGGTTAGTTATCTCGTTATTTAACTAACGATTCGTTTTCTCCAAAATTTCATATTTTACCATAAATTCCAATTTATTATTACGGCTTTATTAAAACTTTCCGTTCACAAAACGGACTTAATTTGACGTATTTACAAAATACCGTTTATATTGGAATAAAAATCAAATCATGTAAAGCCGGGTGTTACACCAGGTATATTTCTTTTCAGTAGTTAATAGAGTAAAAGTGTGGTTAAAAAGTTAAGATTTAATGACGATATTGGTGCGATAGATAGAAGTAGGTTTAAGAATTGTGAGGTTAGAGAATATGGTGAGTTAGAAACATAAAGATGTAGACCACAATTTAAGGAGAGAGAGATATAGTATGCATCAAGATAGGTAACCTGGCTTTGATATCGCTAGTGCGTTTAAGTGAATAAGGGAACGTAGTAGAAACTCTTATATTTTAGGCTAGCGCAAAGTTGGATGTATATAGATAAAAGCAATACTCGGGAGTTCAGCTTAAGAAAACTGTCGAGAGAGTAAGGGACGTGTTACTTACTTTTGCAAAGATGATGTGATCAAGTGCATACAAAGTCTGGGATGTATAATCTGGGTGATTACTTAGAGGTGTTCGTATTGATCACTATAGATGGGAAAAATAAAGAGATCTAGGTGAGGTAGGTAAATTAATAAATTTAGAGACGAGTCTATAGTAGATATAGTTAAGCTAAGAACAACAAACATGAGGCTTACTTCCGGGGTGGATGTAGAAGCATCAGTACTCAAGGTGCTAGGAGGGTGGACCTTAATGAAGTGACGTTTCTAGGTTTTTGGAAAGTAGAAGGGCAAGATTAGGGAATTTTAAGAGATTTGGAGTAAGGTTAGAAACCTACCTATAACAAGTTTGCTAACAAGGAAAATCATTAGATGAATCGTCGCTAGGAAGTCGAGAAAAATATTTAGAATTTGACTAGAAGGAATGACAAGTAGTAGTCTAGTTAGTAACTTTCGAGGAATCCTTGTGAGACATTAGGAATTAGTGAAGGGCATTGTTTATTTAAATGAAGGGTTTAGATTGAAGTTAAACTCGAATGTTAGGGTCGTGTGAATCGAGGGATTAGTGGGTTAACGGATGAGGAAAACAAGATCTTGCACGAAAAACATTCAAGTGCATTAGGAATAAGATTAAAATAAAAAATTTCAAAGGCTCGACCCGTATGTAACGAAGTCGAAGCCAATGATTTTGTAAATAGCTAAGGTTAAGGTTGATAAACTTAAGTGTGTGAAGTAAATTGCAACTTGAGGAAAATAGAGACTGTGAGATGTAAGATAAAATGGGCTGGTTAGGTAGACTTTTGGGCTTGGATAATGTCATACGGGTAAGTGAGAAGATTAACTAGATTAAATGGAAGGTTAAAATAAGAGTCATGTAGTTTAGGTTGTGGAATTTGGAGCATATTGGATAAAAGGAAGAAAGATTTGCACGAAGACTGTGCAAGTGAGCTTAGAAGTGAGGTTAGATCAGGAGGTTTAGGAAAGTTTCGACTCATAAGTTACATCGAATTGTTTATGCACCCTTTAAGGTGTTGGGTGAATAGTTAAACAAATTTGTTCATACTTAATAATTTGATAGTGATTGATGATGATTGAGGTAAAAGTTGGACAAAATGAGCGTAGTGGACATAATTATAGAAACTTGGAGGATACCTTGAAAACATAAAAGGGATAGATTTAAGTATTTAAAGCCCTGTGTACGGGGATGGCATTAGAGTGGCTAATAAAATGTTATAATTGCCCAAGGTAAGTAGGTTTAGAAAGAGAGAGTGATAAATTGGAAAATAGATAGTAGTGTAGAGAAAAGTTTGAAACGGAGGATTAGGATAAGAAATCTATGTATCAAGTCCTTAGTGTCATGGAATTGAAGAAGCTTTGAGGGCTTGATGTTCTTAGGTACGTGTTGATGGCACGAATTAGAAAAGTTAGGAACATAATGAACTTAGCTCTAGAGTCTAAGTGATGGAGGTTGAGTTGAAGTAAGTAGATGTATGAGCGATTGAGTTACGAAGTGCGTAGTTAGGAGGATTTAAAGCTTTAGAGATATGAGAAACTGTCAAGACTCGAAGGGTGAGTAAGACCATAGAAGTGTCGAGGTTAGTGTTGCGAGTTTAATGATGTAGGTAATGTGGGAGTGAGTAATTTGAGGATTAAGCAAGTGAAAATTTTGAGGACAAAATTCCATTTAAAGAGGGAAGGATGTAACACCTGGATTTTTCGAGTTTTCGCTCCAGGGGTATTTTTGTAAATGATAAATATAGGCCCGTTTTGTGAGCGGAAGGTTTTATTAGGGCCCTAGGAATTTATGAGGATTTTTAGTGGAATAGATAAATTTTTTAGAAATCCAAATTGATAGCGCAACGCCGAGTTTCGGTTTTCTGCCTATAGAGTTTTAAGTCATAAAAATAGTAAATTAAGTCCGTTTTTCAAACGGAGAGTTTCGTTAGAACCCGAGGAATAAGTTGGAATATTTGGAGAAATAAGATAATTTTGGAGAAACCAAATCGATAGACTAAATGACGAATTAATGAAGAGTTAAATAGGAGGGGCAAACTTGTAATTTTGTAGGTCAAATTTTAATATAAACCAAAATACCCCCCCCCCCCCCCCTTCTCTCATTTCCTCTCCAGCTACGTAAACCCCTCCTCCCTTAGCCATTTTCTCTCCTCCCTTCGCCGTTTCTCCTTCGGCCAAGTGACATTCTTCCTCCGGTGTTTATTTCTTCTTCGTTCTTCGACGAATCAACATTCTAGGTAAGCTCCAAGCTCTAGACCCGTTAGTTTCCGTTTTATAGTTGATTTCGATTTAGAGTATTTTCGATTTAGGGTTGAGAAATCGTAGGTTTTGTTAGAAATCAATATTTTAAGAATATTAATGCCCATTGACAATGCGTTTGTTGTTATTTAGGTAGATTAAAGGGATTAATGGTGTTTGGGTGATTGTTAGGTCAATTTTTGGGGTTGTTGGAGAATTAAGAAAGCCATTAATGGAGTTTTATAAATTGTGAGCGCAATGTGCTCGATGAAATGCCTGAATGACGAAAACTATAGTTTTAGGAAAATTACCTTAGTTAGGAGTTACATTTGGCTTTGGAGATCGTTCATTTAGTATTGGTTTTAATGCCTTTATTTATGAAATTCCTTAGGTGGACACGACTTTTGGACGGTGCTCGGCATTGCTAAGGACGCCAGGTAAGTGGGTGCTAGAAGACCCTACATCGTGTCAATGCTAGGCTTTCGTGTTTTGATGATGGTTTTCTGATTGTGGGTTTTAGTGAATCGGGTAGCCTAGGATGTTAGTTATTAGTTGTTTGTTAAGTTCGTTACGAGTAAAATATGTTCATGTACGTTCGTGAATTGTTTTGATGGTTTGTTATGCGTAAATTCCTCATGCATCATGTTTGCTCAAATGACATACGAAATGTTTTATATGCATGGAATTGAAATATACGTAATGATTAAATTGGTTGGAGCAGTATGGCCATGACAACAAAACCGTTCGTGAGGACCATGATCACTGTCCATAATGGACCATGAATACTGTCCGTAAGGACCATGTACACGCACTTGCCTACTCCCCAGCATAATTCATGTCAAGTAAAAAGAACATGACCAAGTAAATGAACATGTTTTTATGAAAGTCATACATTCATGCATATGTTATTGATAGTACATTCCCTTTCTAAGCATTAGGCTTAATATTTATGTTGTATGATATAGGTGAAGAGATCGGAGGTGAGGAGCCTCTTCTCGATGGTCAAGCATAGGCAGTTGATAGATAGGACTCATGGCGATGGAACGTGTTTTGGCAAGGCTTACTGACCCGTGGGTGGCTCCGAACTCTTTTGGTAAAAGCAGGCGTGTGTGTAGATATATAATTTATTGGTTATGGTTTGGTTGTATAGTTGTTAGCTCGGAGAAAATGTGATTTTTGATAGTTGTATTTATATGGGTCGCTTTTGAATGATGTTAGGAGTTTCCGCTGCGTATGTCTGATATCGATAGGTTTGATGATTTTGGTTATGGTTTTGAGATGAAAATGGTGTTTATGTTCGATGTTTTGTAGTGGATTAGGTTGAATCGTATTGGTGATTTTAGGCATTTTAAATCTGTAAGGATACGCTCGATTTTTAGAGCAATCCATGGAGTCCGTTTCCGTAATTTATGTCGTGTCTTGGTTATGTTTAAGCCATGCTCTGGGTAGTGTTTTTGAGGATTTGTGAATGGATGAATGTATTATGATAGAGGGGTTGTTACGTGAAAGTGTGATTTGGTGTGGTTTATGAAGAGAAAAGTGAAGGGAAAAGTTGGTATTGTGTGTGTGTTGTGCATAAGGGGAAAGAAGAAAAGGGGGGTAGCTCTCTGGAATTTCAATTCTAGAGAGCTAGCCGATCGATCGCCTGAGGGAAGGGCGATCGATCGGCTAGTAGTGTTGGCCAACGTTCTGGTTTTCCAGAACGTTTGCCGATCGATCGGCTGTCTATGGCCGATCGATCAACAGTTGTGTATGGCGAAGGGCTGAGGAAGAGCCTCAGCCGATCGATCGCCTAAGGGAGGGGCGATCGATCGGCTGAAGATTTTAGGGCTGAGGCAGAGCCTCAGCCGATCGATCGCCTGAGGGAGGGGCGATCGATCGGCTGATGTTTTTTTTTTTTGGCGTTTTACCCTAACTCTTTTCCTTAGAAACCGAATCAATCCTTCCTCTTTTGTCACTAGCCTAAATTGGATTTGTTTCGACGTTTGACGAGTTGATTTAGTGGTGTTTTGAGTTGGACCCGAAGTGTCGATTTAGGTGAATCAAAAGTCTGAGTCCATTTTATTTTAAAGTGTTAAGTAAAAAAAATGAAAAATTTTATGTAAACTAACTGTTAGAGGATGTTTGTTTATTGTAGTTACTTACTTACTCTAGTTTAGTTAGAGTTACTCTTCTCTTTTTCCAATGCTCATTATGAGCCTCACAAGACGTGTATGAAAGCCTTAGGGCTCATTTAGAAGATATACAGAATAGGTTTCAAATAACTCTATGCTGCCGCCGTTGTTCTTCTTTTTCATCTTCTTCGTTCTTTTCCTTTTCATCTCCAGTAAGAAAACTCAACTTGGTATCACAGCCATAGCATGGCATCCCCTAGCTCAACCGTACCCTCCTCTCCCTCAACCCCTTTCTCTCCTTCTCTGCCTCCCTTTCCCACCGTCAACCAAGTTTTCACGATTAAACTGGACAATACAAATTACATCTATTGGAAAGCTCAGTTACTCAATGTCGTCATCGCCAACGAAATAGAAAAGATTTTGAATGGCAGCTATCCCTCCCCTCCCCCATTTCTAGACAACCTTACCTCTCAGGAAAATCCAGAATACCACCTCTGGCAACGCTACAATCGTCTTCTAATGAGCTGGATTTTCTCCTCGTTGTCCGAAGAACTGCTGCCCCTAATTGTTTCCTTCACTACCACTGGTGAAATGTGGGCCGCGCTTGCTCGCAGGTTTTCTTCCTCCTCTTTAGCATGCATTTCCGACCTGCGTAGTCAACTTTATTCGATTTTGAAGGATGGGCTCTCTGTTGCTCAATACATTCAAAAGCTCACCTCTCTCTGTAATACCCTGGCCGCAGTTGGACAGCCAGTATCCTACGATGATCAGGTCCTATATTTTTTGGGGGGACTCGGCAATGACTACAATCCCTTTGTCACTGCCATTACATCTCGCTCTGATCTACCGTCACTAGAGGATATCTACTGTCTTCTTCATAGCTATGCGTCTGCCTTGAGAAGCAAAACTCCGTCGGCTCCCTTCACTTCCCAACACAACTCCAAGCTCAGGCCGCCGTCTATCGCCCATCTCGGTCGGGATGGGTTCCTCGGCCTCCACTGGCTCCATGCCCTACCTTCCAGAACCGTCCACCTTCCTCTGGTATTGAGTTTCATCCCACGGGTCAACATGTTGGGTGTAACGCCCCCGAACCCACCCTGGCTCGGTGCGCTACTTTGCTAACCAATCCCACGTTAAAATATAATTTAAAATAAAATTGACCCGGTAGAATTAAAGCTAAGTCTCTCAAAACTCTCTTATTGCATACCTAGCTGCCTAGACTCACTAATTCCCTTACTCCTAACCATTAAGCACCACGGCGTCCTTCCCGAGAATTTCGACAAAATAACGTCTGTAAATGGCGCCTCCAAAATGCTAAATACCTGCACAAAATCCAATACAGAATATTCCTAATCTCCAACAATCAACCAGAATGAAGAAAATCCACAATACTCCTCATCGAAGTGCCTTACACTTTGCCCGCACCGAAGTGCCTTACACATTGCCCGCACCGAAGTGCCTTACACTTTGCCCGCACCGAAGTGCCTTACACTTTGCCCGCACCGAAGTGCCTTACACATTGCCCGCACCGAAGTGCCTTACACTTTGCCCGCACCGAAGTGCCTTACACTTTGCCCGCACCGAAGTGCCTTACACATTGCCCGCACCGAAGTGCCTTACACTTTGCCCGCACCGAAGTGCCTTACACATTGCCCGCACCGAAGTGCCTTACACATTGCCCGCACCGAAGTGCCTTACACATTGCCCGCACCGAAGTGCCTTACACATTGCCCGCACCGAAGTGCCTTACACTTTGCCCGCACCGAAGTGCCTTACACTTTGCCCGCACCGAAGTGCCTTACACTTTGCCCGCACCGAAGTGCCTTACACTTTGCCCGCACCGAAGTGCCTTACACTTTGCCCGCACCGAAGTGCCTTACACATTGCCCGCACCGAAGTGCCTTACACATTGCCCGCACCGAAGTGCCTTACACTTTGCCCGCACCGAAGTGCCTTACACATTGCCCGCACCGAAGTGCCTTACACATTGCCCGCACCGAAGTGCCTTACACATTGCCCGCACCGAAGTGCCTTACACATTGCCCGCACCGAAGTGCCTTACACATTGCCCGCACCGAAGTGCCTTACACATTGCCCGCACCGAAGTGCCTTACACATTGCCCGCACCGAAGTGCCTTACACTTTGCCCGCACCGAAGTGCCTTACACTTTGCCCGCACCGAAGTGCCTTACACATTGCCCGCACCGAAGTGCCTTACACATTGCCCGCACCGAAGTGCCTTACACTTTGCCCGCACCGAAGTGCCTTACACATTGCCCGCACCGAAGTGCCTTACACATTGCCCGCACCGAAGTGCCTTACACATTGCCCGCACCGAAGTGCCTTACACTTTGCCCGCACCGAAGTGCCTTACACATTGCCCGCACCGAAGTGCCTTACACTTTGCCCGCACCGAAGTGCCTTACACATTGCCCGCACCGAAGTGCCTTACACTTTGCCCGCACCGAAGTGCCTTACACTTTGCCCGCACCGAAGTGCCTTACACTTTGCCCGCACCGAAGTGCCTTACACATTGCCCGCACCGAAGTGCCTTACACATTGCCCGCACCGAAGTGCCTTACACATTGCCCGCACCGAAGTGCCTTACACTTTGCCCGCACCGAAGTGCCTTACACTTTGCCCGCACCGAAGTGCCTTACACAACGACAAAAACACAACGACAAACTCACAACGACAAACTCACAACGACAAACACACAACGACACATTGCCCGCACCGAAGTGCCTTACACAACGACAAACTCACAACGACAAACTCACAACGACAAACTCACAACGACAAACACACAACGACAAACTCACAACGACAAACTCACAACGACAAACTCACAACGACAAACTCACAACGACAAACTCACAACGACAAACTCACAACGACAAACACACAACGACAAACTCACAACGACAAAAACACAACGACAAACTCACAACGACAAACTCACAACGACAAAAACACAACGACAAACTCACAACGACAAACACACAACGACAAACACACACGACAAACACACAACGACACATTGCCCGCACCGAAGTGCCTTACACATTGCCCGCACCGAAGTGCCTTACACAACGACAAACTCACAACGACAAACACACAACGACAAACACACAACGACACATTGCCCGCACCGAAGTGCCTTACACATTGCCCGCACCGAAGTGCCTTACACATTGCCCGCACCGAAGTGCCTTACACATTGCCCGCACCGAAGTGCCTTACACATTGCCCGCACCGAAGTGCCTTACACTTTGCCCGCACCGAAGTGCCTTACACAACGACAAACTCACAACGACAAACACACAACGACAAACACACACGACAAACACACAACGACAAACTCACAACGACAAACACACAACGACAAAAACACAACGACAAACTCACAACGACAAACTCACAACGACAAAAACACAACGACAAAAACACAACGACAAACTCACAACGACAAACACACAACGACACATTGCCCGCACCGAAGTGCCTTACACATTGCCCGCACCGAAGTGCCTTACACTTTGCCCGCACCGAAGTGCCTTACACATTGCCCGCACCGAAGTGCCTTACACATTGCCCGCACCGAAGTGCCTTACACATTGCCCGCACCGAAGTGCCTTACACAACGACAAACTCACAACGACAAACACACAACGACAAACACACACGACAAACTCACAACGACAAAACACACAACGACAACACACAACGACACATTGCCCGCACCGAAGTGCCTTACACTTTGCCCCCACCGAAGTGCCTTACACTTTGCCCGCACCGAAGTGCCTTACACAACGACAACTCACAACGACAAACTCACAACGACAAACACACAACGACAACTCACAACGACAAACTCACAACGACAACACACAACGACAAACACACAACGACACATTGCCCGCACCGAAGTGCCTTACACTTTGCCCGCACCGAAGTGCCTTACACTTTGCCCGCACCGAAGTGCCTTACACAACGACAAACACACACGACAAACTCACAACGACAAACTCACAACGACAAACACACAACGACAACACACAACGACAAACTCACAACGACAAACACACAACGACAAACACACAACGACACATTGCCCGCACCGAAGTGCCTTACACTTTGCCCGCACCGAAGTGCCTTACACATTGCCCGCACCGAAGTGCCTTACACTTTGCCCCCACCGAAGTGCCTTACACAACGACAAACTCACAACGACAAACACACAACGACAAACACACACGACAAACTCACAACGACAAACACACAACGACAAACACACAACGACAAACTCACAACGACAAACACACAACGACACATTGCCCGCACCGAAGTGCCTTACACTTTGCCCGCACCGAAGTGCCTTACACATTGCCCGCACCGAATGCTTCAAAGAAATGAATTGCCACACCACACATCCCACAACTCAACGCCAAGCACAACGATAACACAACACTACACGAAGAAAAGCAATAACAAATAAAACCTACCGTTCTATGGTGTAGGCACGAAGGCGAAAGAACATTACCCACTACTTACCTGTCGTTCTAGCTCGCTGAGGATACTCGGTTACCTGTCCACCTACGACTCTACCTACGACAAATATTCACACTTCATTAAATCAAGCTAACATTCACCCATTTACTCTCAAACTACTATCTCTAGCATAATTCAACTAAAACTTAACTAAACGGGCCACTAATTTGGGTTCGGTAAAAACCGGCCCAAAACTTCCAACGTGCATAACTTTTGCGTCGGATATCGAAATCGAACAATTACAGCGGCCACGTACTCCTCTAATAGTCTATTTTAACATGCCAAAAGGAATTTTAAAACAAACGACTGTAGCTAGGTCAAAATGGCAAAACCCGAACTGCCCTTTATCCGAAATTTTCCCCATTTTGATTTTTCATCAATTCTATTCCAATTCTTCACCAATCAACTACCCTAATGTCCAATTAACATAAACTAACTAAAAAGTCAAGGTTTTACACAAGAAACCCGAAATCATAGAACCTCCCCCCCCCCCCCCCTCTCACGGTTTTCTTCCTGAAAACAAGGGTACCCCAGCCCACCAATCATCACTCGCCTCACACCTCTAATTCCCCCTCATTTCCGTCACAATCAACCATAAAATCGACCCAACCCGCAGATCACTCCTCGGCCGAGCAACAGAGAGAAAACAGGGAGGAGGAACTACCTATTTTCGGTCGGGTCTGACGCAGAAAAGTCGAATCAGGCTCTGGCTTCAGCTCGCCAGAGTTCGCTCGTCTGAACGATGGCCGGAACCGTGAGGTCGTCGGAGCATGGACGTCGCTCGAGCTCTCCCCTCTCGCGTCTGGAGCTCGGGCCGAAGAGAAACAGAGTGGCTTCTTCGTGAAGCTATTCTGTTTTTCTATAAAATTTTATTTTTATTTTATTTAATTTTTTTGTTATTTTATTTATTTATCTAAAAACAAATTACTAAATCGCCCTCTCATATTTTCGGCCATTTCGAATTTCATTCATTCTCGTTATTAAATTATAAATTTTTGTAAATTGACCCTCACCCCGTACTTGGCTTAAGTTCTCTACTGGGAATACCCGAACATAAATTAAGAAACCATTCACTTTTCTTTTAAATTAATAACAACCTATTTTATTATTCTTTTATTTTCTCTCCATTTTTTTTTCCTTTAAAAAATCCTGGGTGTTACATTGGGCGCCATACCCGATCCAACCACAAGCCCAGGTGCCAAATTTGTAACAGGCTAGGCCACTCCGCTTCAGCCTGTTACCATCGCCTAAACCTAAACTACCGACCTAACCCACCAAACCCAGCCCATTCTCACAACCCGCCCGCCCAAGTTTTTTATACCCACACCCAACCCTACCCGTTTTCCACCGAGCCCACTCCCACTCATCCTCATCAGTTTCCAGCCCAGCCGTATTCTGCTTCCCCTCTCCCTCTTTCAACTCTCCAGTTTTTCCAACCAGCTACCCTTCCCCTGCCACCTTCTCACTTCCCCAAATCTCTTCTACCGGAATTCTTTTGACGCCGGTTTCTCCTGATCCTTGGGTCCTCGATTCAGGGGCTACACATCATTTTACTCCTCATTCGGACATTCTTCATCAACCTCAACCCTACTCCGGCCACAACCACGTCGTCCAAGCTGATGGTAAGCCCTCTACCATTATTCAAACTGGTTCTGTGCTTATCCCTACCTCTGGTCGTTCTCTCTATTTACACATTGTCTGTCACACACCTTTGTTCTCTCATAATCTGTTAAGCGTTAGTCAATTATGCCGGGAAAATTCAGTCTTTGTTGAATTTCATCCTCACTCTTTTTTTGTCAAGGTTCGGACCTCTCATCAAATCCTCCTTCAAGGATCCCTCACTGACGGTCTGTGTAGGTGTCACTCCTTGTCTCCACCTCGCTCCCTGTCCACCACCATGCCGAGCTCATCTCTCTGTTCCTCTCACATTTAGAATTCTCGCTTGGGTCATCCGTCTCAATTTACTTTAAAGCAAGTGTTAGGATTTTGTAATGTTCCTTTTGTAAAAAGTGAAATGCCAAACTTTTGTTCTAGTTGTCAAATGAGTAAATTTCATTGTCTTCCTTTTCCAATTTCTAATTCACGTGCAAGCTTCCCTTTTGACATTGTCCATACAGATGTTTGGGGTCCATCTCCTACCATTCCGTCACGGGTGCTCGTTATTTTCTCTTATTTGTGGATGATTGTACTCGTTTCACTTAGTTTTTCCCTCTAAAATTAAAAAGTGACGTTCACACAACATTCGTTCAATTTCACAAGTTCGTCCTTAGTCAATTTGGTTTACCCATCAAGGTAGTTCAATCCGACTGGGGTGGCGAGTTCCAATCCCTCTCCCCTCTCTTTCACTCTCTTGGCATTCATCACCGTATCTCCTACCCATACACTCCAAATCAAAACGGTCGAGTCGAACGTAAAAATCGTCATGTTGTAAAACTGGTCTCGCTCTCCTTTTCCACTCATCCGTCCCTCATCGTTTTTGGCCCTACGCTTTTGCCACTGCCACCTTCCTCATCAACTTGTTACCGACTCCTTTACTTCAAAACAAATCTCCATTCGAATGCTTGTTTCACTCTTGTCCCGATTACTCGTCCCTTCGGGTCTTTGGTTGCTTATGTTTTCCTTTTTCTTCGTCCTTTCAACAAACATAAATTACAACCCCATTCTCTTCCTTGTGTCTTTTTAGGTCTTAGTTCTCATCACAAAGGCTATCTTTGTCTCGATCCTCAGTCAAATAAAATCTTTATCTCTCGGCATGTCAACTTTGATGAATCTAGTTTTCCCTTCTCTTCCCTGTCCACATCTGTCCCTCCGACGTCTCCTTTTGTCATTCCACCTCTACCTAATCTTCCCATGACTCATGTCCACCCACCCAATCCCGTTTCCCTACATTCCCCCACTCCAGCACCTGCTCCGCCTCTCACCTCACCCACTTCTACCTCACATGACCATGTACCCATCTCTATTTCTCCCGGCCTTCCTCCCCCATTAACTACTCCTCTTGTCACCAATCTTCATCCTATGCGAACCCAAGCGAAAGATGGTATTGTTAAACCCAAAACCTTCTCCGCCGAATATCCTTTTGAACCTAAAACCTTTCTCCAAGCCTCCAAACACCCTCATTGGTTAGCTACTATGCGCGAGGAAATCTCAGCTCTCCAATACCTGGACGTTGACCACTCCTCCAACCGGCGCCAAAATAATTGGTTGTAAGTGGGTATTCAAAACTAAACTGAATCCCAATGGCTCCATCAATCGATATAAGGCCCGCTTAGTGGCAAAGGGGTATGATCAAACAGAGGGTCTTGACTACGAAAAAACTTTCAGTCCAGTTGTCAAACCAGCATCAGTTCACACTACTCTCTCTGTGGCCATCTCCTTCGGCTGGACCATCCGCCAACTCGATGTAAGTTATGCCTTTCTCCATGGCGATCTAACTGATATCGTTTTTATGCAGTAACCCCTGGGTTTTGTAAGTCCCTCTCATCCCTCTGCTGTATGCCGTCTCCGTAAAGCCTTGTATGGCCTCAAGCAATCTCCACGTGCCTGGTACACAAAATTGTACACTGCTTTACTCGCTTGGGGCTTCTCGGTCTCCAAGTCAGATACATCACTTTTTATTCGTCGTCAGTCCTCCTCCGTCATTATTATGCTGGTATATGTTGACGACATTATTATTACTGGAAATTCCGCACCTCTACTTGATCAACTTCTCAGTTATTTACGGTCTTAATTTAAAATTCGAGACCTTGGCCCTCTCTCTCATTTTCTTGGGACTTTCAGTAACTCACAACTCTGGTGGTATGCAATTCTCCCAGTCAAGGGACATTTCTGAGATACTTCACAGGGCTAACATGGGTGCTTGTAAACCTGTTGCCACCCCCCTGGTTGCCGGACCTATTCTTTCTATACACTCGGGTACTCCCCTCAGTGATGGTTCTCTTTACCGCAGCATTGTCGGTGCTCTACAATATTACTGTCTTACTCGACCTGACATTATCTTTGCTGTCAATAAAGTTTCCCAATTTATGCACGCCCCATCCAATGTTCATTGGCAAGCTGTCAAATGGATTCTCTGATATCTTCAAGGTACTCCCTCCTTGGGTATCTCTTTTACGCCCTCTTCATGTTGCAATCTAATGTGCTATACAGATGCCGATTGGGCTTCTTGCCCGGACGATCGTAAGAGTACCAGTGGCTATTGTATTTTCTTGGGCTCTAACCTTATCTCTTGGTCCTCTGCCAAACAAAAAGTCGTTTCTTGATCCAGCACCGAATCTGAGTATCACAGTGTCGCTAACTCAACTCTTACAAGTTAAGATTACGTCACGGCAAGTCCGTGGCGGCCCTGACCATGTTGGGGTCATCACAACAATTGTTCTCAACTATCAAGCCTAAACCTGACTATAAGTCTGAAAACACCAACCGTGATTTGCAAGGTAAACCCGACGCTTCTACTACTAGAAATCGTGACATTAAGTGTTTTAAATGTCAAGGCAGGGATCACATAGGGAGTCAATGTCCGAACAAGTGAGTTATGGTGATGCAAGACAATGGTGAAATTGTGACCGATGATGAAGATTTCGACACCAAAGAAATGCCGCCATTGGAGGATGTTTTTTAGGAAGAATTTGATGTACTTGGTGATTTGTTGGTGGCAAAAAGGGCTTTGAGTGTGCAAGCCAAAGAGGTGGATGAGTTGCAGCGTGAGAATTTCTTTCACACTAGGTGCTTCGTCAACGATAAGGTATGTAGTGTGATTATTGATGGTGGTAGTTGTACAAACGTTGCTAGCGCAGCCATGGTGGAGAAATTAGGTTTGCCCACGTTGAGACACCCCCGGCTGTACAAGTTGCAAAGTTTGAACGATAGCAAGGAGGTGAAGGTAACCAAACAGGTGCTAGTTGCGTTTCGGATTGGAAAATATGAAGATGAGGTGTTATGTGATGTCGTTCTGATGCAAGCTAGACACTTGTTGCTGGGGCGGCCCTAGCAATTTGATCGAATAATCAAGCATTGATGGGTTTACCAATAAATACTCTTTTGTACTCAATCAACGTCCAATTGCTCTTGTACCTTTGACACCACAACAATTGAAAAAAAAGTGAGAAAAGAAAAAAGTGAGAAAAAATGAGAGAGAGAGAGAGAGAGAGAAGTGAAAAATCGAGAGAAAAAGAAAGAGAGGGCAAAAAAATGGAAAGAGAAAAAAATAAATCAAATTCGACCTTGGTGAGTTTAAGAGAGGAAAAATTTTATTTCATTGCAAAAAAAAATAGTAAGATCAAGAGAGCTGTACATCTACAACAGTCCTTGATAGTACTTACGTACAAAGATGTATTTTTGTGTACTAATGACATTACCAACAATTTTCTAAGCAACGTTATCTCTTTTTTGCAGAATTACGAGGATGTATTTCCCGAGGAAACACCATCAGGATTATCTCTAATTCGTGAGATTGAATATCAAATTGATTTTGTACTCGGTGCAACGATTCCAAATCGACCAACCTATAAGAGCAATCCCGAGGAGACAAAGGAGCTTCAAAGGCAAGTACATGAGTTAATGGAGAAAGGGTACATGAAGGAGAGCATGAGTCCATGTGTCGTTCTTGTTCTACTTGTGCCTAAGAAGGATGGGACTTGGAGGATGTGCGTTGATTTTCGGGCTGTTAACAACATTACGGTAAAGTATCGACACCCTTATCCCTCGCTTAGATGGCATGTTAGATGTGTTGTATGGTGCTTGTGTATTTTCTAAAATTGATTTGAAAAGTAGATATCATCAAATTCGCATGAAAGATGGTGATGAATGGAAAACTACCTTTAAGACAAAGCAAGGATTGTATAAGTGGTTAGTAATGTCTTTTGGTTTAACTAATGCTTCAAGTACTTTTATGAGATTGATAAATCATGTTTTGCGTGCATACATATGCATATTTGTTGTTGTTTACTTTGATGATATCCTCATTTATAACAAAAACGTTGATGATCATATTGTGCATTTGAAATCAATTTTGGATGTTCTTAGAAAAGAAAAATTATTTTCTAACTTAAAAAAATGCACTTTTTTCACCGATAGCCTAGTATTTCTTGGTTTTGTTGTTAGTGCACAAGGAATACAGGTTGATGATGAAAAGGTCCGTGCAATTCAAGAATGGCCGAGTCCTACAAGCATAGGTGAGGTACGAAGCTTTCATGGACTTGCTAGTTTCTACCAGTGATTTGTGAAAGACATTAGCACTTTGGACGCACCACTCACTGAAGTGATCAAGAAAAACGTTGGATTCAAGTGGGGTTAAGAGCAAGAAGAGGCGTTTATACTAATCAAGAAAAAATTGACAAACGCTCCATTATTTTCTTTACAAAACTTTAATGTTTAAGATTGAATGTGATGCTTCCGGCGTTGTACTTATGCAAGATAGACGACCAAATGTGTATTTTAGTGAAAAGCTAAGTGGGGCTACTCTAAGCTACTCAACTTATGACAAGGAATTATACGCATTGATTCGGGCCTTAAAAACATGGCAGCACTACATTTGGCCTAAGGAGTTCATGATTCACACTGATCACGAGTCACTGAAGCACTTGAAAGGGGCAACATAAGTTGAACAAAAGGCATGCCCGTTGGATGGAGTTCATCAAGACATTTCCATACATCATCCGGTATAAGCAAGGTAAGAAGAATGTGGTTATTGATGCCCTTTCGCGCAGGTAGGAATTAATCTCAACCCTTGATGCGAAATTACTTGGTTTTGATCACATTAAAGAATTGTACCCTTTGGACCAAGATTTTTGTGAGGAGTTTCAGGCTTGTGATAAAAGTGCAGTGGATAAGTTTTATAGAAATGAAGGATTCTTGTTCCGGGAAAATAAGTTATGTGTGCCGAATTGTTCTTTACGTGATTTGCTAATTAGGGAGTCTCATAGCGGAGGATTAATGGGGCATTTTGGTATTGATAAGACCTTAGCTATTTTACAGGAACTCTTCTTTTGGTCACACATGAAAAAAGATGTTGAGAGAATTTGCTGTATGTGTATTATGTGTAAGCAAGCGAAATCCCGAGTGCAACCTCATGGTTTGTATACACCCCTACCTATCCCCAAGGAACCTTGGATTGATATTTCAATGGATTTTGTGTTAGGTTTACCTAGGAGTGGGCGTGGAAAGGATTCAATTTTTGTGGTTGTTGATAAATTCTCAAAGATGGCACACTTTATCCCCTGTCAAAAAACGGACGATGCTTTACATATTGCTGATTTGTTCTTTAGGGAGATTGTGCGATTACATGGTATGCCTAGAACAAATGTTTCGGGTAAAGATGCGAAGTTCTTAAGCTATTTTTGGAAGACTTAGGAGTAAGCTAGGTACTAAGCTTTTGTTTTCTACCACTTGTCACCCATAAACTAATGGTCAAACTGAAGTAGTAAATAAAACTTTGTCAACTTTGTTGAGGGCTATTATAAGTAAGAACATTAAGACCTGTGAGGATTGTTTACCACATGTTGAATTTGCTTACAACCAAACTATTCATCCTGCTACTAGATTTTCACCTTTTGAAATTGTGTATGGTTTTAATATGTTAACCTCATTGGATTTATCTCCTTTACCAATGTCTGAGCATGCTAACTTAGTTGGCAATAAGAAGGCTGAGTTTGTAAGGCAAATTCATGAGAAAACAAGACTCAACATTGAGCGAAAAACGAAGCAATATGCAAAGCAAGCTAACAAGGGGCATTCCAAGGTGATCTTTGAACCCAGAGATTGAGTGTGGTTACACATGAGAAAAGAGAGATTTCTGGTGCAAAGGCATTCCAAGTTACTTCTAAGAGGAGATGGCTCTACAAGCTAGACTTACCAGTTGAGTATAATGTTAGTGCCACTGTCAATGTTAATAATATGAGTCCTTTTGATGTAGGAGGCAATTTGATGAAAAATCCTTTTCAAGAGGAGGAGAATGTTGCAAATCAAGGAGCATATCCAAAGGATCCAATTTAGGTGCCCGTTGAACCAATTACAAGAGCTCGAGCGAGGAAATTCAATGAGGTACTTTATGGGCTGATTCAAGAATTATGGAGTCAAGGAGATTCATGGAAGCCCATTGACGGAAGCTCATGTTTACCACTTAAGTGTGTCAATCTGATCCAAGCTCTAGAAGATTCCGAACCTCATCCTATTTAAAGGCTTGTTTCAATGAATTAAACATGAATTATCATATCTGTGAGGATGAATTTCTCTTCGATTCTTTGAACTTCCTTTAGAACTCTTCGAATTTCATTTGCGCGTTCTCTTTAACTTATCAATCAATCATTCCATAGTTGATTATGGCATCTTCATCGTACTAAGGTTCTTACCTCCATATAGGTAACGGGTTGTGGTTCCCATTCGAACTAGTCTAAGAACAGTCCTTATTTCCTTGTCTTGTTTATGGGTTTTGTCATCTATTGGCGGGATTCGTATCAATTAGGTTGAACAATATTGTCCCATTTTGAATAATATTGCACTAGTCGAAGATGAAATACTACAAGTAGAGAGCAACACAAGTAGTACAATATTGTACTTTGTGGAATACTAGTTAAAGGGCAATATTGTACTTTGTGGGCTTTTTCAATTTTGAATAATATTACATTAGTTGAAGATGAAATACTATAGATAAAGAGCAACACAAGACCACAATTTTTCAATGCCCTCACAAAGATGGATCACCACAGTTCAAACCTCAAAGAGGACCCGATCGCGAACTTAAGGATTTAGTTCATGATTTGCCGTGGAAGACTTTAAATCAAAATTTTACAAGTCATCACTCATTTTAGATAAGTTGATGTCCACATGGTGATTGCAAGACTATTAGATAGTGAAATAAATTAAATAAAAGAAAATATTGTAGAAGCAAAATAAAATGTGTCACATCTGTATAATCATATAAACCCAAAATAAAACAAACGAATAAATTCAAAGTTTTTTATTAATTTGAATCCTAAACTATCGGTTTTTTTAAACCAAACCCTAAACTATCAACCCTAACAATTCAAACCTTAAATTATCAAAAACCTAACAAATCAAACCCTGCCAAACATCCAATCACTGTCCGTTTGTGTTGTGCCCCATAGGCCAATCACACGATCACAGGTACAATCACATGCTTTATCTAATTTATGTACTTACACACTTTACTCTTTTGCAGGTGACATTTCTTACACCGACTTGGACGGCATACTCACCGATATAAAATGGGAGATGGAAGCTCAAGATCCGGAGCAACCGAAGCACGTCATTGCTTGGGAGACAAGGCTTGGAGAACCAGAAGCTCATATGGGAATTTGTCTTCCCGAGCATTGATTTATATGTATTTTTATTTTAAAACTTATTGGGTAAACATTGGCCTTTTTGTTAAGATTTTATATAAGCATGCATGATAGGCATTTAGGGCTAGATGCTTGGTAGGATAGATGTGGCTTGGTTTGGTTTTAATTGGCTTGAGAACCAAAGGAGTGGGTTAATGAAGAAAACCAATTTGCTGTGCATTGAAGGACCGGACCACTTGCTGCTTGAAGAACCGGGCCGCTGCTGCTTTGAAGAGAACCAAGTGAAGCTTCATTTTGTGAACCAGACATTGCGAAAAGGAAAGCCAGAGAATCACGGTGAACATTCGGCGATTGCACT
This sequence comes from Begonia masoniana, assembly GCA_022432975.1. Taxonomy (NCBI): domain Eukaryota; kingdom Viridiplantae; phylum Streptophyta; class Magnoliopsida; order Cucurbitales; family Begoniaceae; genus Begonia; species Begonia masoniana. Next base: position 14,101,535 of record CM039504.1, read on the forward strand.
CGAAGATGGAGGGGACCACTTCCGTTTTTGGCCTGAATCGCCGCTGCCTTCGTGTCGGAGAAGCTTCCTTGCAAGGAAACCGGCGAGCTGACATGGAAGCAGGGCTACCCTTGAAGCCTTAGCGACAGAGGAATCTCGCCTGCTCTGTTTCTTCTTCCCGCGCCTTCAACGGTTCTCGGCCAATTTTCAAATGTTTCTCCAGCCACTAGGTACTATTTATCATCGCAATTGGTGTCTGTCAAACTTGGTTCAGGTAATGAGAACAAGTAGACCGTTTCCCTAAGAGAGGAACCGAGAAGGAATTTCGCCAACAGGTGAGCTTCAGCTTTGCCGAACAGGAGACAGCCTCCTAGTTCAACAACCCGAGGTTGTTGTTGAACTCTAGCACCACTCTCCTCTCCTCCCTATCGAGGGTTGGAAACCAGAAGGAGGTGGACAAAACCGGTTCCTCAAGTCGACGCCTTCCTCTAGAAAAGCGTTCTGTCGGAGCTAACATTAGTTAGCTGACCGACTTGAGGTTGTGTAAGTCTTTGTTGAGTTAACTGGACCACGCCTTTCACCTTGCACACACTTCACTCGCACGACACCAATCACACTTAAGTTTCTGTTTGTTCTGCATTTAGCACGTTTAGTTTTTCTGTTTTGAGGTTACTCGGCTTTGCCGAGCACCGGAGTAGCTAACGATCTTTTTAAGCCATTGCAGGAGCTTATTTATGGCTTGACCCGCAACATTTGGTATCAGAGCCTCGGTTAGCTCTCTGGTTTGTTATTTAGTATTTTCTGTCATTTGTTTGTGTTGATTTCTGTGCTGTTGTTTTGTGTCATTTGTGATCTGTTTTGCTAACAAATAAACCATATTGCTTGGGCTAACTTTCTATTGATTAATCCAGCATGTAAGAAGGTTTTTGTTAACAAATATTGATCTGTTCTTTGTGTGTTTTTCATGTTGTCTCTGTTTCTGTTGTCATCGTTATTTTGCTGCTTATTTTGTTTTTTGTTTATTTCTGTGTTTTGAGTCTTTTGATGTCCAGAATATCCACGAGCATGAATTAATAATCTGTCTATATAGTCAAGCATGTTTGGATATCTCTTTTGTTATCATTGTCCTCTGATTTACTGATATACTACGTCAATGCTGAATGTTCTGTTTAAGTTTATCTAAATGTCAGCAATGTTGTTTTGAGCTCTCTGATTACCTATGCATAAAATTTTCGTTGAAAGACAACTGCTGTGAAGTGGAAACTGTTGTTTACTGTTTGAAAGTGTTGCTGCATTTTATGAAGTCAAAGCTGTTGCCTGATCTTTTAGTTGCTGTTAACATCTGCATAATCGCTGTGGTTTGGTGTTTATTGTGCTGACATTGATTCCAAAGTTAAACACTCTAAGCATGATATATTTTAGCTGCTGTTAACACTAGTAAGTTGTTGATTTGTTCTCTGTGAAATCAAACAAACTAGAACTGCATGTTTCACTGTTCACCTTTGCTGCTGATAGCTGTTTTCCCACCCAAGTGTTGTTTTTGTTTTCAAATTGCTTTTGGCATCAATTTTTGTTTTTGAAAATTTGGGTTAAGTTCGGATTTAAAAAAAAAAAAAAAAAACAGCAGAGTTTTTTTTTCTTTTAAGCAAACCAGAACTGTCTTCAAGTTTTCCTGATTTTACTCTGCTGTTGCCAAACCTTCTTCGAAGAAAACCAACAGATTTACCAATCGATTTCTGAAATTGTTTCGCTTTCAAAGCAAACAAATTTACAAAGTAAAATCTGTTTTTGGGAACCACACAAAATTTCACTGTTTGCTCGCCCGATGAGCTTCGTTGTTTTACTGCCCAGAAAACTTGATTTCAAAGCTGTTGCATGCCGAAAACCATCGCCGAAAGTTTACTTGGCTGAAGGATGGAAATCTTGGCTGCCGCGTTTACTGAGTGTGTGAGTTTTCGATTTTCCCCTTTCTGTGCTTCGAACGCCGGCGAGCTCCACTACTCTCACCCGATAATCGCTTGAAAAGTTTTTATTTTATTATTTTCTTTTCTGCTTTATTAAAAAAAAAATCATTTAATTAAAATGACTACTTTCCCTAGTTTAAGGTTTTAACTTAGTTAAGTTAAATTTCCTCCTAAAATTTAGGATCACAAATATAACTTAATTAATTTATCCTAAAACTTAGACACATGAAAACCCGTAGTGAAATCATACATGAGGCGAACCAAGAATTAGGACCTGAACCCAATCAAGGCAAAGGAGTACCCCAATCTGGAAATCCCCACGTAGGAGAAACTAGTATGCAAGGTCAAATAGACGGTTTGGCCGGTGAAGTTAGTAGCATTGGCCAACAACTCAAGGATATTAAGCTTGTTATGGAGAAAATTCTTCAAAATGCCCCGAGAGAATCCTCCCGAGAGACATCCCCTAGGATGAGGCCAGAAAACCCAAGAAGAAGGCCCACTGAACATGAGCCCCATAATGAGTATGAAAGGCCCGAGGCCCCTAGGAGAAGAGTTCCCCACTATGACTTTAGAGAGGAGGATGAATGGACATTAGACGAAGAAGAGAATTTCCGTCCTAGTCAGCGGAAGGATTTAGATGACCTGCGACATGTTAAGCTACATGTGCCATCCTTTAATGGGACATGTGATGGCCATACCTTTTTGGACTGGTTGGACAAGACTGAGAAAGTATTTGAGTACTACGAGTACTCAGACCGAGTTAAGATCCAACTAGTGTCAGTAGAACTCACGGGTTATGCTGCACTATGGTGGTCAAACATTAAGGCCCAGAGAGAAAAAATAGGAGACGAGCCCATAACTTTATAGCGTGTAATGAAATCCTTAATGACCAAGAGGTTCGTCCCCAGTCAATATAAACAAGAATTGTTCCTACAAATCCAAAACCTTAGGCAAGGACATCAATCTGTAGAAGAATATCTCATAGAGTTCGAGACCCTTAGGATTCGTGGAGCCATGGACGAGCCTGAAGAGCAAATTATAGCTAGATTCATCCGAGGACTCACCCGAGATATAGCTGACACCGTGGAACTACACCCACTAGAATCCTTAGATGCGGTAGTTCAGATGGCTTTGAAGGTCGAACGTCAACTCACTCGAAAAAGAAAAGCTAACTACCCTCCAAAGTTCATTCCCAAAACTACCCCCAAGATCTCATCTAAGTTGCCCGAGCCCAGTAAGACCCTTACCAAGGCTGAAGGGAAGAGGCCTTTTACACGAAATTGGCCACCTAAGGAACCTGGCCCTAAGGCACATGAGGATAGAGCCAATGCACCCCGTTCTAGAGACATGAAGTGCTTCAAGTGTCAAGGACTTGGACATTTTATAGCACAGTGCCCAAACCGAAGAGTAATGATCTTGAGAGAAGACACTGGTGAATATGAAAGCGAAGATGAACAACCCGAAGATGAAGTTGAGGAAGACGAAGAAGGAGAGACTAAATCTGAAGAAGAAGTTGTTCATGCACCAGATGGACCCCTACTTATGGTGAGTAGACGTGTACTCATGTCAGGGAGCACGGGAGAAGACTGTCAGAGACAGAACATCTTCCACAGTAGGTGTCTCATCAAAGATAAATTGTGCTCACTGATCATTGACGGAGGCAGTTGTGCAAATGTCGCCTCGAAAGAATTGGTTACCAAGCTAGGATTAGAGACCACTGCTCACCCCCGTCCATATAAGCTTAGATGGTTGGATGACCGTGACGATGTCAAAGTGACCAAACAAGTCAAAGTTGAATTTGCCCTTGGAAAATATAAGGACACGGTCCTTTGCGATGTTGTACCTATGAGTGCAAGTCATTTGCTTCTAGGTAGGCCTTGGCAATTTGACCGAAGAGTGAACCATGATGGATATACGAACTATTATTCCCTTAAGTTTGAAGGCAAAACCTTTAGATTTGCACCCATGACCCCGGCCCAAATATCCAAAGATGAAACTGCACGAAAAGAAGCTAAGACTAAGGCTAGCTTGTATATGACTAAAAACGAGATCGAAGCATCTGTGCTTAGAGGAGACCCCATGATTTTGATACTCTTTCGTGACAGAGTTATGGAGCTAGGAGAAATACCTACACCTGTTAAGAACTTGCTCCACCAATTCCAAGACGTCTTCCCGGAGGAGTTACCCCAAGGATTACCACCTTTACGTGGTATTGAACATCAGATTGATCTCCAGCCTGGTGCGGTTTTACCTAACCGACCTGCCTATCGGATGAACCCCGAAGAGACTAAAAAGTTGCAAGAACAAGTACAAGAACTATTGGATAAGGGGTATATACGAGAGTCCATGAGTCCCTGTGCCGTACAACCTCTACTGGTACCCAAGAAAGACGGCACTATGAGAATGTGTATTGATAGCCGAGCCGTGAACCAAATAACAGTAAAATATAGGTTTCCCATACCTAGGCTCGAAGACATGTTAGATGAGCTCAGCGGAGCCGCCATCTTTTCCAAAATAGACCTCAAAAGTGGCTATCATCAAATAAGAATGAAGGAAGGTGACGAATGGAAGACGGCCTTCAAGACTAAATACGGCCTTTTCGAATGGATGGTGATGCCCTTCGGATTAACCAACGCGCCAAGTACATTCATGAGGCTCATGCACCATGTGCTTAAAGAGTATCTGGGAAAGTTCATCGTTGTTTACTTCGATGACATTTTGGTGTATAGCGCGGACCTTCCACAACACCTTAGCCACCTTAGTACCCTGTTTCAAACCCTTAGAAAAGCCAAGTTATTTGGGAACTTGAGCAAGTGTTCATTTGGACAAGACAAGGTGTACTTCTTAGGATTTATCATCTCGAAGGACGGCATGGAAGCTGATGAGGACAAAATTAACGCTATCAAGGATTGGCCCACACCAAATTCGGTCACCGAAGTTCGTAGTTTCCATGGCCTAGCTTCTTTTTATCGGAGATTCATACAAAACTTCAGCTCGATAGTCTCACCACTCACGGATTGCACCAAGAAAGTGAAGGAGTTTACTTGGACCCCAAATTGTCAAAAGAGTTTCGAGTTGATCAAGGAAAAGCTGTGTCATTCGCCTGTACTTGCACTCCCCAATTTCAGCAAAGTATTTGAGGTAAAAAGTGACGCCTCTGGAATTGGAATTGATGCAGTACTTATGCAAGAAGGGAAACCTGTTGCATATTTTAGCGAAAAACTGAAAGGAGCTACCCTCAATTATTCAACCTATGATAAGGAGTTTTATGCGGTTATTAGAGCATTGGAGCATTGGCAACATTATCTTCTACCTCGAGAATTTGTTATCAACACCGACCACCAATCGCTCCGACATATCAAGAGTCAGCATAAGTTGAATAAGAGGCATGCAAAATGGGTAGAGTTCTTAGAGAGGTTCCCCTACACTTTGAAATATTTAAAGGGAGAAAACAATATCGTGGCCGACGCGCTTTCAAGAAAACGCATTCTCCTTACGGAATTAGGAACCAGGTTCTTTGGTTTTGAGTGTGTCAAAGAGAATTATGAAACCAACCCAAATTTTGGAACCTACTACGCTAAGTGCAAAGAAAAGGCCACAGGAGAATACCGTCTCATGGATGGTTATTTGATAAAAGCGGGAAAGTTATGTATTCCCCAAGGAAGTCTAAGACGATGTCTCGTGAGAGAAGCGCATTGTGGAGGTTTGGCAAGCCATTTCGGAGAGAAGAAGACCCTGGACATGCTCAAGGAAAATTTCTATTGGCCCCGCATGATAAAAGATGTCCACCGTCTAGTGGAAACATGTGTGGTATGCAAGAAAGCCAAGAGTAGGCTTCTCCTTCAAGGTTTATATATGCCTCTGCCAGTCCCATCACACCCATGGACCGACGTTAGTATGGATTTCGTTCTAGGACTACCCCGAATTGCCCGAAGTAAGGACTCCATTATGGTAGTTGTGGATCGTTTTTCCAAGATGGCCCATTTCATTCCCTGTGCCAAAACAGATGATTCCTTCATGATAGCTGATCTGTACTTTAAGGAAATCGTTCGCCTACATGGAATTCCACATTCAATAGTGTCAGATCGGGACACTAAATTTTTGAGCGCCTTTTGGACCACCTTATGGAGAAGGTTGGGGACCAGGTTGTGTTTTAGCACATCCTTCCATCCCCAAACGGATGGTCAAACGGAAGTTGTTAATAGGACCTTAGGCACCCTCTTACGCAGTATTGTAGGAAAAAAACTAACCAATTGGGACATCGTCCTTCCTGGCTTAGAGTTTGCCTACAATCGCAACCTACATTCCACTACTCAGCAATCGCCCTTTGAGGTTGCCTATGGGTTTAATCCCTCTACACCGTTGGACCTTGCACCCCTACCATTCAAAGACTTAGCTGATCCATCAGGAGCAGACAGGGCTGAACGTATTAAGAAATTACACGAGAATGTTCGAAAAGCCATTGAGAAAAGGAATAGTGTCGTAGCCAAACAAGTAAACAAAGGACGTAAAGAGGTTATTTTTAAAGAAGGAGACTTAGTTTGGTTGCATCTACGTAAGGAAAGGTTTCCCGATCAAAGGAGGTCAAAGCTTCTTCCTCGAGCAGATGGACCTTTTAAGGTCTTGCAGAAAATTAATAACAACGCCTACAAGATAGAGTTACCTGGCGAATATGGCGTGTCAGCAACCTTCAACGTCCAGGACTTATCCCCATACAAAGGCGAGGAAGATGGCCTTGATGGGCCCGACTTATCAGATTTGAGGACAAATCCTCAACAACCTGGGGAGGATGTTGTGCCCCATAGGCCCATCACACGATCACAGGTACAATCACATGCTTTATCTAATTTATGTACTTACACACTTTACTCTTTTGTAGGTGACATTTCTTACACCGACTTGGACGGCATACTCACCGATGTAAAGTGGGAGATGGAAGCTCAAGATCCGGAGCAACCGAAGCACGTCATTGCTTGGGAGACAAGGCTTAGAGAACCAGAAGCTCATATGGGAATTTGTCTTCCCGAGCATTGATTTATATGTATTTTTATTTTAAAACTTATTGGGCAAACATTGGCCTTTTTGTTAAGATTTTATATAAGCATGCATGATAGGCATTTAGGGCTAGATGCTTGGTAGGATAGATGTGGCTTGGTTTGGTTTTAATTGGCTTGAGAACCAAAGGAGTGGGTTAATGAAGAAAACCATTGAAGGACCGGACCACTTGCTGCTTGAAGAACCGGGCCGCTGCTGCTTTGAAGAGAACCAAGTGAAGCTTCATTTTGTGAACCAGACATTGCGAAAAGGAAAGCCAGAGAACCGCGGTGAACATTCGGCGATTGCACTCGAAGATGGAGGGGACCACTTCCATTTTTGGCCCGAATCGCCGCTACCTTCGTGTCGGAGAAGCTTCCTTGCAAGGAAACCGGCGAGCTGATATGGAAGCAGGGCTACCCTTGAAGCCCTAGCGACAGAGGAATCTCGCCTGCTCTGTTTCTTCTTCCCGCGACTTCAACGGTTCTCGGCCAATTTTCAAATGTTTCTCCAGCTACTAGGTACTATTTATCATTGCAATTGGTGTCTGTAAAACTTGGTTCAGGTAATGAGAACAAGTAGACCGTTTCCTTAAGAGAGGAACCGAGAAGGAATTTCGCCGACAGGTGAGCTTCGGCTTTGCCGAACAGGAGACAGCCTCCTAGTTCAACAACCCGAGGTTGTTGTTGAACTCTAGCACCACTCTCCTCTCCTCCCTATCGAGGGTTGGAAACCAGAAGGAGGTGGACAGAACCGGTTCCTCAAGTCGACGCCTTCCTCTGGAAAAGCGTTCTGTCGAGCTAACATCAGTTAGCTGACCGACTTGAGGTTGTGTAAGTCTTTGTTGAGTTAACTGGACCACGCCTTTCACCTTGCACACACTTCACTCGCACGACACCAATCACACTTAAGTTTCTGTTTGTTCTGCATTTAGCACGTTTAGTTTTTTTGTTTTTGAGGTTACTCGGCTTTGCCGAGCACCGGAGTAGCTAACGATCTTTTTAAGCCATTGCAGGAGCTTATTTATGGCTTGACCCCCAACAGTTTGCTTACCATGGACGGCCGATCTAAAAACAACGGCCGTCCGTTTGGTACAGTCCTACGTGACACTAGACACGTTGGATAGGTTGGACGATTAGGGGGTGGAGACTGTCCGTTCCACGTGCAGTGCATAGAATTCCTAAACAGACGACTATTCTAAAAACAACAACAGTCCGTTCTACAATAATTGTCAATAATTTTCACGAGCCAGAGACTGTTTGGGAGAACAGACGGCCAATTTACGGAAGGGCTGTCTGTTCCCCCAAACAGTCTCTCACTCGTGACTCAATAATTGTCACAGGCTAGTCACTGTTTGGGATAACTGACGGTCGATTTACGAAATGGTCGTCTGTTCTTCTAATCAGATTCCTGCCCGTGACAATTATTGAGTCATGGGCTGAACAAGTAACGGACGGCCAATCTCGTGAACGGCATTCTGTTCTCTTATACTATATAAGGAGATGACCCTTAATGTTTAACTCATAGATCTCGAAAACTCAGAAACCTCTAGCGACATCGTATTTCTAGTGACGTTTTATTTTTCTCTATATTAGCAACGTTGATGGATTCTGATTCAAGTAGATGAGTTGATGCAGACGAGACAACAAATCAAGCTGCCAACATGGACTGGTATTCGAACGACACACCCAGATATGGGGATCTTCGAGTATTCAATCACTTATAAGGTGATGGAGAAATAGAGGTGCATTCAACCTCGCAAACCCTAGATGATAAGCTTCGAAGACCGGTCGAGTCGGAATATGATGAGACAGAAAGCATACCGGTAAGGGAAGAAATTTTAGCTTTTTTTTTTGGTAAACAAATAAAGTGAAACTCGGCGACTCACGGCAGCGTGTGAAAACGGATGTGAGTGGCAACTACATGCTTTGATCATGCAAAATGAGCTTAAATTTCAAATAAAGAGTTACACTGATTCTCACAATTGTGCAAGGAAAATTGAGAATCATCATGCTACTGCAAAATAGGTGGTAAACCATTATTTGGATAGGTTCAAAAGTCAACCTACATGGAAAATTCATTCTATTATCGAGACGGTGAGGAAGGATTTGAATGTGAAAATTACACCCAGTCTTATCAGAAGAGCAAGAAGCGATGCTCGAAAACTTAATGACGGGAGGGGCGACGAACAATTCAAACTACTGCATTCATGTGCAGCAGAAATATTTAGATCAAATCTGGGTAGCACAATGAAAATACATGGTTACTTGGTGGGCTATGACCGAGCCATGCGTATTTGAAAGAATGTACATGTGTATGGCTGCTTGTAAGAAAGGTTTGCTGCAGTGTACCAGACCTATTATGTAACAACCAGCACCTTGGTCAGGTATTTTTCCCGCGATTATTATGGTGTGAATTATGTAATAAGGAAAGTATAAATGAAAGTAGGTTTAATGGCAAGCATTGTAATTAGTGTGAGCTGGCTCGATATAAATAGGAAGTGGAAAGCATAAAATCTCATTTAGCCGACTTTCCTCTTCTGGCGATTTCCTCCTTCGGCAACCAATTCCTCCCTTCTCTTTCTTCGACGATTCAAGCTCAGGTAAGGTTTAGGTAACTCATTCATTAAGCTTTTGATTAAGGGTGATTACTGGTTGGTGTTTAAAGATTTAGAATCGGACAATGCTTGAATAATGACAGTATTTTGAGTCTTCTGTATTGGCATTGGTATAGAATCCTAGACGTTGTTGACATTTTGTTGAGAGTCTGAAATCTATATGAATCTGGCAGTTTAGGCGATGATGCCATTAATGTTTTGAAAGTTAAGCTCTGCACACTAAGTGCTCAGCAAAATGCCTTAGAGGTTCAAGCTAGTATCTAGGATAATTTCTTTAGCCAAGATTTTACCAGCTCTGAGTTTAGATTATTCAGGACATATTTAACATTGATGTGTGAAATGTCCTAGGTGGAAAAAGATTCGAGTGAAGGCACGGCATAGCAAAGGAATTCAGATAAGTGAGTGCGTTAGGACTTCCGGCCATTAAGGCTCTACATCACAAGGGTACTAGGTTAAGCTTGTTGTTGACAATGTTTTGATGTTTGTGGTTTGTACTACGGTATATGCTGGATGTCTGAGTTTTCTTTAGTGTAATGTTCTGTTTTGTATGTAAATTTCACGCATTATGATTTACCTTCCAAAAATGTAAAATGTTTTATGAACATGTCCCTTTCATGAACAATATGTGATAATGAAATGTATGCAACTATATTTAAGTGAGGGTTGGGGTGGTTTGGCCATGTCACTGTCCAGGGATGGACCAAGATTATTGCCCGAGAGGAGGCCATGTACACGCACTCTGTCTACCCCCCTTCGGCACTAATCCCTCCTTAATGCACGATATATGATCGATGAATAAGAATATGATTTTATTGAGTATATGTTCATGAGTAATTATGCATATGTTGCACTTCTTACTAAGCATTAGGCTTATAGTTTGAACCTTATGATGTAGGTGACGAATCGAAAGGTGAGGATTTCATTCCAAGCGATAACATCTAAGTCGGGTTGCTGGATAGTACTCATGGCGTGGATTTTTTGTAGATGTATTCAGTAGATGAGCAGTGGATGTGTTTTGTAGATGTATTCAGTAGATGAGCGGTGGATGTGTTTTGTAGATGTATTCAGTAGATGAGCGGTGGATGTGTTTTGTAGATGTATTCAGTAGATGAGCGGTGGATGTGTTTTGTAGATGTATTCAGTAGATGAGCAGTGGATGTGTTTTGTAGATGTATTCAGTAGATGAGCGGTGGATGTGTTTTGTAGATGTATTCAGTAGATGAGCGGTGGATGTGTTTTGTAGATGTATTCAGTAGATGAGCAGTGGATGTGTTTTGTAGATGTATTCAGTAGATGAGCGGTGGATGTGTTTTGTAGATGTATTCAGTAGATGAGCAGTGGATGTGTTTTGTAGATGTATTCAGTAGATGAGCGGTGGATGTGTTTTGTAGATGTATTCAGTAGATGAGCGGTGGATGTGTTTTGTAGATGTATTCAGTAGATGAGCGGTGGATGTGTTTTGTAGATGTATTCAGTAGATGAGCGGTGGATGTGTTTTGTAGATGTATTCAGTAGATGAGCGGTGGATGTGTTTTGTAGATGTATTCAGTAGATGAGCGGTGGATGTGTTTTGTAGATGTATTCAGTAGATGAGCGGTGGATGTGTTTTGTAGATGTATTCAGTAGATGAGCAGTGGATGTGTTTTGTAGATGTATTCAGTAGATGAGCGGTGGATGTGTTTTGTAGATGTATTCAGTAGATGAGCAGTGGATGTGTTTTGTAGATGTATTCAGTAGATGAGCAGTGGATGTGTTTTGTAGATGTATTCAGTAGATGAGCGGTGGATGTGTTTTGTAGATGTATTCAGTAGATGAGCAGTGGATGTGTTTTGTAGATGTATTCAGTAGATGAGCGGTGGATGTGTTTTGTAGATGTATTCAGTAGATGAGCGGTGGATGTGTTTTGTAGATGTATTCAGTAGATGAGCAGTGGATGTGTTTTGTAGATGTATTCAGTAGATGAGCGGTGGATGTGTTTTGGCCATGTCACTGTCCAGGGATGGACCAAGATATGCCGAGAGGAGGCCATTACACGCACTCTGTACCCCCTTCGGCACTAATCCCTCCTTAATGCACGATATATGATCGATGAATAAGAATATGATTTTATTGAGTATATGTTCATGAGTAATTATGCATATGTTGCACTTCTTACTAAGCATTAGGCTTATAGTTTGAACCTTATGATGTAGGTGACGAATCGAAAGGTGAGGATTTCATTCCAAGCGATAACATCTAAGTCGGGTTGCTGGATAGTACTCATGGCGTGGATTTTGTGCTGGGTGGCGATTTAACCTGAGGATGGTGCTCCTGGTCTGTTATGGTATAAGATAATGACATAGAAGAAATAGTAAAAGAGAATTTTTATATGATGATAAGCAGATGAGCGGTGGATGTGTTTTGTAGATGTATTCAGTAGATGAGCGGTGGATGTGTTTTGTAGATGTATTCAGTAGATGAGCAGTGGATGTGTTTTGTAGATGTATTCAGTAGATGAGCGGTGGATGTGTTTTGTAGATGTATTCAGTAGATGAGCGGTGGATGTGTTTTGTAGATGTATTCAGTAGATGAGCAGTGGATGTGTAATGGTGGATGTTGATGGGTTATTGTTGAGCGGTGGATGTGTTTTGTAGATGTATTCAGTAGATGAGCAGTGGATGTGTAATGGTGGATGTTGATGGGTTACTGTTGAGCAGTGGATGTGTTTTGTAGATGTATTCAGTAGATGAGCGGTGGATGTGTAATGGTGGATGTTGATGGGTTACTGTTGAGCGGTGGATGTGTAATGGTGGATGTTGATGGGTTACTGTTGAGCGGTGGATGTGTTTTGTAGATGTATTCAGTAGATGAGCGGTGGATGTGTTTTGTAGATGTATTCAGTGTTTGTAGATGTTGTGTGTTACTGTTGAGCGGTGGATGTATTCGATAGATGTAATCGGAAGATGGGCGGTAGAAGTGAAGTGGTGGATGTAGATTGGTTACTGTTGAGCGGTGGATGTGTTCGGTAGAAGTATTCGAAAGATGGGCGGTAGAAGTGTAGCGGTGGATGTAGATTGGTTACTGTTGAGCGGTGGATGTGTTCGATAGAAGTATTTGGAAGATGGGCGGTAGAAGTGTAGTGGTGGATGTAAGTTGGTTACTATTGAGCGGTAGATGCGTTCAAATCTAAGGCATTTAAATATTCTACACTTTTATACCCTCGGTCCCTTCGGCCGATTGTTTCTAATATTCTAATTGATACTTAAATATTGTTTTATCAAGTAATTTCACGACGATTTCATCCATCATAGATTTTGATTAAAGTTTTCAACAAAAAAAAAAAGAAATTTTACGGGAATTCAAGAATTATGTTTAAGGGTCGGGTCGTTACATATTATCTGTTTGGATGGTTGTCATCTAAAGGGCTCTTGCCCTGGCCAACTACTCACAGCCGTTAGTATTGATGGCGACGATGGCATATATGTTGTTGCCATTGCCAACGTGGAGTCAAAGTGCACAGACTCATGGAAGTAGTTTTTGCAAATATTGAAGGAAGACCTAAACACTCCATATGGACACGGATGGACAATTGTGTCGGATGACAAAAGGTACAACTGTGTCGGATCACATTTGCTATTGTTTCTCGTACAACTTATTTAGTGGTGTAATTGTACTGCGTAAGGAAGTTCTTTCCAGGAGACTGGATTTTAAGTGGGACCGTTTGTGATCCCTTCAGCCTTTTCTGGAAACTTACTTGGAAAGGTAATTATATCTAGGAGATTGTCCAGTACAGTCTTTTCTGGGAATTATCCTAATAAGTACTCTTCACGTTGTGATCGTTATATTGTTTTATGTTGACTTTGTTTTTCTTTCACATATTAGTGGTTGTCGCGTATTGTGGAGGAAGAATTAGGTTTAACCGAACACCGCTACTGCCTTCGGCATATATCTGCAAACTTCAAAAGTCAATTTCGAGGCAGAGCATTCAGAGATGCAATGTGGAATACGGCCAGGGCAACCAGAAATTTTCATTTTGAAATAGAAATGAGGAAACTGCATTAGATTAACCCGGATGCCCACACATGGCTTCGACGAACACCGCCTAGCTATTGGGCTAGTCATGCATTTTCGTCGATTCTCAAGTGCGATATGGGCTAGAAGAATTTATGCGAGTCGTTCAATGCAATTCTATTGCCAGCTAGGGACAAACTGATCCTGACCATGTTCGAGATGATTCGAAAGTCCTTGATGACTTGCACTGTAAAAAATACTAAAAGATGCTTTCTTCAACAGACCTCCTGTGTCCTAAGATAGAGAAGAAGTTTGGGAAGCTAGAACGTGCAGCTCAAAATTGGAATGTTGTGTTCGCGGGAGGTGCACGATTTGAGGTCAGTAATGGCAACAAATAATATGTTGTCGACCTGAATGCAGGCACGTGCAATTGTTGCAGGTGGGAGCTTACAGTAATCTCATGTGTCCATTTCATTCCATGCATGTATTTCATGAGACTGACACCGTAAAATTCCGTTCATCAACACTATCACCGAACGACATATTTAGAGATGTACTCAAACTTCATTCGTCTCATTAGTGGCATGGACATGTAGCCACCTATACACAGAATGAACCCAATCATTCCGCCCGAGAGAAGGCGCCAACCTGGTAGGCCAAAGAAGAATAGAGTGTACGATGTCGATGAGCCGTCGAGGTCGATAAATTACAGGAAGAAATCTACGGTGGAGTGTCATATATGTCGGCGTCAAGGGCATAATAGTCGCACTTGACATGACAGGGGATCCACTTCAGGTGCTGCTTCCGCTTCTGCTTCCTAAGACACATTTATGGGTTTCCACACATTTGATGGAACGTAAGTACATTTTAACCTTTTTTTCATAAACACACTTTCATTATTTTTCTTAATATAGTTTTCATTATGTGCAGGAATCTTCTACACACGGCTATGGACGAAGAAACATATGAATATATTTAGGCTATAATTTGTTATATCGGCTTCTTTGAACCAAAAGGACATCGCAAAGCTTAATGGTTGCAAGGCAAGCTTGAAAAAGTTGTCAAAATATGTATCGTTAGACTATGAAAAGAGTGGAGTACTTTATCAAAATGATGGATCTTCCGAGATTGATGGAGCGAAACATATATTAAATGAAATTTGTTCCAAGACAAAGAGGCGGTGCACATGCAATAAGTTAGATTATGTTTACCGCATGTTCACCGCCTCTTTCTCTTGGAACAAATATCATTTAATAGATGTTTCGCTCCATCAATCTCGGAAGATCCATCAATGTGATTGAGTACTCCACTCTTTTCATAATCTAACGAAACGTATTTTGACAGCTTTTCCAAACTACCTTGCAAGCATTAAGCATTAAGTTGCCTTCCAATATCCTTTGGGTTTAAAATTAATTTTTTATAATGTGTAATGTAAGTATGTTTTATGATTTAATTAACTAAAATTGTAATAAATTATACAATAGTTATAAAATCACGAAAATTTATAGATTGTCTTTCCATGGTGTGGTAAACATGTGGTCAAATTTTCAAGTAAATCAAATATCGTTTGGTTTTTTTTAAAATTAATTTTTTATACTGTGTAATGTACATCTATTTTATGATTTAATTAACTAAAATAGCAATAAATGGTACAAGTGTCAGAAAATTACGAAAATTTATAGATTATCTTCCCATGGTGTTTTCAATATACGATCAAATTTTTAAATAAATCCAATATTGTTTGATATTTTTTTAAAATTAATTTTTTATAATGTGTAATGTACGTATATTTTATGATTTAATTAACTAAAATGACAATAAATAATACAAGAGTCAAAAAATCATGAAAATTTATAGATTATCTTCTCATGGTGTGGTCATCATGCGGTAAAATCACATGGTGTAATTTAGTGAAAAAAAGTTAAAAAAATTAGACAAAGTTTCTTTTGTTTTATGACTCCTCAATAGCTAGTTTCAAACAGTTCCTGCATGTTCAAATCACCAAACAGTACTAGAATTTTATAGCATAAACTAAATTACATCAAACTAAATTACACCAAACTAAAATACATGAAACTAAATAACATCAAGCTAAAGTACATAAAAGAAAGTACATAACATAAACTCTAAAAGTTACGGCAGTGGGACATCGGGTGGGAGATTATCGTCATCGGTGGATGAAGGTGGGACATTGTCATTATCGGCCTCCATCCAATTCAAGATGATTTGTCTCATATCTCTCTGGTAGTCCATCATTTCTCTAAGGTACTCCATCACCTCTGTATGAAACTCCTCTATCTCACTTCTAGCTGATGGAGTCTGTCTGTAAGAGCCTCTATCTCCGTCCTACTAGCCCTCTAGGTGGATCCCTCGAGGGACCCCGGCCACGCCGTGGCTTCCTCCATATGAATATCCCGAGAAGTGGAGGCCCTTTGATCTCCCTTCAATGTCCAAATCTCTTCGACTTCAACTAGGCCCATCCGAATCAAATGAATCTTGTCAAATACGTCGGCGGCCCGCTGTGATCTCATCTGCTCTCCAGACGATAACTGAATCCCAAATCGCCCGATGATCTTCTGAATCAACACATCATAGGGGAGGTTCTTATTGCGTGTCCGCCCGATCTCACCCATGTGACTTAAAATCATAAAGCCTTCTCCATGACATATAAAAAATTAATTACACATTATAAAAAAATTAATTTTAATAAAATCATGAGATCTCTATGTTCATGCCGCGATAAAAGGGTGTGGGACAGCATGTTGTGAACAACCCTAGCACTAACATTTAAGTCTCTGGTTCTTGACTTAATGAACCTCATAATGTCAAAGTGGCAATAAATTTGCTTAATGAACTCTATTCCCTCGGCCGATCTAACAAAAAGAAAGTCCCGATAGACATGGTAGTGTCTCCTCGCCCTTTCTCTAGTAAACCCGATCAACTCATTGACTGTCTCTGGGGTAATCTCAATCTCCGTACCCAGGATGTACATCTTTATAATTCCTGACCTCCCAGTAAAGCTCAAGTTTGCAAAAAATAGGCGCTCCCAACCTTTAAAGTCGACGGTCTTTGAATGCATCACCGAGCGGTGTAACAGATCTAGCTCAAACTGCTCTTGACATATCTGATTGCGAAATTCGTTCAACAAGAACCCAGGCCAATTTCGTGGCACCTCTGGTATTGACGGTGCCCGACGTTCCGTCGGGCCAATTTTCGTCTAATAACCAATCTCTCAGCCATTTTAGGGGGATTTTTGAGAATTTAGCTCAAATTTGTGATTTGTGGATTTTGAATTTTTAGGCTCGGATTTGTGATATTTTGGATGAAAATCGAGCGAAACAATTGAGAATGGAGAAATGAACAAGGTGAGGAGTGAATCGGTCGGAATTTTGGAAAAAAATGCAAAATTGCAGAGAGAATCGGATTTTTCGACTGTTGTTCGCAGGTTCTGGCGTCCGTTTCCTTATATACTGTCGGGGAACGAACAGCCGTTGTAGGGGTGATGACCCTCCATTCTCAGCCCTAATTTTCACAATGGTCGGCCGTGTTCTTACGACGGTCGTCCGTTCAAGTCCTTGATAATGAAATGAGCGGCCATGTTCAGAACAGGTCCTTCTGTTCTCGTAATGCTCCGTATAATAGACAACCGTTGTTTTTAGAACGGTCGTCCATTTAGGAATTCTGTACACCGCACGTGGAACGGACAGTCTCCACCCCCTAATCGTCTAGTCTATCCGACGTGTCCAGTGCCACATAGAACTACACCAAACGGACGGTCGTTGTTTTTAGATCGGTCGTCCGTGGTAAGCGAATGGACAGTGATCGGCCGTCCGACAGTGTTTGATTTGTTAGGTTTTTTATAGTTTAAGGTTTGCATTATTAGGGTTGATAGTTTAGGGTTTGGTTTAAAAAAACTCATAGTTTAGGGTTTAAATTAATGCATAAGAAAAGTTAAACACTCCAACGAATCGACTACTCCTGATCCTAACCACCATAATTTTTTCCAAACAAAAATATAATCATTTAGGGTAAGCTAACTAAACTCGGTATGAACACCTATTGATATACATAATGCATTAAAAACTAGTTTTATTTATAATTAAATAATTAGAAAATGTGTCCATGAATGAATTTTATTATTATCAAATTTATCATTTTAAGAACTTAGTTCCATGAACAATTAGTGAGGCAAATATGAATAACAATATTGCATATTATATTATAGGATATACTAAATATATCATCAGTACATTTTTCTTAGAAAATAGTGGTAGTAAAAATAAAGTCGAATCATGGACCTTTGCACATTGGTACCTGATGAGGTATAACAGAGATAAACAATCCTCTAGAAACCAGTGGGGTTATAAAACAAACTCCTGAATAGGTTTAAGAATTTTCACATAGGTACAAGGCATCATGATTTTCCATATTAAATATATTGCGTGATGTGAAAATAATTTCCAACTCAATCGTAAGTTAACAAGAAACAAGTGACTCTAACCGGATCCACTACAATCGGAAGCTAAGTCTGGTAAATCAAATTAATTAATATACATGTTGACAGTAAACGTGTGAATACCATTATACATATAATATTAAAGTCGACATGTTATAAGACATGACATGTTGGAATTTCGAGTATTAAATATTACAAAATAAAGATTTTAATAATCATGATACATGAGCAAATTCAATAAAAGAAACTCCTACCTCGACGACAATAAGTCTTCTTACGACTAGAAGATATATTCTCAGGCAACAACTATTCTGACTTGCAAGGGACCTAAGACAGAATGATGAGTAACTTAGCCCAAGAACGAACTGAATCTCTCAACCTTTATCCTTAAATATTTAATATTATAGCAAAAGTCTTACAAATTGACTACAAGTAAAAATATGTCCAATAGTGACACCAAATAGTGTAATAATACAGGTTAAATGATCGTGCAAAAATTGAATAAAATAAAAGATAAACCAATATTCTAACCTCAATAAAATAAACTTCTAAGGAAAAAAGACATCAAAAATATTCTTGAGATTGCAACTGGGGATCGATCACCTTGACTTAAACCTGAAAGAGAGAACTCGTTTGGAGTAAGTCGACTTAACTCAACAGCAAAATAGTTTTATACACAACATTCATTTAGAAAGCAATGCAGGAGCATGTTATTATTAAAAATAATTTATAAAATGATTAAAAATATACAGAAAGATGAACGTTAAACCAATCCAATATAATGTGGTACGTAATTAAAATAGATCATTTTTGTGCATCGTGTAGATTTGAGTGAAAATGGAGTCATTCAAGAGCTCCAGGCACACTATACCAAAACCATAACAAAAAAATAAACAACGGTAATACTCAAGCGAACACAACAACCACAATAAACCTAATTAGGTTTGAGGTTTTGTGCTCAAAGACAATTTTTAGTTGTTTCATTACTCTAGTTAATAACAAACAAACATGTAAATGAACTTGAATGCTCAATTAGAATATGCTAGGTTAAAATACACATATAATGTAAAAAATGACGAGCTATAAAATGAACACATCATTTTATGTGAGAGCACATCTCAAAATAAAGTTTCAGAAAACTATGCAATGTCGTATATAAAATTAAATATCAACCTCAATTAGGCCTACCAATATCCAAAGCTCAAGCAACACAAATAGTCCAATAACTGGTTAGGTCCATATCTAAACCTTGGTAACTAAACAAAGTATTTTTTTTTTCATAAATCAAAATAAATTCAACACTACAAATGACTTTAGAATGTTTGACTCGGAAGTCCAAATCGAGTCTAAAACACCCCTTGAAATGATCCAAGACCGATTGGGTCAAAATCCATTCTCGAATTGTGGCTCAACATTCTTGAGTTGCGACACCAAGGGCTGAACCACTACGTCACGACTTGAACTTCCCGAGCTGTAACTCATTCTGAAAAAATTGCCTGTGCCGCAGCTCAACCTCTTGAGCTGCTACCTGACGTCTTCTCCCTCAATGTTGGTCCTCTGTTTCGTGCGGATTTCCATGAATTTTGGTTGAGCTTTCATCCAAACAACCAACAAATCATAGGAACATTAAGTATGTTTTTCTTTCACTTCTAACATGTTTCACTTCCAAAATCACATCTTTATAATAATCACATCCCAAAAATTTCAAAGGTTTTCAAATCGGCCTACTAGTTCAATTCACTAGATAGTTTCCCGGTCAACTGAGATGTGTTTTAAGCCTATTTTTTGTGGGATTGTTTTATCTAATCCATGAAATGGTTTCTATCTTAGTTATGATTTCCAAAGAATTTTTGGAAAGTTTTGAAAGTCTATTAATATTGGTATATTCATATAGATGTTGGTGATTAACTCATATTAGACGTCTGGGTATTTGGGCTCTTTGTTTCAGTTGTGATTTACATCATTCGAGGTAAAATATTAATTTATTATATTCAGCAGTGCATACATTGTTTAATAAAACTTATTTTGAGACGTGTTCTTATATGCTCATTACGTGACACATCGTCTAAGTCACGTTGGGTTTATACTATTTGTGTGTGTGTACTATCATTATTTATTTAAGCATGCATATCTGTTATTTTGAGTTACAGATCAACTCAATCGTGTGAATGAGTTTGATTGACCCATGTGGAGATTTTTGTTTGTGACGCACATTCGACCGTTGGAGACACGTCGTCTAAGTCACGTTGGGTTTATACTACTTGTGTGTGTGTACTATCATTATTTATTTGAGCATGCATATCTGTTATTTTGAGTTACAGATCAACTCAATCGTGTAAATGAGTTTGATTGACCCATGTGGAGATTTTTGTTTGTGACGCACATTCGACCGTTGGAGAATGTGTCATGTACTATGAAATAGAGTAATGAAACAGCTAATTGCATCATATCCTTGGTTGCAAAACCTAAACTTGATCAGAGTTGTTTTCATTGTTGTGATCATCGAGTATCGACTTTGTCAAGACTCAAAAGAGACTCGGGACAGAGCGAGGAACAACCCGACCCAAAAATAGTCTGAACCGTTCAACCCTTATCTTTAGAGTTTTTAATTAGTTGTGGAAGTCTTAAATTAAAAACAAAAGTCATTCCTAAAAAAAAGTCCAATAGTTTTATTGATCCAATAACTATGTAAAAGAAAATAAACTCTTAAGGAAATAAACTTTTAACAATGTTCTAAACTTCCTAGAAATAAAATAAACTCTCTCAAAATAAAATAAAAAATACTAAGGGAGAAATCTCCAAGTTTACTCATGTGTTGCCAACTGAAGATCACTTTGATTTAAACTTAAAAAATAGATAGTCGTTTGGAATGAGTAGACTAAACTCAATATGGATAAAGTTTTATATTAAGGCTTTTAACTTAAAACAATGAATGAGCATACTATGTATAAAATATTTAATAAAATTGATTTGAAAACAATCAGAAGAGCAAAAATTAAACATCTCAATATAATGTGGTACATATTTATAAGAGGCGCTTACTATAAAATATTTTTAAGTGAAAATGGCTCACCCACCTGGTCACATCATGTTGAATGTATAACAAAATAAATAAATAATTGCAATATTCAGGCGATCGCAACAACCACCTTGATCATGTTTAAGGTTTTGCGCCTAGGAACACGACCTTCAGTTTTTTTATTACTCCAGTTAATAACAAACAAACACATCTTTCAATGGTCGAATGTGTGTAATAAAAATAAGACCCCCACGTGGGTCGATCAAACTTATTTCACACGACCAAGATGATCAATAAATTAAAGGGTAACACTGAACTATAGAGTGTTTTTCAATTCAAATACTGAACAATTTTTTTCGTCAATTCGAACATCGAACTATGGGATTTTTTCAATTAAAACACCGAACAATTTTTTGCGTCAATTCAAACATCAAACTATGCACTGTTAGCAAATCGAACAGTATGAAAATACCCCAGAAAATGAAATCTCTAATTTAACGTTCGATTTACCCCAGAAAATCAAACCAAACTGAATTAATCTTTAATTTAACATTCGTTGAGTGATAAGACGAAATGAATATAATAGAGTAGAGTAATGGCAGTCTATTATAAAGGCAAAAGCTTAAGATTTTATGCATATCTTAATTCAGACTTGTTCGATTTTCTAGGATAAATCAAACGTTAAATTAGAGATTTCATTTTCTGGGATATTTTCAGACTGAATCAATTTGCTAACAATGTTCGATGTTTGAATTAACGAAAAAAATTGTTCGGTGTCTAAATTGAAAAAACCTCATAGTTGGATATTTGAATTGATGAAAAAAACTATTCAGTGTTTGAATTGAAAAGCACCTCATAGTTCGTGTTTTATTTGATCTTTACCCTAAATAAAAACGTGTTCAGCATGCTCGAATAAAAACGTGTTCAATGAAAATTACATAAATCATATTAAAACTGACAAGCCATAATAATGGACATATCATTTAATATAAAAACACATCTCAAAATAATATTTTAGAAAACAATGTTATGTTAAACATAAAGATAAACTTCTACCTCAAAACAGGTCAAAATAACCAAAAATCAAACAATACATGAAAATTAAATAATGTGTCTAGCCCAAATTCCAAGTCTCGGGACCAAAATATAGTATCATCATAAATAAAAGTTTAAAATGTCATACTCAAATCTTAAATTCTAGGCTTAAAAATGACCAAAAGATGATTAAGTTAAAAACTAAATTTATGTTCAAAATAAGCCTTGAAACAACCCAAGAACGATTGAGTTGAGAATCAGAATCGGACCTAAAATAAGCCCCAGGTTGTAACCCAAACCAACCTATGGCGCGACCCAAATCAATCTGGGTCTCAGCCAAAGTGATCTGAGCCGCGACCCCAAAAATTGGGGCTATGCCGCGACTCAGCATGGCCAGAGCCATTGTCCACCCATTATTTTGCCAGAAACCTCCAAGTTTTCAAATTAAAACTTCCTCTTATCCAACTAGATTTGTTTCCAAACAACAACAATTTCTTCCAACCGATTACAAAAGAAAATCGAGTTCAACGTACCTGTTAGAATTTGGTATGACAGGAATTCTAGTGGGCCAGGTCGGGCCCGTATATCAATATTAGGATTTTATATTTTCTCTATATATTGATGCTTGAGTCGCAAAACTCATTGTACCGAATTGATATTAGTGATTCTCTCTTCTGCCCGTGGTTTTTTCCCTTTCTAAGGTTTTCACGTAAAATTTGGTGTCCATTATTTTCTCGTTTTTCTTTTTCGATATTTTCTGATCGTTCGTTATAGGTGGATTAGGGCGTCTAATCCTAACAACTGGTATCAAAGCTTAAAGTTGAAGTGGTTTTCGAAAATCAGGGTTTGATTCTTCAAAGGGTATCGATCTATTTCAGGTTTGTAATTTCGGGTAATTGAAATTGCAATTTTTGGAAGAAAAATAAATTGGAAATAACAAAACAAAAAAAAGAAGGGAAAGGAAAAATGTTTTCTTTTTGTTCTGTTCTACTCACGCGAAAAGCAGAAAACAGAGAGAGGAGAGGGATAGCCGCGATCGCCGCCGCCGATCGCACGACCACGCCGACCACCGACACCGCTGGAAAAACGCTGCCGTTCTGCCATTACCGCGTGCACCAGAACCGCGCCGTCCGCCGTTCGACAGATCGCCGAGGACACTCTATTCTCGCACGCCACGCCGCGCTCACGCCCTAGACCGCCGTTCTGCCACTGTGCACCAGAACCGCACCGCCGCAGATTGCCATTTGAAGCCCTCCGCCGTCGACACGCGAGCCCAGGAACCGCCGAACACCGTTTCGGAGTTCGCTGCCGATCTGCTCCGACTATCCACAACAAAGAACTAGCTGTGAATAGTGTGCAAAAGAAAAAAAAACAGAGAGCTTTCTTCAGAGGAAGAAAACACGTCGCTGTTCTCTGTCCAGCATTCCGGCGATTGCGTGGCCCTCCGATTCTGGTCCTTTTTCGAACAGGGACAAGGATTTTCTTTTGGGAAAATTGAGCAATTGAAATTTTGGGTGATTGAAATTTCTGAAATTTGTGGGGCAGGTTAAATTGATTATTGGGGCTGAGTAAGAATTGAAATATGTTTTTGTTGTGCGGATTTACTAATATTGGTTGAGATTAATTATTGGGTTGGATAATTAATTGGGATATTATCTGTTTGTTGGGTAATTTTATTAGTTCAGAATATTCTGCAGGATTTATTCTGATTTTAAAAGGGGAGCAGTTTTTGGGAAAATATTTGGACAAGGTTATTGGTTCAGATATTTGCGGGCTCAAATAATTTATTTGGCAGATTTATTGATATTGTGGAGATTGATTATTGGGGTTGAATAATTGATCTGGAAATATCAGTTTTTGGGCATTGATTATTGATAACAATGACAGGTGATGATAGCACAGGACACGGTATTGAAAAATTCAATGGGACAGATTTTGCGTTCTGGAGAATGCAAATTGAGGATTACTTGTACAGAATGAAACTTCATCTTCCTCTGAGTGCGAAGCCAGAGAAGATGGAAGACAGTGAATGGAATCTCCTTGATAGAAAAGTTTTGGGAGTCGTCCGATTGACGCTGGCCAAAAGCTTTGCTCACAACGTAGAGAAAGAGAAGACCACCGCGAGTCTGATGAAGGCTCTGTCTGATATGTACGAGAAACCCTCTGCGAATAATAAGGTATTTCTGATGAAGAAGCTTTTTAATCTGAAGATGATTGATGGTGCTTCTGTCGCAGCGCATCTGAATGAGTTCAATATTATTGTGAATCAATTGCTATCTGTGGAAATTGATTTTTCGTGCCCTAATTTTGTTGGCGTCTCTACCGAATAGTTGGGAGCCTATGAGAGCAGCAGTTAGTAACTCAGTTGGAAGTGCTAAACTGGTATTTACCGATGTGAGGGATCGTATTCTTGCCGAGGAGGTTCGTAAGATTGATTCTGGTGAAACATCGAATGGTGCAGCTCTAAATGTTGAAAATAGGGGCAAGAGTCAAAGCAAAAGTTCGGGCAATAGAAATCGAAGTCAGAGGAAGTCTGGAAAGCATGCTAACTTTGAGTGTTACCATTGTGGCAAGAAAGGACACATAAAGAGATTTTGTCACAAGTTTCTTCGGGAGAATCTGAATGCCAAAGGAAAGGAAAAGATGTTCGAAGAGGGTGACACAGACGAGGAGGCAGACACAGCCACCGAGGAGTCCTTAGTTAGTTTTTTTTTTTTTTTTTTTTTTTTTTTTTTTTTTTTTTTTTTTTTTTTTTTTTTTTTTTTTTTTTTTTTTTTTTTTTTTTTTTTTTTTTTTTTTTTTTTTTTTTTTTTTTTTTTTTTTTTTTTTTTTTTTTTTTTTTTTTTTTTTTTTTTTTTTTTTTTTTTTTTTTTTTTTTTTTTTTTTTTTTTTTTTTTTTTTTTTTTTTTTTTTTTTTTTTTTTTTTTTTTTTTTTTTTTTTTTTTTTTTTTTTTTTTTTTTTTTTTTTTTTTTTTTTTTTTTTTTTTTTTTTTTTTTTTTTTTTTTTTTTTTTTTTTTTTTTTTTTTTTTTTTTTTTTTTTTTTTTTTTTTTTTTTTTTTTTTTTTTTTTTTTTTTTTTTTTTTTTTTTTTTTTTTTTTTTTTTTTTTTTTTTTTTTTTTTTTTTTTTTTTTTTTTTTTTTTTTTTTTTTTTTTTTTTTTTTTTTTTTTTTTTTTTTTTTTTTTTTTTTTTTTTTTTTTTTTTTTTAAGGAAAGGAAAAGATGTTCGAAGAGGGTGACACAGAGGAGGAGGCAGACACAGCCACCGAGGAGTCCTTTAGTGTGTACGACGAGGATGTCGTAAATGTCGCTTGCCAAGATACGAGTATGGTGATTGATAGTGGCGCTTCAATACATGCCACTTCGCGGAGAGATTTCTTTACATCCTAAACTTCGGGTGATTATGGAAGTGTGAGGATGGGAAATGGTAGCGTTGCAAAAGCCATTGGTATGGGAGATGTGCGTTTGAAGACCAACATCGGCAACACCTTGGTTTTGAGAGGTGTGAAGCACATCCCTGACATCCGCAAGAATTTGGTCTCGACTGGCAAGCTCGACAACGAAGGGTTTGACAACACCTTTCGTGATGGAAAATGGAAGTTTACCAGAGGTTCATAGATTGTAGCGAGAGGAGAAAAATACTCCTCATTATATGTGATGCACGCGAAGATCGCGGGTTCCACAGTCAATGTGATGGGTAATAAGGCTGTAAAGTTTGTGAATTCACCTTCTAGGAGAAAGGTTGAGAAGACTCGGAAGAAGTCAGGTTCTCAGGTGAAGTTCAGGTTAGGATATGAGGGAACATTAGAGTCGGTGAGTCAGTCTATTACAGATGTTCAGTCACCAGGTAGTTTCATGTCAGAATAGTATCATCAAAGGCAGAACCATGTGGAAGGTTAATACTTCGGGACGATATGATGAAACTGTGGGTTATGCATTGAATGTGTTCGAGGGTAACGATTCCTGTGTGGAGTCTTCAACATGTTCAGAGACTGTAACGCCCCGTGTTATCTGAACCCGGTTCGTCACACATTGCCCGTACATGACTAAAAATCTCAACCGTATTTTTTTTTTTAAAAAAAAACTTACAGTGGAAATCATTTAAGCAAAAATAGAATTAGACGAAGCCATAAAAAATGTTAACATAATCGTTGGAAATATTAAGAAGTGATCAGCCAATAGGAAATAGAAGTTTAAATTGAAATACTTGAGGTATCACAGAGGTCAAACGGATCTGCCGATTAATAAAGTCAACGGAAGAAGTAGAAACAGAAAATAGAAGGCTTCTGCCGATGACGTCAGCCAAATGGAAAACAAGGACATCTCTCGGTAGACTGTATCTACCGGTGGCTAAACGACAAAATACACTCTACATCTTCCGATGACGTCAGCCAGATGATTTCCTTCATCCGATCGACTTTGTTCTACATCCACCGGTGACTAAACGACAAAATACACTCTACATCTTCCGATGACGTCAGCCAGATGATTTCCTTCATCCGATGGACTTTGTCCTTCATCCACCGGTGACTAAACGACAAAATACCCTCTACATCTTCCGATAGGCACATAACTATAACCTGACATCTACCGATAGACTTCATCTACCGATAGTGAACAAAACAGCATCTTCTGATAAAACAAGCTACATATACCGATCGCTAAATGACATATTTCGTTCTATATCATCCGATGGCTTCCACTGAAGACATCTTCCGATAGACAACAGAACAACAACCCAACCTCTGCCGATAGACTTCATCTATCGATAGAGAACAGAACCACATTTCATCTACTCTTTGGCATACAAACACAACTCTAAATACCGAAAAGGATTTACTCACTTCACTGAGACCATTCAAAACATTTCAAACCATTACATTACTAAAATCCAGTGAGTGCCAACACTATATCCCAACAGAACACTATTATCAGAAGAGGAAACTCAAAAAAACGTATTCAAAACGTTGAAAACACTACTGTTATGAAAACTCAGCAAGTCTAAATTGAAACACTGTCAACTAAACCCTCACATCAATTGACATCAGTTAACCCGCCTCATCAAGTACCAGATCCGTGGCATGAGTGTGCTCCCCCAACCATTCTATCCCTCAATGAACTCAGAGGATTCACCTGCTGTCACCTCTTCACCTACATCACAAAACTCATCTATTAGCCTAATGCTAAGTAAGTAAAGCAGTAATGGAATGAAATGCTGAAACATAAAATTCCTAAACATGCAATTTCTACTTTCTCATCTCAGTTGCATTCTCATACGTTCATAAGTTGATCTGATCCCTCGGTTCCCTTGGGAAGTGGATCAATTTTCCCAATGTTATACATCCTCTACTCGATTAAGGGGCGGATGAATTCCCTTAATAGCTGATCTGATCCCTCTGTTCCCTTGGGAGTGGGATCAATTCTCCTAATGTTATACATCCTCTGCTCGATTAAGAGGTGGATGAATTCTCTTAATAGCTGATCTGTCACATTCAGTTCATACCTTATCGTTCTTACATGGAAATTCATTTTCGTAATTTTTCAAAAATATGATGCATAACATACAAAACCATTCCCAAAATACATAACCCTAATGTTTTGTGATGTAGGCCCGAAGGCACATGCATACTTTACTTACCTGGACTTCTGGATGGTTTGGTTGAAATCTCCTCTGGGAATTAGTTCGAACCTAAATCCATAAACCGATCATTAATTAAACTTTCACTAAACTTCATCCTATTCAACCAGAGACCTAAGGAAACTAATCGAGAACTCTGGTCATAATGCATTCTCGATACTGCACTAAACTGAAATTGACACTCATCTATAGCATCCTCGAAACCCTCGCATTGGACTCCCTCGGTTATCAGACTGCTAAAATATAAGAAATGGGGAAAAAACTTACTTAGATGGAAGAAGAGTCTGGTGGAAGATTCGTCGAGAGCTCCGCAGAGCTTGAGCTGGACTCCGAAAAGGAAAAAATAATAAAACAGAGGCGGCTACGGTGCATAAATCTCTAAACCCCTTCCCTTAAATAGGTTATCTACTTTTAACTTGCCAAATTTACATAAATGCCCTTGCTTAGTCACTCATTAACCTAACCAATAACTCTCCCAATTCTTCCATGAAATTGCACATCATTAATTGATAAGTTAAATTCGGTTTAATTGAAACCGGGTGCTACAATCTACCCTCCTTAAAAGAATTTTGTCCTCAAAATTCAGTACCTGAATAATTCTGGATGTTGGTCCATCATGTCTTGCTGGCGCTCCCAAGTGGCCTCCTCTTTGTTCTGGTTGTTCCATAAAACTTTTACTAGTGGAACCTCTTTGTTGCGCAATACCTTCACTGCATAATCTAAGATCTTTACTGGTTTCTCTTCATAGGCAAGGGTAGGATGAATCTCAAAGTCCTGCTGTCCCACGACTTGGTTTGGATCTCTTATGCACTTTTCAACATGGAACATATCATGTACCCCTCCCATAGAAGTTGGTAGTTGTAACTGGTAGGCTGTTCTCCCAACTCTCTCCAGAATAGTGAATGGTCCAATAAATCGGGGGTTCAACTTTCCTCTCTTTCCAAATCTCACCACTCCTTTGAAAGGTGACACTTTAAGGAAAACTTCATTACCTACTTCAAATTCCAGCACTCTTCGCCTTTTATCTGCATAGCTTTTCTGCCGGCTTTGAGCTGTCAAGATTCTTTGTCGAATAAGAGCAATTTTCTCCACCGTTTGCTATACGATGTCAGGACCAATCAGTTGTGCTTCTCCAACCTCATCCCAATATAATGGAGATCTGCACTTTCGTCCATATAATGCCTCGTATGGGGCCATGCCTATTGTCGCTTGAAAACTGTTATTATAAGAGAACTCAACCAATGGTAAATACTTACTCCAAGAACCTTGAAATTCCAGTACACATACACGAAGCATATCCTCCAACGTTTGGATTGTTCTCTCGGATTGTCCATCAGTTTGAGGATGAAAGGCTGTGCTAAAACTAAGCTGTGTTCCCATAGCTTTGTGCAAACTTTTCCAAAACTTAGATGTAAATCTGGAGTCTCGGTCTGAAACTATGGTGCTCGGAACTCCATGCAGTCTAACAACTTCGTGCACATACAACTCAGCCAATTGATCCATCGAGTATGTTATCTTTATTGGTAGAAAGTGAGCAGTTTTGGTTAAACGATCAACTATTACCCAAATTGCGTCGTGACCTTTTACTGTTCTAGGTAGTCCTATAACAAAATCCATAGTTATTTTCTCCCATTTCCATTCGGGAACTGGTAAAGGTTGTAACATTCCAGCAGGCCTCTGATGTTCAGCTTTGACTTGCTGGCAGATCAGACAGGACTCCACATACTCCGCCACACTTCTCTTCATACCTGGCCACCAATAAAGTTGCTTAAGGTCTCTGACATTTTCATACCTCCAGGACGAACAGAAAGTCTGGAGGAATGTGCCTCAGATAGGATTTATTTTCTAAGTTCGGTATCAGTCGGAACAAACCATCTATTTCGAAACTTGAGAATCCCATCAGCTGAGCAGTTGAAATCCGATTCGTCAGTAGAATCTATGCACAACTTATACTTATTGCATTCGGTGTCATTCATTTGAACTTCCTTTATTTTCTCCAAAATAGTTGGCCTCAAAGATATGGCCGAAAGCATGGCTGACACACTAGACACCGCCTCCAGGTTAAATCTTTGGAATTCTATCTCTAAAGCTATCGGTATTTCTAGAATCAATGCAGAGACTAAAGGAGTCACTCTACTCAAAGCATCAGCCACTACATTCGCCTTGCCAGGGTGGTACTTAATCTCGAAATCATAATCTTTGACAAACTCTAGCCACCTACGTTGCCTCATATTCAATTCCTTTTGCGTAAAAATGTATTTCAGAATTTTATGATCCAAAAATATCTCACAGATTTGTCCATACAGGTAGTGCCTCCAAATCTTTAATGCAAAAACCACAGCAGCTAATTCTAAGTCATGTGTAGGGTAATTCTTCTCATGCACTTTTAACTGCCTAGAAGCATAAGCTATAACCTTTCCATCTTGCATCAAAACACAACCAAGTCCAACTTTGGATGCATCACAATATATGCTGAACTTACCATTAACAACAGGGAGGGTCAGAATTGGAGCATTGGTTAGTTTCTGCTTCAAGATTTGGAAACTGGATTCACATTTATCAGTCCAATTATACTTCACATTTTTCCTTGTTAACATAGTAAGGGGTGTGGCAATCTTTGAAAATCCCTCGATGAATTTTCTATAATATCTTGCTAATCCAAGGAAACTTCGAATATCAGTGGCATTCTTCGGTTGGGGCCATTCCTTAACAGCTTGAACCTTGGCTGGATCAACAGATATCCCATCTCCAGAGATCACATGACCAAGAAAGTAAACTCTGTCCAACCAAAACTCACACTTAGAAAATTTGGCATAAAGTTGGTGCTGCCTCAGCAATCCTAACACCAAGTTTAGGTGTCCTGCATGCTCCTCCTTAGTTTTAGAATAGATTAGAATGTCATCTATGAATACAATTACAAACTTGTCCAAATACTCGTGAAACACCCTATTCATAAGATCCATGAAGGCTGCTGGTGCATTTGTCAAATCAAAAGACATAACCAAAAACTCATAATGTCCATACCTTGTGCGAAAGGCAGTATTTGGGATATCTTCAGATTTAACCTTCAACTGGTAATAACCGGACCTAAGGTCAATTTTAGAGAAAACTCTTGCACCCTTAAGCTGATCAAATAAATCATCAATCCTCGGCAGTGGATATTTGTTCTTGACAGTTAGCTTATTCAACTCTCTATAGTCTATGCACATACGCATTGATCCATCTTTCTTTTTGACAAAAAGGACAGGTGCACCCCATGGTGAAAAGCTAGGGCGTATGAACCCCTTCTCCAACAAATCCTCTAACTGTTTCTTCAATTCTTTAAGTTCTGTTGGTGCCAGTCTATATGGATTTTTAGACACAGGCTCGGCACCGGGGCAAACATCTACCACAAACTCAATTTCCCTATCTGGTGGCAAGCCAGGAAGGTCATCTAGAAATACATCAGGGAAGTCTTGGACAACTAAGACATTTTTGGGACTTGATTTTTCTACTGGTTGTGTATCTAAAACACTGGCCAAAAAGCACAAATACTCCCTGCATGGGGAGGGTCTACAATTGACAGTAGTCATTACAGTCATTTTCTTACTCTTCTTCAGAGCCTAGAAGGTATGGTTTAAACCACTAGGGGGTTGAAAACTAACGATTCCAGTTCTACAATCTATTGTGGCATAATGCTTAAACAACCAATCCATTCCTAGGATCACATCGAATCCCATTATGTCTGTAACAATGAGGTCAGCAGGCAAATTCATATTTCCTACTAATACAATACTATCGGGCATCACTTGATTAGAGTGCATGTGCTCACCAGAGGGTAATGCAACGCTAAACACATGCTCAGAGGGAGCAAACTGTACATCTAACTTATCAGCAAATGCAGAGGCTATAAAAGAATGAGTTGCACCCGAATCTATCAAAGTAAAAGCAGGTACAGAGTTAATCAATATAGTACCTGACACTACAGCAGGCTGGTCCTCATCACCTGACTCCATCATGGAGAATATTCTTGGCTTAATCTTGACAGGGCCACCCTTCAAAGCTGGGCAATCTCTGTTGACATGGCCAACCTTGTTGCAATGGAAACATCGAATGACCCGGGGCTTTGGGCAATTCTTGTACAAGTGTCCAACCTCTTCACAGTTGAAGCACTTACCCGATCCAAATCTACACTCCCTCAAGTGATTCTTTGAACATTTCGGTCAATGAGGGAACTTCTGGGTATTCAGTACCTTCTTTCCAGATCCTTGGTTATTTTGGCCTTCACTTGGCCTCTTCACTCCCTTCTAATAGTTTGGCTGGATAAACTTTTGCGAAACCTCCTTTGGTCCGGCACACTTCCTTTCAGCTTCTTCCACTTCCAGAGCAGTGGACACGACTTCACTAAATGTCAAGCCTTTAATGCCACAGAATTTGACTCTTCGGTAAATCTCCGGCTTCAGTCCATGCACAAATTTGAACACCTTATCCTCATCCTTATGAGCAAAATGTCCAGCAAACCTGGACAAGGACTCAAATTGCCTACTGTACTCTGCCACCGACCCTGTCTGCTTCAAATTCAGAAATTCCAACTTCTTTGCGGTTTGGACCGTGCTGTTAAAATACTTCCCATAGAATATGTACTTGAATTGTGACCAAGGCATCACAGCACTCCTAATTGATCGGACTGTTGACGTACTATATCAGTCTGCTGACGCATCAATTCTGTCAGCTGCCTAATTACACTAGAGTCCTCCTCCCGCCTCGGACTTGGTATCTCTCTTGGTAATCTCGGTCTTCCTGGTCGTCTAGACATTTGCTATATTCTTGTACAAGGTTAATTACATTCTTAAATATCTAGTAACTAAGGTTAAGGTAAACACTTACAGTTGTTGGAGTACCTCCATGCAACGATTGGCACTGATGAGTAATCTTTTGAACAGTTTAACTGAATGTCTCTGATACCACACTATAACGCCCCGTGTTATCTGAACCCGGTTCGTCATACATTGCCCGTACATGACTAAAAATCTCAACCGTATTTTTTTTTTTTTTTAAAACTTGCAGCGGAAATCATTTAAGCAAAAATAGAATTAGACGAAGCCATAAAAAATGTTAACATAATCGTTGGAAATATTAAGAAGTGATTGGCCAATAGGAAATAGAAGTTTAAATTGAAATACTTGAGGTATCACAGAGGTCAAACGGATCTGCCGATTAATAAAGTCAACGGAAGAAGCAGAAACAGAAAATAGAAGGCTTCTGCCGATGACGTCAGCCAAATGGAAAACAAGGACATCTCTCGGTAGACTGTATCTACCGGTGGCTAAACGACAAAATACACTCTACATCTTCCGATGACGTCAGCCAGATGATTTCCTTCATCCGATCGACTTTGTTCTACATCCACCGGTGACTAAACGACAAAATACACTCTACATCTTCCGATGACGTCAGCCAGATGATTTCCTTCATCCGATGGACTTTGTCTTACATCCACCGGTGACTAAACGACAAAATACCTTCTACATCTTCCGATAGGCACATAACTATAACCCGACATCTACCGATAGACTTCATCTACCGATAGTGAACAAAACAACATCTTTCGATAAAACAAGCTACACATACCGATCGCTAAACGACATATTTCGTTCTATATCATCCGATGGCTTCCACTGAAGACATCTTCCGATAGACAACAGAACAACAATCCAACCTCTGCCGATAGACTTCATCTATCGATAGAGAACAGAACCACATTTCATCTACTCTTTGGCATACAAACACAACTCTAAATACCGAAAAGGATTTACTCACTTCACTGAGACCATTCAAAACATTTCAAACCATTACATTACTAAAATCCAGTGAGTGCCAACACTATATCCCAACAGAACACTATTATCAGAAGAGGAAACTCAAAAAAACGTATTCAAAATGTTGAAAACACTACTGTTATGAAAACTCAGCAAGTCTAAATTGAAACACTGTCAACTAAACCCTCACACCAATTGACATCAGTTAACCCGCCTCATCAAGTACCAGATCCATGGCATGAGTGTGCTCCCCCAACCATTCTATCTCTCAATGAACTCAGAGGATTCACCTGCTGTCACCTCTTCACCTACATCACAAAACTCATCTATTAGCCTACTGCTAAGTAAAGCAGTAATGGAATGAAATGCTGAAACATAAAATTCCTAAACATGCAATTTCTACTTTCTCATCTCAGTTGCATTCTCATACGTTCATAAGTTGATCTAATCCCTCGGTTCCCTTGGGAAGTGGATCAATTTTCCCAATGTTATGCATCCTCTACTCGATTAAGGGACGGATGAATTCCCTTAATAGCTGATCTGATCCCTATGTTCCCTTGGGAGTGGGATCAATTCTCCCAATGTTATACATCCTCTGCTCGATTAAGGGGCAGATGAATTCCCTTAATAGCTGATCTGTCACATTCAGTTCATACCTTATCGTTCTTACATGGAAATTCATTTTCGTAATTTTTCAAAAACATAATGCATAACATACAAAACCATTCCCAAAATACATAACCCTAATATTTTGTGATGTAGGCCCGAAGGCACATGCATACTTTACTTACCTAGTCTTCTAGATGGTTTGGTTGAAATCTCCTCCGGGAATTAGTTCGAACCTAAATCCATAAACCGATCATTAATTAAACCTTCACTAAACTCCATCCTATTCAACCAGAGACCTAAGGAAACTAATCGAGAACTCTGGTCATAATGCATTCCCAATACTGCACTAAACTGAAATTGACACTCATCTATAACATCCTCGAAACCCTCGCATTGGACTCCCTCGGTTATCAGACTGCTAAAATATAAGAAATGGGGAAAAAACTTACTTAGATGGAAGAAGAGTCTGGTGGAAGATTCGTCGAAAGCTCCGCTGAGCTTGAACTGGACACCGAAAAGGAATAAATGATAAAACAGTGGCGGCTACGGTGCATAAATCTCTAAACCCCTTCCCTTAAATAGGTTATCTACTTTTAACTTGCCAAATTTACATAAATGCCCTTGCTTAGTCACTCATTAACCTAACCAATAACTCTCCCAATTCTTCCATGAAATTGCACATCATTAATTGATAAGTTAAATTCGGTTTAATTGAAACCGGGTGCTACAGAGGCAGTTCGTTGTAACAACCCTGATAGTTCAGTGATACCATGGAGGAGGAGATGTGATTTCTTCTCAGGTAAGTCTCTCAAGTTTAAGCGGGGCTTAAACTTGAATGGTATCGGATGCTGATTTAGCCCATCTGGGGCCTTTGTGGTAGAGGAGCTTTTTTAATGGAGTTTTGCAAATTTGTTTCCTTGCACCGGAATTTCGTTGAAGGTGGAGATTGTGAGAGTTCAATGTTCTGGATTCACTTTGGATTGGGCCGAGTAGCCCGTTTGATCTCTCACGTGGAATTCGTGTCAAGGTAGAGTTTGTTAGAATTTGGTGTGACCCAAATTCTAGTGGGCCGGGTCGGGCCCGTATATCAATATTAGGGTTTTATGTTTTCTTTATATATTGATGCTTGAGTCGCAAAACTCATTGTACCGAATTGATATTAGTGATTCTCTTCTCTGCCCGTGGTTTTTTCCCTTTCTAGGGTTTCCACGTAAAATTCGGTGTCCATTATTTTCTCGTTTTTCTTTTTCGGTATTTTCTGATCGTTCGTTACAGGTGGTGGATTAGGGCGTCTAATGCTAACAGTACCTCTGTAATTGCCAAATCCAGCCTCTCCAAGTGCAACTTCTGCCTAAAACTCAACTTTATTTCTATGCAATAAGTCCTCCTATTAAAATCCCACACTCTCCTGAAACCTTCAAAGAAAAAATGATAATTTTTTCGAAAACCTATTCTACGTTTATGATCTTGATTCCCTACCAAAGTTCAATGCCTTTTCTTCCAACTTGCTTCTACAGAATTGATTCCCAGTGTTGATCCTCAAATTCCAAAATCAATTCTGTTGTTCGAATCCCAAATTTCAATATAGAGAAAATTAAACTCAAAACCTTGAACTCTTTAGTTATCTTATTTACACTGATTATCAACTCTATCGTTGGCATATTTTAAATTTGGTCTCACAATATTTTTTTTATTGATATTTCCGTATCTCGCTTTATATTTACATTTCCTTCTTTCTTGTCGTTTTCTTTTCTTGATCTATACTACGACAATCCCGTACGTTTTTTAAACGTATACAAGAGAGGTTTAAATTACATTTTTCAAATGAACCCGTGTATTTTTTGCATAGATGACAATTGGCAGTGCTATTAAAGATCAATATATAATAATATAAGAGCTCGGGTTTAGAGACAATGAAGACATTATAGAAGCATGGTAGAAACTTTTATAACCCTAAGTTGAGAAAATTTATAGACAAGTTAATTTTAAGAGAAAAGTCAGTCTTCTGGACTCTTTAAGAGGCGTAGACGCAGTAGGCTTTTCCAATCTGGGCCCTACGTTTTTTAAAGGTTGGGCCCGATTATCTCATCTGTAGGGACAGAATCTGCTACTTCTGGTTGCACACTAAGATCATTGCTTCTTCTGACGCGACTACCGCAATGCGCTCACAGCGCACTTTAGTGTGTTGTTTCTGGTTCTGATTCCCCGTTGCTGTCGCTTTACCTCTGTCCTTCAAGCTTGAAATCTTTCCAAATACAAGTTTACTTTTGACTCGCCCAACGAATTACTCACTCAGCTACGGTTGGGATCGCATGGCCGATTCCGATTCCAATTCCACGTTCGTTCCTCATTTTTCCTTTGTTGTACAATCTCGTTCTTCTGGCTGTTTCTTTTTAAATTGATAATTCCTAATATGTTGTAGTTTGTATCAATATATGGATTGGTTTTATCAGTAAGATTTTATAATCGATTTTGTGAGTTGAAATTTGAAGTTTTATGTTTGGGTTTGGACTGTTTTTACCTGAATCTACTTGCAATTGGGATATTTTCTTTCAGCTACGTGGATTCTACGGCTGCTGAAATAGTCGTTGTCCGGCATGGTGAAACAACGTGGAATGCTGATGGAAGAATTCAGGTTAAACTGTTCATTATTTAGTTGAACTCCCTTTTTTAATAGGCATCAATCATTTAGTAGAACTTACTGAACTTATTCAAACATTATGTCATGGTGTTTGGTTTGTGATATCCATCCTAAATCATTTTTTTGTAACTTTTTCCATCAATGCGGGGAGGCTCTGTCCAAAATTTGCATGCAATTCCACTCTTAAGGATTCTGTTTCGACATTGGATATCGATAGTTTTTTGTTGGCTCTTCTTGATATCAAAGCAACATTACCTATTGGCGATTAGTGATATTACATGACATCCTCTGCATGGGCATTGCATATCCTTGATCTACTGGAATGAGAAGCTCCGTTTGGCACATCAATGTTCTCATTTGTCAGTTCTAAAGTGTCAAGTTTTTTTTAAAAAAATTTCAGATTTGGTTAACATTC
Organism: Begonia masoniana; assembly: GCA_022432975.1. Lineage (NCBI taxonomy): Eukaryota > Viridiplantae > Streptophyta > Magnoliopsida > Cucurbitales > Begoniaceae > Begonia > Begonia masoniana. Next base: position 14,138,728 of record CM039504.1, read on the forward strand.
CCATGAAAAGAATCTGTTAAACCTTCTGTTCTTGATTGCTCAATATTAGTCTTCTTGTATCTGCTCCAAATTTGGGCCCTGATCTGCATCTGATTTTATAAATTACTTTACCGAAAACAGGGACATTTGGATGTGGAGTTGAATGATGCTGGGAGACAACAAGCAGCTGCTGTAACTTCAATCTCATATGTTTATTTAATCTATTTCTTACATCCGCACTGTCTCACTGGCTCACGAGATAATCATTACATTACTTAATGTAAGGTTGCTGATCGATTATCCAAGGAGCGTAAAATATCTGTTGTGTACACATCAGACTTAAAGCGTGCTCTTCATACAGCAGAGGCAATTGCAACCAGATGTGGGGATCTGGAGGTGTGAGTTCATAGAGAACTTTCTGGATTTTGCATTTTTTCTGTAACTACTCTTGTAGAATATAAGGTGTAGATTTCACGTGAAATATAGAGACAATCATGAGGCTCCTCCAAATTTGGTAAAAATAATATATAAAAAGCATAGACATTCAAATGATATTGTTCTGTAATTATAGTCTTTGTCTCTGTGTCTCCCCCTCTCTTTCAGCTCTTCTTTGTGCTTCTGCTTCTTTTTCTCTTTCTATTATAGTTTTATGCCTCTGTGGACCCAAACATGGTCAGCACTCAGCAATATGTACTATTAATATATCACTCCCAACTTTCAGGTTATTAAAGATCCTAATCTACGGGAAAGACATTTAGGTGATCTTCAGGGCCTAGTATTACGTGAAGCGGCAAGAGATAATCCTGAGGCCTATCGGGCTTTTTTATCTCGGGATACGGATAAAGCGCTTCCAGTAAGTACTTGTTTCTAGACTCTTGAAATAACAGTTGATTGATTTTTTTTTTTTAAGTTTCTAGTTTTTTCAAAGAAAGCACTCTCGAAAGGAAGACCCTTGCAGCATGGCTGCTAATCAGCCTTTTTTAATTTGACTGTGGCTTAAATTTGAATTTGATTGAATATCTTTTTTGGTCATCATAGTTGTATTAGAACAAAAAATATGCAATAAGGCGTAACAATAAAAAAGTGCTCCAACCCATCAACAAGGTGTGATAGAAGAATCTGTTAATGTTGTACAGCCAAATTATCTTTGTAAAAATACTCTATTGCATCAATTCCATAAACATAACAGGATGTGGAGGCAACTTGCTACTCTTGCTCGTAAAAGAGAATATTGAGGCTAGTTCATGAAGAACATATAGAAATTAGATGTATATATAAAAATGATAATTTTATTGAGTCCGCAGTATGCAGAAAAATTACATAAGAAAATACAAAATGAAAATGTGATATGCCCCCTTTGAGGTTTACTTATTCTAGAAGAGTTGAGTCATCGTCAGTTACAGTTAGATAACTAATGATGACAGTTATTCTGGAGGAAAGAGCTTTAGTAGAGGAGAAAAATAACTATTCTGGGGTGTGCGGAGTTTTCGGTGAAGTGATCCTGGAGAAAGTGTGGTGTAATCCTCTTCAGTGAGTCTTTGTAATCAATGACTATGTATTTTTTCAATAAAATTAGGAGGTCATATCGAAATGCATAGTAGTTGATTCTCTTACTTAAAAATAAAAAAATAATAAAAAATGTTACATAGTACCGAGCTAATTGAGGGGCCCATGCCCATTTCCCTCTGCTTGCAACTCTCCCAGTTCTTTCCTTTATACTCAACATGTCATGGCATCATCACTTTTGTGCATTTTAGGTGTCTTGCATCGAATTGTTTCGCACGAAACTGGGAAATCTTGCGGAGCTATACAACTACAAAAGCCTATCAAACATTATTTAATAAATGTGGTGTGGTATTAGAGAAGAGATTTGAATAGTATTTATTAGCTGTTTGATCTAATGCAGGGTGATGGAGAGAGTCTTGATCAACTTTATCAGCGTTGCACATCTTGTTTGACGAATATTGGAAGAAAGCACAAAGGTGAAGTTGCATCTAAAGAACTAATTTTTTCTGCGATTTTGCAAAAATTGTCCATACTGTTATGACAAAAGAACGAAAACGTCAAGGCTGAATTCCTATGTCAGTGGCTTTTTTGACAGGTGAGCGAGTAGTAGTTGTCACTCATGGAGGTGTTATCAGATCATTGTACAAGCGAGCTTCTCCACATAGAAGGTCTGCAGGCAAGATACTGAATACATCTGTCAACGTCTTTCATTTATTCGATGGCGATAAGTGGACTATAAAATCCTGGGGTGATGTTAGTCATCTCAACCAAACAGGATTTCTACATTCAGGATTTGGAGGTGATAAAACTTCTGGTTAGTTGGTGCACTATACGGTGCTAAATTATGGAGTCATATGATCATGCAATGCTTAAAGTCTCAAGCACGTACAAGAATAAACAGAAGTTGATTGTTTAGTCATGCTGGTAGGAAAAATTAACTAAGCCTTATTATTGGATTGTAAAGGCACTAAAAGAATAAGAGAGCATTCTTCATTACTCAACAAATGTATTCAAGTACCCATTGAAAGCATCTATCAGTAATCTGTAATCACACTATAATTAAGATCAATTTTGTGGGAGAATATATTTTTGACTGATTTTCCATGAAAATGTCGTTGAATTGTTTGTGTTTTTCAATTTTGGCAAGTTTGGATATCTTGGTACGTGAGCACAGACTTGAATAGCAATTACATCTGTTCTAATTTCTAAACATGAGTTCTCTATCAAATGAAGTTGCGTGACGAGGAATCGAGGATACGATTTTGAGATATCTTTGTTAGTTACAATGAAGTCATTTTCGGAGTTCGATTTTCGATTTTAAATTTTGGGTTGGCTGTTGCTCACAAATGATATATATGCCCATATTGGTTTCTTGTAGATGTGCTCCTCCTGTCCTCAACTAAATCAAATTAACTTTTCTGGAAAATCCCATTTGTTTAAGTTGAAGGTTAGGGATTTCTGTCAGTCACACCCATTATATGATGTTTATGTTTTGCCAAATTCTTGAAGCTATTTCGTTTGGAAGGTGAGAAAGTTCAAATCTCAACAACCCTTTTCTGCTCATATTGAGATCATGGTTGAATATTTCAAAACATATATTTCATAAAATGACCGGTGAATGATCAAGTTATTGGAATGCTGGGTTGTTAAACGATCTGAGTCGAGCTCGGGAATCCCATACACGGATTAAAGGGTGCTAGCCATTAAACGAGTTGGCTTGTTTAGATCATTTACATTTTTATCTTTTTTTTTTAATTTTCATGGCCATAAGCTATTCTGCCAGTTGCCAACACAGCTTTAATAGTTTTGAGGCCTACTGGGTTTCAATTTCATTGCATCTCTCCTTTTTTACAATTTGATACAAATACTAAATAAATATGTGCATCATTTAATTTGCTATAGTTTTTTTATAATAAAACTTTAGTTTATGGTGTAAGTTATGCCATTGTCTCCTATAATATTGATATAAATAATCAATTTTAATAATATATATAGATATATACTCGTAACTCGCTTAGTTCGTTTAACTTTGTGCCCCTCGTGTTCATCGTTTAACTTTATTTTCGTCTTATCTTGTTTAACTCTTATAATAAATAACTCAATTTAAGTTAGTTGGGAAGTCTTAGATTATATCATTTGACAACTGTTTTGAGATTATTGTTCATGGAAGGAATAATATAAGTTTTTTTTTTTATCATTTATAATTTAAAACACGGTTATATTTGGTATATATATATATATTTAATTTTAATATTACTTTAAAGTGATTTCCTTCGCAATTACTCGAAAAATTTAATAAAGAAAATATTACATGATAATTTTTATCTACAATATTTAAATGCATTATTAATGAATTAGATTAAGGTTAGATTGAGTCGCCTAGATGATATTAAATCTAAATAATATTTGGATTGTTTGATGCTGTTCTTATTCTTCAATGAAGTGAAAAGAACTTGAACTCCCACTTTTGACTTTGACATTAAGAGAACAATTCTAGAACATCTTCAAACAATTTTGTTTTTGTTTTAATTAATGTAAAGTCCTCTTGACTTTGCTAAACAATTATCAATATATTTTGTTTTTTTTTTATTTAAAGTATAAATTTGTACTTATTATTTGAATTTATCTAATTTGAACGGAGTTTAAATATAACGACCTCTTTTTTTCTAGTAAGATATTATCCGCTCTGGGATTGGGTCGTAGTCCAATATCCTTCCCTCACGAATTTGTTTGCCAAGGACTTCTCAGTCGGTCACCCAATATAGTACTGCTCTCGCCGGAGCACTTTTAACTTCGGAGTTCTTATGGGATTCGTTGTCAATTGTGATCCAAAACACATCTTACTATATTGGGAGGATTTTCTTATATATGTTTCATTTTCAAATACCTCCCCAAGCGATGTGGGATTGTAACGATTTTTTTTTACCACTCGGTATTTGCCTATACTCGGGTCTAGGATTTGTCTACACTCGGCTTAGGTTTCAAGGTTTGCCCCGCAGTCTTGCTCATACATACACATTCGGGTCATCACAATCACTTCTCTCAGGGGCCCAACGTCCTTGTTGGTAACATTTCTGGTTGGGTACAAGCTCTGATATCATTTTGGGTGACCGGCTGGGAAGTCCTCGCCAAACAAATCTGTAAATGGAGGATATTGGGTTACGACCCAATCCCCAGAGCGGACAATATTTTACTGGGAAAAGAGGGCATTACATTAAAGCTTTTGTTTTTATTTTTTAAAAAATCTAGGTAAAATATTCTGGACTGATTTTTTTTAAGAAAAAACTAATTTTCATAATCTCATCATCTAATCAACGTTTAAAAATAAATCATAATTTTCTATTTTTTATTTTGTAAATATTTTATCACGTATAACTTTATTCATTCAAACTTGATTTTGATTAAGATAACTTAAATTGAAACTAATATTAATTAATATCATACTTTATCAAATATTTAAATTTTATAAATCATTTTTAATAGGTTACATATTTTTTGTCACATTTAATTATTTTCGGAGATGATTAAAAAATTGCACACTTCTTTTTTTTAATCTGTTTATTTATTTAACTTCTAAAATGTAATTTAAATATTAATGTTTCGTATCATTTACAAATTATACATCAGACTACTTTTTTGACTAATTAAACTTCAACTTTTCAGAGGTTAACAATTCAGACATTGTCGACAATTTATCTCTTAAATTCAATGCACATATATCGTGTTTTATAATTAATTACATGGTTTAACACAATTTCTAACATCTACGGCAATATATAACCTAATTTTGAACTTCATCAATTTTTTTCCAACAATTTCAAATTATGTCGAGAGATCAGTAGTTTGAAATTGGTTTAGAAGTCATTTTAGAAGTTGGAAATCAAATAAAACACGTGATTGAATGAAAAATATGGTATATATGGACTTATAAATTGATAATAATATCTAAATTAATGGTTAATAATATCAAAAGTTAAGATTTAAATTTCACTTTATCGTTTATTAATTTATAAAAAAAGAGGGACAATTGTGGAAGATCCAAAAAGAAAAGCCATTAAAATATGTAAATTAAATTTCATCCATTAATTTTTTTAAAAGAAAAAATAAATTGAAAGAGGACCAGTCATATGGGAATTAATCGTCCTCATTAATTTAATGGACCAGTAATGGGCCCCACCGTATTTCTTATTATAATCAATAATATCAATTCCGATATCTGTTTTCCGTTTATTATCCATAAATCTACACCATCTTCTTTCTCTTTCCTGTAAATTACAAGACTCTCTCTCTCTCTCTCTCTTTCTCTGTGGTTTTGTGTTTTGTCAAAGACGCTGAAGACAACTAGGGAAAGGCCCATTTTTTTAGTTTTGATGTTGTGGGGAAGTTTGTGTGGGATTTCAAATCTTGTTTAGGATGATCTGAATCAGAATTGGAGCTCAAAGTTCCTGCTATTTTTTCTGTGTGGGGAGGTGATAATGGGTCTTTGCTGCTCCAAACCCTCCCCAGAATCCGACCCGCATCCTGCAAACTCTGATTTTCAAGCTCACGGAAATGGATTTAGCTTAGTTCAGCGTAAAGCCCAAGGGGGTGTAGCTGTACCACCTCCGAGCTCCGTTAGTGGCGGAAACGACAGCGATGATGGGAAGGGAGGGAAGAACAACAAAGATTTGGAGAGCGTCAAGAAATCTCCGTTCTTTCCGTTTTACAGTCCCAGTCCAGCTCACTACCTCTTCTCGAAGAAGTCACCTGCGAGATCTCCGGCGAATGCGAGCTCGAATTCCACTCCGAAACGGTTCTTTAAACGGCCGTTTCCGCCACCGTCACCTGCGAAGCATATAAGAGCAGTGTTAGCCAGGAGACATGGCTCGGTGAAGCCGAACGAGGCATCTATTCCCGAAGGTAGTGAAGTAAAAGGATTGGCTGGGCTTGATAAAAGCTTTGGATTCTCGAAGCATTTTACGAACAATTATGAAATTGGAGAAGAGGTTGGGAGGGGACACTTCGGATATACCTGCTCCGCGAGCTTCAAGAAAGGCGAGCTTAAGGGTCAAAAGGTTGCAGTGAAGGTCATCCCCAAAGCTAAGGTATATGATTATTTTGCCATTTACGAGTTATCAATTTCTTGATTTGAGGATTACTCACTACTTAGTCAGTATTTGAAAATATCATTATACAAAAAAGGGTGTTTATTTTCAGTTGGAGAGCTCTCATCATTATTAATTAGTTACTTCATTGGAAATCTGTTATGTGATCCAGTGCTTCTCTAGGGTTGTCAAGTTGTGATTTTCTCTCATTTTGAACCACAACAGTTCATTAGATTTTTTATATTCTTTGGTTTTTTTGACTTCTGCATTATTGTCTGATTATGTTTTGAATATCGGGTTATAGATGACCACTACTATTGCAATTGAGGACGTGAGAAGAGAAGTGAAGATATTAAAAGCTTTGAGTGGACATAGCAATCTTGTGCATTTCTATGACGCATATGAAGATCGTGATAATGTTTATATTGTAATGGAGTAAGCTCTGATCTTCGTCTTTGTAACATTTGAACTAATCAGTTTCTGTCTTTCTTATACATAGTTTCATTTTTCTGAATGTAATTAGTTTTGTGTATTCCTTAGGTTATGTGAAGGAGGAGAGCTCTTAGATAGAATACTCTCAAGGTATTTTAATTTTGAACTTTCTATAATAATATCTTGCCTCTTTAACACAATTTCGCATTTGTCCACGATGGGCAAGTCATCTTTGGAAGTTGAAACAGCCAGTTGATCTGTGGAACATATTCTAAATTCCCCTTCTTTCGTGCAGGGGTGGAAAATATTCGGAGGATGATGCAAAGATTGTAATGACACAAATATTGAATGTTGCTGCATTTTTTCACTTGCAGGGCGTGGTCCACCGAGATCTTAAACCAGAAGTAAGATTTTGTCACCAGTTATAAAGTGCTTCAAATCGTCTTGATTGTAAGAATTATATTATACTAAAAGTCAGGGAATTTAACTGGAGTTTTTGTGCTCCATAAATTTGGTACTGTAAGTAGTTGTAACCTTCTAAAGGTCTATTTACAAATGGTTTTTATTTTGGTGCCTTTACTGTTTAGCAACAGAGCATGACATGGTTGGTCGAATCAGTATAAGTTCGATTAAGGAACTTGGTACTTCATGCCGACTAGTAAACCTTGTTATCATGTGATATTGGAACGAAATATGAAATCTAATAGGACCTGTATTATTGTACTTTGGAAATCTAGAGGAAGTTACAAATGTTATGCTTGTTATTTGAAATGAAGGAAACAGTTTAAAAAGAGTTTTGGATTATTCAATGCTTCAGAGGTTAGAAATCCTTTATTTTTTTCAATGCAATTGCTCTTTTGATTTTGGAAAAAAATACAAAGAAGAGATCTTTATCAATATACTGCTTCTTTTGCACATTCATCTCTATTCCTAATGTAGAATAACTAATAGTCTGGACTCACAAAAGAATTAATAATCTGCTGGGTCTTGGGAAGCCCCACTGGTTAAGTTATCGAATGTGTATATGTATATTTATGTATCATATGTTTTCTTTTTTATATGAATAGATCGCACGGGCTTCGCAGTTCATGTTATTTTGTGTTTATGGTCTCATGTTCATTAATGTTTTCTGTAGCTTTTGCGATGTAGATGATAACTGTGTTTTTTCTGCCTTTTATTTCATAAATACTCATGCATTAGGCCTTTTTCTTATGTCTACAACAGAATTTTTTGTTCAAGTCCAAGGATGAAAATTCACAATTGAAGGCCATAGATTTTGGGTTGTCAGATTTTGTAAAACCAGGTTATTTTCTGCTTAATTTTGTTGAACTCGTTATTTTAATCGTCTTATAAATAGATATGGTTGTTTTCCCTTGACTCATTTTCAGACGAGAGGCTTAATGACATTGTTGGGAGTGCATACTATGTTGCTCCTGAAGTTTTGCATAGATCTTACACTACAGAAGCTGATGTATGGAGTATAGGTGTGATTGCTTATATACTGTTATGCGGCAGCCGTCCATTTTGGGCTCGAACCGAGTCTGGAATTTTTAAGGCCGTTCTGAAGGCCGATCCAAATTTCGATGAGCCACCTTGGCCGTCTTTGTCTAGTGAAGCAAAAGATTTTGTCAAGTCCTTACTCATTAAAGATCCGAGGAAAAGAATGACCGCAGCACAAGCGCTCAGTGAGTTCTACGACTATCGAGATTTTGTTTTTTTTCTTATTTGTCAACAATTTGCTCATAGTTTCCTTCAGTGCAGGTCATCCTTGGATTAGAAATTTCAATGATGTAAAAGTGCCTCTAGATATACTTATATTTAAACTCATGAAGACTTATATGCGTTCATCCGCTCTTCGGAAAGCTGCTCTGAGGGTAGGTATACGATGAAATTGCTAAAGATATTTTAAATAATGCATAAACTTTGCCAAGCAGGACGTCGTTAGAGTGGATAATTACTCTTTTTGGATAATTACTTTATATTGATTGGTAGTTGAGTAGCCACAAGCTGCCTCTTTGAATTCTTCTGATGGATGAACTTGTTCGAAAAAGACAGATGAAAATGAACTTTCTTCGCTAGTTTTATCGTCCGTTTGATCTCGTGCTTTGACAGGCTCTATCTAAGACATTAACTGCGGACGAACTATTCTACTTGAGGGGCCAGTTTACCCACCTGGACCCAGATAAGAACAGCACAATAACCTTAGAAAATATCAAAGCAGTATGTGCACATTCTTGCCACTCTTCCATGTATCTGAATGATTGTTTCTATACTCATTTCACCGACTATCTTATATTAGGCCTTGATAAAAAATTCGACAGAAGCTATGAAGGAGTCACGGCTTCCTGAATTTTTGGCATCGGTTCGTGTCTAAAATCCATGTACCAGACTCGTAATTGGTTTTTCAATTTATTGAATGTAATTTAGTGGCCTTCTTTCTTGGCAGCTTAATGCATTCCAATTTAGAAGGATGAATTTTGAGGAGTTCTGTGCGGCTGCTCTAAGCGTTCATCAACTCGAGGCTCTTGATCGATGGGAACAACATGCCCGTTGTGCCTACGAATTGTTTGAGAAGGATGGTAACAGAGCTATCGCCATAGAGGAACTCGCATCGGTAAGTTGTAAGACTTTTGTCGTTAATTGGATTTTTCTGGTTACTACTGTTAAAATGATATCCCCTGCGTTTAAAACGAAAACTGAAAAAAATAGCAAGGTTCGATAACTTACCAACAATCTCGAAAACTTGAACATGTGGATTGAGAATAATTTAACCATTCATCTCACATGTACTGATCTTTTTTGGGATCTTTCAGGAACTTGGTCTTAGCCCTTCAGTTCCTGTTCATGCGGTTCTTCATGACTGGGTAAGACATACTGACGGAAAACTAAGCTTTCTTGGATTCGTCAAATTATTACACGGCCCATCTAACCGTAATTTCCCAAAACCTCAGTAAATGTTTAGTTCAGACCAAAACATCCGAGACGAATTTTCTCGAGATAAATGTGAATGAGCTAAAACCCGGGTTTGTGAAGGAGAGAGAGAATGTTGTTTTATAGTGATATTTGGTTGTACAGTGATGATTACTGGTTGTAAAGCATGTTTAGCGGAGGTGAGCTTACTTTCTTAATGGATGATGTTTTAGTTGTTGACTGTTAATGGTATGCTTTCTTTGTTGGTCGGGTCAGGTCAAATTACAGGTTAAAATCGAGTTTGGCTCGGATTTGACCCGGGATTGAGTCTAATTTGATATTGAAATGTGATGGACCAATTCGGTTTCGTTGAAAAACGGAGAACCAAACAGTGGGCATTGTTCTATTCCAAGCCAAACTGAGAACCCGTCAATAATGCTTTAAAACCAAATCTAAGATTCAACTTCAAGCAATCGTTACGTTAATAAGAATATGGAATCCTCATTTTCGTAGAAATGTAAATGAAACAACCTTATGTTACCCTGATCATAACGGAATTTACGCAAAACTTGAAATCGTCATCGAATTTGATTTGTATTTGTAAAGAAAAATAATTTCAACCCAACAAGGTAAGTTTTTTGAATTAGTTGTAATTTATCAATAATAAGGGATCCCGAGTTCGAATATTCAGGCACAATGATAAATATAAGAAATCGAACCACGTATGACAGTATTTAATGAAACATATATATAATCAAGTTAACCACAACTAAACAGCTCGGAAATTACGAATAAAAGGGTACATTTATTAAGATAATCATAGGCATGATCTCTGCATCAGGAATTTTTTTCATGATACTAATCCAACTTTTTCATAATATAGCTACAACCCTTTCACTTTCAGGAGCCTCGGCTATCTCATGCTCTAAAATTACCTGAAAGTTCGATTAATTCAACTTTATAAACAAATGGATTCCCGATTACACTGATTCGTCTACAAACACGCCCAAAATCCTATATAAAGATGAAAATTTCATGTTTCAGAGATTATGTGACGATGAATATTTGTTTGAACTCACATTCAATATGCTGGAATTGTAGATGTTCATCCAGAAAGCTAGCTTTTGCTTGTTATTAAGACCCTCTAAGTTCATAGTGGCTAGCTTCCCAAGAAGGTACCTGGATATAATTCCTATGAAAAAATAAATACAGACATCTCTATGTAGCAGATGAAGCAGAACTATTGAAATGTAAGCAAATCTGTAGAGCTTACTTTAGCTGACGGATTAGTGCAAAGGAATTAGCTGCTCCTTTACGATCAACCGAACTAGCTTCCAAACCATTGAGATTCTTCCAAGGACCAACCTCCTTATACTTGAAATTCGAAAGTGTATCGCAAGGATCGAGCAAATCTTCATGGCAAGTTTCTGATACGACAAATCTGTGATTTGATTTGCTTGTCATCGTGTAAATGGATGATAAACACTTGACAAGATCTTCGGAAATTTTGTTTGGTGAGGTTCTGGAGACATCTGACAGACCAGGAGAGCAATCATGTGCTTGTTCTCCTTCCATCAATCTGCAGTCTAGCTGAGAAATAATGTAATAAACTAAGGTAAAGATTGAAAGGTTTTAATAAGAAAATTAAAGGAAACAAATGAAAAAACCAAAAACCTGCAACTTCAGAGGATTCAAACCATTTTTTACCTCTTGGGTTTTGATTGGAGATTTCTTTAATGGAGTAGTTTTGATGCCTTTCTTCTCCTTTTCTTTCATGGAATTAGAACATGATTGATTTTCTCTCCCTTGCTCTTCCGCCGAATACGATGACGACGAATAGTAATTGGATTTTCTAGAAGCTTGTTTTCCGAAAACAGGCTTACTAACACCATTGCTCATTTGATCGGAGACACCATCGATGGACAATAACTTTCGAATTGAAGCAGTTCTAGTGAGAGAAGGCTGAAACCTGGCAGTAAATGTTTCTGAATTGAACTCGTTTTGGGACATCGACTTTGTCCGCCTGTGTTTCATAGTTTTTGTCTGGACACTCTCAACTGATTCAATTGAATTTTCTATATTCCTCTCATTGGACACAAAAATTGCTTCCTGATACAAACCTTGTCTGAAATTCACCACCTGTTCTTCTAGCCAGACAACCTCTTCCTCTAAAACAGCTACCTCCGCAAGAAGTTCCAGTGTCTAAAACCAAACAAATTAACACATTAGTAATCACATAACCCGCCATTGATCCAAACTGACAAAGTCAATAATCATCACTCAATTGGCTTCCATTTTTCGCTCACTTAATCACTCGAATCGGGGAAGTATACTTTTTGTGATTCAACATGTAAGTGTAGGAGAATTCCTGAATAGAGTAATACTGACTTGTGGAGGGAGATAAGGAGGAAAACGAGGTAGAGCACCGAGTGGCCTAGTAATCGCTCTTTCTAGTGCTTTATGAATATTTTCTTCATGTCTGAGCCTCTTTTTCAGCTTATCAACCTGAAAATTGCAACTAATTTAAGCCAGATGAATGTGAAAGAACAATAACTTCAATGTTTTTCGGAAGAAATTTGAGATAGATGACAAAATTAGACTTACATCTTGTATCAAGGCGATCTTTCTTTCTGTGTTTGATTTACATCGAGTTGTATTACTTCCAGCTTTCTTACAAGTTTTCTTGCTTCTCTCATCCTCCATTTTCTCCTCCTTCAGAAATTATGAAACGTGAATGAAGAAACACAAAGAAGGGGAGAAATTACTAGCTCAATAAAAAATATTTAAGAAAAGATTGGAATCAGAAAACCCAATCGTTGGTTTTTGGGATTTTTAAGGTATAATGTAAGAGATCATTTTCTGGGAAAAAAAATATCATCTAAAACATGTCAGTGAATGGAAAAGGAAGAAATCACAGAAAATTAGAACGGAATCAGAGGAAAAGAAAGGAGAAGTTTACTTTATCATGATGTAGAGCTTTCATCTTCTGAAGGTTAGTGCGGAATCTGGTATTCATTTTTCTCACTTTGCTGTAATGAAACAAAAGATGAGCGAACAACAATCGTGCGTAGAAGAGAGAAAAAGAGAGAGAGAGAGAGAGAGCGAGCTAAGCACCATAAGAAGAGTGAAAGTTGAAAGCAGGAAGACCCAGAAACAGAAATGAGTAGAACAAGTGTTGGATGGGTGTCTTTACAAGAGTGAAAGAGAGCGAAACTCAGAGAAGAAGAAGACAGCGAGTTTTAAATGTAAAGCGAAAAAGGGTGTTCGAGTAAGGGAAACGGAGGTTGGATGGAGAAGAACCCAGCAAATCAAACTCCGTAAATCAATAAAATAATGGAGCAGCAGATTCAAATTTAAACCAGACCCACAAAGAGACATGCATCGTGTAAATCATCGGGGGTTGAGACAGATAAAAACAACTTCGAAGCAAGAGAGAGAGAGAGAGAGAGTCTGTGGCTCTTCGTTTTACAACCTGAAGATTCGAGCGAGAGAGAAGACGATGAATCAACTGCGATTCTGCTCAATCTTCTTCTCTTACTTTCGTTGCATCACGCTGCATTTCATAAGATCCTTGTTTTTATGTTATGATAAAATATCATTTCAATCCTAATTTAAAGAACACCAAGTCATGTCAATTATTTTCTTCTACTTAACTTTATACAACAATTAAAATACTAACTTTGCAACAAATATCACGTACTTAAAGGGGTAATTTACCACCCCTATAAGTAAATTACCCCATAATTTAAGAATTTTTTTTCTTAAAACTCGTGCTTCCCAGAAAGATTCCAAACTGAAATTTCTGTGTCTTCATCTTTGAAAGCTTGATCTTTGTCTGTCCTGTTAGATCGAATTTGGTCCATTCCATGGTAGTTTCGAGGAAGAGTTCCATGGTAGTTTCGAGGAAGAGCAATTTCTTCAGTTTGGAAGACAGGAAAATGTGGGAAAAAGAGAGAAATCACCAGCCTAGTACTTAGCTTGAATTGAAAACAACTAGGCAGCCTCTCTCTCTGTCACGCCCCAATTTGCACTAAGCTCGGAGCTCGGGTCAAGGCTCGAAAGTGGAGGGGCGGGGCTTCTCCAAAATGGGCTAAGTGTTGGAAAAACACTTAGCTAATTGGTGGACTTGCTGGAGGGAGCCCACTATGGAGGGAAGCCCATGGATTGGGCCAAGGTTGCTGGGCGCCAAGGCCCAGCGCCATAAGAGGGGCGCTGGCCCGCGAGCAGCAAACAGGAGCAGGCGCCAGCGATTGGGCGCGATCCAGCGAGCAGACGCGAGCGCGGAGAGGCGCGAGCGAAAGGGCGGTTCGGTACGCGGCGCTCGCCTGGCAGACGCGATCGGAAACGCCTGGCGCGAAGGGGAGCGACGCTTGGCGCGAAGCGGTGCGAACCCGAAGCGCCAGATCGAGATTCGGCCCGCGCTGGGCGAACCAGGCAGCCGAGAAGTGCATCGCGAAGGGGCGCGATGCACATACATGATCCCGAAGCATCTTTGTAAGTAATGATTTTTATGCTTTGATTCATGAATGGTGGCCGAGCCACTTGTGTATAAATATGCCTCTAGACACCAGAACAGAGACAAGCATGTGTGTTTGGTCTTGAGTTCTTTGTGGTGATCATTGAGCGATTTGTTCCTTGTCTGTTATATTTGGAATATAATTGAGGGTTGGGAGTGTTTTCCCGTAAACATCTTGCTTCTTTGTGTTCTTGCTATTTCGTGTGTGTTTGGCGAAATTGGAGAGGTTGGCTGAGTTGAGAACTTAGCACCGCACATTCCATTAACAAATTTGGCGCGAAATTTGGGGGTGTGACATTTGGTATCAGAGCGTAGGCTTGTTCTACAACCATGGAAGGAGGCATTCAAAATCAATTGGAATTGATTCTCGAGAGGGTGACTCGACTGGAGGCTTTCACAGGTATGTCCATGGCGACTCAAGATCACAAACCACTACTAGTAGATCTTCACGGCTTAAGGAAAGAAGTTGAGGATTTCCAAGCATCCGTAGGAGCGGATCAATTAGCCATCGAGCAACGTGTGGAGAGCACAATCGATCGGATCGATAAGGAGTTGACTCGGATGGGCAAAAGTGCGGTTGGAGGATCATCGAGGAGGTTACAAACTCCTACTTTACCATTCAAGGTGCCAGAGCCTAAACCTTACAATGGTAATCGAAATGCCAAGGAGTTGGAGAACTTCTTGTGGGATATGAAGCAATATTTTGTGGCTTCGGGCGTCGGGGAGGAAAGCCAAGTAATGGTGGCATCTATGTACTTGGGAGGAGACGCAAAGCTTTGGTGGAGACAACACCAAACCAAGGATCCGACTATTGTCACCTTTGAGGCGCTAGAGAAGGAGTTGAAGGAGCGATTCTTACCACAAAATTCTGCTTGGGCATCTAAAGAGGCTTTGAGAAAGTTGAGGCAAACGGGTTCGGTAAGAGACTATGTACGTGATTTTAGTTCTCTTCTACTTGACATCGATAACATGCATGAGGATGATAAGCTATTCAATTTTATGACGGGCTTGCAACCATGGGCGCAAGCCGAGCTTAGAAGACATGGTGTTGGTGATGTATTTTCGGCCATTTCTATAGCCGAAGGTCTTGTTGATTATAAGGCCACTTCTTTTTCAGAAAAGAAGAAGACCAAGGATGACAAGAAGGGCAATAAGCAAAATGGTGGTAAAGACAAAGGAAAAGCGTTTGGTGGAGGGTTCAAATCCAAGGGGAGTGATCAACCCCAAAAGAAGAAGTCTTCCGGGTGCTTTATTTGTGATGGTTCCCACTATGCTCGAGATTGTCCAAACAAGGGGTCGATTTCTTCGGTGCAAGTCAAGGAGGATGCTTTCGAGGAGGAGAGCAAACCGAGGGTTAATCCTATCCAACTTATCAATGCTTTGTCAAGCAAGGAGGGAGTAGTTCCTAAATTGGGACTAATGTATGTGGAGGTCTCAATCCGTGGCAAGAAGATCCGTGCTATGCTAGACACGGGTGCCACAAATAATTTTCTCTCAAGCAAGAAGGCCGAGGAGCTAGGCTTGGAGATTAGCAAGAGCACAAGTATGATTAAAGCCGTTAATTCGGGAGTTCAACCTATTAAGGGCACAACCGAGCCTTTGATGAAGATTGGAGAGTGGCAAGGTGCATGTTCACTCATGGTTGTACCATTGGATGACTTTGAACTTATTCTTGGGCTCGAGTTCTTTAGGCTTGCCAAAGCCACGATTATGCCACATCTTGGAGGTATGTTGATTCAAGATGATTCATGTCCTTGTCTTGTGAAGAGTGTGACTCGAGGAGGAGGCCGCTCTATGTTATCTTCCCTACAAGTGAAGGCGGGTCTCAAGAGGGGAGAAACCACCTTTCTAGCAACACTAAGGGAGGTCAAAGAAGACAACATGAAAAAGGTACCAAATTCGGTTCTTGATGTATTGGAGGAGTACATTGATGTGATGCCAACCGAATTGCCTAGGAGGCTTCCACCTAGGAGGAATGTGGATCACAAAATCGAACTTGTTCCGGGTGCGGTTCCATCGGCACAAGCACCTTATAGAATGGCACCGCCGGAGTTAGCGGAGCTAAGGAAGCAACTTGATGACTTACTTGATTCGGGTCTCATTCAACCTTCTAAAGCACCATATGGAGCACCGGTTCTTTTTCAAAGGAAGAAGGATGGCACGTTGAGGATGTGCGTAGACTACCGTGCTCTAAATAAGGTAACCGTGAAAAACAAGTATCCTATACCGAATGCAAGCGATCTTTTTGACCGATTGGCACAAGCTTCCTATTTCACAAAGCTTGATCTTCGATCGGGTTATTGGCAAGTTCGGGTTGCCAAGGGCGATGAGGCCAAGACCGCTATGGTGTCGAGGTACGGTTCATTTGAGTTTTTAGTGATGCCTTTCGGCTTAACTAACGCACCGGCTACATTTTGCAATTTGATGACGGAGGTGCTTTATGACTTCTTGGACCGATTTGTGGTAGTATACTTGGATGACATTGTAGTGTATAGCAAAACACTAAATGAGCATTTACGACATTTGAAGGAAGTATTTGGAAAATTGAGGCAATATTCCTTGTACGTGAAGAGGGAGAAATGTGAATTTGCATCGGAGGAGATCAACTTTCTTGGTCACTACATCAAGAAAGGGACAATTCGCATGGATGGGAGGAAGATTGAAGCCATCAATACTTGGGAGACACCAACCAAAGTGGCCGAACTTAGGTCATTTTTGGGGCTAGCCAATTACTATAGAAGGTTCATTGAGGAGTACTCAAGAATAGTAAGTCCACTCACGGATTTGCTAAGGAAGAATCACCCTTGGTTATGGACGGATGCATGCCAAGAAGCCTTTGAGAAGCTCAAGGAAAAAGTGACTTCCGAACCGGTCCTTAAATTGCCAAATTTTGAAGCACCTTTTGAGGTATTCACGGATGCCTCGGATCGAGCCATTGGAGGGGTCCTTACACAAGAGGGCCATCCTATAGCCTATGAGAGCCGAAAGCTTAAAGGAGCGGAGGAGCGCTACTCGGCACATGAGAAGGAAATGGTTGCGGTGATACATTGCTTGTTGACATGGCGGCATTATCTTTTGGGAGCAAAGTTTGTGGTGGTCACCGATAATGTGGCTAACACATACTTTCGTTCTCAAAAGAAACTATCTTCTAAGCAAGCAAGGTGGCAAGAGTTTCTAGCCGAGTTTGACTTTACATGGATTCATAAGGCGGGCACCGAGAACAAAGTGGCCGATGCACTTAGTAGAAAGACATGCGTGGAGCTCGTCTCATCTATTACGGAGGTACACTCTAATTTCTTGGAAGAGATCAAAGAGGGGGCAAAGGAGGATCAAGAGTATATTCGGATGGTCAAGCAAGTTGAGCAAGGACTCATCCGAAGGTATTGTCTAGAGCACGGCTTGTTGAGAGGCCGTGGGAACCGATTATTCATTCCTAGTTGGCAAGGATTACGGCATCGCATCATGAGAGAGGCGCATGACACAAAGTGGGCGGGACATCCGGGGGTTGAAAGGATGATTGCACTTTTGAACCGTAACTATACTTGGCCGAGGATGAAGGATGATGTGGAGCTCTATGTGAAGACTTGTCATGTGTGCCAAATTGACAAAACCGAAAGGAGGAAAGAGGCGGGGCTTCTCCAACCACTTCCTATACCGGAGAGACCATGGGATTCAGTATCAATGGACTTCATTACGGGGTTTCCACCTATTGGGGGAATCGGCACTATCATGGTGGTAGTGGACCGATTATCTAAGTATGCAATCTTTATGGGAGTGCCAAAGAATTGCTCGGCAATGGATGCGGCGGAGCACTTTCTCAAGGGAGTTGTCAAAGTTTTTGGAGTTCCTAAGGAGATTATAAGTGATCGGGATCCCCGATTCACCGGCAAATTTTGGACAAGCTTGTTCAAACATTTGGGCACGGAGCTCAAATTTTCAACCGCCAATCATCCACAAACCGATGGCCAAACGGAGAGGGTCAATGCATTGCTTGAGGAGTATCTTAGACACTATGTCACGGCTACTCAAAGGAATTGGCTTGAGTTGTTGGATTCGGCACAATTCTCATACAACATTCACAAGACTTCTACAACCGAAAGGAGTCCATCCGAGATAGCACTTGGTTTTCAACCAACCACTCCAATGGAGATGGCTCGGGGGCAAGAGCAAGGGTCTTGCCCGGCGGCATTTCAATATGGGATGGATCGGGCCGAGCTTTTGGAGCAAGCAAAAGATAGCCTAACCAAAGCTCAAAACCGAATGAAGAAGTATGTGGATGGCAAGAGGAGATCGGTGGAGTTCAAGGAGGGGGACATGGTTCTCCTCAAACTTACACCGCAATTGTGGAAGAAGGTCAAGGACCATCACTTCCAAAAGGGTCTTCTACCGAGGTATGATGGGCCATTTGAGGTCATCAAGAGGATAGGCAAGGTGGCATACCGTTTGAACCTACCCGAGAGGTTGAAGTTGCATCCAACCTTTCATGTAAGTTTTCTAAAGCCATTTCATCAAGGGGAAAGGATCCAACCACGAAGGGCACCACCCGGAGTGAGGATGGAGTTTTCTAAAAAAATTGCCAAGATTCTTGACCATCGCACCATGAAGGGAATGAAGAGGGACTCGAGAAGAGAGTTCTTAGTGAAATGGGAGCTTGAGGATGAAGCAACGTGGGAGCAAGACATAAACTTGTGGCAATTTGAGGAGCAAATTGAAGAGTATCTTGCTTGGGTATCGACGAGGCCGTCGACTTCTTCAAGTGGGGGTGGATTGTCACGCCCCAATTTGCACTAAGCTCGGAGCTCGGGTCAAGGCTCGAAAGTGGAGGGGCGGGGCTTCTCCAAAATGGGCTAAGTGTTGGAAAAACACTTAGCTAATTGGTGGACTTGCTGGAGGGAGCCCACTATGGAGGGAAGCCCATGGATTGGGCCAAGGTTGCTGGGCGCCAAGGCCCAGCGCCATAAGAGGGGCGCTGGCCCGCGAGCAGCAAACAGGAGCAGGCGCCAGCGATTGGGCGCGATCCAGCGAGCAGACGCGAGCGCGGAGAGGCGCGAGCGAAAGGGCGGTTCGGTACGCGGCGCTCGCCTGGCAGACGCGATCGGAAACGCCTGGCGCGAAGGGGAGCGACGCTTGGCGCGAAGCGGTGCGAACCCGAAGCGCCAGATCGAGATTCGGCCCGCGCTGGGCGAACCAGGCAGCCGAGAAGTGCATCGCGAAGGGGCGCGATGCACATACATGATCCCGAAGCATCTTTGTAAGTAATGATTTTTATGCTTTGATTCATGAATGGTGGCCGAGCCACTTGTGTATAAATATGCCTCTAGACACCAGAACAGAGACAAGCATGTGTGTTTGGTCTTGAGTTCTTTGTGGTGATCATTGAGCGATTTGTTCCTTGTCTGTTATATTTGGAATATAATTGAGGGTTGGGAGTGTTTTCCCGTAAACATCTTGCTTCTTTGTGTTCTTGCTATTTCGTGTGTGTTTGGCGAAATTGGAGAGGTTGGCTGAGTTGAGAACTTAGCACCGCACATTCCATTTACAAATTTGGCGCGAAATTTGGGGGTGTGACACTCTCTCTCTCTCTCTCTCTCTCTCTCTCTCTCTCTCTCTCTCTCTCTCTCTCTCTCTCTCTCTCCTTCTATTTTCGCTCGTTTCAGCCACCATTAGAACTACAGAAGACTGCTACTGCGAAGTTATTGATGAGGAATGAGATGATCTAGACACTGACGAAGAACAATACGTAGATCAAATGAAGATCTTGACTTCATAGATAATTTTGCAATTAAATATTGAATTTCTTATTTTTCCATTAAATAAATTATAAAGAATTGATATAATACGACAATTAAAAATATAATAATAATAATAAGTATACGATAGAATTTATGTAGTTCGAATCTTTGTTACCATCAAAATCAAAGACAAAGACAAAAACCGAACCCACCGCGGCCACCATGTTTGGAAATAATTGTTAAATCTATGTCTGACGTTGACTTGGTTTCTTCTTTGCAAAATTATGTTTTGTGTAATTCAAAATTGCCTTCCTATTTAATATCATAACTTTGCAAATTAATTTGATGTGAAATTGTAAACTCTAGCTTCATAACTTCTTGATATCGAGCTGTCTTTGCCTTCTTCGGACAGGTTGGCAAAGTCATCTTCACTTGTGAGTTGATGTCTATGTCACCCATATTTTCAATTGGACTTTTATTCTTATGATATTTATAAAAAAAATTTGTCCCGCTAACACAACATTTTGTGTTTTTGAGGTTGTTTAATTTCTCTAGTACAAGTTGGGTCTTCGCAATCATTTAACTGTTGGTCGTCACCACCTTCACAAAATAAACAGTTACATTGACTGTATGGAGTACGAGGGGAATTTGAGTAGCCGATGCTCGCCCCTCAGCTCAAGTCTCAAACTTATCTACATTGACTTTGAGTTGTGTCGACAAATCGATATAATAACCACTGATTCGCACACCGTGGATAAGGAGAACCAAAAAGGTTATGAGAAAATATCAACTAGTTGATTGAAGCTAGGTGTTTGAAATTATATGTAAGGCTGGACAATGCAATCAAAGAGCTTTTCTTCAAAGTATCATGCTGGTTTGTGAATTTGCTAGCAACTTGGATGGAAACCAATGACAGAAACAAAAGAGGATGGTCCATGACAGTCTAGAAAAGAAAATGGTGGACCTGTCTCTCACTGTCCATCTTCTGTACTGTAACATGACAAGCACAGATGGAAGCAAAGCTTATCCATGAGAGTATTAATGGGTCTTTCTCCAACCACTTGAGCACAGAGAATAAGCAAAGGCAGACAGCATTAAACTCAACAGAAAAAAAAAAACAAGAAGAAAAAAGTACAGTTTAGGAAGATTAGGTTTAGTTTCTAGGTTTGAATCGTCACTTTCAGCTCAGCTGCATATGATTATGACCATCTTTCAAGACCCAGCTCAAAAAATGGTCCCTTTTTATGGAAGAACTCTTATCTTCTTCAATTGCTAAACTTTATGAATGCCCACCATAACAAAGGGTCTCCTTTCGTTTGGTCATTTTCAGTCATCTCTCGTGGATTCAAAGCTGACCCATTTCAGTTTTGCCCCTTCTATGGCTGCAGTGTCGTGTGAGGCAGAGAAATATAAACCTATTTTTTAGGACACTCGGTCTTCAGGAACCTGCTTTTGCTGCATGGAGGATGTCATCCGACCAAGCACTTAAAAGAAGCACGACCATTTTAAACTGGTATTGGCCTTGAAGCTTCAATGCTTTTGGTCAGGAGGCCCATTACTAAAAGACTAACATCCTTACAACTTAGCAGCTATATTTAGTCAACTACTCGATCAACCCCTTAAAGGGTTCAACTGATTGGATTGATCGAGCAGATCGACCATTCCATAGTCGAGATTCAAAATGTTTGCCTTTGTCTTCTGAATTTCAGTCGACTACTTGCTAAACCAGTCCAACGCAAAAGATCATAATCAATTCCTAACTATTACTCTTCAGTTGTGTACAAGATCAATTTATGTCAACCAATTCAAGGCAAATTCAAACTCATTTTCATATAAAAAAAATAGGCTTTGATGTCTGCTATCTTTCTCAAAAAAACCATCACAAACAATTCAGCTGTCAACACCGCATTTAGACAAGACAAAACAAACAACCTATTTCTCACTAAAAACATAATTTTTGTACGCGAGAACAAGTTTCTGTTAAGAACATAGATTGCCCACGACTTCCTGCAATTCAACAACACACTAATTCCAACAGAGAGACTTCCATTATAAACTTCACAAAATAACAAGAAAATTCAAAAAAAGAAACGAAGGAGCAGACAGAAGAAGAAGAAGAAGATAGGGAGGAGGAGAGGAGAATAGAGGAGAAGATTATCCAAAAGATTCCAGAATGAGGAGATAAGAAGAAAAGAGAGGAATAGAAGACAATGAGAAAGAGGAAGAAACAGTAAAGAATACAGAGGAAATAAGGCAAGAGAGAATCGGAAATATCAGCTTTTTTATTAATAAATTTTTCAAACTTTGCAGATGACATCAACAACAATGTATGTGATCGATCAGACGCACTCCTTTTTGAAAGCAGCTCTTTTTTTGAAGTGTTTGATTAGTTTTACAATCAGAAGTGTTTGATTTCCTTTATTCAAATAATCATTAGATATGTTCTTGCTTGTTTATTTGTCAATCCTTTGCTTTCTGCTTACAAAAATCCTAAAATACACAAGAATAATTTAATTTTTCGTCAAGAAAAATAGTGTTTTTCAAAATAAATGGTATTTGATTTACATCAGAAGTATCACACAATGAACTTTTAGTATATATATTGCAAGCAAGATCATTAATTGGAAAATGGGGACAAAAGGATCGAGGGTTAAACTAAACAAATCTTCAAAAGAACTAAACTATCACTCCAATTTTGTTCAGAAGCCATGTTAGATTTACCCAATATCATAGTCAAACTCATCTATCAACTGTACATTGATAAATAGAGAGACAGAACAGGCAAAGAAAACTGACCAAAATTTAATCATCAATGGCTTGGCAAACGACTACTTATCTGCATGGAGAAAACTCTCATAGGGCGTCCCGACAAGAGTCTTGTTAACGTCGTCCCAGTTCGTAATATGGTCCAACAACAATCCGTTGTGTATCTTCACTTGATGGCTTGTCAATTCCATCTGAGGAAGATCGAGAAATTCTTGAACATCTTTTAACTTCTGCAACAAAGATAGGAAAGGATAAGACGATGAGTATTCACATTTTCAAACAATTACATTTTTAACATTTTGAAATGTTTCTAAAGGTCTCACTGTTTGATTCTTAATCAAGTCTTCGTAGTACAATATAATATGTCTAGTGCTATTGAAGTAATGTAAGGCCTTTGAAGCCGTCGCCTTCATTTCCTCGAGATCGGTAATCAATGACAAGGCATTGATAATAGGCTTAAAATTGGAAAGGGTCTTGGCCTAGAAAAAAAAATTCAAGGCTTCAATTATCATAATGTCAGAGAGAGAGACAGAGACCGAGACACACAGCAGAGAGAGAGAGACCTCTTCTTGTGAATGAACATGGGCTTTGTGGGTTCCATTCAATGACTTGGCATATCTATCATAAGAATTAGCAAGAATGGAAACCATTCGTCTCAATAAATTTTTTCTAAAAATAAAAATAGCAGAAACACCCCTGCGATTGAAATATTCAGCTATTATGTCATGATGCTCCATCAATCCCTACATGAAGAAGATGAAAAGAGATTTAGATCTTCAAAAATTAAATAAATAATGATACAGATCCAACACAATTTAGAATACAAGCAATTTTCCTACAAAACTGGTTCACCAACACAATTCTCCATTTTTCCATGACTTTCCCTCCCTCACTAACCCCTCTATTTTGTCTCTTTAAACAGAAAATGTCTTACAATTGGTCATTTCAAACTACAAATTCAAAGCAACCAATAAACAAGGGACAATAGTTACTGAGGGGCAGCAGTGCCCTCTCATCCTCGGATGTTTAAGCACCTGAGTCTTGATGTTGAGACTTCCGTCTCCGCCGCCAAGGAAGGTCATGGCACTTGATCTCTCCTTTTGAATCTCTTCGTCATACTTCCTCCTTGCATATCACCATTTGATTGGGGGCTTATCAAAATCCCCACCAAGAAACACCTTGTCTCAGTGACCATGAATTTTTTCGTTGATGCTCTCCTCTTCCAAATCCATTTCACGAGGCGTAATTCTATTTCATTCTTCATCCTCTACAATCATAATCTTCAATGCCTTCCTACAATTATGGCCATCACACCAAAAACATAATCCCTTTTTTCTTTGCTTGTAATCCCGCGACCGTCAATCTTTTGGTTGGAAATTCATGCCTTGTATTTAGGATTCTTTCTGCCAATGACACTGAGAGTGTTTGAAAATGATTCACCAAATCTGTTTCTTCATTATTCACAGTAATTTGATTACTATAATTACATGTTATTTCGATCCCCCAGACATTGATCCACATCCATCGTTTGGCCCAACTCTTGAGGACGGCACACACTCAAATCTGCACGAATTTCCGGTTTTAGAACATTGATAAAAGTACTTTCGAAAAATCTCTTTTGGAATTCCTTTCAATTGTGCAGCTAGTGTCCTAAAGCCCAACCTAAATTCATCCACTGAAGAAACCTTTTTTAGTGCTAGAAATTATTCCATAAATCTTTGTCTCGTGTTGACCAGAAATAAAGAAACAATTGCCTCTTGAAATCATGGCAATTTGCAAATCCTGAATGGGATTAATCCATTGAAACTATGTTAATGCATTCCAATGCAAACTTACTGATGTAGTCAACAATGTTTCCCTGTCCAAAAACAACGCACTTCGAAATATCTTTTTCCTCTAAAAATACATCCGTCTACATTCTCTTTGTTGAAGATAGGGATCTCTAATTCTGGCCTCCTCACCAATCACTAATGTTTGAAAATATCATCTCTTTTGGAGGAACGTGAGAAAAATGCTTTGCTGCTGCCTATTTTCCTCTATTTCATCTTGAGAACCTGTTGGAGGAGCAAGTTTACTTCCAATTGATCTTTAACCGCTTGCCCCAGATTTCCTTTTTCTTGTAAGGACTTTTTATTGCCAGTTCTTCCCCTTTTATTCTCTCCTAATTCATCCCCATTCTTTCCATACTGGTTTATAATTTATCAGCTTCTCCACTTTCGACGCCTCATCTAGTCTTTGTGTGTTGAGTTTCTTCCACATACTGCCGTATTTTTCCTACATTTATCATCAATTGCTCTATTAATCTCTCCAATTCCGACAAACTCTAGAATTCATGTTTCACATCTTCCATTTCCTTATCCAAGGATTCACTTTTTCTTCATCTTTTTTCAATATCATCATGAACAGTGTTTTGATACTAATATGCCAGGTATCCAATACAATTTAGAACGTAAATACATAAATTTACTTAGAAAACTTGTACACCGCCACAATTCTCTCCTTTTACATGATTTCTCTTCTTTCCTAACATTCTTATTTATACCCTTTACGGAGAAACTTTTATAGCTGTTCATTTCAAATTACAAATTCAAACGAACAAGTAGACAAGTGCCAAAATATCATTAGGCCAACAATTATGCAAGGCCAGCACTGGGGTAGTGGTATCCCAGCTGTGGGCTTGTCCTCTCAGTCACAAGCATTCGAAACACCCATGTCCCAGAGACTTTTGTCTCTGGCACCATGGCGCCAAGGAAGGTTGTGGCGTTGGATTCCTTTCTTTATGAATCTATTCTCCATTCTTCCTTCTTGCATACCACAATTTTATTGGTAGCTTATAACATATACATGTATAAATATGTATGTGTGCATGTGTATTGACAAATATATCATCAAATAATCTTAGTTATTGCATTATAATTGTAAATAATTTCAAATCTATATTCCTTCTTTAGATTGGCATAATTTAAATAATTGTTGATTTTCAGCAATGAATGTAAATTTTATGTAAATTTCAATTTTACAACATAATGACATCAACTCTCACAAGGAGAGTATTCAATCTAATTCAAAAATTGACATAGTATTAGAGCCACTCTCTGAAACTCAATTTCTCGTCCTGGCTTGAATCATCTTGTGACTTTCTTCGGAAATATTTTTTTTGACTGTCCAATTGACTATCTTCGTCTTTGGAATTCCTCTGAATTTTTGTTCAGAGTTATTAGTGGCTGCATTTCGATTTTCTCCATTTCAGTTCTGTGGCTTTCTTCGGAAAATTTCAACTCTGCTCGCACCTACCTTCATTATTTTCTTCACCTCTGCCAACATTTCTTAGTCGATTTCTTCTTGGTTGGGTTTCCTTGGTTCTCTTCTCGACTTCGTTGATTTGTTGCTGAAGTTGTCAGCGGTTTCTGGTTAGGTTTATACGCCCGATTCAGAGGTTTCATTGTTGGGATGAGTTGTCAGGGCTTTCTTGCTGGGTTATTCGCCATTCGTCTCATGTTGGTTAGTTGCTTTTTTTTTTTTACAAAGAACCATTGGATGGTCATCAAGCGGACCAAAAGCTTCAGTTCTCTTCTCTTTCAAGCCCATCATTTAGGGTCTAACCCCAAAGTATTATCATCAACAAATATCATGACGAATGTGGAATCTTTTGGTGTCCGTTTTACAAGTAAAAATTATAATGCTTCGAAATTTCAATTTCGACTATTTGTAATGGGAAAAGAATTATGGGGACATATTGATGATATTGACTCAGTCCCAGATGAAGTTGCTAAATTAGCTCAATGAAAAATCAAAGATGTCAGAGTTATGATGTGGATTTTAGGAACTGTGGATCAGTCAACTGTCCTCAATCTAAAACCTTATACTACTACTAGGAGTACGTGGGACTATTTGAAGAAAATTTATTACCAAGATAATTCTGTTTGTCATGTTCAATTAGAATATGACATTTCCACTTACTAACAAGGTAATCTATCTATTCAAAACTATTTCTCTGGATTTCAAAATTTATGGGCTGACTATGTGATATGATATCGGGTCTCTTACTCCTCCCAAAAGCGCGCTTAAGAGTGGAGGTTTGGACCCAATATATATACTAGCTCAGGCAACTCTCTGTTTCCGATGTGGTATCACATCATCCCTTCACCCTTTAAGGGCGATTGCCTCAGTCGGCGATCTAACCGGGACACTCTGTAGGATAGCTGCCTCAATCGGCGGTCTGCCTGATGTGCTGCCTAACCGGCCCACAGAAGTGAGACTCTGATACCAAATGATATGATATCGAGTCCCTTACTCCTTCCAAAAGCGCGCTTAAGAGTGAAAGTTTAGACCCAATATATATATTAGCCCAAGCAACTTTCTATTTATGATGTGGTATCACATCATAATGATGTAGTCAAAGGAGCAACCAAGGCCAATCAAGAAGCAATATGGAGCAAAGATCCATTGATGAACATAGGATAACCAATGTCGAGATCAAGAACAAAGAAAATAAACAAAAGATTACACATTTTAATCAATGACATCCAAGAAAAGGAATCATCACAAGATGTGCAACAAGCCATAACATTACTAAGTGTTGATGAAGAAGCAAAAATTGGAAAAGAAGCCCAGACCGAAGCCCAAAACGTAAGAGATGTCTCAAAAATAAAGACTTTCCACATGGTCACTCAATATGGCACTACTCTAGCCCAAGTTTTTTAACTTCAAAGTTCTTACAAGTGTCACACCATTGGGCTAGGCCCACAATCTGAATTACACTCGGGACTCACGCTGCTTAAACCTGATTTCCGCAGTCACCATCCACTTACACCACTTTCCAAATCACAATTTTTCTTTTCTTGTTTTTAGAACCTTTCCTATTGTCTAATTAGGATATTTTACTAGTTCTAATTATGTTATTACCTTATTAAATTTATACATTTGCCTATTTAAGGAAGACTTGTAATAGATTTTGGGGACTTTTGAATGAATTGATTTTTTTTACGAAGCTTTTGCTTTTAGGTGAGATCCTTATAATTCTCTTCTTAAGTTCTTGGATTAGAACTTGATCTTCTTCAAGTGTATTATTGAAAAGATCGAACTTGATAGCTTAGATTCAACTAACGAGTTTGGTTCGGGTCTAGCTATTTTTCTGATAACTTCGGTTCCATCGCTAACTTTCGATTGGGGTCAAGTTCATTCTTCTTGTTCTTTCGAATCAATAAAGACATCATTCCCTTTGAATTCCGTATTGCGTGTTGGGTCTAAGATCTCTAACATCTTAGGTTTCGCATCACTATGTGGACATTCTTTATGCAAATGTGTCCACTGGATCTCTCTCTCTTTGCTATTCAAGAGGTTCATGAACAGAGCAAGAAAGATCAATTCTTGATGAAGTTGTATCTTGAATTTGAGATAGCTCGATCCAATTTGATGAATCGTATTTCTCCTGCTTCTTTGAATGTATGTTTGAGCGAGTTACTTCGTGAAGAGCAACGTCATACAACTCAAGTAATTTTCCAACAAAACAAAATACATGACAATGTAGTTGCTTATGCAGCTCGTGGGAGAGGCAAAGGTCGAGATATGAGTCAAGTTCAATGTTTCAGCTACAAGGAATTTGAACATATTGTTACTAGCTGTGCAAAGAAATTCTGCAATTATTGTAAGAAACCTGGACATATTATTAAAAAATGTCTCACTCGGTCCCAAAATCGCAAAACTCATGCTAATCAAGTTGTTACTAGTAATGCATCAACTAGTTCCGAGGAGGCGGTTGACAAATCAACAATTACTCCTAAAATGATTATTTCAGCTTTTTAGTTAAGGATATTCAAACGTCTTTAACCTGGCTTGTTGATTTGGCACAAACGTTTAGGTCATCCCAACTTTATTGTTCTATCTCATTTAATAAATTCTGGTGTTTTGGGCAATGAAAATCAATTTTCGTCTAATCTAAATTTTGACTATTGTACATGCAAATTAGGAAAAAGTAAATGTCTTTCATTTCATTCTAATGGAAGTCGGGCTAAAAGTTGTTTTGATTTGATTCATAGCGATGTGCAGGGCATTACTCCTATTATATCTCATGCCCATTATAAATATTTTGTCACAATTATTGATGATTACAGCTAAGATACTTGGATTTATTTTCTTCGTTGTAAATCTGAGGTATTTTCTATTTTTAAAAAATTCTTAGCCTATGTTGAAACTCAATTCTCTACTGCTATCAAAATATGACGATCTGATTTAGGTGGAAACTATGTCCAATGAATTTCAAGATTTTCTACAACAAAAGGGAATCATTTTCCAACGTTCTTGTTCTTGTCCTTGTACACCTCAACAAAATGGTGCTACTAAACGAAAAAATTGTCATCTACTAGATGTTGCTCGAACCTTGTTAATTAAATCTTTTGTTCCATCCAAATTTTGGGTTAAAGCCTTATCTACAGCAGTTTATTTAATTAATAGATTGCCTTCGAGTATCTTAGATTTTCAATCTTCATATTATTGCCTTCATCATATCTATCTCAATTATCTTGATATACATATCTTTGGTTGTGTTTGTTTTGTTCATTTCTCATCTCATGAACATTATAAACTTTCTGCTCGATCTATTAAATGTGCATTTATGTAATATAGCATTTCACAAAAAAGTTATGTTTGTTATGATTCTTCATCTAACAGATTTCGTGCGTCTCAACTTGTTGTTTTCTTTGAAAACCAATATTTCTTTCCTACTCATGCTAAATTGGTTCCAGACTTGCTTGTTCTTTCTCAATTCAATGAATTAAGTACAATTCCTATCCGATTCAAACCTGGATTTGTGTATGAACGACGACGTCCAACTTTGCCACTTCTTGAGATCGACTTGCCCTTTGATCCTGCTTATAGTGCCATGCCTCATCTATAGACATCATTCCTCGACGTTCTTCCTGAATTAGTAATATGCATGATCGATATGGTTTCTCTCACACATCTCTTCATACTACTTTGTCTTCAAATTTCATTCCCTCGTGTTATTTAGAAGTCGAGTGTTAGTGTAAAGCAATTGTTGAACAACTTCAAGCACTTGAAGATAAACATGAGATGTTATTTGTCCTCCTAACGTTAAGACAATTAGTTGTAAAATGGATTTACTCGATCAAGCTTTGTTATGATGGTTCTCTCGATCGCTTTAAAGCTCAATTGGTTGTTCTTGGTAACAAACAAGAGTATGGAGTCGACTAGGAAGAAACCTTTGCTCTAGTTGCAAAAATGACTACAGTAAGGACTATCTTTTTCTAATGCTGCCAGACAAGATTGGCCTCCTCACCAAATGGACGTCAAAAATGCATTTCTTCATGGTGACCTCAAAGAAGAAATCTACATGGTTTTGCATCCTCACATGTTTTCATCATCTTCTTCGAAAGTATGTAAGTTAAAGCGGTCTTTATATGGGTTTAAACAAGCTTCTCGGGCTTGGTTTGATAAATTTCGGACAACTTTGGTTGATTTTTACTTCAAGTAAAGTTAATATAATTCAACTTTATTTCTTTGCAAGACCTCTAAAGAAGTTGTTATTCTTCTTGCTTATGTTGATGATATTGTCATCATTTGGCCAGATTCTACTTTGATTATTCATTTGAAACATTATCTCCAGGCCACATTTCATATGAAAGATCTTGGCCTTCTCACTTATATCTTGGATTTGGAAGTTCATACTACTTCTGGTATCTTCATCTTCTTGACTCAACATAAATATAAACAAGATTTAATCATTTTGGCAGTCTTCAAGATACTTCATCGACTGATACTTCATTGGAAGTTAACACAAAGTATTGTAGTGGGGAGGGTAATCTTCTTTCTGATCCTACTGTCTATCATCAGTTGGTGGGCTTGAATTATTTAACTATTACGGAGTCTGATATATCTTTTGTTGTTAAGCAAGTTAGTTAATTTAAGCAGAATCTTCATCATCTCCATTTAGTTGTTCATCGTATCATTAGATATGTTCGAAGAACATCAAGTCGCGGTTTATTTTACTCATTTGGTTATCTGATTCATCTTGTTGTTTATAACAATGCTGATTGGGCGGGTTGTCCAAATACTCGACGATCTGTCATAGGTTGGTGCATGTTTTTTAGCAGATCTTTAATTTTGTGACGAAATAAGAAACAAAATCGAGTCTCTAAATCTTCAACTGAGTCGGAATATTGTGCAATGTCTGCTACATGTTCTGAGATTATCTGGATCAACCAAATTGATGCTTCTTGATCAACCAACATCAATTTGTGGGAGGATAACAGTTATATCATCAATTAATCTTAATTATTGCATTATAATTTTAAATAATTTAAAATCTATATTCCTTCTTTAGATGTGCATAATTTAGGTAATTGCTGATTTTCAACCATGAATGTAAACTCCAGTTTTACTACATAATTACAACAACTCTTACAAGGAGAGTATTTGATCCAATTCAAAAATTGACATGTATAAGTTCAATACCTTAAACTAATGCTTTTAAATAGAGCTCTTACGACTTACTATTTTAGGTCTCACATCATAATCAAAGCTTGTTGATCAACCCTACTTCGAGTAATAAACTTGTATTGCTTAAGAGAACATGAGGAAGCAGTAAAAGCTCTCAATTACTTGATCAACTCACTCAAGAATAGATAAAAATTCAAATTTTGAAAATTCAAACAAAAGGGGTGGAGGAATTCCCAACTTAAAGAGTTTCTTTAACCACTCAAGATGAATGACAAAAGGATGTCTGACTTTTTACTGGGAAAATGAATAGCAAGATACAAATCACAAGAAAGTACAATACTCAATCAAATAACAGAGCTTTAAATTGGGTGGTAGAATATTAATATTTTGCTAGACGATAATGGTTATGGGATACAGTTAAACACCAATGACCGAAAGTTTTCCTATCTCGAGATTTTAATATTGATATAGACAGAGAACATGCAACTAGAATATTTACCTAGAGTAGAAATGTATGTTGTATTTTGGATTGTGATGTTTTAGGAATATATAATAGAATATATTGAGGTTATTGTATGATACTTTCCATTTATTTAGATCTTTTAGTTAATATTTATATATTTTCTTAATTTAGAGATTTGTATAATTCTTTTACTTTCTTCCTACTTTTTTTTTTTTAATTTCCTTTCTATCTTTATTTTTCTTCACCAATCTAATCATACTTCCTTCTTGCATCAAAATTCTTCAGTCAATAATAAATTATCTAACAAGCATCCTGCGAATACACGAGCTTCCCAAGATCTTCCCTGAGAACTGAATATATAGATGCTCAAACTTCCAACTAGTATAAAGTTTTGCAATCAATTATCCAACTGTACACACCTTCAATAAAATTTTCTACATACAAATTATATTACGAAATCTTGATAGTTTATCCTCTTTAAATTTACTTCCAATTACTCTATCGAACATACTAAAAGGACATGAGAAAATAAACAGTGGCTACTTTAAGGCAGAATTGTAAGAAAATTTACACTTTCAGTATCAACTATTTCCAATACATTCTACGAAAAGATTTCTACATGAGATAGTGATTACTCATTGATAATTCGAAAGGTCTATCACAAAAAACATCCTACCAACGGAGATTTTGTGATTGAAACTATCCATTTTCTACCCCAAAGCACAACAAACAAATTCGAAGAGAATCGCACCTGATTAAGCATCCACTTGAAACCAACGGCAGCAGAGCACTGATTCTTGGAAGCACTACTGAGCCAATCCAAATTGTAAACCTTATCAAGAGTCTGCATAATAGAAGAAATATTTTTCCTCCTATCCAAAACCGAAAAAATTTCCCCATTTGAGCTCACATTAGCATGACTATTTAGTAAGCTCTCAAACCATCCACTTCCAGATCTCTGCATTGATACAATCACGAAAAAATTTACAGGATTACGTGCACATTCAGCTCTGCAACACAAAAGAATGAAGTTAAAATACAAAAATAAATAAATTCAGCCCCAATTCCAACTTCACCTCCAAGTCCAAAGTTCAAACATCTCGTTACCTCCTAAAAGTTTTGGGAATTGGAAAGTGCTTGCGATAAATGCCTTTTAGGTTTGTGGTGTCATGAAGAAAAGGACTTCCGGTCCCTTCTATGCTCGAAAAGTTTGTTATAATTGGGATGCTTATTTGGTTAAGGCAGATAGAGCAGATATAAACTCCAAAAATCATCGTAAACATAAAAACTACCATTCTTGAAAACATATGAGATCGTTTGGAAGGTTTTGGAATTTGAGTATCCTGAAAATAAGAAAAGAAGAAAATAAAGGCTAAAAATAGTCCTCCTTTTTGTTATGCAGGCTAATAAAATCAGACAGAATATGATCTCAGTAATCTGAAATAATGGAACAACAATTTACTGCAGAAACATTCATTCAAGAGGCGACACCTAAAATTCAGCTGACACACTAAATAAATCAGACTAATAAACACATAAACCCTGAAATACAAAGGTTATCGACAAAAAATTACAATGCAGATTAATTCCGCAGGGTAATGGCTAATGCCCATCAAAGTTTTACTGCAATAAATATCGACGAAACATTAACCAGAAACCTTGACCATCAAAACCCATTACCGATTTCAAACAAAAATCGCTGTTGTCAAACTAAAAGGCAGAAATTTTTAAAAACAAAAACATGATTCCATAATACCTTGGTGTGCAAGCAGATGTATTCCGCCATTACTATACAAGGAACAGAAAAACAAAAAAGAGCACAAACTCAGGGTTTCGAACCCATCGCCCCCTTCACCAAAAGGGGCGAAACCCCCCAGAGAAAAATAATGGGTTTTGAAGCTAACTTGTCTTCGGAAAGGCAAGCTTTTAAAGAAGAAAGCTTTCGTCTTCGCTCTGGTCGATGCCAAATTAACCACCTCCAACCTTGGTCGCTAATTATGGTTGATTAACGAAGACAATCTCACTATCAACAAATCTTTGTAGTTTTATATATTCGTTGAGAAAGCAAAGTTAGATGTATGACTAAATCCATCGAGGAAACAACAGCTGAGAGACGACGGGTGAGGGAAATATTTGACTATTCCACTCGCTATGTATTTGATTAAGATAGCTTTACCCCGGCATTTACACGTTATTAATTTGGGTGGGCAAAGAACCGGTTCGAACCAATGATTTTGGTTTGGTTCGGATCTATTCTAAGCCGTATTAAACCAATTTTTTTGGTCTTTTTGAGGGAGGTTTCACTTTTATTCTTGGTTTTGTAGGACAAAAATAGAAGAAACCGAGAGCTAACCAAACTTGCATCATAGGTTTCAAACTCGGAAACGCTGGTCAAACCGGTCGTAAAATCGAGACCTGACCCAAAACTGTCAAAGACCCTATTTTATGTAAATTTTAAAATGTAATACAAACAAAACTTTTATCTTTTAATATTTTATTTTTTTTCATTTTAATTTCTTAGAGATAGATTATACTTTCGTTTTATATTTTAAAAAATTTTCATAGAGATGTATTTTCGTATTAAAATTTTTAAATTTGAACTCAAACTTTATTTAAAGAATTGTGGTTAATAGAAAATAAAGACTTTTAACGGTTAATTATCTTTAGTCTGAGAATTATTTTTATGTTATTCTTTACTTTTTCGTTTCGATTTCACCAACGACAAAATAGTGTTTGATAGAATTGATAAAAACACGTTGAGACAAAAAAAAATTAAAAAATCCTTTGAAATCTCACGCATGTTGTTACTAAGTTTGTTGCTAAAGAGAGATGTGACCTGTAAAACAACGATTGAATATCAAATATCTTTATTCCAACATTAATGAAATTAAAGATTTACGATAGAGACAACTATGAAAAATAAATTATTCATTTGATGAAGAAGATGATTTTTGTATAGTCAAATTTCTAATCAAAAACTAAATACTAACAAATTCAATGCGAAGATGAATTTATCAACTTTCAATAAAAAACATACTGTGATTAGCAAAACTCTAATGTGGTCAACAACTACGAATTTTTGTCTAGAAATCAACCAGTTGTTTGTTACACTCTCAATAATAGGCCATTCTCTTCTATCTATGATGATCAACCACAACCACTGATCAAGCCAAAAAGCAACTATCCAACTATGAATGGACCTTGTATATCAAATATTCATGTGGGATCTCTTGAGATTCAATTTGATGATCACCGGCTCTGCCAAATGATGTTAATTTGAAATCGCAAATCTAAACCAAAGATAATTTTTTTAATATGGCAATTGAAGTGTTAGGCGACCTAAGTACTATTTTCAGCAAACGTGATGAGCTTGTACCACCTCAAAAGTTAATATGTTTCCAACAACAAAGTATCGTAGACAATAAACGTGGTTAAACAGAAATATAATTGTTTGAGCAATTTAAAAAGTCAAAACTTTATTATTATGTTCGAGATTTATGATCAATTGAAGAAAAGTATTTATGACTCTACCGAGGTTCAAAAAAATGTGGCATGGTATTCATCGGACTTAAGTTTTTGAGTAGTAAATATTGAATCTATATTTTATCCCGACCGAGTTCTAGCAACAACAAAACATGAGGACGAATTTTTCCCAGCAATAAGAGATCGATGTAATTAAGTGCAAGCTCATAAAGTCATTATCTGTTAATATTTTATTCGTTTTATTTTATCTATTTGATTTAATTCATTCTATTTTCTTATGAATAATGTTATGTTTACCTTTTTATTCTACCCTCTTAAAATACTTACTGACGTGTCAAATAATGATTGGTATAATTAATGTAATAAATTAACTATTTATAATTATTACAGTAAGTGCATCAATCATTGTTTGACACGTCAGCGAGTATTTTAAGAGGCTAAACGTATCATTATTTTTTTCTTAGAAATAATTATTACAGTAATTGCATCAATAATGTTAAAGTTTTTTAAAATTTTCAAATATAGTATTATACTTATACATAATATATTGTAGAAATAAATAAAAATATTTATAGTAATGAGAAGGATGAATAATAATAAAAGTGAGAAGTACTTTTCTTATCCCACATTAGGATGAGAGAAGAGAGAGAGAGAGAGAAGTGTATAAATACAAGAAAAGACGAGCAAAGAGGGCAGAAAAAGACCCAAAAGGCCCCTTTTGAAATAGCTTTGATAAATTGAGTTATTTTTATTTTTTAAAATTAGATTTTAAATTTTTTTTAAAAAAGTTAAAACTTCATATGAAAAAGTCTGGTCTGACCCGATTTTACCAAAACCAACGAGTCGGTTCGGCTGGAGGTGGGTTCAACAGGCTAAAATAGCTGGCCGAGGCAGGCTAGCGCCAACTGTTCATTTGTCATCTATAAGTTGATTTGGTTGGGTTCAAGTTCAAAAATGGACAATGTCCAACAAGATATAACATTGAGACAACACTTATTTGATTAATAAAAGTTATTCTACCAATCATTCAACCACAAATTAACCTACAAATATTAAGGCTACACATATTTATAGTGACAGGACAAAAATAATAATGAAGAACAAAGTAGATGTGGATGTGGACAAAATTAATCGAGTAATATTTGACGTGCAAGTTATTGAGGTTTAGGGTTTGTCTCATCTACTTTGATAAATCAATTTTCTCACACATGCCCTTTTTCGACTTAATATTTTATCAAATGCAATATAAATGTTTGAACTTATTATCAAAGGTGTCATGATGTTAAGGGATGATAAATTTCTTTGGGTAAAATGCATTTTTTGGACTCAACTATCGGTTGAGTGCAAAAAATGGATCCAACTTTGTTTTCGTGCAAAAACTGGCTCGAAGTATTGAAAATGGGCAAAAAATGGCTTTGCGGGTACCCGTATACCCTCCGCGGGGAGTGATCCGGGGAGAACGGGTACCCGCGTTCTGAGAACGGGTACCCGTTCTCTCTCGGGGGCGTTTGAGAGGGTGAAGACCCCCCGCAGAAACTTTTCTGAAGGGAGAACGGGTACCCGCGTTCTGAGAACGGGTACCCGTTCTCCCTTCATAAATTTGAACATAAAGAGAAATTTTTATAAATTAATTTTAAAAAATATCAAACGATATTCAATTTACTTGAAATTTTTACCACATATGTACCACATCATGGAAAGATAATCTTAAAATTTTCGTAATTTTATAACACTTGTGTGAATTATTATAATTTTGTTTATAAAATAAATATCTAAATTTATAATATATCGTACAAGTATTCTAAAATCACGAAAATTTTCAGATTACCTTCCCATGATGTGTTGAACATGTGGTAAAAATTGCAAGAAAATTAAATATCGTTTAGTATTTTTTAAAATTAATTTATAAAAATTTCTCTTTATATTCAAATTTTTATAAATTAATTTTAAAAAATAATAAAACGATATTTAATTTTCTTGCAATTGTTACCACATGTTCAACATATCATGGGAAGGTAATCTGAAAATTTTCGTGATTTTAGAATACTTGTACGATATATTATAAATTTAGATATTTATTTTATAAACAAAATTATAATAATTCACACAAGTGTTATAAAATTACGAAAATTTTAAGATTATCTTTCCATGATGTGGTACATATGTGGTAAAAATTTCAAGTAAATTGAATATCGTTTGATATTTTTTAAAATTAATTTATAAAAATTTCTCTTTATGTTCAAATTTATGAAGGGAGAACGGGTACCCGTTCTCAGAACGCGGGTACCCGTTCTCCCTTCAGAAAAGTTTCTGCGGGGGGTCTTCACCCTCTCAAACGCCCCCGAGAGAGAACGGGTACCCGTTCTCAGAACGCGGGTACCCGTTCTCCCCGGATCACTCCCCGCGGAGGGTATACGGGTAACCGCAAAGCCATTTTTTGCCCATTTTCAATACTTCGAGCCAGTTTTTGCACGAAAACAAAGTTGGATCCATTTTTTGCACTCAACCGATAGTTGAGTCCAAAAAATACATTTTACCCAATTTCTTTTATGCAGTGTCCCATTCTATGTCAATCAACATTCAACACTAACATTGACAGGCGATAGCATTAATCTTTGTGTTGTCCCACCAAATGCTTCAATAAATGCATATGATATAATACACTCTTGTACAAAAATTAGGCCCCACAGCATACATTTAGTAACCTTTATAAACTGAACTATAACATGTCACGTCTCTTCTCTTTTCCTTTTCTCAAACTATAGCAACACATTAAGGAAATCTTAATGATTGCAATGAATTCTAAATAAATTTCACACGAAACGTCGCGCCGAGGTGAGGCCTCGGCTCACCGTCACCTTCCTTGCTGTATATGGCTCAAGATTTTCCGCGGCCAAAAGTAAGTCGAAAGAGAGGAATAAATTCAAGTCTTTAATAGCATGCTAATCAATAGGTTTACAAGCTAATAATTACTCAAATCAATTAGCATCAAATAAGCATTTTGGGTTTATCAATAACGATGCAAGAATAAAAAGAGAATCCATTCAGCCCAAGCACTCAGAATAAAGCATCAGACTTCATAACAATTTATCTCCAAGTGTTAAAGCTCAATAGTTGGCCTCTTGGTTGATCTCCAAATTGGTTCAAATATTTGAATCTCTTTGAAATGAAATAGATAGCAAGCAACGATGATCTCAGATCTGGAGATGAAATCTAATATACCAGTTTTCTTTAAGGATGATAATTTGGGATACACACCATAGATTGAATATAATACGGCAGGATTCATGTTATAACTACATGGCTAAAACCATTCCAAGAATCAATCCAATAATTTATTTTTTCAATCCCCTAATGGAAGTATATATATGGGGAAAAAAACCAACAAGGGCAGCTCATTAAAGCAAGTGAGGGGCATAGTAGCTATGCAATTTTTGCAACAGCTCATATACATTAAGGTACATTGAATATAATTATATCGAAAATCAATAAACAAATTTTATAAGTTTAAAATAAAATAGAAACTGCACACCAGATTACGCAAATATTTGTTGAATGACCATCTCGGCATTACCATTGTACTGTGCAAGAAGATGGATTGCATCTGCCCTAGGCAAAGCAAGAAATTCCTGCACCCGTAGAAAAACCTCAGTAAAATACCAGCAACTAGTCTTTTACTCCGAATGATTACTGATATAACGAATAGTGGTGACCATCAAATATACATGTATAAACTTGTAAAAATTAAGCAAATAAGCTCCTGCGAAGCAAACGGGAATCTATGCTACCACCCCATGAGAAATTTTACACCCTTTGCACCGAAAATTCAAGTTCAGGAGTTTTGTGAAGAGGATGCTCGAAGAGGTATTAAGACTAGATGTTTTCCCAAAGACATGATCATGCAGACACATAAAGAAAAATGTGAATGCTCATAATTGAAGAGGGTACGAATGATATAATAGGTTAACCCACCATAACTTTAAGTATTGCATTTTCATCAGAAACTACGTCTCTAGATGACACCGGGGCTGGGCTGCCATCTTCTAACACCCTCACACCTGAAGATGTAGTAACTTGGGAAGAACCGTGGGTGCAACTATCAGAATTTGACTTCAAAGTTGCAGCAGCTAGAAGTGCAGGGCTAACTTCTTTCAAAGAATCAATCTTCAAAAGACTTTCAAATCGATCTTTGCACATTTGAAGTTTGAACCATTCACTGTGAGAATGAATAGTTGTTCTCATTATCTTCATTAGCTGGGGCTCTTCGATTCCAAGTCTCCTACCAACTGCGACCTGTGAAACAATGTAACCATGTTTGATGCAGATGTTAAGACATACCACTAAGATTAAATAACAGATGAGACATGAATCAGGAAGGGAGGAGAGTTTGAACTGTATGATACATATTCAATTAGCTCGATTCAAGCTGAGTTCAAGCCTAGAAACTTCTTATAGAATGAATTTTCAAAACAGGTTTCTGATTGTCTATAATAAATCATTACAGTTCAATGGATGAACAAAACATTAAAAAGAGTAAGCATCTAAATGGTAACTTTCTATCACCCTCCCAAAAATACACGCTGAAAAATTGCAATGAGACATTTCCAGCATGCACCATACCTGAAGAGAAGTAGCTAGAGCATGCAAAGGCAACCCCTTCTCAAGGGCATCTATGTTGGGTCGGAGCAATGCCAGTAAAGTCTCTTTCAATGGCTTCAGCAAAGTTGGATCACTTGATGCCAACGGGCCTAAATGAGAGCATGCAACCCTCAGAGCACTAGAATAATCACCTGAACCAACCAACTTGAGAAATTCAACCTGAAACCACAGGAAGACTCAAAGAACTTACATAAAACAAAAACAAATCAATTAAATCATTTCCTTTTTGCTCATTAAAGATTTGAGTAATTCACCTGCTTCAGTTGGAATAGTAAAATATGATTGTGCGTGAAAAAATTTGGATCCAAAGCATTGATTTCTTCTATAACCTCCACAGTCATCCCTCTACAAGTGAGTTCCTTCATGCCAAGAACAATCTCGTATTTGCCATCCCTGCCAGTAGATTCTGTCTCTATTGAAGCTTTTTCTACATCCTACATAGCCATATTTGGTCAGCAATAAGTTCATTACTTGTAATAGAAAATTTACTGCCAACTAGATACCTGTTCCAAAGAGATAATTTTGCTGACTGCTACATTTGGAGGAGCCAATTCCTGCCTAAAACAATTTGAAGATACATCCGGAAATACATCATCATGTCTTCCCCTCCATCGTTTGCGTTTTCCTCCTTCTCCAGTCCCAGGAGTTTTATTTCTTTGCAAGGCTCTTAAATTGCCCAATTGAATCGACCCACTAGTGCTACAGTCCTCAGAGGTGACAGTAGGCTCATTTGCACATCGCAATTCAACCTCAGCACCTTGTTTGCTTGTAGCATCAGCATTAAGTTCTGGAGACCCACTGACCTGAGCATTACTAACAGAAGTTTCCCCATCTGAAAGTTTACTGGTTATACAGTCTATTTCAAGAGAACAGTTCCGCGATGAGCAGCATCCAGGCTCTGGTTCATTACCTTTCAAAGTTTCAGACACTGTTTGATTCCCTAATTAAAATGAATATGTTTGATGAGAACTGTACAAAAATTTAGGATTAACAGAAGTATAAACATATGAATTAAGAATTTTACCAGGAGACACAAAAATAGAGTCTACAATGCCCCTATAGATGCAATATTCACGAACAAGATCATCTAGCAATGAAATATCCAATTTCATTCGACATAATTCATTCTGCACAAAACATGCCACCATAAAACCAAGTAATTTCAAAATGAAGTAAAGATTGCGTAAAAACCCAGGACATAATTAATCATCGGTCTGAATTTAAAGAATTTACGGTTATTGAGCTGCAAAATTTAAAGAATTTCCTATTAAGAATTCAATGCCTGAAATGGGAGAAATAGAATGATCCCATTGTGTGGAATCTTAGTAAGAATGGTACTTTCTCTCTGAATTGTTTTTAGAAGGATTCCGAAGGTGGGAACTCAATTAATTTGGCTGTAAAATAAGAATAGATTTACTACAGTTTTCACATGTGGCTTGCATGTTGCCTTTTTTTCACTATTGATTATGTGAATAAAAGATAGTTAGCAATTCCAAATAAATGTGCTTTGTGATTGAAATAATAAAAGATATGAATCATCTTCTTTTGCATTGCCATGCGGCAATGATTTATGGCCTTATGAATGATTGAATGTTTGTCAAGAGACGTCTATTTCAATTCGTAGTCTTTCAACGGTGGAGGGGAAAAGGGAAAGGAAAGAGAAGTAAGGCCAAGCTTGGTGCATTTGGAAAAAGAGAAATTCAGTAATTTTTCATGAAGAAATTCTACGATGTAGAGTCTTTTAAACTTTTTTTTGGTAATACTCTTCTTTCATTGGGAAAGGAGTAACTTATAAGTCCTTTCTTGCATAGCCTTCAACGGAGTTTGAACTTTTTTTGTAGGTTCATCCATTCGTACATTCTTACACAGAATTCATCCCTTTACCAACAAAAAATCATTCCGGGGATGCTCATACTATGTACCATTTTGTATACTTTATAGTTTATTGATAAAAAATAGTTATTGACTAGACATAACCAAATGCATCAGTTAGAATAAAGAAGCATAAAAATATGACATTCAGACTCTAAGACATACATATTTATTCCTCTCTTCCATACTGGAAAAAAAAAAAAAAAAAACCTCTTAATTTCTCAATCTGAAATTTTATTGATTTCACTAATATAATTTCCATATGTATTGACCGTGGAGAGGTACAGAAAAATAAGACACATAATGTTAAGAGTCATTTACTATGTATGCTTAAGTGTCCAAGAACATTAGTTTTAAGCCAAGAAGATCCAATCACTAAGTATCTATGTTTTAGCCTTCAAAAAGACCGCCTTGAAATTCAAAAGCATAGCAGGTACAATCACATACCTGAACCTCCACTAAAGCACAAACTATCTCAATAATCACATTAACAACGATTAATTTCCAAATAGCTAACCTGAAATGCTTGAAACAAATCACCCTTGGTGAATCTCAAACTATCAATGGCCCCTTGTCGGGTAAGCTCTACAGCGTGAGCAAGGGCTTGTATGTCAACCTAAATTTCAAAATCAAACACTAAGTTGAAATATACGGCTAATATCTTTTGCAAACTGAGACCTTCAAACTTGTAAGTGAAGAATAAAGATACTTCTTACTTCTCTCTGAAAATCAATTAGCACTTAACCTTACCTCATCAAATGGAGGTGCTTCATACAAACTCTCTTGCGGGGTAGCAGGGAGATCACGGTCTTCCAAGAGCAACCTATCTGAGAGATCTGATATGGGAGATGATGTACCTTGTCGAAAGCAAAATGCTTTATGTATACTGCACAGTGTGAGAAGAGCAAAGGGTATTAGATCAAGACTACAAGCAACTACCTTGAGAAGCACCAGAAAAATGGAGATTGACCTTATTAAATATCTCAAAGCCATCGAGAAGATTGGATCATACGCTTGTAAATGAGCTCTTAAAATGGAGGACATTAGTCCGGCTATCTCAAACCTCCTCCTTTCAGACCACTGAAACATGAAGTACACCAAATGATTCACAATAGT
Organism: Begonia masoniana; assembly: GCA_022432975.1. Classification (NCBI taxonomy): domain Eukaryota; kingdom Viridiplantae; phylum Streptophyta; class Magnoliopsida; order Cucurbitales; family Begoniaceae; genus Begonia; species Begonia masoniana. Next base: position 14,181,703 of record CM039504.1, read on the forward strand.
TTTCTATCAAAAGATCTCATAAAAATTGAAAATTTCATGATAATAATACCCTTGAAATTAATAGGAAAGGCCACAGATTCTCTAATAGTCTTAATCGCATGACGAGCAAAGGTACCCAGAAAGAGAAAATACATTATCAAATGCACGAGAAGTTATGACAAACTAGAAATAGGAAATGATAGCTATATTTGTCCCTTGAAACAACTATATAGCAAAAGAAATATTTGCTTCATCCGCAAATCATCTATCCAATTTACTTTGTCTTTTACTTTTTAGAATGAAGGCCCAAATTTCATTATAGTCTAAAATGCTATAAATGGAAGCATTATAATTAGTATATTGAATATTTAATCCTCAGGAAACAAACCCAAATCCCAAATCATATGGCAAAAAATTACCATAAAAATTATACTGAATCTTGTAATCCATAACCTTTTGCAGTTCTTAAAGATGTGCTTTGAACATTTTTCCAGAGAGAAGTATAGCACATACTCGGCAAGCCTTTCTAAGTAGGAAAATTCTAACCCATATTGTAGAATCTAGAACAGTGGGAATTTGGAAGTTGACATTTTCTCTCTTAAGAAAAGAGGGAACTGTTCTATACAAAAAAAACTAAACTAAAATCAGACTGATTATGGGATTCCAATGCATCATAAATTATAATCAAATTAGAGTTGGACACAGAAGCAAAATAATAATTATTTTGAGATACTTTCATGCTATTCCTTAATGGGAAGAAAAATCCATCTTAAGGGAAAAGAACAACAGTTTTCTCATAAGGGTAGCTAGATTAAGATATTAGAGTTATAAACCCCCAAAAACTACACTTCATTGATCTATAAAAAATATTGCTCTAGAGGTTCCATGATGAAAGGTAGTGCCAATACATCAATCGATGGATGAATCAGATTCTTT